>CM062807.1:3713684-4437222 GCA_031772625.1 Pinus tabuliformis | reverse complement strand
GAACAGGTACAAGATACTAGAAGAAGATGAAGAAGTAACAAAGGCAAATCAGGCCATAGAGGACAACCGATGGGCGAGGAAGGACGAAATTAGGAAGAAGATACAGGAAAATAACCAACAAAATGAGACTATGTTGAGCAACATCAAACAGGAAATGGACCAAGAATTGACCCCGAGTGACATGGAAACAAAGGATCATGAGCTGTATGAATTCTTGATAGAACATTTAGATCTGGAAAGATTCCTGAAACAGGGGGACCATGGAAGGTATGGATTCATTACCTCAAGATGAGGTTAATAGAGTGCAGCAGTTGTTTATGTGGAGAACTCAGGCTAAAGAGCTGGGGGGAAAGAAACCTCGAAAGACAGGACAACAAGGGGTGAAACCTTGAAAAGCACATCAACACTCGCTCCGAGAAACCCAGGAAAGGAAGAGGGCAGAAAGAAACAAAATGAGTTACTGATAGAATGTGGAAAACTAGTGATAGATCTAGGTAAGATGAAAGGTCTAACCAGCTACTCCTTTACAAATATTTCTTAATGAAGATCACATCTTGGAATTTTAGAGGTCTAGGAAGTAAAAGGAAGCAAAGGAACCTTAACAATAAATGAAACAAGAAACTCTAGATATGATTTTCATCAAGAAATAATGTTCAATTCAAAAAATAAGAGAAACACATCAAATGGCTCAAGAGATATGAATTTCTAGAAGTAAAGTCAGACAAAACAGCAGGAGGTATTCTCACACTTTGGAACCCTCAAAAGTTTGGCATAGTGGAGGCATCTAGGAATTATTTATCAGTGGTTATATAACCTATGGGAGAAAGGGAGACTTATTTAATCACAAATGTTTATGGACCTCAGAGATTGATGACAAAATCAGACTACTCACTTCTCTAGAGGATCAAAGAGATAGACATTTAGGAATACCATGGATTCTGGGTAGGGACATTAACATGATCAAATCTATGTTAGGAAAACTATGTGGGACCAGAACACTAAGCAGAGGACTATAGCATATCAGAACTTTATAGACACATGAAGCTAGTTGACACAGTTACAAGTAATGGCCTCTTTACCTAGAACAACAAAAGAGGAGGGTCTCAAGTGGCCTAAAAGTTGGGCAGATCCATTATCTCAGAGGGCCTCATGCTCACAGGCCTTGATATGACAATGAGAATTCTCCGTTTTGGTTGGCTCAGACCATTGGCCTATTCAATTTGAGGCGACCGATATTGGAACCCCAAAGAACATACCTTTTAGGTTTGAAAACATTTGGCTCACCCATCCAGAACTTATTAGAAACATTAAAAAATGGTTGAAAGAATATCTGCAGATCTAGAGAATGAGGATGTTTCTATTACACAAAATATTGAAACATATCAAACTCAAGATCAAAGATGTGAATAATAATGAGTTTCACAATATTTTTGAAGCGAAAAAAGTTGTTCAAAGGAAAATGGAGGAAATTAATCAAACCCTTATCACAAATGGCCTTGATGGGGAAAGAAATGAACAAGCCAACAAACATCAACATGATTGGGAGGACTTATGCAAACAAGAGGAAATACTTTGGAGAGAAAAATCAATAGTACAATGGCTAAAATAAAGGGAAAGAAACACAAGGTTTTTCCACAAATCTAGAATTGAACACAAGTCTCACAATAGAATCTCCATGATCAAGGACTCCAGAGGCGAATATCTCAATACCCATAAAGAAATAGAAGTTGTGTTGGTTCAACATTATCAAAGCATAGCAGAGCAACCTCTCTTAGATAGATGACAATTTATCAGAGACTTCGCAGAGCACATCCCTATGCTAGTAACAAGAGAAGATAATTATGATCTTAATAGGTCGGTGAATGAAGAGGAGGTTAGTGAGGTCATCAAAGAAATGTAGAATGGAAAAGCACCAGGTCTGAAAGGTTTCAATGTAGATTTCTTTAAAGCATGCTGGAGTATTTTCAAGTAAGATATTATGAATGTGGTGGAGGACTCCAGGAAAAATATAATTGTATTGAAGGTGGTCAATACATCCTTCATCTCCTTGATTCCTAAACAGGAGAATGCTATGACACAAGACATATTTAGACCTATAGCTTTATGCAATGTGGTGTATAAGATAATATCCAAAATTATTGCCAATAGACTCAAAGCCCTTCTTCGTACTCTGCTTTCTATGGAGCAGACAGGATATGTGGAGGGCAAACAAATTCTCAATAATATCATTCAAGCGCATGAGGTGGTTCACTCATTGATGAGTAAAAGGAAGGCAAGAATGATTATGCAATTGGACCTAGAAAAGGTGTATGATAAGTTAAATTGGACCTACATTAAGAAGGTCTTGCTAGCTTTTGGATTTGACCACAACTGGGTAAGATGGGTAATGGACTTGGTGACTTTCGTTAGTTTTTCAATTCTGGTAAATAGTTCTCCATCTAAGACCTTTAAACCTTCAAGAGGCCTCAGGCAGGGAGATCCTCTATCCCCCTTTCTCTTTATTCTTATGATGCAAGGACTAGGTCAAGCCATAAAGTCCACTAAAGAAGCAGGTAAGATCCAGGGTCTCAAACTATCTGGGAAAGGAGAAGCTTTGACCCATCAACAATTTGTAGATGATACCATGCTACAGGGAATTCCCACGGTCAAAGAAGCACTAGCTTACAAACAAATCTTGAGTGACTTCGCTATGGCGGCGGGCACATAGGTGAGCCTATCCAAATCAAAGATTTTCTTTTTCAATACTAACATTGCTATTCAGCGAAATATCTCCAGAATTCTAGGCTTTCAAAGAGATATGCTGCCTTCCAAATATTTTGTAGTACCGCTCACACACAAACCTCAAACAAGACTGTTTGGGAGTCTGTGATTAATAAGCTGCAGGACCAGACTCAAATATGGGATAACAGATCTTTGAGCTTGGCGGGTCGATTGGTTCTTACAAAAGTTGTCCTGCAAACAATCCCCATCTTCATGTTTTAGCCCTTCTAACTCCAAAAGGAGTTTTGCAACAATGAATAAATATCCAAAGAGATTTCCTTTGGGGTAAAGGGGAAGAAAAGAAGAAATGGGCCTTGGTAGCCTCGGAAAAGATTTGTAAACCTAAAAACCATGGAGGTTTAGGACTGGATGATCCTGAAGTGTTAAATAACGTTTTGGGGGCAAAATTATGGTGGAGATAGATAAAATATTTAGATGCTCCTTGGGCTCAAATTTGGAACTAGAAATATTCAAGCAATTGGCAAAACAAGGACTACATAAGAATTTCTGGCATCATAAAAGGCTCTCACATCTGAAATAAAGCTTGGAAAAATAGAGACATAGTTCAAAAGAATAGCTTCTCGGAGATTAGAGTGGGAGACCTGGCATGGTTTTGGGAGAACAAACGGCAACAGGAACCTAAATTGTTAAGAGAGGACTTTGTGGATCTCAAGAATGATACTGATAACAAAGGGTTACTCCAGGTAAATGATTTTTGGGATCAGACAAATAGCGAAAGAAAATGGAGAACCTGGAAGAAAATGGAATACAGGGATAATAGCCCTGAAAGAAAAGGCCAATGCTCTAATGTCGATTCTGGATCAAAGAAAGATATTGATATCAGCTGATCCTGACCAACATAAATGGGGAAATAACAATGAAGGCAACTTTAACTTTAAAGAGGCAAAATGCATAACCCTTGAGCTTGATTTCATAAAATCAGATTGGGTTTGGAAGAATCTCTGGAGGAAACAAGGATGGATGAAAACCAAAGAGATCATGTGGTTAGTACATCATAAGAAAATTCTAACATGGGAGAATATCCAGAAAAGGGGAATTTTGGGCCCATCTAGATGCTAGCTATGTGAATCACAATAGGAAACAATGGAGCACCTTCTCGGCACCTGCATATTTACCTCCACTTTGTGGGATGGTTTTTCCTTAATATTCAGACAAACAGACAGGGACAGAGAAAGCATTACCAATACCCTAAGAAACTAGAGGAGCAACTTCTTTGATTATGAAACAATAAACAACGCTTGGGATTTAACTCCAAGATTCCTAATATGGGACGTCTGGAAAGAACACAACAATAGAATTTTCAAAAATGAAAAAAGTTCCTCCTAGACCATCATGGAACAAATTTTAAGACAGCTCAAGGATACGGTTGGAACTTTAATGCAAAGACCCCCTACAAATCTCCCTTCAAATGCTGATGTGCAAATACTTCTTCAGTTGGGTATGTAGGGGCTTATTCCTCATGGCAAGAATAGGTTGGTAAAGCAACTGGTCACTAATAAATATTTTTGTCATCCTCCCCCTCAAGGATTTATGAAATGTAACATATATGGGGCCTCAAAAGGAAATCCGGGTATGGTTGGTTATGCTGGTGTAATAAGGGATGAAAAGGGCTACATACAATACATTTTTCATTTCAATCTGGGAAGAGCCACAAACAATATGGCGGAGCTAATGGCATTGGAGCAATGTTTAGAAATCCAGAAGAATGAGATTCTTCAGAATATCATTATTGAAGAAAATTCTGAGTTGATCATCAATTAGGTCAAGAGAATCTATTGTGGTTCAGCTATGGAAAAGATCTCGAGACACTACAGGCTTCTTCAGGTTTATCAAAGAATCCATCTTTACCTTCAAAACATGAGAACCTTAAGATTCACACATGTGCGCAGGGCGACCAATAAATTGGCGGACATACTTGCCAACAAAGGTGCTCTCTGCACTAAAAGCAGTAATAAGTACACATGGAAAGAGGTTCCATGGGGTATATTGAGGGATGACTGCCTGAACCAGGCAAATGAGGACCGAGAGATACATCAGAATATAGAATGTCAGCAGTAGCAGAGGTTGGGTTTGTAGATACACTATCAACATGAAGGGTTTTTCCAGAGGTATTTTTGAAAATGGCACGCAGGACTTTGTTAGCTTTATCAGGCCAGAACAACTCAGACATAGAGTTCTTGGGTGGGAGATGATTTGCAGATTGAGGAATTTTTCAAAACTTTCACCTAACACAGATCAACTTAGTTTTACTTGGTGGGAAGAGGGGGTGAAGAGCCTTTAGTTAGAAGGAACAACAACACCCCACCATAAGTATATAACTGTGGGCAATGGATACAGTGAACTGGTGGGGTTGGTCTACAGGTTTTCGGATGCTTGTATGGTGGGAATCACTCCTACTTTTCTTCAAATGGATATTCCTCTCATCCATTGGATCAAATGGCTGAGGATCAAGGGTGGAGATTCGAATTTTAGATTGATGGGTTTAGGTCAGGGTCTTTTCTTCGTCAGTGGACTCGAAAACTTCTTCATAATTACCTTTAGTTTCAATACTGCCCTCAAGGTGGTTTTTGGCTTATCAGAAGCTCTCAACTCTGAAAAGTGGTTTCAAAGATTTGAGCCCAATGCCAGTCAACATGCAACATGTGACTCTAGTAGGAAAGAGAATATCGCCCTCATTGGGAAAGTATTCTCTGGGCTTCTTTTCCATCTGATATGTTTATCAACAGTTGGATCTTGCGAGGTGGATCAATGACGCAGGATCATTTTGCATGTTGGTGGGTCCAGGTCAAAGTTATGCCTTATTGTTGTCATCCGTGCTTGTTCAGCTTCGTGGTGGATAGCAATGAACTTCGGGTGGGCCACATATGCAATGTTTGTGCCCCTTTTCGAACCTGAAATCTGAATAGTTTGGTTTTTAATTTCTTTACAGGTCTGGTTTTAGTTCTAATTTGTATTCCTTTTTTCGCTCCGTTGTTACGGATCAAATTGCATCTGTATTTTGAAGGAAGTAGGGGTGGTAACCCATGGCACAATTGGTTAGCCTTGGGCTCGTGCGCCCATACCCTGGGAGGGATAGTGAATTCTATGTCCCCTCATTCCTTAGGGTTTGTTTTAATTTATGTAATTAATCCTTTTGTTTATATGAATAGAAGACACGATTTTTGCTTCAGCAAAAAAAACAATAGAATATTGTACAATATAGTTGACAATATTTTGGGATTTTAACATTTTAAATTAATATTCATTTTTAAAAATTATATGTATATATAATATATATATCTAAATATATATATTATATATATATATATATATATATATATAATTTTATTATTGAATAATAGAAGAAAATTTATAATAATGTTGGATAATCACATTATGAATAGAAGATTATATAATATATGTCAATGTTTCAAATCCCAACAAGGATCCATCATGAGGACCAATCTAAATGATGATATAAGAAGAGCTATGTTATAGGATAAATAGTTTAAAGAAATAGTTTTTAAGGTTGGTTGATAACTTTTAATTTATATTTAATTTATATTTTATATTCTGATTATCATACTCATTAATAAATTTTTCCTTATTTATTTTTAATTTTTATTTTTAACAGATTTTATATTAGTTCAATAATTAATTAATTGGAGGTTTTTTTTATGGATTTAATATTAGCTGATTTGATTAATTAGTTCCTAAATTCTTTAAAAACTAATTTTATTCTAAAAATCATTATCATTAACATAAATAAATTATTATTATTAATAATTTTAATATTTTAATAATTGATACTAGTTAATTAATTGAATATAGTTTTTAAATATTGAAGTGTTGACAAAATACGGTTTCTACTATGGATACTCAGAAGAGAAAAAGCTAAAATAAATGAACCACACTGGATGCCTAAAATCCATAATTATATAATATAGTTGACATTACTTTTACAAAAAAAATAGTTTTATTAAAAAAAATTATATAATTAAAAACAATTCTAATTTATATGGTTTATTTATGAAGAATTATAAACTCTAAACTCTAACGAAGAATAATCATTTATATTAATAGGTCTGAGTATTTTATTTTACTTTTGACCTTGTTTTATTTATTTATTTTATATTTATATATGATATATATATATATATATATATATATATATATATATATATTTATATATATATATATATATATATATATATAATGATGATGGTGGTGGTGGTGGTTATCGTCCACTGAGACCAAACTTTGGTTTATCGTACCTAAAGAAATGAATCATTTAGTTTTGATTTAAGAACTTATTTCTATGCTCCAAAAGCTTGGATAGAAGCCTCTCGAGCTCACTGTAATTTTGACATTGTAAGTATTGTAACAATATTTTGAAATTGAGATCTAATGTGGTTGTAAGCGGGGCACTAAGGGGAAGTGATTTTCATCCTCAATGTTCGTATTCTCACAAAGATGGCAGAACCTTTCCATCCATGGTGTTTTAGGAACTACTCAACCATCGGTTTAACTATGGGGCTCATGAGAGTTCTTTCTAATATTGGCTATATGTGTCTTTATACAAACACATTATGTGGTTTTGGCTAGAATTTAAACGTAGCTTAGGAACTCTATGGTCTCCTATGTAAAAAAGGGTCTTTACTCTTTTTTATTATTTTTTACTTCCCTAGTTTGGAGTTTGAATTTGATTTTTTTATTCTTGTTAGTTATATTTTTGGATTATATGCAGTTAATAATTTTTTTTAATAATATTTGATTTTAACCAGTTAATTTAAATATTTTTTTCAAAAACTAGTAGTTTAATATATCAGTTACTTAATAACTTTGATTTTTTACTATTGTTAGTTATATTTTTCAATTATTTCCCATTAATAGATTTTTTTTTTTTTATATAATATTTAATTTTAATAAAGTAATTTAAACAAAATTTTCAAAACTAATCATTTAATATAGCCATTACTTAATAATATTTATTTTTAATAAATTAATAAATTAATATCATAATTCAAATATTATTTTTAAAAGTAGGGCATTACTTGAAATTATGGTCTCTACATTCCTTTAAGCCTTTTGCACGATTTTCTTCTTCATCTCGTCCTCACAATGAATAAAATTTCTCTTATGTGATTTTTACAAAAAGACTTTTCTTAATTCATTATGAATCATAGAAGGGTTAATTCAAAAATAAAATTCAAATATAAAAAAATGAATTTTATTATTTTTATTACATTTTTACTTTTTATTAACACTACAACATATTTCTTTTAACTTATATACTACTTTTAATATTTTATTATTAATTATATATTACTTTAAAATTTTATTATTATTTAATTGAGACAACATGTAAATGTTTACAAATCCTTTAGCTTTTATAAATTCAACATAGCCCAATGTAACACCTACACATCTCCCCTATACTAGGTGGTTGAATAAGGTAATTTTATAAAAGAAAGTTAAATTACATTTTAATCAAAGGTTTGCTAAATTATTTAAAATAAAATTTGTATTATTAAAAATTTGATTATTTAAAATTAAAATTAAAATTTGTTTTTATACTTCTCAACTAAAACTATCAAGTTAGAACTTAATTATAATTACGACTAGAGTAGATTCCTCTTATCTAAGATTAACCATACTATAAGAGGGATCAAAAATCAAGGAAAATTTGCACCTCTAGGTATGATTCCTCGCTAGATAAATTTCTAGATAAATTTGGAGATAAGATAGATATTATTCACTCTTAATAATAATATTAATATTTATAAATTTCACATATTCTTATTTTTAATTGTATTAAAATTTTGTTAATATATATAATTACATATTTTATAAATTTTCTAATTAATTCCTTTTATTATATATATATATATATATATATATATATAGCTTTTAAAAATTTCTATTGGATAAAAAGTATTTCCAAAAGAGTCATTTAGCCTATTACTTACACTAAGATGATATATATATATATATATAATTGTTTATTGTAAATATTGAAGATTATATGCTTTTTTATTTATTTATTGATGAGACACGTGAACTTTTAATGATTTAGGTATACAAGATCTTGCTAACATGTTTTATTCCAATTGTATTACCACCCACAATTTTATATGTTTATTAATTAAGTTAAAATATAGATTTTGGAATATTTGATCTTTGGCCAATTTTACAGAGGGTTATCGATGTTTGAATATAAAAATTGAATCAAACTATTTCTTTTATTACATTTTTAATTGAGTATAATTCTTTATTATTATTATCATTATTATCTGTTAGTGCTTTATTTTATGGACACTATGACATGTCTCTCATATTAAGTTGACGTTTGAACATTTACACTCATTTACAACCATATATCTTCTTATTTAGTGAACATTTAAATGTTTGCACTCACTTAGAGACACTACAACATGTCCTTGGATGAACACCTTAGTACAATATTTCACTTTTTATATCAATAGATTTTTATTTAAATCTATTTTTAAGAAGAAAATTATAGGTTGTTTAATTTGAAATAGGGTTTCCAAAATTTTAATTTAATTATTAATAATTTTTGGGTGGATGGTAGGGATTGAACCTCCATGGAATATTATATAATATTGGTAGTAGTATACACAAACTAGAAATTGATATTTATCTCCAAAGTAGTTATGCCCATTTTGCCCTCTTAAATTGATTAATTAAAAAACTATCGTGGTATTTTTGGACATGTAGTATTGATAAACGATAGTATTTTGTCATGGTATTGTAACAAATCTTATTTATAAATTAAGAATTTCTATAATAAAGTGAGAGTAAATGTTCATAGCTAAGAATTTTGTTTATATATATATATATATATATATATATATACATATATTATATATCAATTTTATATAATTTAAAACAAACTATAATCGAGTTATCTTCCATTTTTATTTTAAACTTTGGCCACTTAAGATATATCTTAAAATAAATGTTTAATGTTTATAATAGACTAGTGTGTATCTACATATACTAACCATTTAATTTATATTCTCTTAGTGCTATTTAAATTTTCATTTTTTTCAATTAATAGCCTAGCAAATTGTCCAAGAAGGTCAGAAGTGGCTGGGTAAAAGATTTCAACAAATTTTGCATAAAGAGTGTATGGTGGAAGTAGATAAGCACCATCCAAAACCTCTTGGAGACCCAAAATCTTTAAATTTGACAGTTGTAAATTGGATTTACCAAAACCTCTAAGGCACCCAAAATCTTGAAATTTGACATTTGTAATCTAAATTTACAAATATATCTGTGGGAAGTTATCAAAATATCACCCAAATTTCCATCATTTTCGAAATATCTAGATGAATTTATCAAAATATTGTGGGAATTTTCATGTTTTTCAATAAAAAAATGCTGTCTAGTTAGACTACTGCAAAAACAAAATATTATTTAAAAAAATATAAATGTGTTATTTCAAAAAGTTTAATATATTTTTTAATAAAACTGATAAACAAACTTTAGAACTCATGCTAGCCATCTCACTACACATTTAATGATTAAATTATAATATTTTTTTCCTATTCTCGCAACTGGTTACATGTGACTCGCAAATTTTATCGCTATTTAAAATATAATAATAATTAGATCTAAACTGGTTACATGTGACTCGCAAATTTTATCGCTATTTAAAATATAATAATAATTAGATCTAAAGCGTTTCTTTTCAATCAGTTAGCCACCTATTATCGTCTACCTTTTGTTTTCCTAGTGAAGTTGTCACGGTTACTTTGTTTTCCATAGTTGATTTGTCAAACCGTTATCAAAGCACGCTGTGAAAACTTTGGCGAAACTTCAGAATGGGGATATTGCGGAGAACTCTCTTGGCTGACTTTCAATTCGTGCTGTCGACGGCGATGTCTGTACAACACTATCCCCATTCTGGAGTAAACTTTGTAAAAATAAAATAATATTTTGAAATTTTGAATATTATTTATATAATTAACTCATTATATTTAATTTAATAAAATGAAAGATATATTTTGAATAATTTGTAGCTTAAATATTATTTAGGCAAACAAGCAATCAATTATAATTAATTAAATTTCAATTTATTTAATATGTTAACATAGTTTACATATATTAAAATTTTTAAGATTTAACTAGAGAAATATTTCTAAAATTTTAATTTTAATGATATAAATGGTCTTGATTGTAATTAACTTTTGTTTTCTACGGTACAAGTGTTACTTTTACTTTGTTTTCCACAGTTGATTTGTAAAACAATTGTCAAGGCAGGTTACTAAAACTTTGGTGAAGTTTCCCTCTCTTAAAGTCCATCTTAGCTGATATTTGTTAATTAAGTTTTTATTAATGCTCATTCCCCCTTTGTACCTTTTACCTAAAATCTCATAAAATTTCTATATTTTGATCGGGGCAAGGACAAAGTCTCGATGATTAACACAAAAATTTACAATCTCGATTCTCCGGGGTTGGATAACTCCCGACGAGGCAACGAATGCCCAAATCCGCTTAGCACAGATTTCACATTGATGTATGTTTCAATCTTGAGTTTCAGGAATTAAATCTCCTTTGTACTAGACAAACCTATAAGAAATTTCAACAATCCAATTATTCCATAAACAATGGAGCTTCGCATCACTCGAATTGCAACAAAATTTGGACTCCAAGTTCCTCAAAACTTTCCAATATCGTAAGAACTTTTCTCATTTCCTCGAACTCTGTTTAAGCAATAAATTTTACCCAACGGATGCATCCATCTCCCTTCAAATCTGTGAGGAAAATCAAGCAGTCTCAAGGTAACACGGAAACCTTGAATCACAAGCCCTAAGTAGTGAAGAAGAAGAAGAAAATTTACATCAGTTTGACAACATTGATGAAGTCCCATAAAAAGAACAATGGAAGATGGTGGATGTTGTAAGGGAAATATGGCAATTTGCACAACATTTCCTAACTCCCCTAAAATCATTGTGGCTTCACTACTAACCCTTTTTTAATCAGTTCACTGCATAGAATCATTTGCACATTTTTTTTTATAAATTTTTAGAGATCCTCCATGGTAATATTTGTGAAGAGACCATTTGGTGCATTGTTTGCAATATTGTTACTAAATTTCTTAAAATCAATGCTCTCATTATAATAGTTGGAAAAATTAAGATTGTTGTAACATGTATACATGAGTATGCTTGAATGAACCAAGAAGTGAGGAAATTAAATCTCCTCTACACTGGAAAAACCCACAAGAAATTTCAACAATCCAAGTGCACCATAGACAAAGGATCTCTACATCACTTGAATGGAAAAAAAAATATGTACTTCGCATCCCTCAAAACCCTCCAATATGGTTAGAGCTTTCCTCGTTTCCAAGAACTTTTTTCGAGCTATAAATTATACCCAACGGATGCATCCACAACCCCTGAAATCCCCAAGGAAAATAAGGTTGTCCAAATGGAGGACAAAAACCATGAATCACAACCCCTAAGCAATGAAGAAGGAAATATGGATGTTGTAAGTGAAATATGGTAAGTTGCACAACATCACTAACTCCCCTAAAGTCATCTCAGCTTCGCTGCTTGACCTTGTACCTTGTCTTTGTATTCCTCCTTGGAAGATGAAGTTTCATGGTGGTCACCTGAGACATTATAATTTGAAGTGGTCAGATTCTAATGAAAAGTTAGACATATAAGTTGTAGCAAGTGATGGAATGTGCGAATGACAAGACTACCCGACAGGAAACTCTTGTGCTCGCCAAAGTCCTGCAAATTCTTCTCTTGATTCAAACATTTGTAGTATATCAGTTTCTGGAAATTACTTGGATATATCAGTTTCTAGAATTCTTCCTTTTAATATTATAAAATGCATAATTACAAGTTTTTTGTATACCTCATCAAATATCAATATCAGTCTCTCGAAATCCTGATTATTAGTATCAGCTTTGACATCAATTTCTAGAGATCTTAATTTTAACTTTATAAAATATAGAATCACAAACTTGTTGGTTGCCTCAATCAATATCAACATCCACTTTCCATTTTGTATGTTTTTCTTTTCCAACCTTCCATCGATTCGACAAATGAATATATAGAGGAAAAGAGTTTGTCTATCTATTTTTAATTTATTTTTTCCTATATCACATTGAGAAATTTTTGTCTCACTCCATGTAACACCTTTTGGATAGCAATCAGAGCTATTTTATTTTGTTGGTAAATGAGACTCTGGAAAGTCCAATGACATTTTGGATGGATAATTGAAATGGTAATAATATTGTTTTTCTTTTTATATATGTTATGAAATTTCAAAATTCAAGAAGGGAGACCGGAAATGAATTCCAACCTCCAAACAGTTAGGAACAGTTAAAACAGTTATACCTTTATTTTTTGGAGATAAAACAGGAACTTAGTGAAAGTGAAGTAATGGAAGGAACATCAAGAGCTGGACTTGATAGAGTTTATCACTTCATTACAGAAAGGAAGCAGAGGTTAGAAGAATAGACTCTAGTCCTAAGGCCTGATTCAAGAATAACTAGAATTGTTTACTATTGTTTTGAATTCGAGGAAATTTCAGAGAAAAAATGATTATATAGGATGGGTCTTTACCTTGTACTTTTGCATGGATGAGTACTTACTAAAGTTATGGTTGAAACTCCGTCAATAAATTCTAGAATTTATATCTTCCTTTCATTTATAAGCTAAAACGGATTGGTAATTTTTTTTAACTTTTGATATACATTTTGTAGTTGTAGACTCATAGGAAAATGGGGCAACGTTTAGTGTTGGTGTAAACACTACCTTAGGAAGTAACGAGGATAAATGAAGTAATGGAAATTAACAAACCCCGCAACCAACTAGGACAAAAAGTAGGGAAATATTGTTAGAGTTTAGAACCAAGAAAAAAGTAAACCCAGAAAACAATAATACAAGGAATTTGATCTAGAAAACATCTAAAGCATACACGTATGCTTCATCTAATATAAACCTCATAAGTAAATGAATATCAGAAAAGTAGTGTTGTTGTGTTTGAAGAACCCAAGGTTTTATTTTAAAAAAGGTGTAAATCTAAACACATTCTGGCAATGCACAACATCATAACAAGGGGTTAGGACTAAGATGCCACCTTGGGAATGACTCAGTCTAGTCCCCAACATGACTCTATGTAGATAGGTACTTCAGAACCCACTATTACCCTAAATATATTAAAGAAAAGTAAACAACAAAACGCTCACTGTAGTAATAGCGGTAGCATGTATAATGATGAGCATAAGGAAAACTCGAACTCGAGCATCAATCTATTGCTTAAAAGAGAGTCTATTATGTATAGAATATTTTTAAATATTGCATACCAAATTATAAAGAATATGCAAATATAACCATAATAATCATGAATAGAACGAGATTCATTATAACCCTAATAATCATGAGAAATAGAATGAGAACCATTATAACCATGTTGCTAGGACTGTTTAATTAAGAATATCAATTAAATGCCTCATATTCCTTACATAGTAACTATACAAAGAAACCTTGCTGCAGAGAAGTCCACTTTAAATGAAAAGAAAAAGGGATTTAAAAAAAAAATGTTGCTACATTCAAGATAACTCTTCACATAAAACGAAGGCCATAAAACACTAGATCTAAACCATATATGCTGACAGGTTGCAAGCTAATAGATAGGCACCTGGAGTTTAGGATATCGAAGCCTAGAAGTAGCCATTGGAAATCCCTATGAAGCAGAGGGTAAAAACCGTAACAGATTTTGTGCCTAAACGAGTTAAGTAATATGAGTAACTACAAAGAAAATGAATGGGCGACAAAATTACCAATGTCACAAGGTTACGGTTTCCCAAAAACCTGAAACTCCATCCTCAAGAGTTCATTCCAGAGACGTTGTTCCCTCATAACAGATAATCTTGTGGGAGGAAGGGTACTTACATAGGACGCAATAATAGAACAAGTAAGAGCAAAATAGACACAAAATCTGAGTCATATGCGGTGAATAAGAACAAATGACTTTAAATTAATGCACTTGTACAGGTGAAGATTCCGAACTTTGCCCAAATTTTAGGAGACCAAAGGGACGGAAGCTTTTGCAGATTTGAGCGGCGAGAGAGTGAACTATGGGAACCAAGAACAATACTATGAATGGTGAAATTCTAGTGGAAGAATCACCTTGAACCTCGTGGATTCACCCTTAGTAGAGATTGCATTAGCATCGAGTTATAGAACATCATTTGGGAGGAGAATGAGAGACAAATGAAAAACTCGGGCCAAGGGTGTAGAAATTTCACCTGTAGATCAACTGATAATGCAATGTACTAAATCATTATACTAGATCTACTTCTAGAATAAACTTTGTGGAAGCTTAATCGAATATGAGCAATATCAAACAAGAACAGATATAACTGAGAATATCATACAAGTGGAAATTATCTCAGAATTACACAAAGCCTTAGCTCGGAACCTATCCAGCTATCAATACAATCCCTCAATGCTTCTCATCGACAAAATAGACAACACTTGTGCCTTCCTTCAGTCTTCCAAGCCTCCTATTTCCTTGCATAGTTTCTCCTGGGTCCTCTGGCTGCAACCTTTGTGAATAATCCTCTCACACACAACACTGACCTCTAAAATATATGCGCAATCCTGAAGGAGATAATTCCTTCTGCATGGATGACTTTCCTTTATAGGAAAATTCCTCCAACTGATAGTACATTGTCCCTTCCTCTGATCCCAACTAGGTCTCTGACAGAACTGACATGCATGAGTTATTTATGAGAGAATATTTAGTTATCTAAAGTGCAGTAGTTACATGCATGCAAGCATTAACTAACTAAACTCACAATCAGTTCCTCCAACTATTGGAACTAATCTAACTAGACTTAACTCAGTTAACTGAGCTAACTAATTACAACTCACTCTTATCTCTTTAACTAAGCGATAAATTCCTTAATCAAAGGAGTAATTGTTGCATGTCCTCACATAGACTTCATGTTTGTTTTTCCTCAACTAATTAACTCAAGATGAACTAATTAATTATTTTACAAACAACTGCTAAGATCAAATTCGAATTTTACTTCACAAGTTTAGTTCAGGGACTAACTAAAATTGGAATCTCTCCCAAAATTCTATTTTTAGCAATGTTATTTATAGCACTTCCATTTTTCATTCATTGTTGCTATGTCCAACACTGGTGCCCAAGCTGCTATTTATAGCAATGTTATTTTTATCATTTCTATTTTTAGCATTTCTTGTTTCCATTTTCAACACTCCCTCTCAACAATAAGGACATTCAACTTGAACCTGATCCTGAACCTTTGGAATGTTCTGCATGCAACACTTCTCCCAAGTGTTGTTTCTCCAACAACTCTAGAAACAAAAATAACTCCCAACTGACCTCCCCATTGGGCTAGAAAGGCCCTCTGATGTTGAAGCTCCATATGCCACTGATAAGTACTCCCTCGCTGACCTTTGAGCTGCTGCAACCTCCATGGATCTCGAACCATTGCACACATTTTTGTGTCGTCCTGCACTAGTGCAACACTCTTGTGCCTCTCGCATTGCTGCATCTTGCTAGCTCTACATAGTCTTCGGACTCCTGCATTGTAGCTCTCTCTACCGCTCCATCCATATCTATCTCTACCCACTCAGCTAGTCTTGCTACTCCTCTTCGGGGCTCTCATAGCAAGATTGAATCTAAGAGGTTGGGTACCTCAAGGATCCTGCCCCCTATTTCATCCTTCGTGGGACTATCAATCCACATTGCCCCACCTCCCACCTGGCTGCATGTGATACCTCTGCTCACTTGGCTCGAAATTTCCCCCTACTAGAGGTCTCTGGATGAATGGATGCCTCCACTTGATCTCCTCTCGACTTCTCCAGTTGTGGCTGCTCCACAACCTCCTAAAGCTGATTCACCAATTGTGGCTCCTCAAAGATTGTCTGAGACTTCTTTTGGCACTACATGTTGATAGGTAGTGTACGCTCCATCTCAACCACCATGTCTCCAACAGTTTCCATGCTCCTCAAGGCTTTGCATGTATCTAGAACCTCAAAATGGTAGAAGTTCTTGACTCGTGAATCGATCTGCTTTACCTATCTTTTGATGATGTGTCTAAGGAAAACCTTTCCCTTACTGAAGACTACATCATAGCCTTTGTCTTCCAACATTGCGATAGATACCAAGTTTTTCCTCAGTCCTAGCACATACTGGACATTTGTTAAGGTAATGCGAGCTCCATACTCACTCTGAAAAATAACTGTGCCTACACCTGAGACACTATACTTTTCATCATTACCCATCTTTATGAGTATCTGGATATCCTTCTCCTCCAAGGTACTGAACAAACTCTTATCGTCGGTCATGTGGAATGAAGCTCCACTATCAAGAAACCAACCACATCCCACCATCGATGAAACATGCATGCGATGAGGGTGAAATCCAACTCAAACTGTGAGGCCAGTGCCTCACCTTCTAATGCTTCCAAGGAATCCCTTCCTAGATTTCTTCAGTGGACAACTTGTAGCAAAATGGCCCACCTCGTTATAATGAAAGCATCGAACTTTCAATTCTTCAAACTTCTTCCCACCACGAGAAGAACTCGATTTGGGATGATAATTATTTTCCTTCCCTTTCTTTACCTTACTCCCTAAGGCACAATTTTCTTCATCCTCCTTGGATGAAGAACCATCTCTGGTGCTTCTCCTTGTCTCCTCCTACATCAGATCGGACCAAAGTAATTCCCAATCTGGTAGTTTATCTCTTCCATTTACAGAGTCTTTGTAGCTATGCCAGCTCTTAGGAAGACCGAGGAAATGAATACTCACCATTTCATCATCGGCTATCATGATCCCAACACTTCCAAGATCATCCCTGCAAGTGGTGAGCTTGGTCAGGGATGTTGAGATCGTGTCCCCCTTTTCACACTTGATTTTACGAAGCTTCCCTTTCAGCGTCAACTTCCTCTGATCGCTGTTGTTCTGATATAGATACTTCAATGTTTCCACATTGAACATGGTGTCTTCTTCCCATGGAGGCTCGAGACAATTTGGTCTTGAACTCCCTCCCTGAAACTCCATCCTCAAGAGTTCATTCCAGAGACGTTGTTTCCTCATAACATAGAATCTTGTGGGAGGAAGGGTACTTACATAGGACGTAAAAATAGAACAAGTAAGAGCAAAATAGACACAAAATCTAAGTCATATGTGGTGAATAAGAACAAATGACTTTAAATTAATGTACTTGTAGAGGTGAGGATTCCGAACTTTGCCCAAATTTGAGGAGACCACACGGACAAAAGCTTTTGCAGATTCGAGCGACGGGAGAGTGAACTATGCGAACAAAGAACAGTACCATGAACGGTGCAATTTTGGTGGAAGAATCACCTCGAACCTGGTGGATTCACCCTTAGTAGAGATTGCATTAGCATCAAGTTGCAGAGCATCATCTGGGAGGAGAATGAGAGACAAATGAAAAACTGCGGCCAAGGGTGTAGAAATTTCACCTGTAGATCAACTAATAATGCAATGTACTAAATCATAATACTAGATCTACTTCTAGAATAAACTTTGTGGAAGCTTAATCGATATGAGCAATATCAAACAAGAACACATATAACTGAGAATATCATACAGGTGGAAATTATCTCAGAATTACACAAAGCCTTAGCTCGGAAGCTATCCAACTATCAGTAAAATCCCTCAATACCGCTAATAGACAAAATAGACAACACTTGTGTCTTCCTTCAGTCCTTCAAGCCTCCTATTTCCTTGCGCGGTTTCTCTTGGGTGCTCTGGCTGCAACATGTGTGAATAATCCTCTCACACACAACACTAACCTCTAAAATAACTGCGCAATCCTGAAGTAGTTAATTCCTTCTGCATGTATGAGTTTCCTTTATAGGAATATTCCTCCAACTGGTAGTACACTGTCCCTTCCTCTGATCTCAACTGGGTCTCTGACAGAACTGACATGCATGAGTTATTTATGAGAGAATATTCAGTTATATAAAGTGTAATAGTTACATGCATGCAAGCAGTAACTAACTGAACTCACAATCAGTTCCTCCAACTGTTGGAACTAATCTAACTGGACTTAACTTAGTTAACTGAGCTAACTAATTACAACACAAAATTACAACTCACTCTTATGTCTTTAACTAAGGGATAAATTCCTTAATCAAAGGAATAAGTGTTGCATGTCCTCACATAGACTTCATGTTTGTTTTTCCTCAACTAATTAACTTGAGATGAATTAATTAATTATTTTACAAACAGCTACTAAGATCAAATTCAAATTTTACTTCACAATTTTAGTTCAGGGACTAACTAAAAATGGAATCTATCCTGAAATGCTATTTTTAGAAATTCTATTTATAGCACTTCCATTTTTCATTCCTTTGCTATGTCCAACACTGGTGCCCAAACTCCTATTTATAACAATGTTATTTTTAGAATTTCTATTTTTAGCATTTCTTGTTGCCATTTTCAACAAAGGGTACCTCTTACGAGAACCCTAACCATTTTCAAGTGATTTCCTGCACTCGAATCAACCCTTGTGGAATCAACGATCGCCTGGATGCCCAACTCTCTGTTATGGTGAGACAGAGCTATAAACCATATACCCTTCTCGATACGTCATCATTAAATCTAAAGATTGAATTAAAACATAAAGTTAACAAATGATGCCACATTAAAATCACATTCTACCCGTAAGATATTCCACTTTTGATTACATATATACAGATATCATATAACATATTGTTGTAATGTGATTGACAAGTACGATGATCACATATTAGGAGCAAGTACATTCTATTTATATTTAAAAGGTAAATAATTTTTTTATATTTATTTGTGTATTAACTTATAAGCAGGTCTAGAATTTCAAATCCCCTATGCCCGTCAAATGAAAATTTGATGACGTTTTAGCATTTTTCATGCCTTTCATTTTACATTCTACTTAAATTTATGAGTATGACTTCCCCTTATATAGAAATTCTCTTACAATTATTAGTTCATCTCAACTTCCTTTAATCTCCCTATGAGAGTGTCTTGTTTCTTCTCAGCATATGTGTTTCCACCTAGTATACAACCATATTTTTAAGATTTTATAAAGGTTTTTATCCTTTGGGAGTTAATAATTTTGGATTTGTACACATGTGAAAGAAACTAATGAAAGCCATATAATTATGATGACGAAGATCCTCAACTACTAGTAAATGAGATAGAGTTATTTTTTTTAAATATCAAGTTTTTTTTTTTTCTAAGTTTAATTTATTAATATGATAAAAAAAAAGAGTTAAAGTGAGGCCGGCCTTAGAAGTTCTGAGCATCATTCACCTCCATGTAAGATTGTCTAGCTTTGACTTCCCCAGTGAGGGGAAACCAGTCCAAAAAAGCATAAGTCCTTTCAACTAATTTGATATCCATTACACATATTTGCAACATTTTTGTCTGTTTCTCAGGAAAGATTATTTAATCGACACCGTCCTATTCTTAAAAAAGGCAACGCGACGCGACGCTCTTTGCGCCGAAAATCCACACTTCGATTTTCCATAAAGTTTGTTTTCACATTACCACACGCACTCTTCCGACGTGCCTCGCGTTATACGAATTCAAATGCTCAATTTATTATTTAAGCAAGTGCGGAACCAATTATTCCTGTCATTGGGTTTAGTTGTCTAGTAGTAAACATTCGACTCCCAACGCATTTTTGCTTGGGATCGAAAATCCCTGTAAGATATTCGAACAAAACGAAATTGCGGTTGTTTCGCTGTGTTGTTCTGGTGAATATGATGGAGGGGAGTGAGGTGTTTGATTTGGCCAAAAGAGTGGTCATGGGAAGATGGTTTGTAGTATTTGTGTCGTTCCTTATTATGTCATTTTCTGGTGGCACTTATATGTTTGGGGATTACTCAGAAGCAATAAAAACTTCCCTGGGCTATGATCAGAGCACATTGAATACCTTGGCATTTTTCAAGGATCTGGGAGCTAATGTTGGGATTGTTGCAGGTCTCATCAATGAAGTCAGCCCTCCATGGGTTGTTCTTGGTGTTGGAGCCATCATTAATATCGTTGGATATTCATTGTTATGGTTATCTGTCACCCGACGAATTGCCAAGCCCAAGTTATGGCAGATGTATTTGTATATAGTCATTGGAGCTAATTCTCAGACATTTACCAACACGGGACCTCTGGTTACGTGTGTCAAGAATTTCCCTCGGAGCCGAGGAGTTGTGCTGGGGCTTCTGAAAGGATTTGTGGGTTTGAGTGGAGCAATTTTCACTCAGATTTACTATGCAATTTATGGGAATAGTGCCAGTGGATCGGCTGGTCTGATTCTTCTTCTTGGCTACTTACCTAGTGCTGTTTTTCTGATTGTAATGTTGATAGTTCGTCCTACAAAAGAGACGACGGAAAGAAATGAGCTGAAGCGATTCTACCACTTTCTCTACATAGCTCTAGGATTAACTGTATTTCTTATGCTTCTCATCGTAGTGGAGAATACGATGAAGAATTTACCTAAGGCAGGCTACAGAATTGTTGTTGCAATTATCGTGGTTTTCCTTTCGCTTCCTCTTGTAGTGATTGTTAAGGCAGAGATGGACAAAAGGAAGCAGCAACAGATTTCCACCGAGACCTCCGTCTCAACCATAGTAGATCATGCCGAAATCAGTTTTCTTACAATAGAAAATGAAGAGATGAATGATCCTCAACATTGCTCAGAGATCAAGGAAGGAAATCGATAACCGGCAGAGAGTATATTGCTAATAGTAGCGATGAAATGAGAGCGAGAGCTTCTATTGTATCCCGTATAGTGAAATTCTTGAAAAGCCCCAAAAGAGGGACGACTTCACAATTCCTCAAGCTTTAGTAAGTCTCGATACGCTCATTCTGTTTTTAGCCAGTGTTTGTGGGATTGGATCAACTGTGACCGCCATTGATAATATGGGACAGATTGGAAACTCTCTTGGTTACACCCACCAGACTATAACCACCTTTGTTGCTCTTATTAGCATATGGAATTTTCTAGGCCGCGTTCTTGCTGGTTTTGTATCGGAAATTCTTCTCCAGAAGTATAAATTTCCCAGGCCGCTGATGTTGACGATAATTTTCTTATTGCTTGCATTGGACATATTTTCATAGCTTTCGCACTTCCGGGTTCACTGTACATAGCGTCCATTATAAATGGACTGTGTTTGGGAGCTCAATGGCCTCTAAATAATGCAGTCATCTCAGAGATATTTGGTCTCAAGTATTATGCCACTCTTTATAATTTTGGAGCGGTTGCGAGCCCTTGGGAGTTTATCTTCTGTCTGTCAGAGGTGTGGGGCACATGTATGACCAAGAGGCAACAAAGCAGTGTACTGCTCTTGGGACTTGTTCGTCTCAGAGCGAGCTTACTTGCACTGGGCATAAATGTTTTCAGCTTTCGTTTATCATTATGACAACGGTGACCCTTTTTGGAGCCATGATTTCTTTTATTCTTGTCCTCAGAACGAGGCAATTCTACAGAGGTGATATATATGCCAAGTTTAAAGAGCCAGCCAACACAGCATCCCATGTTATAAAGAAAGCGGAACATGATAATAAGGAATGTGCTGGCTGCCGAGGTTGAAATTCAGACAAGGGAAGTAATAAAGCTAGTTAGGGGGTTTTAGAGTGTTTATTTTGTTTTAGAGTGTTTATTTGTTCATCGTCATGGGTCATAGTAGGTTTTAGAGTGTTTATTTGTTCATCGTCTAGAATTGTTGGCACGACAGCCTTGTTGCAAACATTAAAACAAACAAATCAGGATGTTGGAATGAATTACCAGCACAATATTAGTAGATTTTTATTCAAAGTAAAGGCAGTAGGTCATGGGTCATAGTAGGTTTTAGAGTGTTTATTTGTTCATCGTCTAGAATTGTTGGCACGACACCCTTGTTGCAAACATTAACACAAACAAATCAGGATGTTGGAATCAATGAATTACCAGCACAATATTAGTAGATTTTTATTCTCATTGTTCTTCTTATTCACATAGTGAAAATTAATGTTTCTATACTCCATTTTCATCGTTAGCTTTCTGTACTCATACACTCCGTATTCTTCAGCTTAATCACTAATATAATAATTATTTAAAAAATATTTATTTATTTTTATGGGTGCAATTTGGTTTTGCATTTTACAACCTAGATGATATATGACATTATGTAATACATCACGGTTCACTTTGGGATAAGAAATATAATTCATTTCATGATATTATGTGATATACTTTGTTTATTTATTTATTTTATAACCAATTATTCATTAATATAAATTGTATATTAATATTTCAATATTTCACTTTTTAGGAATAACTTTTTATTTTCTACTACTTTATATTATATATGCTATTGTGATTTTTAATTATCATTATTCTTTTCTATAATAGATAGTACATTAATCTATTAATTTTTTTTAGTATTTTTTATGTGATAACTTTACATTATTGAGGTGAGTTATAATTATATACAAAACCACTTTTGATTATAATTAATTAAGAAATATTTGTTAATGTCATATGCCTCTCTTAAATAACCAAGGTAAAATCAAAAGTTACGAATTAGTTATAAAACTGATTCTTGGTATTTGTGAAAACGAATGAGGGGAAATCAAGAAGGGAAATCTTGGTAAAAAGGTATTCATCGAGAATCCTAGGATTGCTGGAACACAACTCGATGGTCAAGGAGTTTTTGAAACTCCGACGAGGCTGTGCAAGTAGTAGCGCTTGAGTTTAAAGTACATTTAAAAGAGAGGAATAAGTAGAAGTCGAGAGAACCAAATTGCCTACACGATGGAACATTCTCTTGGAGTCCAATGAAAGAGAAAGTCTCTTGGTGATCGGTTCAATAGGCGTTGTTTTACTATTTTTCAACAAAGCCTTAATGAGGCAAACAATAGAGGAGTGAAGGAGCTAGTATTAGGATATCATGCATGGGTTACATGATATGTTGATTGTGTTTGTTACCAGAACTTGAAGAAAATGATAGTTTGTTGGTTGGAGTGAACGTACATGAAGTCGTAGTGTGGGAAGGTGCCACTTAACGCTGTGGCTAAGAGCTATGGCTATTTGCCCACCCTCCGAAGGTGTAGGCTCA
Organism: Pinus tabuliformis; assembly: GCA_031772625.1. Classification (NCBI taxonomy): domain Eukaryota; kingdom Viridiplantae; phylum Streptophyta; class Pinopsida; order Pinales; family Pinaceae; genus Pinus; species Pinus tabuliformis. Next base: position 4,413,335 of record CM062807.1, on the reverse strand, counting down.
TTGGAAAAAAGAAAAATCTTAGAAGGCCACGACTTCATCTGTATCACGATTATGGTAAAGAAATTGAATCACATCTTGACATTTAATAAAAGAAGAATGGAGAACCTGCTGTACACAGTTTTGTTTTGGACGGCTTGTGGTGGTACAGCTGGGAAAAGATAAATAACTTGCTCACTTTCTTGAAGGAATATGTTAGTGCATGCAGTAAAAGATTGAATATTTTATATGTTTTCTTAGTAGAGAAAATATCTGCATGCATGCAGTAAAAGATTGAATATTTATATGTTTTCTTGGTAAAGAAAATATGTTAATGCATGCAGTTAAAGATTGAATATTTTATGTGTTTTCTTGGTAAAGAAGAATTTTAATGCATGCAGTAAAAGAAAGATTATTTTATACATTTTCTTGGTAAAGAAAATATGTTAATGCATGAAGTTAAAGATTGAATATCTTATAGGTTTTCTTGGAAAAGAAAATATGTCAATGTATGCAGTTAAAGATTATGTATTTTTATTTAATAAAAGTTTCTTAAAAAGGGATATATGCTAATTGCATTATGATTCTAGCTAGTTTCTAAGTTTCTAGTGAAATAATTATGCATTACATACATGATAGAAATAGCTAATGATGTGCTTCTAGGCACATAGATATTCATTTCTAACTTTCTTGAAGAAAGAGTATGTTTTATATACACATAAATATAGTTTCATTTTAGAAAAATGTGCATACTTCATGTATGAAAATGATGGCTTTTATAAGAGGTCTATTGAAAGAAAAATAGAGTTTCCTATTCTTAAAAGACATATGAATAGTGTTCATATCATATCAAGAATCCATACTTATTTCATGAAAAGATTATGTGCATTGAAGTAAAAGTAATTGTGTTAGAAAAAAAACATGTTGCTTACACATAAGGGTAGCTATTGTGACTTTGGAAATATGATTTTGTGTGTACATAGTAAAAGTGATTATGTTAACTTTCTTGGAAATAATGATCTCTTGAAAAGATTGTCTTGTTAGATGATTTGTGTCAGTTTCTTGATTTTAGTGCATAAAAGGTTAAGTTAACCATGTTATTTTTTCCTGAATTTTTATGCATAAAGATGGAATCTATAATATTTTCTTAAAAGGGAAGCAATGAGGAACCTACCTATGGGATGATAGAGAATTGAGGTTATAATGACTTCCTTTAAGAAAGAAGTAAGTAATTTGTTACATGAAATGATGGTAGTATTCTAGACAAGCGAATATGAGTTGCAGACATTTAAGAAGGGATATTATGATAAGCTATTGTATGCACAAAGAATAGTCATTGTGATATAGAGATAAGTTCTTTGTATGATAGAGAAACTATGTTGAGTTCTCGAAAAATAACTATGTGAAAAGAACACATGTGCATAAGCATAGCAACAACAGTGTATTACATGTATGAAGATATCACGATTGTGTTATACATTTTAGTGGAACTAATGGGTTAGATCTCTTAAAGAGAATTATGCATTAGCGTGAATAAACATTGTGGAAGTAAAACAAGTATTTACTTGAACATATGTACTAATTAATTAGTATGTTATGCTTGCTCATGCACATGAGTAGATGTTAAAAGACCACTTTTAGAAGTTTCTTATTGATTGATTAATATTGTATCTAATCTTGTTGACAACTACATTAACAGGAAACGATGGCGGTTGGTGCCAAAGAAAAGTGATGTTTAACATTGTGGCAGAAAAAGGATTAATGGTCCATGCAGATGAGTACGAGTTGCGGGATCATACATTGCTAGAACAATCATGCCACAAGGAATGTTGCATGTGGCGGTATGTAAGTAAAGGGTTTCATGGAAACTATATTAGCTTTTAGCTAGTTATGTGACATGTTAATGGTAATTCATTGTAATAATTTTATAACAATGGTTAAGGGATGGAATCCCTTATAAGTCATTGAGTGAGGGGTGAAAACCCTCACGAGCGTTTAGTAATAAGATTAAACATTTGCAAGTTTTCACCCTACGGGGTTTCCAGGGTATATTGGTGTTCAGTGGTGTGATTTCCTTTCCTGTCAGTTTGATGACGATGAATCCTTGTTGTTGGTGGTTCTTTATTTGATGTGATAATCATAATGTCCAAAGTACATGATTAATTAATATGGTTAAGGAAAATCATGAAATGGACACAAGGTTCATGAGACAGTTTATGTTGTTACACTACCACAGTGGTGGTTACTGGTTATGCAAATGGTTATGAAACTTACTGTCTTTTACTGAAATTTACTTGATGTATTAATGAAAATTATATCTAATGGTTAATGAGGAATTGAGGAGTTGTGAATTGGATAATTACTTGTGGGTAATTTGTATAAAAAAATTCTAACTCCCTGCTTTTATATGCGAGGTTACGGGGTACGTTACAGTTAATAGTGTCAAGAATTTAGATTTGAATTAAATTAACTATATAATAATTATTATTATTTGATGTATATATAAGAAATGTATAAAAAATTTAATAAGTCGGATATTTATTATTAATTAAAATTTATGTATATTAAATAATTTATTGAGTCCAATAATAAAACTAATATAGTAATATATTAAAAATGTGTTATAAAATATAGGTAAAATAAGTATATTGGAAATTGAAATATCTTTCAAATATTATAATTTGTAAATATTTGTAATTATTTCTTTAGAATATTACATATTCAAAATTTTGTAATTCTCTATGTAGGTTTATTAATTTTCTAAATTCTAATACAAATGAGGAACATCATATTATATTCTAAAAAGTACAATGTTGATTAATCAATAAAGTTTAGTTCAATTGTTATTTCCCTATTCACTAAGGTGAGACATGTTTGTAGCTAGCTTCAATTAAATTATTTTCACAATTCATATTTTTAATATAGAAAGGATTAATAAAATTAATTAACAAATCCATTTCCATATAACATTTATTTTTATTTTAATGTGTCTCAAGTTCCTTGTCCACCATTCAATTCTTTCTATATTTTAATCTAGTTGTGTTATTTCTCAACCAATGCTTGTACTAATTCTATTTAAACCTATGTCATATTTCTTCAACCAATACCAAGAGTTCTAAAAGCATATGACTTCTCTATATGCTATTATAAATGACTAAATCTTCGCTTATCCAATTTTTATCATTAAATATTTGTTAAAGGGAAATGGTATGTAGTAATTATACCTTAGAACAAGTAGAGAAACAATGACCACTATACTTTCTAACTATTTATGAATAGACGATAAAAAATAATAATCATAACCATACAAAGTCTTACAAAATCTATTAGTGATGGTCACACTAATGTTAGGTATCATATTGTTAGGAAATTATATATTACGGAGCAATGGACACATAAAATATTGCAGAAATATAAACACAGAAAATGCATAAAACAAGAGAGACAGATATACGTGATTCACCCAATTTGGGCTACGTCCAGGAGAAACAGCTAGTCCTCATTTTATCATATTATCCAGCAAACTGAAGAGATACAACCTACAACAGATCTGCTGTAACCCTCTTCTCTCTCAATCTCCTATCTCTTCCTCACTATCAGAATACAAATCTACATAGACCCAATACAATTCCCTCATATATAGTGAGGGGTTTCCTTCTAAGGAAAAAACCCTAATTAAACATAACTTCTGCTGTCAGATCATCCGCCTAATGAACGACCCAGATTGACTAGAAAATACTAGAATTTTAGAAGGCAATTTTACATCTATTTTTAGCTTCGGCGGCGTTGTGCCCCAAACCCCCACCGGGGGACCACTAGTCCCAGACCCCCGCTGGGAGGACACCCCTCGCATGGAGGGATATACAGTCTTCCTGGGGTTTACATCGAGCTAAAACCTTTGAGTACAGAAGAGAATTAGGCTCCACACCCAACAATCTCCCACTTGGAGACTAATTATAGCAACTCCACCACTCCTTCATTTACTAGACAATGACTCCACTTTGGACCTTGTTGTTTCTCATTTTCTTCATCATACTTGAAGACCAATTGAAACTTAGCAGATTCTTAGTTTCTCCCTAGTTACAACTTTTGTTAACATATCTACAGGATTCTGGCTAGTGTGTATCTTGTCCAGCTTCAACTGTCCATCTTCCAATGCTAACCGTATGAAATGATACTTGAGCTGTATATGCTTGGTTTGGAATGAAATGCAGAGTTATTTGCAAGATGTATGGCACTATGGCTATCACTGTATAACCTTCCCAACTCCTGCTTCTTACCCAATTCATCCAGAAACCTTTTTAACCAAATCATTTCTTTACTAGCCTCTGTAGCAGCAACATACTCTGCTTTTGTTGTTGAGAGTGCAACAACACTTTGTAGTTTTGAGACCCAACTGACAGATGTTCCACCTACAGTAAACATAGACCTTGTTGTTCTCCTCTTGTTATCTCTATCACCTGCCATATCTGCATCAAAATACCCCTGTAGAGCAATGTTTGAACCACCAAAGCATAATGCTTGATTTGTGGTACCTCTCAAATACCTCAGAATCCACTTCATCACCATCCAATGTTCTTTTCCTAGATTTTTCATGTACCTTCTTACAACTCCCACCACATGTGCAATATTAGGCCTTATGCAGACCATTGCATACATTAAGCTTCCAACTGCTGATGGATATGGAACTTTAGACATATGAGCCATTTCTTCCTGAGTCTTGGGTCACGCCTCCTTACTTAATTTGAAATGATAGCTAAAGGTATACTAATCGGTTTTGCATTCTGCATATTAAACCTTTTCAACACCTTTTCTATGTACTTACTTTGAGACAATGTTAATTTGCAATTCTTCTAGTCTCTAGTTATTCTCATACCAAGGATTTGTTTTGCAACACCCAAATCCTTCATTGCAAATGAGTTTGCCAATTTCCTTTTGAGCACATTTATTTCCTGCATGTTAGAACCTACAACAACCATGTCATCTACATACAATAACAATATAATATAGCTTCCATCATTTTGCCTTTTGAGATAAACACAATGGTTAGACTGACATCTAGTATAACCTTGTTTAGACATAAACTTGTCAAATTTTAGATACCACCGCCTTGGAGCCTGTTTTAAGCCATACAAGCTCTTCTTCAACCTGCACACTAGTTTCTCTTGCCCTTTTACCTCATATCCTTGTGGCTGCAACATATATATCTCTTCCTCCAAATCCCCATGGAGAAAAGTTGTCTTTACATCTAACTTCTCCAGATGCAAATCTTTAACTGCTACTAGACTTAAAATAGTTTTGATTGAAGTCATTTTCACAACATAAGAAAATATCTCATCAAAGTCTATACCCTTTTTATGTGCAAACCCTTTCACCACAAGTCTAGCTTTGTAACTGTGTTTTCCTCCATCTTCTTCCTTCAGCCTGTAAACCCATTTATTCTGCAATGTTGTTTTACCTGCAGGTAACCTAACTAAGTCCCATGTTTGGTTATGTGCTAAGGAGTCCATCTCTTCTTTCATGGTTTTGTCCCACTTCTTCCTGGTTTCTACCTGCACTGCTTCTTCATAAAATTTTGGTTCACCAGAATCAGTCAACAATACATAATATAATGAAGGAGAGTATCGTTCAGGGGGTCTACTTATCTTGGTAGATCTTCTAACACCACTTTTCAGGTGTTTGAGGTGCTTGCTGCTATTGTGGTTGTTGTTCTAGCTGTTGATCATTATGATTTTCAGCACCATCACCTTTCCTGTGATAATGTCAAGCACTGTGTATTCTATGTTTTTTTTTTCTGTTTCTTTTCCTGCAACTGTTCTTATACGTACCTTTTCATTGAATATTACATCTCTACTCCTAATGATTTTGTGATTTTCATAATCATATAAGCGATAACCAAAATCATTAAAACCATATCCAATAAAGGTACATTTCTTTGATTTTGCCTCAAGATTTTTTCTATTTTCTTTATTAATGTGGACAAAGGCTTCACAACCAATTTTTTTAAAAATGATTAGTTTACCTTTTTACCTATCCATGCCTCCTCTGGAATACCACCATCCAAGGAACTTGAAGGCTCTCTATTTATTAGATAAACAAAAGTATCTATAGCATCTACCCAAAATTGTAAAGGCAATCCTGCATGAAATCTCATGCATCTTGCACGCTCCATGATTGTCCTGTTCATCCTTTCTAACACACCATTTTCTTGTGGTGTTCCTGGAACTGTCTTCTCTCTACAAATTCCATTCTCTGAACAGTGCCTATCAAACTCTTTGCTGCAATATTCACCTCCATTATCTGATCTGAGACACTTCAACCTTTTCCCTGTCTCATTTTCAACCAAATCTTTCCATTTCTTCAAAGTATCAAATACATCAGATTTATTTCGAATACAATAAATCCAAGTTTTTCTTGTTGCATCATCAATAAAAGTAACACAATAAAGAGAGTCACTAAAGATGATACCTAAGCAGGTCCCCATACATCTGTATGCACAAGATCTAATTTTTCACTCTTATTTTCTTTCCCAACTCTAAGGAATCTGACTATTACCAACCTTTTCTCCTTTTGCTATTACCAGGGATCATTTGGTAACCTTCCAAGCTTATTTGTGAAAGTTGTCACACAACCTCCACTTCCTATCTGCCCTACTGAAATCAAATTTTTCTTTAGATATGGAACATTCCTTACCTCCTTTAGTAGCCATTGGTTTCCATTCTGTTGTTTTAAAAGAACCTTACCCATTCCAACAATTTTACAGGGTTTATCATCACCCAAATGGACTTGTCCAAAATCTCCCTGAACATAGTCATGAAAAGATTTCTTACCAGGTGTGGCATGGAATGAGGCCCCTAAATCTACCACCCAGGAATTAGTAATATTTTTGAAAGAAAGAATCAAAGCATCTTGTAACACCTCACCTGTCACATTTGCTTCATGATTGCTTTCATGTTGTGGATCTCCTTCTTTTCCCTTCCGAGATCTACAATATTTCTTTAGGTGTCCTTTCTCTCTGCATTTCTAGCACACTATCCCCGATCTGGACTTGGATTTTCCTTTCATTGATTTATTGCAATATCCTAAACTCTTTCCTCTTTCCATTTTTCTTCCCCTAAACTCTGCACTCAAAGCATTACCTGATGTCTCACCAGAGCTTTTCCGTTGCATTTCCTCGCTAAGGATAGCACTGACAACATCATCAAACTTTAAAGTACTAGATCAAGAAACAGAGTTACTAATGGCCATAACTAAACCATTCCAACTTTCTGGCAATGGGCATAGAAATAATAGAGCCCTAACTTCATCATCAAAATTTACCCCTATAGAACTTAACTGACTTGTAACTGTATGAAAATCATTTAAATGATCAGCCATAGATCGACCCTCTGACATCTTGATATTAAATAAATGCTTCATAAGAAATACCTTATTTGACGCCAAGGTTTTTTCATATAGTTTGGCTAATGCCAACATTAAACCTTGTGTTGTCATTTCCTTTGAAATATTAAACACTACCGACTCCGCTAGGCACAACTGTATTGTTCCAAGTGCCTTTCTGTCAAGAATATCCCATTCTGTGTCTGTCATACTCATCGGCTTCTTTGTCTTTCCGCTCAATGGTAGGTACAAATCTCTCTGATAAAGATAATATTCCATCTGCATCTTCCACAGCTGGTAGTTTTGGCCGTTGATTTTTTCGACCCTAAACCTACCATCTTCCACCATTGCTCCTACTTGAGCTAGGAACCCTTCTCTGCTATGATTTTATCAGCCAAATAAACCTTCGGCTCTAATACCAGTTGTTAGGAAATTATATATTACGGAGCAATGGAACACATAAAATATTGAAGAAATATAAACATAGAAAATGCATAAAACAAGAGAAACACAAATATACGTGGTTCACCCAATTTGGGCTACGTCCACGGAGAAACAGCCAGTCCTTCTTTTATTATATTATCCAGAAAATTGAAGAGATACAACCTACATCACATCCACTGTAACTCCCTCTTCTCTCTCAATCTCCTCTCTCTTCCTCAGTCAGAATATAGATCTACATAGACACAATACAATTCCCTCATATATAGTAAGTGGTTGCCTTCTAGGGCAAGAAACCATAAATTAAACATAACCTCTACCATCAGATCATCTACCTAATGAACGGCCCAGATTGACTAGAAGTTACTAGACTTTTAGAAGGCAATTTTACATCTATTTTTAGCTTCAGAGGCACTTCCCCCGAAACCTCGCCAGGGGACCGCTGGCCCCGAACCCCCCAACCAGGGGGGATTTAGCCCCCCAGTACCCCGCGGGGGGGGGACAAGTCCCACCTGCACCCCCTTTGTGGGGGGGTGTACGGTCTTCCTGGGTTATACATCCGGCTGAAACATTTGAATACAAAAGATAATTAAGCTCCACACCCAACACATATCTTAAGGCTTTGTATAGGGGGTAATATTTCCTTAAGAAGCATAATGTTTAGTAAACGAGAAAAATTATTTCTCTCTATACCATTGTGATATTGAAACAACAAAAACCTTGGTGTAAACAAATGGAAACCTTGTATATGGCCTTAGCCTCATGAGATTTTAATTGAATGCACCAGAAAATCACATTAGTGATTTGAATAGCATAGATAAACATGATAAAAGTTTGATGCCTTATTTTTCAATTTGGATTTCTTCGCCCATTTTCAAGGTATGCCACAAACAAGTTTGATTCCCCTTTTAATGACTATATGCACCATAGATAATGGAAATTCATGCTCATTGGATGCACCAAGATAGGCTTGGAAGAGAACTTGGCTAGAAAACGAGAGAAGGTTGACACAAGTAGCCTCATTTGAAAACATGATGCACATGAGTGGTTTAGAGAGATTGATAAATAGCTATTTGGACTATATATGGAAAAATGAAGTTTGACATTCCATAATTAAGGGTGGTGATGGATGGCTAAAGTTCCTTTTGACAAAAGTAATTATTGATCACAATCATTATATACACTCATTTGAAACATAACATTGGAAATGAATTCATGTGTGCACATCCACGAAATGTACTTGGGTTCTTTGATCGTATTCGCTATACGGGTTTAGGTAGATGTATCCGTATTTAGGAGTATTGGGTCAATCTAGGTGAATTTGATGGATTAAGAAAGATGATTTGAATAAATGGAATAATATGGGATGGGTAAATATTGTAGGTGGACTTAGCATGATTTGGATAGAAAAATTGATCACATTTATGACAACTTAGACGCACTTGGGAATGTTACGGGTGAATCACCAGATGTGCTTATTAGACATGGATAGTCGATAAACAAGTTACTAAGGTAACTAAGTTGGTTTTTTGGGAACTTGGGATCACTTTATAAGTAGGGGATTTCAAGTACAAGGCAAGATCCATATAAAACGACACCTCAAAATTACTAAAGTATAAAAATATAGTCATTTTCACAAGAAGTGTCTATAATTATGTAGGTATTCCATGTTTAGGGTTGGATACAATGTGATGGATTTTAGTCGCTAAGTAAAAATTAAGGAAATGGAACTTATAGGAGACAAGGACATGATTTCGTTAGGGTTGGATTAAAAAATTCTTGTTATTTTTTGTTAAAACATAATTTCCATTAGTAAAGAAACTATTAGTTAGGTGATTTAACATGCCTAAACCCTTTGTGATTTGTTAACAAGATGAGGTATCTAGACCCACCCTCCTAGGTTAACTTAAGGAATTAGGTTCATCAAGTTTACTTTATCTAGCCATATTAAAGTTCATTTCTTGGAAAACCATTATCTTCCACTCATCAACATATTTCCATTCATATAAATTTCATTTAAAGCCAATAGTTCATTTTAGCAAATTGAAAGAACAAAAAATTATTTTAATTTTTTCTAAAGGTTTATAAATCTTTTCCATCATATGAAAGTGTCCGCAAAAGAAATATCGATTAATACATATCCACAACATAAAGGCGTGAAATGGGAAATTACTAGTTTTCCTAAACTTCACCCAACTTAAATGAGATTAATATTATTTCTTTCAGTTGTGGATGACAACATCACATTTCCAATGCTAGAGATTAATATTATTCCTTTCGGTTGTGGATGAAAACATCACATTTCCAATGCTAAAATATTAGTGGAAGATAAGACAACATTTTTGGTTATCTATATTGGAAACAAAGACTCGTCTCACCAATAATTTGCAATTATTGTCAATCAAACAATTATATCACTGTTGACACTGCTAGAGATTTGTTAATGAAGGGGGTCTACCTGATATGAAGTCTGAATTAGACTTCACACCGTTTGTAGTAGGAGATCCATCCAGAGTACCATCTTAGCCACTATTACTCTAAAGTTATCCTTAGATGAAATTAATAACACAAGGGAGTATGCACAAAACCTTTGAAATCAACAAGCAAGTTTACATTGTGAAACACCGATTAGAATGTGTAAAAGAATAATTTCACGAGAGGGAAGTAAGGAGTGAGACTCTATAAGGAAAGTAATTTTACTATCCTAAGAGAGGTACACGAGAGAAAGGAAAGATTTATTTAATATCTAGTGAAGTATTTCACATATACACAACGATCATTAAAGTAAATACAAAAGACATTCAATAGATAAGCACCAAACTCCATGAAGTATTTTAATTTCTTTAGTACATATGATCATAAAATATACCAGAATCATAAAAAGAATAATCTTACAATATTCACAATACATGCATGAAAAATTTGTTTTAATGAGCTTCTCTTGATTAACTATAAGATTCAAGTACGTAGTTACATCCGCAAGCCACTAAGTCTAGTAGTGGAACATTAAGCCACTTCTTACTTCTCCAAAGAATGATCTTCTCTCCTATGCTAAATTAGAGAAGAGAAGACTAGAGCTCTAAATTTTGTGACTTTGAAAAGGCCCTTTCTCTATTTATGAGGTTGTATTTATAACAAGAGCAATACACTTTCATATCCCACTACTATTGAGTTTCCCTCATAGCTCTTGGATTTCCTAAATGACCTTTGATCCTCGATTTAATCAGGGTTCTACATGTGAATTTTCATATTCCACATGTAAGTCTTGAACTTCCATACCTATATATTTTGTCATTTTCTTGAAAATACATAATTACATTCCACATCATGTGGGAAGACCCATTGACACATGACATTGTGATGATATTTGTACATGACACAACATGGAAATGATGACATGGAACTTCATGTTGACGTGGCATTGCAAGGATGCCCTTCTTATTGCTTTCAATTTTAAATTATTCATGATATATCTTTGTTTATTCTTCATTTTGACCCACCAAAGGGTTTAGGAGATTGTTGGGACCTTCCAAGTCATATTCTTTCTAGAGATCCAATATTCCTTTGTGTTCTTCATGATGGTTCTCCCTCTACTCTTTCTTCACAAGTACTCTCTTGTAGCCTCTCCTTGACAACCTCTCTTTAGCACTATGTTGTCTTGTTGTAATCATTAAAACCTGTGGATGTAGAGCGCTCATTCCAAGCCAATATTAGTCTAAAAACCACCTATTATACCTCTCCTTACTCCATGGACAATTTTAGGGGCTAATATTTGTAGGTGGGCTAATTTTACATGGTTTTTCCAAAATTTAGATCGACCAATTTCCATTTTTTTTTAATAATTTACTTTGCCAGATAAAATTATTTTACCTTAAATATTTCCAAAATTATATAGGGAGTATATATAAAAAAATTATAAATTTCAAATCTTTTGCAAATATGTCACCAAATATTTTATAGTTTTCACATTACAGTCTAGCATGATTAGTTGAGGTTTCTAAACTTTAAGACAAATTTCCATCTTTAAAATTTTCCATACCTTACTCATCCAAGATATTGATTGAGATGATGCAACATGAAAGGGTTTTGAAAGTAGGAGTTTGGGGACTTTGCGGTTGAGGAATTTAGGACCTGAGGAAGGCATCACTATTGAATAAAACTGCACAATGAAAGGAATGAGAGGGATTGACAATTATTCTTACGCAATGAGGGGGTCTAAGAGGAAAGGAATTGGGATTCATAACTGATGATATATAGTGAGGACTACCCATTAAGATGGATACATGGATTCTGCAGTTTGTAATTAGAGGGACTAAGGAAGGCTTCACTATTGACTAGAAATCCACAATGCACTATAGGGAGCAAGTTGGGGCAAAATATTACATAGTAAGGAGTCTCAATTAAAAGAACTAGTCATCATGATTATGAAATTCATAATGATTCGGGACAAGATCAATGAATTGTGTAGTTGAGGATCTCAATGACTCCTTTCTCACTGGAACTACACAACACACAATAGGAGGCTGTACTGATGAAGGGAACTATGGAAATAGGCATGTCATAAGTAGAAGGAGGCATGGTTACTTGAACTATTCAATGCACAATAATTGAGGAGAAGGGTTAGAAAATTGTGCATTTGGGAAAGTTAGTGACACAAAGAGGCCTCACTAATCACTAAAACTATGGAATTCAGAACGTGAGGCAACAGGGAAGAAGGCTTGCGCAGTCAACAAGTCCATAAAACTAAACTGATGGCTTAAGTTCCAAGGTTGTTTAGTGTGTAGATGGAGGGGGGTTTCCTTTTAGGACTGCACATATATAGTTTCAAGAGATATAATGGATTCACTATGGCTTGCAAATGTGTAGTGTAGTGTTCCAGGAGGGAAAAAGTTTCTTTGAAGATTGAGCAAGTCGTAAAGACAGTCAAGGCTCAGAAATGACAAAGTGTGGGATCAATGAGGCAAAAGAGAACAAGACATGCAATCAAGTCATGAAATGGTTATCTCACATTTATATAACATCAAATCGTTCCAGACAACTCAAAATTAACATGCATACCTTGAAATGAAATCAATATGAAGCTTAATGATAAGTGCGATAGTTGAAACACAATTTCACAACACTTACAATACAAGAAATACAAGAGTGTCAACTACAACCAAATAATGCTCCAATATGTGGAAAAAATAATTATAACATATAGGATTAGCTAATGCAAAAGAATGCATTAGGGAGGTCTCTAGTAATGCACTAAATGTGACACCTGAAAGAGTGAAAATCATCAAAAGAAACAACAATGATAGTAAGAAAACATGAAAATGACACTTGCAAAAGCTGAAGAAAGCGAAATAAAAACATGTTATAGTGAAGAGAATGAAAAAGTTCCACTTGTGAAACTGAAAGAAAATAAAAATCACAGTCGCAAAAGTGAAAGTGACACTACTGAAGACCAAACCGTAACAAAGTGATAGTTGCGAAAAATCACCTGAGTGATGGTACAATTGCACCTAACAATTCCAGAATCTATAAACTAAATATTATGCACTCACTATCCATAGGGTCTGCATATTTAATGGCTCCAGGAACTATGCAATCATTATCCTCAACCTTTGCATAGTCACTATCAACAAGGACTACAAAATTCTTGAATTTATAAGTTGTACATTAACTCTTTGGCTTGATTGAAATAAGATTACTTATACATTCTTGAAAAAATATGTATGTGTGAATAAGTGACTCAAAAATTATAAAATTAGAGGATGACATAATAAATTAGAAAATCATCAACCAATAATGAAGTGATTGAGAGATATCAAGGAACGACAGATCATAGGATCATAAGTAGAATCCAAAAGTCAAGTGTAGGAAACATTTTGGATGATGTTTGTTGCAATGGCAACACTTGGTGACAAACTTGTAGAAATCTATCTTACCTCCTTTGGTCTAAATTTTCTCATAGGGTCTAGTCTCTAAGGAAGTATTGATTCATTGTGTATATTACTTCAGTTTTGACTCAATTATAGATATAGTCCCCTATATTTCGTCTCCTCATTAAACACACTCACAAATCATGTTGTATCATAATTTTTTCGATTAAGGAGAAGGTTAATATAGTTACGATATTATGATTATTTGAGTCTTAGGTTCCATTTTTGGTGTTGCTCCACTACTAGCAAGCATGTTCAGTACCCCAAGAAAGTCACTATAGGAACATAAACATCACTTCGCTGCAAACAAGCCTTTTTAGTAGCCCACCAAAGTTAGTTTCTTCACCTCTCTGTGCAGGAAGCATTTCTTTTCTTTCACCCTTTAGTTATTTATTTATTCATTTATTTAAAATTGGAATTGTTGAATAGAAAAAAGTTGTACTTTGGTTTGAAATAATAATTGTTGTATTAGATTTAAGTTTTATAGTGTATTTGTGTTAAGTTGGTAATACACAATTAAAATAATAATTGAAATATTGAGATGATGAAGGTTGACCAATATATAATTAACCACTTATTTTACCAGTGAAAGCTTTATAACTATTGAGAAGAAATATTGATTTTATAGTTATACCAAGAGGAGATTGTAGGTACAAATTACTTTTGCCTCATTTTAGGCATTCTATTATGTTTGATGAAGGTCATTCAATATGGTTTTTTTGCCAATCTCTGATATGGTGGCATTTAAAATATAAGTTTCATTCTTATTTTTATTTGTAATTCCTATTATTAGTGTTTATCTCATTTTTGAAATTATATATATTTGTTATAAATAAAAACAATGATTTTTTTTAAATGCTGATAAAGATTTATATGATAATTATATATTTGATTTATTTCAATTATATTCATAAAATTGATATTTTTTATATAATTATAATTTCAAAAATATAAATAATGATTACACATCAGAATAAAGAACATACAATTTAAAACAACACTTTATAGTATTCCTTAAACTCTCAAATGCATAAACGATATATTTTATTTAAAGCAATGATAATCTATTCATGAGGAAAAAAGACAACATTGCATATGAAATTTTAAGATTCAATCCATAGGAAAAATTCAAGATTCCATCCATTACATGAGATCATAAGAATTTGTAATTTTATGGGTAAAAATAGAGAATATACATTATTTCATTTAGCTATTTTTATTTCAAAATATTATTGTGATTTTTTTACATTACAATTAATTTAGTTTAGTTCCTTAGAAAAATTACTAAGTCTATATTCATGATAAGACCTTTATGGAATTATTAAAGGTAATTTGCTAAATTTAAATAATAAAAATTAAGATAATATCTTTAATATAAAGGTAAGTCTAAAAGCGATAAATCTTATAATTGCAAATTCAATATGTAAATACACACAAAAAAGGCACATCGATTATTCTCCATTCATAACCCAAACCTTTTATTATCATGATTGTGTAGCAATGTCCATTCATGCCGTCATTCACTCCCATACTAATTTGAAGTTTTAATACAAAATTTTACAAATTCACAGAAATCAATGTCTACCAGAATTGGTAGTGGGGAATTGGGAAGAGGGGGTTGATCCACCCATAATGACAAAACTCATTGAAATCAATGTCTATGAGTTCGTAGTGGGGAATTAGGAAGAGGGGGTTGATCCACCCATAATGACAACTATTATAAGAAAAAAACATTGAAAACTTTTATATTAACATTGTACTAATTTTTTTCAAATATTTTATGTAATAAATTTTTTATAATTGAATAATTATAATAACAATTTAAAAGAATATGCATACTCCATATAACATATATGCACATTATTTATATATATATATATATATATATATATATATATATATATTCAGAAGAAAAAGCTGTATAGTATTTGTATTATATTCAAAATAGACCTATACATACATAATAGGGAGATTATAACCCAAGCATAGTCCTAATCAGTAAGTTTTATCAGTATTTACATCTTTTGATAATATTCAAGTATGTGGGTTGTATAGAGATCATATCATCATATGAAATATTCAAAACATTTCAAAAATTATGGTAATACCTGGTCAAATGATCTTTTATCCAGAAATTAGGAGCATGAAGCATACCAGATTTTTGACCATATTAGATACCCAACATTGAGAAGGGCTGAATGTCATATGTAGAGGATTCTGCTGAGATAATCAGATGCCACTTACCATATAGAGACTTCATACCCTTCTTTGATAGTTCATCCGCTTGCTCATTTTGCGCCTGCTTTATATGAGTGATAGGGAATAGTGTAGGCTTCCATAGATAAGTAATACTACCCAGCCATCCAGAAAGGTTGTCATTTTTTATAGTTTGTTTTCCCTTCACATGTTCTATGACTATTTTTGATTCCCCATAGATATTGATAGGGCCGATGTCCATGAATATGCATAGAAGAAGCAGACCATGAAAGCCATTGCCTCAACTCTGTTATTTGTTATTTGTTCTGTTGCCAGCATTCCAAAACATGAAGTATTGTAGCTCATTTGATATACCAATATAAACGCCACAAGCGCATTTGCCTTCTTTTGCTGCTCCATCAAAGAGTGCCCATGGGAAGAGAAGTTGTTACGAATCTAAGATAGTATTTTGGTGCTTCATCTGTTGAGAAATGTTTAGGAGTATAGAAAAATAAAAAAGATAACCTTATCAAATATATGCCCAAATGCCATGTGTACATGAAGAATAGAAGTTTTGAATCAAATTCAGAAAAACGCACCTCTTCTTCCACATTTATTCAAAGTACAAAATATTTGATCGTAGTAATGGCTCACGTGATAGATGAGAACTTAAGACTTAAATACAATTAAAAAATCATTCAAAAACATACCCACACGTCCTCTTCTACTTATTCAAGGAATAAAATATTTGATCGTAATAATGACTCACACGATAGGTGAGTACTCAAAAAACCATACCTCCACATTTATCCTTGTTATGATAGCTGAATATTTGAGATTTAAATTTAAATACAATTAAATTTAAGGAACATAGCTCCAGCTCATGCCAATATTTAAACTATAAAATATTCGATCATGTTAATGTTTGATATGACTGATTGTTTTTTAAATATTTAATTGAAGTACAATTAACCCTAAGTTAATTTTTAATATTTATATAAAAATAATGAGTAAAATATTGTTGTTAATTTTTTATATTTTTATAAAAATAATAAGTAAAATTAGATATAGTACTATTTTTCTGTGTAGAATAAATATTGATAACTTTTAATAATCGAAAAAAATCAGTATACAGAATTAAGTTTGTATTTTTTTTATTTTATTAAAAGAATTTGAAATTAAGTGAGTTGCATATTGGTGTTTATTTTAAGGGATTTAATCTGAATTTTTTTGTTACATAATATTTTATTTTAATAGTTTTTTTTAATTAAATTATCTACAATTAAAATAAAATAAAATTTCAGAAATGATTTTAATAAAAATAATGTAATGATGAGCATATTATTACATATTTATGTAAAAATATCTAAGTAACCATTGTAATTACGGATTTTTTTTAAGTAAAATATAAACTGGTCGTTATAATCTTTATATTTTCTAGCGTTGTTAAAAGAATCAATGTAATTTTTTTTTTTTTAAATGAAACCACATGTCGTCTTTCTCGATTAACTAATACTTGTGGTAGATAACAATTTGAGTTATTATTATTATGTACAGTTCAAGCCCTTTAATTGTCTGAGCTTTAAACCTTACTTATGGTATATCACTCGAATAACTACGATGGCATTCAATGCTATCTTAAACCTAAGTGGGCGGTTGGCTGCCCTAGACTTGGCATACATGAATCTAGAGTCTTCGAAATGTAATCCAGTTGGCTACCTTAGCCTTGGAAAGTGCTCCACATCTACGATGAACCTGCAAGCTTCAGATTGGACAGTGGAAAGGAAAACTCGCTGATCTATGTTGCTCAGCGACATGGTGTCTTTGGCATTTTCTCGTTTTCGACAAGGTAAACTCGTTCTAGACCAGAATGTCTGAATCCTTTGCACAGGCAGGTCTTGGCCATGCTACTACCCTTTAACTTCTTCGTGTTAAGGCTTTAATCCATTACGGTTTTGTGAAATTACTGTGCCAAAGTTAAGAGGTTGATCCTTTTACAGGTTTGTCTGTCTCCCTATCCGTCTTCCTACCCTGGAGATGGCCACTAAACCATGGTTCTTTTGCAGGTATGGAGTATGTATTCGGTTGCATTTACAGTTTCATACATCCATTATCTAGTTCTAATGTTGCATGTTTTCCCTTGCCGAGCTATTTACTGGAAGGTTTCTTCGCCTTCCCCTACCTGGACTGGATATAGGGTTCTGAAATTGGTGGACTTCAGTCAAGAGTGATTTCTGGGTAAAATGCATCGTCCAAGCCTTGAATGTTAACCTAGGGTTTAGTCGAAAGAAAAAATTTCCATTTCTTGAAATCTTTAGTCGATTTGATAGCTATAGTTGTAACCATTTAAGTTTGTTTCATTATGTTATTAAATAAGCTCTTATTGTATTAAACTATTACCGGCATTGATTTCGGTCCATACTTTCAAGAGATTAATATTTTGGTTTGTAAACTTGGGTTAATTGGGTTTATCGACTGGCTTGGTTATGGGTTCTTTATCTAGAGCTATGCCAAGAATTATTTCAGAACTACCCAAAGTTGTTAAGCTCTCTGAGGTCGCCCTTCGGTGGTGAAACCCTCAATTTTATATATGGACTGTTGCTTTGCTTTATCATATCACTTCAGATGGCATCGTTAATTTCCGACTTCTGTATATAAACAATGTCAAGAGCTTTAAAGTTTAATTTCATGATTTTAGACTGACTATTATTCAGAGGTTTTGCAATCTTATGCTGCGTTGAGGTCACGGTTACCTCGTGTATCTCGAACACAATGTTTAATTTTTCTCTTATCTCATTTCCTTGTTAAATCAGTAGACTGTTCCTATGCTTGTTCATTTTTTACAAATTTGTTTTCTATATACGATTTAAGTAGTAATTGCTATAAGCTATATTTTGCTTTTTGCGGTATAGACTAGTGTATTTGGATTTTTATTCTTTTTTCCCGAAGGGAAAAATGTCTAAG
This sequence comes from Pinus tabuliformis, assembly GCA_031772625.1. Classification (NCBI taxonomy): domain Eukaryota; kingdom Viridiplantae; phylum Streptophyta; class Pinopsida; order Pinales; family Pinaceae; genus Pinus; species Pinus tabuliformis. Next base: position 4,394,451 of record CM062807.1, on the reverse strand, counting down.
TTGTTTTCCTTTTTTATCACAAAATAAAATTCTGGCCAAATGCATAGCTACAGGGTTATATGATTGTTCTTAATTCGTTCAGTGAGATTATAAATCTTTTCGGAGTAGTAGAAATAATTTCTTCATGATATCAGAGCAAATTGTTCTTTAATTTAGAATAATAAATTTTCAATTTTTAGAAATATTATCACTTATATAGTTTATTGTAAACACTCAATATTTCTCATTAAGGCTAACAATCTTAATTTGTTACAACTATCTAGTCCTAACGAGACTTGGCTTCATGAACTTGTCTGACATTACATCATAGTGTTCTCATTCTGAAATTTAATTTTTTTCCGCTTTCTTAATCTTAGGTTCACATACCTTCTTCATCTCTTCCTTGAGAATAAATCTCCAAGGAAGTAGTTAGGAATAGATAACCACCTAAGCTAACTACCTCACATATGAGAAATACATCATTGTAATTATTAAGACATTCCACTTTCTGCATAGCTTAATCAAAATAAATATATAAACTTATAAGAGTATTCAGTTTGTTTAATTGGAATAATTAAATATTTAAAATTAGGGACATCCACATATATGTTGGTTTTTATTTTGTTTATATTGGAGTAAAATTTTAAATTATTTATGATGGACTAAAAACTTCTCAAGAATATAAAAAAATAATTGTAGACCAAAAAATATTTGAAAAAATAAAAATATGCTCTCTCAAAAATCAATAATTTTTTTGCATTTTTTTTTTGCCATTTTAAGTTGTTGTTGTTTTGTTTTTTAATTTAAAAAAAATAATTTTTATATTTTTATAAAATATTATCCATTTTTTTTAATGAATTAAAATTTGAAAATCAAATGTGTCATATTTCTCATGAATTATGCATGATTAGATCTTCCTAAAATGTTTGAATGGTTGGTCCACTTATTAATTTGAAGATGGACTAAAGGTGTTAATGGAGTGTACACCACCACCTTCGAAACTATGCAAAGTCAAGTAGAAGAAAAGATATACAATGAAGATGTACATTTAAAATCCATAGGCACTGTAAGATTTGGAAAACAATTTTTAAAACAGTTCATATTTTCAAACAAAAAAAATTATGAATGTTAATAAAAAATGTTAAAAATAACATATTAATTTTTTTATTGATAAATTATTATATAGAATTTCAGTTTTGAAACTTCTGTGATCCATAATGAATTAAACAATGTCTTTTGGTAGAAATCGCATGAGAGAATTTCTCATGTGATTTCTACAGAAAGACATTGTTTAATTTATTATATAAAATGTTAAATTAAATAATATTACATTATTTCAAAAAATATTTAATTATTTTAAAAATATTAATAAAAACTCATTTCTACAACCCATAACAAATATAAAGTAAACTATTAAAGCATTATTATATTAAATTGTTGATAATTCATTAATTTTAAAATGAGTGGTTTTTATTTGAATGCATCACACCTCAAAATTCTAAAGAAAAGTGGAATACATGTCACTATATAAGAAATAAAGTTTAAAATTTTTTATCGTTTTTTATAATTATTATATTAAAAAAATTATTTTTTTTTACAACTCATATCAAATATAAAGTATACCTTTGAAGTATTATTATTTTATATAATCAATAATTCTTTTCAAGCTTACAATAAATTGTTATGGATTTCATTTTAGAATTTTATGTCTTATATAATTTTGATTGGAATACATCACAATTGAAAACTATAAATAAAAATAAAAGTCACTTTAATATATAAAAGATAAAATTTCAAATATTTAAAATACTTTTATATAATTATTATATTTTATTAAAATTTTAAAAATGTTAATTAATATTTTGAATATCTATATATATATATATATATAAATAAAACTTATTTAAATTAATATTTATATACAAATTATTTTAAATTAATATTTAGTACCTATTTAAAAAATGAGATTGAAATTTTATTATAAACCTAAAACATGCTCTCCACTCTCTATATATATAATTGAAATTATTGATGTAAATGAATATTTTTTAACATAAAATAACATGTAAGGTAAATTGAGATATGGTTATAATGTTTTTTAAATGTAGTAAAATTAAATTAGTTACTTTTAGTAGCTAACATATATAATTTTATTTCAAGTAGACGGATTATCTGTAAGTAAATTATCGTGTTGCAAAACCGAAAGAATATTTTTTCTCAAAAAGTTTACTTTATGCGCAACACTAGTTGCACATAAATTATGTGTCACATTTCTATAATGGATCCAGACTCATTTATCTCTTTTTGTTGCCATTCAAAGGAAATAATATCGCAAAAGACTACGCATGTTATCCACTTCGTATAAATAGAAATTCACAACTCCAAACGAATCGGCGAGTGGCCATGCATAGTTTTTTCCTACCCACCCACTACTCTCAAGATCTTCACTGTCAAAAACATTATGTGTTCCATGGTTCTAAATCGCCGTCCAAAATAGTCTTACTCGTGAATCTTGATGTAATTCCAAAGCATCCGTTCGAGTTAGTGCTTACTCGTGAATCGATGGATAATTTTGAGGGATCGTCACCGTGTATTTCACAGGTACCAGATGAGGTGATCCACATAATTCTTGCTTCTCTTCACATCACACATCTTTTGAATACAGTCCTCGTTTCCCAGGAATGGCGCTCCATGATCGCTTCCGGCCCTTTGATACGTGTCGTGTCTGATTCCATTCTCACATCCAAGCCATGGCTATTGGTTCTAAATAACCTGTTATCTTCAAAAAGAAAGTGATGGGATTAGGATGCTTTTAATGAACTTAAATTTTTCTTTACAAGAATTTTGCATACACAATGATTTGGTTGTTTTAGATATAGCTTCGGGATCGTGATTGTTGTGGTGTGGAATGCAAATACATAACATTATTAATTTCTGAGAAAACACACACATGAATGACATTATTACACACACATGAATGACATTTTTTTCTATAAGTTAGACAACTACATGCGCATACAAAGTCAATTGTGTAGATTTTAAATATATAAAGTTTTAATAGTTTTTAGTATTTTATTTCCACTATAACATTTGAGGGCCTTGACCATTTGGAAATAAACTTATATAGTGCAATAAAATACATTAAGACCTACAATCGTTAAAAGATGGAGGAGAGAGGATTGTTTGATAATGTTAAAACCCTTTTAGGTTGCACTAATTGAAGGCCCTGTAATTTAAAAAGCAAAATGACTTTTATAATTTAACACACACATATATAAGATTATAAATTTTAGAAAAATATTCGTGTACAAGAGCTATTTGTTCTCTACAGCTTCACAATTTTTTGTGGCTAGATTCAATCATATAGATACTTAAATATTTCTCTAAAGGAAACATATGCATTGTATTTTTCTTGGAAAATAACATACAAATTAAAAGATCAAAACTCACATAGTTAGGCACAATTTCTATAAATAAAAATTATATGTTACGAAAACCAATCCATTTCCTACATTTCATCTATTTGCATTGTCTTTGAATTCATTTCATAAGTACCTCTAATTATAGCACCAGTTCAACGTATTGTTGTTTTTCCAAGTTTGCATTGCCACTAACACATTATGAGAGACAATCATTAGCATGCAACCACCAAGGGCTCCAACATGATAGGGTAGCGAGTACTAAGAATCAAGGAGGCATGAAACAACACCAAAGCATATATTATTTTGATTTGGGGAGGCATGCACTAAAAGGTCATGAAGGATATAAGATCTATAACTTAAAAATTTAATTGAAGGATCTCTTTGCAACATTTAATGCAAAGGAAAATCAAATTTCATTTTGAGTTGAGAAAACTCAAGATAAATGGAGTTGTCATTAGCACTCTTGGTCAACAAGTTAATCATTTCCATGTTCTAGAGAAGGAATTAGATAAATTAGGTTCACATGGCCATTAAATCAGCCTAATGCTCAATTTCTCTTGCATTAGGGGAAGACTCTACTACACTTATGGATTTTTAATGCCCAATAGTAGAAGAAGAAAAATATAGTCACTTCGACACTTTCTGGAAGATTCCACTAAAAGTGAGGCTCCTAGTGGGTATTTTTTTCCTCTCTTCTCTTTTGAATATGCACATAGTATTTCATTTCATTGAATGTTTTTATAGAATATATTCTTAAAAAAAATTGTAATATTTATGTATTGGAAACTTATCCCTCTTGCCATACATACTCTTATATGGTTAGTAACTATTATTTTTGTTTTAACAAATAAATTTACCAATTTTAATTGAAAATACAATATATTTCATAATTCATTAGGTCCAAAGGCATTTCTATGGATTTCTATGGATTTCTATATTTTAATTGCTATATTTTTATCTAGTTGTGATATTTCCCAAACAATGCTTGTGCTAATTCTATGTAAACCTATGGCATACTTCTTCAAACATTACCAAGAGGTCTAAAAGCATCTCACTTCTATATATGCTATTATGAATGACTAAATATTTGTTTATACAATCTTTATCATTAAATATTTCTTACAATGAAATGGTAACGAGTAATTATACCCTATAAAAAGTAGACAAACAATGATCAATATACTTTCTAATTATTTATGAATAGATGATAAAAAATAATAATTAGAACCATACAAAGTCTTAACAAAATCTATTAGTGATGGTCACAACCAATTTGAGGTATGCATATCTTAAGGATTTGTATAAGGGATCTTATTTTCTAAGAAGCATAATCTTTACTAAACAACACAATTTACTTCTCTCCATACAATTATGATATTGTAGCAACAAAAGCATAGTGTAAACAAATGGAAACTTTGTCTATGGTATTAGCCTTGCGTGATTTTAGGTGAATCCGCCAAAAAATCACATTAGTTATTTGAATAGCATAGATAAACATGATAAAATTTTGATGACTTAGTTTTCAATTGGGATTTCTTCACCCATTATCAAGGTATGCTATGAACAAGTTGGATTCCCCTTTCCATATACTATATTCACTGTAGATAGTGGAAATGCATGCTAGTTGGATAAACCAAGATAGGCTTGGAAGAGAACTTGGCTAGAAAGCTAGAGAAGGATGACACAAGTAACCTCATTGGCAAACATGATGGACATGAGTGGTCTAGGGAGATTGATGAATTAGCTGTATGGACTATATGTGGAGAAATGAAGTTGGGTAATCGACACTTAGGGGTTTTGATGGATGGTTGAAGTTTATTTTAACACAAGTAGTTATTGATCACGATCATGAGAGACACTCATTTCGAACACAACATTGGAAATGAATTCATCCGTACACATCCACGAAATGTATCTGGGTTTGCTGATTGGATTAGTTGGAGGATTCGAGGTAGATGTATCCATATTAATGAACATTGGGTCAATCCAATTGAATTTGATGGCTAAAGCAAGACGAGTTGAAAAAATTGATCAATATGGGATGGGCAAATATGGTAGGTGGACATCGGATGATTTGGATAAACAGATTTAGCACATTTAGGACAAATTGGATGCACTTGGGAATGTTATGGGTGAATTACTAGGTGCGCTTATTAGACATGGATAGTTGGTAAACAAGTCACCAAGGTAATTAAGTTGGTTTTCTGGGAACTTTGGATGACTTTATAATGAGGGGATTTCAAGTAAAAGGAAATATCCATATAAAATGTCACCTCAAAACTACTAAAGCATAAAAATATAGTCATTTTCACAAGAAGTGTATGGAATTATGTAGGTATTCCATGTTTAGGCTTGGGTATAATGTGATGGGTTTTAATGGCTAAGGGAAATTAGGGAAATGGAACTTATAAGAACAATTCCATGGTGGCTTTAGGGGTTGGATTAACAATTCTCGTGATTATTTTTTTAAAGCATAAATGGAGTTAGTAAAGAAGTTATAGTTAGGTGGTTTAAGATGCATAACCCCTTAGTGCTCTCTTAACAAGGCGAGGTATCTAGACCCACCATCCTAGGTTAAATTAAGGAATTAGGGTCATGAATTTTACTTTATCTAGACACCTTAAATTTCATGTGTGGGAAAACAATTTTCTTCTAGTCATAAAGAGATTTCCTTTCATATAAATTCCATCCAAATATAATATTTCGACCCAAATTGATGACTTATTGAAGATTTTATCTTCAAATTTCCATGCCATCATCTACACCATCCATGAGTTACCAGTTCAATGGAAAGCACCAATTTTTCCAGTGATGACAACCAATTGGGTATTATTTTATTGAGAGAAAATACAAAATCATGAAGGATATGATATGCTAGTTTCTCGATATTCCAATAAAGTGAGACACAATAACTAATAGCTTAACACCATGCTATATCAATCTTTGTTCGAATGTTCCATACTTCTCTACGATGTCAGAATCCCATGTAAAAATAATACTAGGTTCTATTAGTATTTAGAGGAAAACCTGATAGATTTAATCTTGAACATCTCATACCTAATCACCAATATACCAAAGGAAAATATTAAAACATCCAAATATGATAACATACATCATCTTATAGGAACTAATTCCCATTAACTGACATACTTATCAATATTTCTATATATTAGGGGTCCATAATGGGGACTTATTCAATATATTGTCATTGACCAACACAGAATAACCTCACAACCTTATCCTCAACTAAACCACATTAGTCAATGAATGTTTTAGAACCATTAGTATTGATGATTAGCACTATATGTTTATGAAAGTGTTGTCATGGTCCTGAATTTCATTATGTTCATAGCTAATGTCCTAATACTGAATTCATGGAACATAAATTGATGAAATATGTTATTTTCTATTGGAAAAAATTATAAGGGAATATCATTATCATGGTAGTTTATGATGGAGGTTATTTAAAGTGTTATTGAATATTGGTACTTATCATTCTAGACTTAAGGTACTTCTTAGATAGCATCTTGTTCACAATTCTCTACTAGATCATATGACTTTTCATCTCCATTTAAGCCTTGAATGCCCAAGGTTACAAAAGCTTTTTCAAGTAATCCATAAAATTATTATGATCAAATATGGAAATTTGAAACTTTCTCTAAGCTCACACATTAATTTTAGAGAATTGAAACTTATCTTATCAAGGAATAAATCTTTAAAAAAAATTCCAAAGGTTTATAAATCTTTTTTAGCCCATGAAAGTTTCCTTAAAGGAAATATACATCAAGACATATCCACAACACAAAGGCATGAAATGGGAAATTACCAGTTTTCCTAAACATCACCCAAATTAAATGATATTAATATCATTTCTTTCAGTTGTAGATGAAAGCATGACATTTCCAATTGAGAAATATTACAGGAAGTAAATACATTACACATAGACACCAAGATAATTAAAGTAAACGAAATCCAATGAAGTAGTTTAATTTCTTTAGTACATATGAGCATAACCTAAACCAAAATCATCTAAATAGCAATCTTAAAATATACACTATACATGCATGAAAATGTGTCGGTTTAATGAGCTTATTATCTTGATTAAGTGAAAGATTCGAGTATATAGTTATATTGGTGAGCCACTAACTCTAGTACTGGAACATTACACCACTTCTTACTTCTCCAAAGAATGATCTTCTCTCCTATGCTAAGCTATAGAAGCCAAGACTAGATCTCTAAAGTTTGTGACTCCCAAAAGCCACTTTCTTGAGTAATGAGGTTGTATTTATAACAAGAGGAATAAAATTTCATATCCCATGACTATTAAGTTTCCCTCATAACGCTTGGATTTCCTAAGTGACCTTTTGAGTTTGAGTGACCTTTAGATTCCACATGTGAGTCTTGGATTTCCATACCTTTACATTTTGTCATTTTCTTGAAAATAGATAATTACATTCCACATCATTTTGGAAGACGCATTGACACATGACATTGTGATCACATTTGTAAAAGAAACAACTTGAAAATGATGAAATGGAACTTCATGATGAGGTGGCATTTCCAATCAACTCTTCTTGTTGCTTTTGATTTGAAACCTTGACGATCTATCTTTGTTTATTCTTCATTTTGACACACCAAAGGGTCTAGGTAAATGTTGGGACCTTCCAAGTCAGCTTCTTTCTCTTGATCCAATATTCCTTTGTGTTCTTCATGATTGTTCTCCATCTACTCTTTCTTCACACGTACTCTCCTATAGCCTCTCCTTAATGGCCTCACTTTAGAACTACCTTGTCATGTTGTAATGATGATACCTGTAGATGGAGATCACGCATGACAAGCCATCATTTGTCTAAAAACCACCTATTCTACCTCTCCTTACTCCATGGAAAATTTTAGGGGCTAATATTCATATGTTGGCTAATTTTACATGGTTTTTCCGAAAAAAAAATTCACTAATTTCCATTTTTTCTAAAAATAATTTGCCCATGTTTTATAAGCTAAAATTAATTTACCTTAAATATTGGCAAAATTATAGAGAGTATATATATATATATATATATATATATAATTTTAAAATTTGAATGTTTCTACAAACATATCCCCAGGTATTTTATAGTTTTCATATTACAGACTAGCATGATTAGCTGAGGTTTCTAAACATTAGGAAAAAATTCCATCTTTAAAATTTTCCTTGCCTCACTCATGGAAGATATTGATTGAGGTGAGGCAACATACAAGGGTTTTGACATTAGGAATTTGGATATTGTGAAGTTGAGGAATTTAGGAACTAAGGGAGGTGTCACTATTGAATAAAACTGTACAATGCGAAGAACTGGAGGGATTGACAGGTATTCTTGTACATTGTGGGGGTCTAATAGGCAAGGAATTGTGCTTGGTGACTGATGACAAATGGTGAGGAGTTCCCAAGAAGAAGGATACATTGATTGTGTAGTTGGGAATTAGGGGTACTAAGAAAGGCTTCACCATTGACTAGAACTCCACAATGCACTATAGGGAATGAGGTGGATAAAATGATTACATAGTGAATAATCTCAATTAATAGGACTAGTCACCATGATTGTGCAGTTCATAATGATTGGGGATAATATCATTGAGTTTTGCAGTTGAGGAGCTTAGGGACACTTTTCTCACTCGAACTATGCAACAAATAATACGAAGCTCTACTAATGAATAGAACTATGAAAAACAGCATGTCATAGATACAAGGAGGCATGGTTACTTGAACTATGCAATGCATAGTAATTAAGGAGAAGGATTGGGCAATTGGGTAGTTGGGAAAGTTAGTGGCAGAAAGAGGCCTCACTACTAACTCGAACTATGGAATGCAGAATGTGAGGTAGGAAGAAATAGGGATTGTGTAGTCAACAAGGCTAGACAACTAAGTTGATGGCTTAAGCTCCAAGGTTTGTTAGTGTGTAGATGGAGGGGGTTTCCTTTTAGGTCAAAAAAATGCATAGTTTCAAGAGATATAGTGGATTCACTATATCTTGGGAATGTGTAGTGCATAGTTCCAGGAGGGAGAGAGGTTCTCTGAAGATTTATCAAGTCGTAAAGAGAGTGAAGGCTCAAGAATGGCAATGTGTGGGCTCAATAGGCAAACGAGAAGAAGACATGCAATCAAGTCATGAAATCACTATCTCACACTTATATAACATGAAATCATTCCATAGAACTCAAAATTGACATGCATACCTTGAAACAACATCCAAGTGAAACTTATTTCTAAGTGCGATAATTGAAACATCATTTCACAACACTTAGAATACAACTAAAGACACGAGTGATGACTTCAACCAAATAATGTGTTAACCTATGGGGAAGTTTCTAGCAAAAATTACTATGACATATAGGATTAGCTAATGTAAAAGAATGCATTAGGGAGGGCTCTAGTGGTGCAATAATATGCGAGATATGCAAGAGTGAAAATCATCTAAAGAAATAACAATGATAGTAAGAAAACATGAAAATGACACTTGCAAAAGCTAAATAAAGTTAAAGCAACACATGTTATAGTGAAGATAATGCAAAAGCACCACTTGTGAAAGTGAAAGAAAATAAAAGTTACAGTCGTAAAGGTGAAAGTGACACTAATGAAAACCAAATCATGCCAAAGTGATAGTTGCAAAAAATCACCTAAGTGATGGTACAGTTGCAACTAAGAATTCCAGAATCTATCAACTAAAGATTATGCAATGACTGTCCATAGGGACTATATATTCAATGGGTCTAGGAACTGTGCAATCATTATCCTCAACCTCTGCATACTCACTATCAACAAGGACTTCACAATGTTTTAATTTCTAAGAGTACTTATACATTCATGAAAGGGTATGCATGTGTGAACAAGTGACTGAACATTTATAAACTTAGAGGAATACTTAATACCTTATAAAATCATCAACCAATAATGAAGCAAATGATAGAAATCAAGGAAGGACATATCATAGGATCATAAGTAGGATAACAAATTCAAGTATAGGAAAAATTTTGGATGGTGTTTGTTGCAACAACAACACCTAGCGACAAGCTTGTAGAAATCTAGCTTCCTTTCTTTGGTTTAAATTTTTGCATAGATTCTAGTCTCTTAGGAAGTATTGATCAATTGTGTATATTACTTTAGTTTTCCCACCTAACTCAATCATGGATATAGCCCCCTCTATTTCCTTTGTTGGTTAAACACACTCACAAAGCATGTTGTATCATAATGTTTTCGATTAAGGAGAAGGATAATACAGTTACGAGATTAATATTATTATAGTCTTAGGTTTAATTTCTAGTGTTGCTCCAGTGCCAACAAGCATGTTGGGTGCCACAACAAAGTCAGTATAGGAACACAAACATCACTTCTCTTCCAGCAAGCCTTTTCACTACCCTATTGGAGTTACTTTCTTCACCTCTCTATTTTAGAAGCATTTCTTTTCATTCACCCTTTATTTATTTATTCATTTGTTTATTTAGAATTGGAATTGTTGAATAGGAAATGTTGTAATTTGGTTTGATATAATAATTGATGTTTTAGATTTTAGTTGTTTAGTGTATTTGTGCTAAGTTGGTAATACACAATTAAAATAATAATTGAAATATTGAGATGATGAAGGTTGACCAATATATGGTTTACCACTTATATTACCAATAAAAGTTTTAGAACTATTAAGAAGAAATATTTCTTTTATATTTATACCAAGAGGAATACCAAGAGGAAACCAGATTACTTTTGCCTCAATTTATGTATTCTATGACATTTGATGGGGGGCTTTCAATATTTTTTTTTGCCAATCTCTGATATGTGGGCATTTAAAATATATGTTGCATTCTTATTTCTATTTGTATTCCCTATCATTAGTGATTATCTCATTTAGGAAATTATATATATTATTTATAAAGAAAAACAATGATTTTTTTAAACTACTAATCAAGGATTATATGATAATTATATATTTGATTTATTTCAATCATATTAATAAAGTTTACATTTTGGAAAAAGAATATTTTTTATATAATTATAATTTCAAAGATTTAACTGATTGAAATATTTTAAGATTCCTTCCATGACATAAGATAATAAGCATTTGTATTTTTACGAGTAAAAATAAATAATATACATTATTTCATTTAGCTATTTTTATTTCAAAATATTATTGTGATCTTTTCTCATTATAGTTAATTTAGTTTAGTTTGTTAGAAAATTCCTAAGTCTATATTTATAATATAATATTCAAATTATAAACTTATAAATATTTTTTTAGATAAAAAAATAAGGTTGTGACAAATACACAATTACATTAAAAAATCATTGTTTCTATAAAAGAAATAAAATAAGATACGATTCTTTGTATATATTATTATGTTCCACTAGTTGAACTTTCTACTAATTTTTATTTTATTATTAAAAAATTATTAGATTCTAATTTTTTTGTTTTTTTTTTCAAATTAAGTAATTATTAAATTATTGTAAATAAATAAGTATATATTTCTAAATTAAAAAATTAATTAATTAAAAATAAGAATCATTAATATATCAGCTTCAACATTACTGAAGAAAACTACAATTCACATGTTTGTTTTACATTATGGTAAAAAAACATTATATCCAACCATTATTTGTCATTCTGATATTTAATATAATATGAGGGAAATGGCCAATAAACTTAATCTTTTGAGAGTTAAGTTTTTTTTTTAAATTTATGTAAAGAATAAAATAATGAGATAAGATCTTTATGGAATTATTAAAGATAAGTTGTTAAATTTAAATAATAAAAAATAAGATAATATCTTTAATATAAAGGTAAGCTTAAAAGTTATCAATCTTATAATTACAAATTCAATATCTAGACACACATAAAAGAGGCACAACCATTATTCTACCTTCATAACCAAAACATTTTATTATCATGATTGTGCATCGGTTCATGTCGTCATTCACACTCATACTAATTTGAAGACTTAATAATAGTTTTTTCAAGCTCACTGAAATCAATGGACACAAGAGTTGGGAGTGGGGAGAGAAACACCAAATTCTTTCACAGATCCACTATATTTCACAGAAACGATAATAGAATTGTGAAACTCACGGGCCAACATGGAGTTGAAAGAAACACACATGAGGAGATGGAAGAGGTTCTAGTCCAGCATTTTTAGAGAATTGATGAGGAGACCACTGTTGATAGATCACAGTTTATGAAAAGATTTACATAATACATTCCTAAATTAGTCTTCAGAGAAGACAATTACAATCTCAATAGACCAGTAACAGAGGAAGAGCTTAAGGAAGTCATCACAGAGATGCACAATGGGAAAGCTCTAGGACCTGATGGCTTCAACGCGGACTTTTTCATAACTTTCTAGAGGATTGTAAAGCATGATATTCTCGAGGTGGTGGAAGACTCATGAAGATCTAAAATAGTCTTAATGGAACTTAATGAATCTTTCATAGCCTTAATCCCCAAAGAGGAAACGACCACCTCTCCAGATAGTTTCAGACCTATAGCCTTATGTAATGTGGTGTACAAAATAATATCCAAAGTAATTTCCAACTGACTCAAACCACTCCTCCCTACCCTGGTGTCAGAGGAGAAAATGGATTATGTGGAAGGAAGAAAGATTCTTGATAAAATAATTCAAGCTCATGAAGTGGTTCATTCGCTCATTACCAATAAGCAGGCACGGATGATAATTCAGCTAGGCATAGCGAAAGCCTATGACAAACTTAGCTGCACTTACATAAGAGCAATGCTAAAAGCTTATGGCTTTGACTACAACTAGACTAGATGGGTCATGGCTCTAGTTACCACTACCAGTTGTTCTATTCTTCTCAATGGCTCTCCTTCTAGAACCTTCAAGCCTACAAGAGGTCTCAAGCAAGGTGATCCTCTTTTCCCATTCATTTTCATTCTTATGATGGAAGGGTTAGGTAGAGCTATCAGAGCTACTAACGTGGAAGGAAGAATTCAAGGTTTGAGACTTACTCAAGGTGGAGACACGGTGACACATCAACAATTTGTGGATGATACTATGCTGCAAGGCACACCCACAGTCAAGGAAGCCAAAACATTCAAGCAAATTCTGAATGAGTTTGTAGTGGAAACGGGCACTGAGGTAAGTCTTACTAAATCAAATATCTTACTTTTCAATACAAATATTTTGATTCAAAGAAATCTTTCTAGAATTCTGGGCTTTTAAAGAGATTCATTGCCCTCGAAGTATCTGGGAGTTCCCCTCACTGACAAACCATTGCACAAGGACATCTGGGAGACTGTTCTTAATAAATTGAAAGACAAAGTTAGTAAGTGGACAAATAGAGCCCTAAATCTAGCAGGGAGGCTGACTCTCACTAAGGCTATCCTCCAAGCCATCCCTATTTATATGCTGTCAACCATTCTGACAACAACTGGAGTCAGTATTCAAATAAGAAACATTCAAAGAGACTTTCTCTGGGGGAAAGGTGAAGAAAAGAAGAAATGGGCTTTGGTGGCATGGGAAAGGGTATGCATGCCTAAACCCCATGGTGGCCTGGGTCTCCATGACCCAAGAATTCTAAACAGAGTTCTGGGAGCTAAATTTTGGTGGAGATGGCTAATGGAAATTCGAGCCCCCTGGGAAAACCTATGGAAACAAAAGTATGCAACGAATTGGCCAGATATGAACCTCATAAGAATGAGAGGACATGTAAAAGTTTCAAAAGTTTGGAACGGAGCCTGGGAGAATAGGGTCTTAGTTCAAAAACACAGTTTCTAAGAGATTAGAAATAGAAATTTTCCGTGGTTCTGGGAGGACAATTGGCAATAGGAGGGAAATCTCAATAGAGAGGAATTAGCAAGTATCCAAACGGAAACCATGAACAAAGGCTTAAGAAGGGTAAGTGACTATTGGGATTAGTCAAGGAACAATAGAAAATGGAGAATAGGGAAAATTCTAGTTTACAATGAGATGAACATGCTGAATACTCAAGCTAAGGCCCTCAAAGGTATTCTAGAAAAAAGGAAAATCTTAACCTCAACCTCAGATGATCAATTATGATGGGGGAGGAATAAGGCGGGTCTCCTCACCCTCAAAGAGGCCAAAAGATTACCTACAGGGTTTAACTTTCCAAGCACTGACAAGACTTGGAAAGAACTCTGTGACAACCCTCATTGGATGAAGGTCAAACTGTTCAAGTGGCTGGTTCGTCAGGGCAAGATTTTTACATGGGATAATCTTAGAAAGAGAGGCGTTGTTGGCCCTTCAAGATGTCACCTGTGTGGACAATAGGAAGAAACCACCAATCATCTCCTCAATAGTTGCTTCTTCATTGCCACACTATGGAATTGGGTTGGGAATGTCTTCGAGTAGATAGACAAGCATGAAAATGACATCATTGCCACGCTAAAAAATTGGAGGAAATTTTTTTCAGATAATGAAACAATAAACTCAGCCTAGGTTTTGACTCCAAGGTTGTTGATCTGGAATGTTTGGAAGGAGTGCAATAATAGGATTTTCAAATATAAAAAGGGCCTGGTGAGCAACATCATAAAGCTAATCCTCAAGCAACTGAAGGAGACCGTCCGCATCCTGGAGGGTGTATCCTCCAGAAAACTCAGGTGACACAGAGAGGCTAACATCCTAGAAAAGCTGGAGCTTCAGGTTCATCTCCCTGAGAGTCCTCTGTAGATTACCAAACACAATCCAGAAGGAAAGGCTTTTTGGCTACCCCCTTCACAAGGTTTCTTGAAATTTAACATAGATGGAGCCTAAAAAGGAAATCTTGGAGATGTAGGGTATGGAGGGGTCATCAGAGATGACGAGGGAAACATACAGGTCATTTTCCATAGTTATCTAGGGAAGGAAACCAACAACATGGCTAAGGTCATGGTGATGGAACTATGCTTGGAAATATTGGTCAAGCACCACATTCATAATGTCATCATTGAGGCTGACTCAGAGTTAGTCATTAATTTGGTCAAGCAGATAAGCGCAGGAGCAGCACCAGAGAAAACCTCAGGTCATTGGCTGCTTCTGCAAGTCTAGCAAAGAATTCAATCACACCTAAGAATTGTAAGAACTCTCAGGTTTTTGCATGTTCATAGGAATGCAAACAATGTGGCAGACTCGCTAGCTAATTAGGGGGTTAGAAGCAAGCTTATTGACAGGTGTTGCTGGTGGGAGGAGGTAACATATGACAGAATGAGAGATGAATGCTCATCTTGGGCCCTCACGGATAGACAACACTATGAGAACACACAGAGAGATAGTATTTCTCTCTACGTAAATGAGGAATAAAATCACATTAGACAATTTATCAGAGGATGTGCACTTTATGCTCACATAAGAATTTAACAAAGTCTACATTAGCCTAAGGGCTACTGGAAACCCAGACAGAGGAAGTCATTGGGCCAGAAGCTATCTGCTCAAAAGGAAAAGCTTCGAGGAGATTGGCTACCATGGAGAACGACAATGGAGGCCAATGCAAATCCTGGTGTTTTCTGTGCAAGAAGCGACCCTTCAGGGCACGTCTTCATCGTGCAATGATTTGGGGACAAGGGGAGTGGAAAACTAGAGTCAAATACTGCTCGAGATAAACCACCCGCATCAGGCATCGTTTGACCCAGATGCGATGCCACTTAGCAAGCGACGCGTGTCGGGAGAAGAGGAAAGAATACGCCCTCATCGCATGGTATTCCTAGAGCTTATGTGCTGCGTGATATTGATTATGGTCGTCAGGTCAAGAGGGGGACGATCAACGGCCACATATGGTCGTGTAGGTTTGTGGGGACAAGAGGTCAAAACTGCTTATGGCTCACCACCTTTATCGGGCACCCTCAAACCCAAAGATGGTTTTCATGTAAAGCTAGCGATGCCACTCAGTGAGCAACAAATGGCAGGGGATGAGGAAGGAATACCACCCTCATCGCGTGGTATTCATTGGGCTTTTTAGTTTATCGGTATGGATACTAGCTGTCGGATCAGAAGGGGAACACTCGACGATCATAATTGGTCAAGCAGTTGAGGGGGTATCTCACGGGCTACTTCTCCACGAGATTTGTTTTTAAATTGCCAGATTAAAAGGAGCAAGATCATTGGAGGCTAACTTTTGAGAGGGCTAAGAGGTCCTCATGTGAGAGGACTAAGGGCATCTCTATCATTGGTTTCTTAATTCTGAGCTTTTTAGGGCACTTGATTTAATTATCCCTCTTCCTTTGTTGGGGTTTGCGTCTATGTGCGCCTGTTGTAACCATTGTAATTTATTTTCTTTCCCAAGTCAATAGAAGGACCGTCTCTTGCTTATGGAAAAAAAAAACAATAGAATATTGTACAATATAGTTGACAATATTTTGGGATTTTTACATTTTAAATTAATATTCATTTAAAAAAGAATTGTATATATATATATATATATATATATATATATATATATATATATATATATATATATATAATTTATTAATGAAGAATTATAAATTTTAATGAAGAATAATAATTTATATAGAGTTAGTTGGTGGAGGAGGAGGTAGTTGCACTAGTTTGTGTGTGTGTGTGTTTCTTTTTTGATTTAGATTCAATTTTTATAACTAATATATTTATTTTTTAAAATATATTTTTTTGATCAGTTAAATGACCTTTTATAAATATATTTTTATATTTGTTGAAATTTATTAAATGGTTAATTTAAAATCAATGCTTATATTTCTCAACACTTACTAAGTCATAAATAAAAGGCCAGCGAAAGAAAAAAAAAAGACTCCGGCTTTTCATATCAGTAACTTTAAGTAGTAGCATCCTTTAAATTTTCATAACTAGCTTTAAGTAGAATCCTTTAAATACAAAATTAAGGTGTTTATAAATAACATTATTAATGACATTGACACTTTATCATCAGAATTAGGTAAATAATTGAAATTGATGTAAATAAATAATAAAGAATATGAATAGTCATCGGGAGATGAAATGAACAGTCTCTCCCTCATCTATATAATAAAGACCAACCTGAATGGAAATCAACGAATTGTTTTTGAGGAGTTACCGCCTGGTCTAACATGGTATCAAAGCCAGCTCCCAAAATTAGGTTTTGTGTAACTCCTGGTGTAAGTTTATGCCTATGTTTTTCCTATTTTGTAGAATTCACACCTGTCCATCTGACTAAATTTAGTTTCCCATATATACGCTGCCCCTTGCTCTAATATGCCACTAGCTATCATATAATATATGGTGTTAGTTTCGTGAAGCTTGCTCCCCTACTATTCACCATTATTCTCGCTACTCCTTGTACTGTTTTGAAACACTCTCAATGTATTGAAAACACCATTGTATTCTTCGGTCTTACCACCTTTTTATTCTGTGAGGTTGAATACGCACTGTATTTTCATTGCTCCAGTAAGCCACAATGCCATCTCTTCATCAAATTTTCTGTGCTAAACATCTGAATATCTCCCAGTCGGTTTTATGCAATAGTTGTTAAATGTATGTGGAACCTATGGTGATTTTGTTTCTCAACATTAGCGTGCTAATAGTTTTACCGGACCAAACAATTTAAAAAGCAGACTCCCGTCCATATCCCCTCGGCATCACGCTATCTGCTCTACTACACAGCTGTGGAGCAGTTGTTGTGAGAGAGAGCTAGTGAGGATGATTTCCAAGATGAAGCCGCACCTATTGAGTAGTTGCTAGACTTCACGACAATGGTGGTGGAGGTCGATGTTCTCAGTGCGATGACATGATCTCATTAGGGTGACTTGGTATCCAAGATCTCCCAAGATGGTGCTGGTGGAAACAAAAATGGTGGTGGAGGCATCTGTTATCAGTGTGATGACATGATATCAGTGCAGTGACTTGGTAATAGTGATAATATTTTATATTGTGTGATAATATTTTGCCTGAATATTTTATATTGCATGATAATATATTGCCTGAGAGCCTCGATATCACTATTGTAAGCCTCGGTATCACTGAAAAAAGGGCGTTGAGCATGATAATATATTGGAAAGAAACAATTTTTCTCAAGGTCTTTTCCTTATTTTATTAGTTATTCTAGGTTTATGGAATACCATATATTGATAACGGTGCAGTGAGCGGTTCCTTTTTGTGGAGGGCATGGATGCTTGATATATTTTATGAAATAAGGTTGAAAATACAAATGGTGATATTCTATATGGATAGAGTATAGTTTTTCTCTTTGTATATTAAATCAATTTCTTACCTAATCAAGAAGGAAGAATAAGGATGTATTATTTTGAAGCACATTTTTGCCAGTAAAAGCATTTTTTTTAGGGTACATAGATTTTACAATGCATTCAATCATATCTATTGTGGGAATAGTTCTCACTGGCAAGGAGAACTATCCTGAGTGGTCCCAGATGATAAAACATGCCCTCATTTTCAATGATTTGTGGAAAGGAGTGTGTATTAGAGATAGAGACAAAGAGCCAAAACCACCTACCTCAGACAAAGAGTTCGCCATTTGGGAATATAAGAACAACAAAGACTATGAATTAATTGCAGCATAAGTGAAGAGGTGAGTCACCATATTTCACCATTTTCAACTGCTTTCGAAGCCTTACAGAAGCTGAAAGAACTCTATGACTCACATTATGCACTTGAAGTTGTTCAGATCATGATTAAACTCCTCACTCTTGAATTACAAAATAATGATCCTCTTGATCTTGCATCCGAAGTAAAATCTATAATGCATGATATCATAGCCACTAAGGTTGAATTGGATATTCCTCTTATCGCTTTTCTCAAAGCACTTTATTCTACTTACTCCAATTATCTTAAGTCATTGCAAGCAAATTGAAATCCCAAAGATATTACCTTTGACTCTCTTGTGAAAATTTTTTCTAAAAGAGAGAAAGCTTTTGGAGAGAAGACAACCCATGAATCTTCTGAAGAGGCTATGTGCCTTGCTCATAAAGAAAAGAATCTTTCCCAAGATTCTTCCAGAGGAAGAGGTGGTCGAAGAGGAAGAGGAAGATATTTCAGAGAGAGGAGGGGCAAACACTCTCAAGGAGAAAAGTTAGATTTGCACTGCATACACTGCAAAAGAAATGGATCACATGATGCCTCTACATGCAAGTTAACTTGGGACAAAATTGAGCAACAAAGGAACCAACCCAGAGGTAAAACTAATGACACGGAAAAAGGTAAAGGACCTAAATCCGCTCATTATGTTGTGGCACAATGTAATATCGGAGTAAGTGAAGACTTATTTAATGCTTCACTTGCGTCTTGGAAAAATGATTGGTTGCTTGAGTAAGGATCAACTTGCCACATGAATCATAGAAAATATTTTTTTGAAGAATTTACTAACAATGTTGATGGAGCAGTATACTTTTCAGACTAATCAAAAATCAAGCCATAAGGGCTTGGCACAATTAGGCTTAAATTGCCTAGTCTTCTAGACTTTCTTCTGCATCATGTTCTATATCTCCCATAGCTAAAGAGAAACTTGTTGTCCTTGGTCCACATCTGCCATGAAGGTCACTCCATTCATATGTTTGATGGTAAGCTTTAGGTGAGAAGAGCATCTGACCACTCACTTGTCATGAGGGGGATAGAAGAAGAAAGGATTCTCAAGCTGCAAGGTACCTCTGCTCGTGCACAACATTTCTCATACAGATCTCATTATGAAGAAGGTACACTTCCATCAAGTTTATTATGGCATGCTAGATTTGGACATTTGAACTATGACATCCTTTGCTTGTTGAAGAAAAATGGTGTTGCTGGTTTGCCTACAATTCCTAGGAAACTTAAGCATTGTGATGCTTGTATTCTAGGAAAGCATAGCAAACAGTCTTTTCATGATTCACATTCAAGAGCACATAGAAAACTTGAACTCATTCATTCATATTTATGTGGTCTAATGCATATTCCTTCTGCAAATGGAAATAAATATATGATGACATTTATTGATGACTACAACAGAATGTGTTGGGTTTATTTATTGAAGAACAAATCTGATGGTTTTCAAACATTCAAGAACTTTGATATATGGATTGAAAATGATGTACAATCTCATATTGGATCTATTCACACTGATAATGGAAAAGAATACACCTCAAATGAATTTGAAAACTATATTCACCAACATGGGATCAAACATCAAACAACTGTGCCTTATAATCCCCAACAGAACAATGTAGCTGAAAGAATGAATAGGAAAATCTTAAGTATGGTACTCTCCATGATGTTTTTCAAAAATGTAAAGTTGATGTTTTGGGCTGATCCAGTTCTATGTGCTTTATATATAAAGAATAGATGTCCATCTAATGCTTTCAGAAATAAGACTCCCTATGAAATGTGGTATAGGTACATTCCTTCGGTAAAGCATCTCAGGGTCTTTGGTTCCACCTGTTATGCCTTGATACCAAAGGTACATAGAAAGAAAATTGATGTAAGAATTCATAAGTGTATCTTCTTGGGGTATTCAAACACCTCCAAAGCATACCGTCTCTATGATGAAGTCAATAAAAAGTTTGTTGTATCTAGAGATGTAATCTTTCTTGAAGCATCCAAAATTGACAATGTTGTTGAGCGGCAACTTGATCGCCTGAATAGGTTTTCAAATGAAAAACCATTTCAAGAATTTGATAATCAAATTCCACATCTTGAAGGGGGGATTCCTACACTAGATCAACCTGTGGAATCTTCTTCTGAGGCACTCTCTCCCCCACATGAAACTCCAACAACAAATGATGCTTTAAGTGATGTGATTGATAGAGTTGGGAGACTCAATCTTGATTAAGTCACAACTCAATCAATGAAGCCACCTTGACCATGTGAGAAAGGTCCCCCAAAGTGGATGATAAGGACACTTGAAAGTGTTCACCTTGACGAGGTTGGAGAGACAGGAACTAGAAATTCAAATTGGCAAAATGGAGGTGATGTAGATGACTTTGATTCACCTATTTATATGGATGTTTCTTATGATTTTGAATTGAATTTGTCTATAGATTTCAAACCAACTTCCTTCAAAGAAGCTACTTCTCATGATGAACGGAAAGAAGCAATTCAAAAGGAGTATGATACCCTAATAAAGAATGGCACTTGGAAGCTGGTTGATCCTCCATTAGGAACCAAACCAATTGGCTACAAGTGGGTCTACAAGAACAAGTATAAAGCAGATGGCTCACTTGACAAGCAAAAAGACATGCTTGTGGCAAAAGGTTTTGCATAGAAGGAAGGGGTCGATTATGAGGATACTTTTTCCCCCACAGCAAAATGGGCTACCATCTGGACACTCTTTGCCCTACTACCTCAGAACGGTTGGAAAGTTCGTCAAATGGATGTAAAAACGGCTTTCCTTAATGGAGGTCTAAAAGAGAATTTTTTTATGTCCCAACTTGAAGGATTTGCTGTGAAAGGACATGAACATAAAGTATGCAAACTTGTGAAATCCTTGTATTGCCTCAAACAAGCACCGCGAGCCTGGTATGAAAAATTAACTGAGCATCTTCTGAAACTCAATTTCAAACATTATGATCTTGATGATGGAACCTTATTTGTCAAGAAAGTTGGCAAGACCGTTGTATATCTTGTGGTATATGTATATGATCTTTTAATGACAAGGAACAATGAAAGCTACATTGCGTCCATAAAGAAGGAATTGAAGACAGGTTTTGAAATGACTGATTTGGGCTATGTTCATTACTATCTTGGTATTGAAGTAACTCAACATCGAAAGTCCATATTCCTTTCCCAAAAGAAGTACATTGGAGATTTGTTGAATAGGTTTGGCATGATAGAATGCAATACTCTTACTACTCCAATGGAACAAAACTTAAATCTCACATCCCTTGAAGGAAAAGAATTTGAGGATGCAACAAAGTATAGACAACTTGTAGGAAGTCTCAACTACCTAACTACTACCAGACTGGACATTTCATTTGTTGTTGGAATCCTCTCCAGGTTTATGCAAAAGCCTTGTGAGGGACATTGGTTTACTGCAAAAGGAGTTCTAAGGTACTTGAAGGGAATTCAAGACTTTGGAATCAAGTATACACAGGTGGACAACTTCAGCTTGATTGGATACTCTGATTTAGACTTCAATGGAGACAAAGAAATTGGGGTATCTACTTTAGGTTATGATATGAGTCTTGGATTAGGAGCTGTCTCCTAGAGATCATGCAAACAATCAGTTCCAACAGATTCCACAACAGAGGCAAATATGTGGCACCAGCTGAGGCAGCAAAAGAAATTGTGTGGCAAAGGAAAATTCTTGAAGATTTGGAGGTAAAATAAGTACAATCGACTCCACTCATGATTGACAATAACTCAGTAATAAAATTGGCCAAGAACCCAAAGTTCCATGATCGAACGAAGCACATCAATACTAAATATCATCCGATTCGACATCATGTTGAGGCGAAAACAATCCATCTCCGCCATTGTTCCACTAGTGAACAAATTGCACACATATTCACCAAAGTGCTTGGAAGAGAAGAGCTTGAAAGATTCAGAATGATGATCGGACTCACCAACATCCCTTCAGATTGGGGGGGGGGAATGTTGACACCTAATCATCAGGATTGGGTGAATAACTGAAATTGATGTAAATAAATAATAAAGAATATGAATAGTCATCGGGAGATGAAATGAACAACCTCTCCCTCATGTATATAATAAAGTCCAACCTAAATGAAAATCAACAAATTGTTTGTGAGGAGTTATTGCCTGGTCTGACAAATTAATTATTTTATATTTTTTAATCTTAAATTAATATTACCTTTTCAAAATTTAATTATACAATTTTTTTGTTCATTTATATTATCATATTATTTTAATAATAAAATAAATTGTAATAATATTGAATAATAACAATAGAATATTGTATAATATAGTTGACAATATTTTGGGATTTTTACCTCTTAAATTAATATTCATTTTAAATATATATATATATATATATATATATATATATATATATATATATCTATATATATATATATATATATATATATATATATATATTAGAAGAATTATAAATTCGTTATTTTTTTTTAAATTAATATTAATTTTTAAAAATTTAATTATATATATATATATATATTAATAATAATAATAAAAAAAAAAATACAATAATATTCGATAATCTCATTATGAATACATTATATATTATATATTATAAGATTATATATTATAGTTGACATTAACATTAAAACTAACCTAGATTAATTAAAATAATTTATATAAATTGAAAGAATAATTTTAATTTATACAATTTATTAATGAAGAATTATAAATTCTAACGAAGAATAATAATTTATATAGAGTTAGTTGGTGGAGGAAGAGGTAGTTGCACTAGTTTGTGTGTGTGCGTTTTCTTAATTTAGATTCAATTTTTATAATATAGATATATATATATATATATATATATATATATATATATATATATATTAAATCTATTTTTTTACCAATTAAATGACACTTTATAAATATATTTTTATAATTGTTAAAACTTATTAGATGGTTAATTTAAAATCGATGCTTATATTTCTCAACATTTACTAAGTCATAAATAAAAGGGCAGTCAAAGAAAAAAAACTATGACTTTTCATATCACTAACTTTAAGTAGTAGAATCCTTTAAATTTTCATATCACTAGCTTTAAGTAGAATCCTTTAAATACAAAATTAAAGTGTTTCCAATTAACATTATTAGTTAATTATTTTAGATTTTTTAATATTAAACTAATATTACTTTTTCAAAATTTAATTATATAATTTTTTTGTTCATTTATATTATCATATTATTTTAATAATAAAAAAATTGTAATAATATTGGATAATAACAATAGAATATTGTACAGTTAATTTAGAGGAAATAGATTTAGGGAGCGACGACTGGTAAGAACATGGGTTTACAAAAATTAATTAGGCATTGAACGCCATGGAGGTGCATAAATGGGAGAGCTCAACTCCCTCCTATAGTCAGGCAGTCTCCAACCAAGGCAAGAAACCACTGGAGGTTGAAAAAGGTCTTTCAGGAAGAGGGAAATGGGACAACGATGAAACACAGGAGCATAATAATAGGAAGGAGGGAGACAGGAAAAAAGATAAAGAAGAAGAGGACAAGAAACAGGAAGCAGAAAACAAAAAACGAAATGGTCCATGTAAGCCTAAGACCGCTGTCACACCGAGAGTGGTGTTAAGTGATCTAGCACTACAAGCGCAAAGGGATCACATGAGGAATTATGCTATCACTTGTAAATTCATGGGGTTATGGCCCATAGAGAAGGCGCTATAGGCGTGGATTAAATATCACTGGAAACCTAAATGGGATATAGACCTACATCTTGGGTCAAAGGTTTTCTTTATTGTAGTCTTTACTAACATCGAGGATAAAGACAGGGTGTTTGAAGGAGGGCCTTACTTCTATGCAGCTACAGGCCTCTATATGCAGCCTTGGATGGTGAATTTTGTCCTGGAGCATGAGACCTTCACTTCTGTCTTGGTTTGGGTACGACTCTACTCCTTACCACTAGATTACTGGCAACCAGAGTCTTTATCAGCAATAGGAAATAAATTAGGGCATTTTGTTAAAATATCTGAGGCAATAAGAAGGAGAAAGTACACCTCCTTTGCCCGTATATGTGTGGAGATGGATCTCTCTGGAGCTCTACCAGATGACGTGATCCTGGAAGTTTTTTATGAAGAATGGGAGCAAACAATAGATTATGAACATGTTCCTTTTAGATGTCGCAAATGCCATGAACATGGGCATCTATTCAGAGACTGCCTTATCAACAATACAGAGAGCAGAAGTAAAGTTACATTAGGAAAAGAAACTGAAAGCTTTCATAAAGTGGGAAATATAGGTATAGGAGGGAAAAGGTTGCAAAAGGAAAACCACACCAAGGAAAAATAGGCAAGTCAGAATAGGTACAAGTTACTAGAAGAAGATGAAGAAGTAACAAAGGCAAATCAGGCCATCGAGGACAACCAATGGGAGAAGGAAAAGGAAGAAATTAGGGAGAAGATACAGGAAAATAACTAGCAAAATGAGACTATGTTGAGCAACATCAAATAGGAAATGGACCAAGAAATGACCCCGAGTGAGGTGGAAACAGAGGATCATGAGCTGTAGGATATTCTCGAAAGAGAACATTTAGATCTAGAAAGATTCCTGAAATAGGGGACCATGGAAGGTATGGATTCATTACCTCAAGATGAGTTTAATAGAATGCAGCAGTTGTTTATGTGGAGAAATCAGGCTAAAGAGCTGGGAGGGAAAAGAAACCTCGAAAGACAGGACAACAAAGGGGTGAAAACCTTGAAAACCACATCGGAACTCACTCTCAGAAACCCAGGAAGGAAGAGGGGCAGAAAGAAACAAAATGAGTTACTAATAGAATGTGGAAAACTAATGATAGATTTAGGTAAGATGAAAGGTCTAACCAACTACTCCTTTACAAATATTTCTTAATGAAGCTCACATCTTGGAATTTTAGAGGTCTAGGAAGTAAAAGGAAGCAAAGGAAACTTAACAATATAATGAAACAAGAAACTATAGATATGATTTTCATCGAAGAAATAAATGTTCAATTCAAAAAATAAGAGAAACAAACACCAAATGGCTCAAGAGATATGAATTTCTAGAAGTCAAGGTAGACAAAACAGCAGGAGGTATTCTCACACTTTGGAACCCTCAAAAGTTTGGCATAGTGGAGGCATCTAGGAATTATTTATCAGTGCTTATATAACCTATGGGAGAAAGGGAGACTTATTTAATCACAAATGTTTATGGCCCTCAGAGACCTGATGACAAAATCATACTACTCACTTCTCTAGAGGATCAAAGAGATAGACATTTAGGAATACCATGGATTCTGGGTAGGGACATTAACATGATCAAATCTATGTTAGGAAAACTATGTGGGACCATAACACTAAGCAGAGACTCTATAGCATATCAGAACTTTATAGACAACATGAAGCTAGTTGACACAATTACAAGTAATGGCCTCTTTACATGGAACAACAAAAGAGGAGGGTCTCAAGTGGCCTAAAAGTTGGGCAGAACCATTATCTCAGAGGGCCTCATGCTCACAGGCCTTGATATGACAGCGAGAATTCTTCCCTTTGGTGGCTCAGAGCATTGGCCTATTCAATTTGAGGCGACCGATATTGGAACCCCAAAGAACATACCTTTATGGTTTGAAAACATTTGGCTCACCCATCCAGAACTTATTAGAAACATTAAAAAATGGTTGAAAGAAGATCTGCAGATCTAGAGAACGAGGATGTTTCTATAACACAAAATATTGAAACATATCAAACTCAAGATCAAAGATGTGAATAATAATGAGTTTCACAATATTTTTGAAGCGAAAAAAGTTGTTGAAAGGAAAATGCAGGAAATTAATCAAACCCTTATCACAGATGGCCTTGATGGGGAAAGAAATGAACAAGCCAACAAACATCAACATGATTGGGAGGACTTATGCAAACAAGAGGAAATACATTGGAGAGAAAAATCAATAGTACAATGGCTAAAATAAAGGGACAAAAACACAAGGTTTTTCCACAAATCTACAATTGAACACAGGTCTCACAATAGAATCTCCATGATCAAGGACTCCAGAGGCGAATATCTCAATACTCATAAAGAAATAGAAGTTGTGTTGGTTCAACATTATCAAAGCATTGCAGAGCAACCTCTCTTAGATAGATGAAAATTTATCAGAGACTTCGCAAAGCACATCCCTATGCTAGTAACAAGAGAAGATAATTATAATCTTAATAGGTCGGTGAATGAAGAGGAGGTTAGTGAGGTCATCAAAGAAATGTAGAATGGAAAAGCACCAGGCCTGAATGGTTTCAATGTAGATTTCTTTAAAGCATGTTGGAGTATTTTCAAGCAAGATATTATGAATGTGGTGGAGGACTCCAGGAAAAATATAATTGTATTGAAGGTGGTCAATACATCCTTCATCTCCGTGATTCCTAAACAGGAAAATGCTATGACAGAAGACATATTTAGACCTATAGCTTTATGCAATGTGGTGTATAAGATAATATCAAAAATTATTGCCAATAGACTCAAAGCCCTTCTTCGTACTCTGCTTTCTATGGAGCAGATAGGATATGTGGAGGGCAGACAAATTCTCAGTAATATCATTCAAGCGCATGAGGTGGTTCACTCATTGATGAGTAAAAGGAAGGCAAGAATGATTATGCAATTGGACCTAGAAAAGGTGTATGATAAGTTAAATTGGACCTACATTAAGAAGGTCTTGCTAGCTTTTGGATTTGACCACAACTGGGTATGATGGGTAATGGACTTGGTGACTTTCGCTAGTTTTTCAATTCTGGTAAATAGTTCTCCATCTAAGACCTTTAAACCTTCAAGAGGCCTCAGGCAGGGAGATCCTCTATCCCCCTTTCTCTTTATTCTTATGATGGAAGGACTAGGTCGAGCCATAAAGTCCACTAAAGAAGCAGGTAAGATCCAGGGTCTCAAACTATCTGGGAATGGAGAAGCTTTGAACCATCAACAATTTGTAGATGATTCCATGCTACAGGGCATTCCCATTGTCAAAGAAGCACTAGCTTACAAACAAATCTTGAGTGACTTCGCTATGGCGGCGGGCACATTGGTGAGCCTATTCAAATCAAAGATTTTCTTTTTCAATACTAACATTGCTATTCAGCGAAATATCTCCAAAATTCTAGGCTTTCAAAGAGATATGCTACCTTCCAAATATTTTGTAGTACCGCTCACACACAAACCTCGAACAAGACTGTTTGGGAGTCTGTGATTAATAAGCTGCAGGACCAGACCCAAATATGGGCTAACAGATCTTTGAGCTTGGCGGGTCGATTGGTTCTTACAAAAGTTGTCCTGCAAACAATCCCCATCTTCATGTTTTAGCCCTTCTAACTCCAAAATGAGTTTTGCAACAATGCATAAATATCCAAAGAGATTTCCTTTGGGGTAAAGGGGAAGAAAAGAAGAAATGGGCCTTGGTAGCCTAGGAAAAGATTTGTAAACCTAAAAACCATGGAGGTTTAGGACTGGATGATCCTGAAGTGCTAAATAAAGTTTTGGGGGCAAAATTATGGTGGAGATGGATAAAAGATTTAGATGCTCCTTGGGCTCAAATTTGGAACTATAAATATTCAAGCAATTGGGAAAACAAGGACCACATAAGAATTTCTGGCATCATAAAAGGCTCTCACATCTAAAATAAAGCTTGGGAAAATAGAGACATAGTTAAAAAGAATAGCTTCTCGGAGATTATAGTGGGAGACCTGGCATGGTTTTGGGAGAACAAATGGCAGCATGAACCTAAGTTGTTAAGAGAGGACTTTGTGGATCTCAAGAATGATACTGATAACAAAGGGTTACTCTGGGTAAATGATTTTTGGGATCAGACAAATAGCAAAAGAAAATGGAGAACCTGGAAGAAAATGGAATATAGGGATAATGCTCTAATGGCCATTCTGGATCAAAGGAAGATATTGATATCAGCTGATCGTGACCAACATAAATGGGGAAATAACAATGAAGGCACCTTTAACTTTAAAGAGGCAAAATGCATAGCCCTTGAGCTTGATTCCATAAAATCAGATTGGGTTTGGAAGAATCTCTAGAGGAAACAAGGATGGATGAAAACCAAACAGATCATGTGGTTGGTACATCATAAGCAAATTCTGACATGGGAGAATATCCAGAAAAGGGGCATTTTGGGCCCATCCAGATGCTAGCTATGTGAATCACAATAGGAAACAATGGAGCACCTTCTCAACACCTGCATATTTACCTCCACATTGTGGGATGGTTTTTCCTTAATATTCAGACAAACAGGCAGGGACAGAGAAAGCATTACCAATACGCTAAGCAACTGGAGGAGCAACTTCTTTGATTATGAAACAATAAACAATGCTTGGGATTTAACTCCAAGATTCCTAATATGGGACGTCTGGAAAGAACACAACAATAGAATTTTCAAAAATAAAAAAAGTTCCTCCCAGACCATCATGGAAAAAATTTTAAGACAGCTCAAGGAGACGGTTGGAACTTTAATGCAAACACCCCCTACAAATCTCCCTTCAAATGCTGATGTGCAGATACTTCTTCAGTTGGGTATGTAGGGGCTTATTCCTCATGGCAAGAATAGGTTGGTAAAGCAACTGGTCACTAATAGAGATTTCTGGCATCCTCCCCCTCAAGGATTTATGAAATGTAACATATATGGGGCCTCAAAAGGAAATCCGGGTATGGTTGGTTATGCTGGTGTAATAAGGGATGAAAAGGGCTACATACAATACATTTTTCATTTCAATCTGGGAAGAGACACAAACAATATGGTGGAGCTAATGGCATTGGAGCAATGTTTAGAAATCCTGAAGAATGATTTTCTTCATAATATCATAATTGAAGAAAATTCTGAGTTGATCATCAATTAGGTCAAGAGACTCTATTGTGGTTCAGCTCTGGAAAAGATCTTGAGACACTGGAGGCTTCTTCAGGTTTATCAAAGAATCCATCTTTACCTTCAAAACATGAGAACCTTAAGATTCACACATGTGCACAGGACGACCAATAAATTGGCGGACATACTTGCCAACAAAGGTTCTCTCTGCACTAAAAGCAGTAATAAGTACACATGGAAAGAGGTTCCATGGGGTAGATTGAGGGATGACTGCCTGAACCAGGCAAATGAGGACCGAGAGATACATCAGAATATAGAATGTCAGCAGTAGCAGAGGTTGGGTTTGTAGATACACTATCAACATGAAGGGGTTTTCTAGAGGTATTTTTGAAAATGGAACGCAGGACTTTGTTAGCTTTATCAGGCCAGAACAACTCAGACATAGAGTTCTTGGGTGGGAGATGATCTGCAGATTGAGGAATTTTTCAAAACTTTCACCTAACGCAGATCAACTTAGTTTTACTTGGTGGGAAGAGGCAGTGAAGAGCCTTTAGTTAGAAGGAACAACAAAACCCCACCATAAGTATATAACTGTGGGCAATGGATACAGTGAACTGGTGGGGTTGGTCTACAGGTTTTCAGATGCTTGGATGGTGGGAATCACTCCTACTTTTCTTCAAATGGATATTCCTCTCATCCATTGGATCAAATGGCTGAGTATCAAGGGTGGAGATTCGAATTGCAGATTGATGGGTTTAGGTCTGGGTCTTTGCTTCATCAGTGGACTCGAAAACTTCCTCATAATTACCTTTAGTTTCAATACTGTCCTCAAGGTGGTTTTTGGCTTATCAGAAGCTCTCAACTGTGAAAAGTGGTTTCAATGATTTGAGCCCAATGCCATTCAATATGCAACATGTGACTTTAGTAGGAAAGAGAATATCGCCCTCATTGGGCAAGTATTCTCTAGGCTTCTTTTCCATCTGATATGTTTATCAACCGTTGGATCTTGCGAGGTGGATCAATGACGCAGGATCATTTTGCATGTTGGTGGGTCTAGGTCAAAGTTATTCCTTATTGTTATCATCCGTGATTGTTTAGCTTCGTGGTGGATAGAAATGAACTTCAGGCGGGCCACATACGCAATGTTTATGCCCCTTTTCGAACCTGAAATCTGAATAATTTGGTTTTTAATTTCTTTACAGGTCTGGTTTTAGTTCCAACTTGTATGCCTTTTTTCGCTCTGTTGTTACGGATCAAATTGCATCTGTATTTTGAAGGATGTAGGGGTGGGAACCCATGGCACAATTGGTTAGCCTTGGGCTCGTGAGCCCATACCTTGGGAGGGATAGTGAATTCTATGTCCCCTCATTCCTTAGGGTTTGTTGTAATTTATGTAATTAATCCTTTTTGTTTAATATGAATAGAAGACACGATTTTTGCTTCAGCAAAAAACAATAGAATATTGTACAATATAGTTGACAATATTTTTGGATTTTGACATTTTAAATTAATATTCATTTTTAAAAATTATATATATATATATATATATATATATATATATATATATATATATATATATATATATATATATATATTATTAATTGAATAATAGAAGAAAATTTATAATAATGTTGGATAATCACATTATGAATAGAAGATTATATAATATATGTCAACGTTTCAAATCCCAACAAGGATCCATCATCAGGACCAATTTAATGATGATATAAGAAGAGCTATGTTATAGGATAAATAGTTTAAAGAAATAGTTTTAAAGGTTGGTTGATAACTTTTAATTTATATTTTATATTCTCATTATCATACTCATTAATAATTTTTTCCTTATTTATTTTTAATTTTTATTTTTAACATATTTTATATTAGTTCAATAATTAATTAATTGGAGGTTTTTTTTTAATGGATTTAATATTAGCTGATTTGATTAATTAGTTCCTTAATTCTTTAAAAACTAATTTTATTCTAAAAATCATTATCATTAACATAAATAAATTATTATTATTATTAATTTTAATATTTTAATAATTGATACTAGTTGATTAATTGAATATAGTTTTTAAATATTGAAGTGTTGACAAATATGGTTTCTACTATGGATACTCCAAGAAAAAACTCAAAATAAATGAACCACACTGGATGCCTAAAATCCATAATTATATAATATACTTGACATTACTTTTACAAAAAAAAATAGTTTTATTAAAATAAATTATATAATTAAGAAAACAATTCTAATTTATATAGTTTATTTATCAAGAATTATAAACTCTAAACTCTAACGAAGAATAATCATTTATATTAATAGGTACGAGTATTTTATTTTACTTTTGACCTTGTTTTATTTATTATATATATATATATATATATATATATATATATATATATATATATATATATATAGATATATAATGATGATGATGGTGGTGGTGGTTATCGTCCACTGAGACCAAACTTTGGTTTATCGTACCTAAAGAAATGAATTATTTAGTTTTGATTTAAGATCTTATTTTTATGCTCCAAAAGCTTGGATAAAAGCCTCTCGAGCTCACTGTAATTTTGACATTGTAAGTATTGTAACAATATTTTGAAATTGAGATCTAATGTGGTTGTAAGTGGGGCACTAAGGGGAAGTGATTTTCATCCTCGATGTTCATATTCTCACAAAGATGGCAGAACCTTTCCATCCATGGTGTTTTAGGAACTACTCAACGATCCGTTTAACTATGGGGCTCATGAGAGTTTTTTCTAATATTGGCTATATGTGTCTTTATGCAAACACAATACGTGGTTTTGGCTGGAATTTAAACCTAGCTTAGGAAGTCTATGGTCTCCTATGTAAAAAAGGGTCTTTACTCTTTTTTATTATTTTTTACTTCCCTAGTTTGGAGTTTGAATTTGATTTTTTTATTCTTGTTAGTTATATTTTTGGATTATTTGCAATTAATAATTTTTTTTAATAATATTTGATTTTAATCGGTTAATTTAAATATTTTTTTCAAAAACTAGTAGTTTAATATATCAGTTACTTAATAACTTTAATTTTTTACTATTGTTAGTTATATTTTTCAATTATTTCCCATTAATAGATTTTTTTATAATATTTATTTTTAATAAATTAATTTAAACATTAATTTTCAAAAACTAATCATTTAATATAGCCATTACTTAATAATATTTATTTTTAATAAACTAATAAATTAATATCATAATTCAAATATTATTTTTAAAAGTAGGCCGTTACTTGAAATTATGGTCTCTACATTCCTTCTTCTTCATCTCGTCCTCACAATGAAAAAAATGTCTCTTATGTGATTTTTACAAAAAGACTTTTGTTAATTCATTATGAATCATAGAAGGGTTAATTCAAAAATAAAATTCAAATATAAAAAAATGAATTTTATTATTTTTATTACATTTTTACTTTTTATTAACACTACAACATATTCTTTTAATTATATACTACTTTTAATATTTTATTATTAATTATATATAGTTTTAAACTTTTATTGTTATTTAATTGACACAACATGTAAATGTTTACAAATCCTTTAGCTTTTATAAATTCAACATAGCCCAATGTAACACCTACACATCTCCCCTATACTAGGTGGTTGAATGAGGTAATTTTATAAAAGAAAGTTAAATTACATTTTAATCAAAGGTTTGCTAAATTATTTAAAATAAAAATTTGTATTATTAAAAATTTGATTATTTAAAATTAAAATTAAAATTTGTTTTTATACTTCTCAACTAAAACTATCAAGTTAGAACTTAATTATAATTACAACTAGAATAGATTCCTCTTATCTAAGATTAACCATACTATAAGAGGGATCAAAAATCACGGAAAAATTTGCACCTCCAGGTATGATTCCTCGCTAGATAAATTTGGAGATAAGATAGATCTATATTGGCTCTTAATAATAATATTAATAATTTTATCAATTTCACATATTCTTATTTTTAATTGTGTTAAAATTTTGTTAATATATATAATTACATATTTTATAAATTTTCTAATTAATTCCTTATATATATATATATATATATAGCTTTTAAAAATTTCTATTGGATAAAAAGTATTTGCAAAAGAGTCATTTAGCCTATTACTTAGACTAAGTGATTATATATATATCTATATATATATATATATATATATATATATATATATATATATATATATATATATATATATATATATATATATAATTGTTTATTGTAAATATTGAAGATTATATGCTTTTTTATTTATTTATTGATGAGACACATGAACTTCTAATGATTTAGGTATACAAGATCTTGCTAGCATGTTTTATTCCAATTGTACTACCACCCACAATTTTATATGTTTATTAATTAAGTTAAAATATAGATTTTGGAATATTTGATCCTTGGCCAAATTTACAGAGGGTTATCGATGTTTGAATATAAAAAATTGAATCAAACTATTTCTTTTATTACATTTTTAATTGAATATAATTCTTTATTATTATTATCATTATTATCTGTTAGTGCTTTATTTTATGGACACTATGACATGTCTCTCATATTAAGTTGACGTTTGAACATTTACACTCATTTACAACCATAGATCTTCTTATTTAGTGAACATTTAAATGTTTGCACTCACTTAGAGACACTACAACATGTCCTTGGATGAACAACTTAGTACAATATTTCATTTTTTATATCAATAAATTTTTATTTAAATCTATTTTTAAGAAGAAAATTATAGGTTGTTTAATTTGAAATAGGGTTTCCAAAAGTTTAATTTAATTATTAATAATTTTTGGGTGGAT
This sequence comes from Pinus tabuliformis, assembly GCA_031772625.1. Lineage (NCBI taxonomy): Eukaryota > Viridiplantae > Streptophyta > Pinopsida > Pinales > Pinaceae > Pinus > Pinus tabuliformis. The sequence goes on along the minus strand of CM062807.1, from coordinate 4,359,868 downwards.
GGTAGGGATTGAACCTCCATGGAATATTATATAATATTGGTAGTACTATACACAAACTAGAAATTGATATTTATCTCCAAAGTAGTTATGCCCATTTTTCCCTCTTAAATTGATTAATTAAAAAAGTATCGTTCGTGGTATTTTTGGACATGTAGTATTGATAAACGATAGTATTTTTTCATGGTATTGTAAGAAATCTTATTTATAAATTAAGAATTTCTATAATAAAGTAAGAGTAAATGTTCATAGCTATATATATATATATATATATATATATATATATATATAATTTAAAACAAAACTATAATCAAGTTATCTTCCATTTTTATTTTAAACTTTGGCCACTTAAGATATATCTTAAAGTAAATGTTTAATGTTTATAATAGACTAGTGTGTATCTACATATACTAACCATTTAATTTATATTCTCTTAGTGCTATTTAAATTTTCATTTTTTTCAATTAATAGCCTAGCAAATTGTCCAAGAAGGTCAGAAGTGGCTGGGTAAAAGATTTCAACAAATTTTGCATAAAGAGTGTATGGTGGAAGTAGATAAGCACCATCCAAAACCTCTTGGAGACCCAAAATCTTTAAATTTGACAGTTGTAAATTGGATTTACCAAAACCTCTAAGGCACCCAAAATCTTGAAATTTGACATTTGTAATCTAGATTTACAAATATATCAGTGGGAAGTTATCAAAATATCACCCAAATTTCCATCATTTTCGAAATATCTAGATGAATTTATCAAAATATTGTGGGAATTTTCATGATTTTCAATAAAAAAATGCTATCTAGTTAGACTATTGCAAAAACAAAATATTATTTAAAAAAATATAAATAAGTTATTTCAAAAAGTTTAATATATTTTTTAATAAAACTGATAAACAAACTTTAGAACTCATGCTAGCCATCTCACTACACATTTAATGATTAAATTATAATATTTTTTTCCTATTCTCGCAACTGGTTACATGTGACTCGCAAATTTTATCGCTATTTAAAATATAATAATAATTAGATCTAAACTGCTTACATTTGACTCGAAAATTTTATCGCTATTTAAAATATAATAATAATTAGATCTAAAGCGTTTCTTTTCAATCAGTTAGCCACCTATTATCGTCTACCTTTTGTTTTCCTAGTGAAGTTGTCACGGTTACTTTGTTTTCCATAGTTGATTTGTCAAACAATTGTCAAGGCAGGTTACTAAAACTTTGGTGAAGATTCCCTCTCTCAAAGTCCATCTTAGCTGATATTTGTTGATTAAGTTTTTATTAATGCTCATTCCCTCTTTGTACATTTTACCTAAAATCTCATAAAATTTCTATATTTTGATCGGTGCAAGGACAAAGTCTCGATGATTAACACAAAAATTTACAATCTCGATTCTCCCGGGTTGGATAACTCCCAACGAGGCAACGAATGCCCAAATCCGCTCAGCACAGATTTCACATTGATGTATGTTTCAATCTTAAGTTTCAGGAATTAAATCTCCTCTGTACTAGACAAACCTATAAGAAATTTCAACAATCCAATTATTCCATAAACAATGGAGCTTCGCATCACTCGAATGGCAACAAAATTTGGACTCCAAGTTCCTCAAAACTTTCCAATGTCGTAAGAACTTTTCTCATTTCCTCGAACTCTGTTTAAGCAATAAATTTTAACCAACGGATGCATCCATCTCCATTCCAATCCATGAGGAAAATCAAGTAGTCTCAAGGTAAGACGGAAACCTTGAATCACAAGCCCTAAGTAGTGAAGAAGAAGAAGATAGTTTACATCAGTTTGACAACATTGATGAAATCCCATAAAAAGAACAATGGAAGATGGTGGATGTTGTAAGTGAAATATGGCAATTTGCACAACATTTCCTAACTACCCTAAAATCATTGTGGCTTCACTACTGACCCTTTTTTAATCAGTTCACTGCATAGAATCATTTGCACATTTTTTCTATAAATTTTTAGAGATCCTCCATGGTAATATTTGTGAAGAGACCATTTGGTGCATTGTTTGCAATATTGCTACTAAATTTCTTAAAAATCAATGCTCTCATTATAATAGTTGAAAAAATTAAGATTGTTGTAACATGTATACACGAGTATGCTTGAATGAACCAAGAAGTGAGGAAATTAAATCTCCTCTACACTGGAAAAACCCACAAGAAATTTCAACAATCCAGGTGCACCATAGACAAAGGATCTCTACATCACTCGAATGGAAAAGAAATATGTACTTCGCGTCCCTCAAAACCCTCCAATATGGTAAGAGCTTTCCTCGTTTCCAAGAACTTTTTTCGAGCTATAAATTATACCCAACGGATGCATCCACAACCCCTGAAATCCCCAAGGAAAATCAGGTTGTCCAAATGGAGAACAAAAACCATAAATCACAACCCCTAAGCAATGAAGAAGGAAATATGGATGTTGTATGTGAAATATGGTAAGTAGCACAACATCACTAACTCCCCTAAAGTCATCTCAGCTTCGCTGCTTGACCTTGTACCTTGTCTTTGTCTTTCTCCTTGGAAGATGAAGTTTCATGGTGGTCACCTGAGACATTATAATTTGAAGTGGTTAGATTCTACTGAAAAGTTAGACGTATAAGTTGTAGCAAGTGATGGAATGTGCGAATGACAAGACTACCCGACTGAGAAACTCTTGTGCTCACCAAAGTCCTGCAAATTCTTCTCTTGATTCAAACATTTGTAGTATATCAGTTTCTGGAAATTACTTGGATATATTAGCTTCTAGAATTCTTCCTTTTAATATTATAAAATGCATAATTACATTTTTTTTGTATACCTCATCAAATATCAATATCGGTCTCTCGAAATCCTGATTATCAGTATCAGCTTTGACATCAATTTCTAGAGATCTTCATTTTAACTTTATAAAATATAGAATCACAAACTTGTTGGTTGCCTCAATCAATATCAACATTAGTTTTCAGATGCCTCAATCAATATCAACATCCACTTTCCATTTTGTATGTTTTTCTTTTCCGACCTTCCATCGATTCAACGAATGAATATATAGAGGAAAAGAGTTTATCTATCTATTTTTAATTTATTTTTTCCTATATCAAATTGAGAAATTTTTGTCTCACTCCATGTAACACCTTCTGGATAGCAATCAGAGCTATTTTATTTTGTTGGTAAATGAGACTCTGGAAAGTCCAATGACAATTTGGATGGATAATTTAAGTGGTAATAATATTGTTTTTCTTTTTATATATATCATGAAATTTCAGAATTCAAGAAGGGAGACCGGAAATGAATTCCAACCTCCAGATAGTGAGGAATAGTTAAAACAGTTATACCTTTATTTTGTGGAGATAAAACGAGAACTTAGTGAAAGTGAAGTAACGGAAGGAACATCAAGAGCTGGACTTGATAGAGTTTATCACTTCATTACAGAAAGGAAGTAGAGGTTGGAAGAATAGACTCTAGTCCTAAGGCCTGATTCAAGAATAACTAGAATTGTTTACTATTGTTTTGAATTCAAGGAAATTTCATAGAAAAAATGAGGATATAGGATGGGTCTTTACCTTGTACTTTTGCATGGATGAGTACTTACTAAAGATATGGTTGAACCTTCGTCAATAAATTCTAGAATTTATATCTTACTGTCATTTATAAGCTAAAACGATTGGTAAATGTTTTTATCTTTTGATATACATTTTGTAGTTGTAGACTCATAGGAAAATGGGGCAATGTTTAGTGTTGGTGTAAACACTACCTTAGGAGGTAACGAGGATAAATGAAGTAATGGAAATTAACAAACCCCGCAACCAACTAGGACAAAAAGTAGGGAAATATTGTTAGAGCTTAGAACCAAGAAAAAAGGAAACCCAGAAAACAATAATACAAGGAATTTGATCTAGAAAGCATCTAAAGCATACACGTATGCTTCATATAATATAAACCTCATAAGTAAATGAATATTAGAAAAGTAGTGTTGTTGTGTTTGAAGAACCAAAGGTTTTATTTAAAAAAAGGTGTAAACCTAAACACATTCTGGCAATGCACAGCATCATAACAAGGGGTTAGGACTAAGATGCCACCTTGGGAATGACTCAGTCTAGTCCCCTACATGACTGTATATAGATAGGTACTTTAGAACCCACTATTACCCTAAATATATTAATGAACAGTAAACAAAAAAACGCTCACTGTAGTAATAGCGGTAGCATGTATAACGATGAGGATAAGGAAAACTCGAACTCGAGCATCAATCTATTCCTTAAAAGAGAGTCTATTATTTATAGAATATTTTTAAAGATTGCATACCAAATTATAAATAATATGCAAATATAACCATAATAATCATGAGTAGAACGAGATTCATTATAACCCTAATAATCATGAGAAATAGAATGAGAACCATTATAACCATGTTGCTAGGACTGTTTAATTAAGAATATCAATTAAAGGCCTCATATTCCTTACATAGTAACTATACAAAGAAACCTTGCTGCAGAGAAGTCCACTTTAAATGAAAAGACAAAGGGATCTAAAAAAAAATGTTGCTACATTCAAGATAACTCTTCACATAAAACAAAGGCCAAAAACACTAGATCTAAACCATATATGCCGACAGGTTGCAAGCTAATATATAGGCACCTGGAGTTTAGGATATTGAGGCCTAGAAGCAGCCATTGGAAATCCATATGAAGCAGAGGGTAAAAACCGTAAGAGATTTTGTGCCTAAACGAGTTAAGTAATATGAGTAACTACAAAGAAAATGAATGGGCAAAAAAATTACCAATGTCACAAGGTTACGGTTTCCCAAAAACCTGAACCCCCATCCTCAAGTGTTCATTCCAGAGACGTTGTTCCCTCATAACAGATAATCTTGTGGGAGGAAGGTTACTTACATAGGACGCAATAATAGAACAAGTAAGAGCAAAATAGACACAAAATCTGAGTCATATGCAGTGAATAAGAACAAATGACTTTAAATTAATGTACTTGTAGAGGTGAGGATTCCGAACTTTGCCTAAATTTTAGGAGACCATAGGGACGAAAGCTTTTTCAGATTCGAGCGACGGGAGAGTGAACTATGGGAACCAAGAACAATACCATGAATGGTGAAATTCTGGTGGAAGAATCACCTTGAACCTAGTGGATTCACCCTTAGTAGAGATTGCATTATCATCGAGTTACAGAGCATCATCTGGGAGGAGAATGAGAGACAAATGAAAAACTGCAGCCAAGGGTGTAGAAATTTCACCTGTAGATAAACTGATAATGCAATTTACTAAATCATAATACTAGATCTACTTCTAGAATAAACTTTGTGGAAGCTTAATCGAATATGAGCAATATCAAACAAGAACATATATAACAGAGAATATCATACAAGTGGAAATTATCTCAGAATTACACAAAGCCTTAGCTCAGAACCTATCGAGCTATCAGTACAATCCCTCAACACTACTCATTGACAAAATAGATAACACTTGTGCCTTCCTTCAGTCCTCCAAGCCTCCTATTTCCTTGCACAGTTTCTCCTGGGTCCTTTGGCTGCAACCTTTGTGAATAATCCTCTCACACACAACACTGACCTCTAAAATATCTGCGCAATCCTGAAGGAGATAATTCCTTCTGCATGGATGACTTTCCTTTATAGGAAAATTCCTCCAACTAATAGTACATTGTCCCTTCCTCTGATCCCAACTAGGTCTCTGACATAACTGACATGCATGAGTTATTTATGAGAGAATATTTAGTTATCTAAAGTGCAGTAGTTACATGCATGCAAGCATTAACTAACTAAACTCACAATCAGTGCCTCCAACTATTGGAACTAATCTAACTGGACTTAACTTAGTTAATTGAGCTAACTAATTACAACACAAAATTACAACTCACTCTTATCTCTTTAACTAAGGGATAAATTCCTTAATCAAAGGAATAACTGTTGCATGTCCTCACATAGCCTTCATCTTTGTTTTTCCTCAACTAATCAACTCAAGATGAACTAATTAATTATTTTACAAACAACTGCTAAGATCAAATTCGAATTTTACTTCACAAGTTTAGTTCAGGGACTAATTAAAATTGGAATCTCTCCCAAAATTCTATTTTTAGCAATGTTATTTATAGCACTTACATTTTTCATTCATTATTGCTATGTCCAACACTGGTGCCCAAGCTGCTATTTATAGCAATGTTATTTTTATCATTTCTATCTTTAGCATTTCATGTTTCCATTTTCAACACTCCCTCTCAACAATAAGGACATTCAACTTGAACCTGATCCTGAACGTTTAGAATGTTCTGCATGCAACACTTCTCCCAAGTGTTGTTTCTCCAACAACTCTAGAAACAAAAATAACTCCCAACTGACCTCCCCATTGGGCTAGAAAGGCCCTCTGATGTTGAAGCTCCATATGCCACTAATAAGTAATCCCTTGCTGACCTATGAGTTGTTGCAACCTCCATGTATCTCGAACCATTGCACACATTTTTGTGCCATCCTGCACTAGTGCAACACTCCTCTGCCTCTCGCATTACTGCATCTTTCTAGCTCTACATAGTCTTGGGACTCCTGCATTGTAGCTCTCTCTACCGATCCATCCATATCTATCTCTACCCACTCAGCTAGTCTTGCTACTCCTCGTCGGGGTCTCATAGCAAGATTGAATCTAAGAGGTTGGGTACCTCAAGGATCCTGCCCCCTATTTCATCCTTCGTTGGACTATCAGTCCACATCGCCCCACCTCCCACCTGGCTGCATGTGATACCTCTGCTCACTTGGCTCAAAATTTCCCCCTATTGGAGGTCTCTAGATAGATGGATGCCTCCACTTGATCTCCTCTCGACTTCTCCAGTTTTGGCTACTCCACAACATCCTAAAGCTGCTTCACCAATTGCGGATCCTCTAAGATTGTCTCAGACTTCTTTTCGCACTATATGTTGATAGGTAGTGTATGCTCCATCTCAACCACCAAGTCTCCAATAGTTTCCATGCTCCTCAAGGCTTTGCATGCATCTAGAACCTTAGAAGGATATATGTTCTTGACTCGTGAATCGATATTCTTTACCTATCTTGTGATGATGTGTCTAAGGAAAACCTTTCCCTTACTAAAGACTACATCATAGCCTTTGTCTTCCAACATTGCGATAGATACCAAGTTTTTCCTCAGTCCTAGCACATACTGGACATTTGTCAAGGTAATGCGAGCTCCATGCTCACTCTGAAAAACAATTGTGCCTACAACTGAGACACTATACTTTTCATCATTACCCATCTTTATGAGTATCTGGAGATCCTTCTCCTCCAAGGTACTGAACAAACTCTTATCGTCGGTCATGTGGAATGAAGCTCCACTATCAAGAAACCAACCACATCCCACCATGGATGAAACATGCATGCGATGAGGGTGAAATCCAACTCGAACTGAGGCTAGTGCCTCACCTTCTAATGCTTCCAAGAAATCCCTTCCTAGGTTTCTTCAGTGGACAATTTGTAGCAAAATGGCCCACCTCGTTATAATGAAAGCATCGCACTTTCAATTTTTCAAACTTCTTCCCACCATGGGAAGAACTCGATTTTGGATGAGAATTATTTTCCTTCCCTTTCTTTACCTTACTCCCTAAGGCACAATTTTCTTCATCCTCCTTGGATGAAGAACCATCTCTGGTGCTTCTCCTTGTCTCCTCCTACATTAGATCGGACCAAAGTAATTCCCAATCTGGTAGTTTATCTCTTCCATTTACAGAGTCTTCGTAGCTATGCCAGCTCTTAGGAAGACTGAGGAAATAAAGACTCACCATTTCATCATCGGCTATCATGATCCAAACACTTCCAAGATAATCCCTGCAAGTGGTGAGCTTGGTTAGGTATGTTGAGATCGTGTCCCCCTTTTCACACTTGATTTTACAAAGCTTTCCTTTCAGCTTCAACTTCCTTTGATCGTTGTTGTTCTGATATATATCCTTCAATGTTTTCCACATTGAATACGGCGTCTTCTTCCCATGGAGGCTCGAGACAATTTGGTCTTGAACTCCCTCCCTGAAACTCCATCTTCAAGAGTTCATTCCAGAGACGTTGTTTCCTGATAACAGAGAATCTTGTGGGAGGAAGGGTGCTTACATAGGACGTAAAAATAGAACAAGTAAGAGCAAAATAGACACAAAATATAAGTCATATGTGGTGAATAAGAACAAATGACTTTAAATTAATGTACTTGTAGAGGTGAGGATTCCAAACTTTGCCCAAATTTGAGGAGACCACAGGGACAAAAGCTTTTGCAGATTCAAACGATGGGAGAGTGAACTATGGGAACAAAGAACAGTACCATGAACGGTGCAATTTTGGTGGAAGAATCACCTCGAACCTGGTGGATTCACCCTTAGTAGAGATTGCATTAGCATCGAGTTGAAGAGCATCATCTGGGAGGAGAATGAGAGACAAATGAAAAACTGCGGCCAAGGGTGTAGAAATTTCACCTGTAGATCAACTAATAATGTAATGTACTAAATCATAATACTAGATCTACTTCTAGAATAAACTTTGTGGAAGCTTAATCGATATGAGCAATATCAAACAAGAACAAATATAACTGAGAATATCATAAAAGGGGAAATTATCTCAGAATTACACAAAGCCTTATCTCGGAAGCTATCCAACTATCAGTAAAATCCCTCAATACCGCTAATAGACAAAATAGACAACACTTGTGTCTTCCTTCAGTCCTCCAAGCCTCCTATTTCCTTGCACAGTTTCTCTTGGGTGCTCTGGCTACAACATGTGTGAATAATCCTCTCACACACCACACTAACCTCTAAAATTACTGTGTAATCTTGAAGTAGTTAATTCCTTCTACATGTATGAGTTTCCTTTATAGGAAAATTCCTCCAACTGGTAGTACACTGTCCCTTCCTCTGATCTCAACTGGGTCTCTGATAGAACTGACATGCATGAGTTATTTATGAGAGAATATTCAGTTATCTAAAGTGTAGTAGTTACATGCATGCAAGCAGTAACTAACTGAACTCACAATCAGTTCCTCCAACTCTTGGAACTAATCTAACTCGACTTAACTTAGTTAACTGAGCTAACTAATTACAACAAAAAATTACAACTCAGTCTTATCTCTTTAACTAAGGGATAAATTCCTTAATCAAAGGAATAACTGTTGCATGTCCTCACATAGACTTGATGTTTATTTTTCCTCAACTAATTAACTCGAGATGAATTAATTAATTATTTTACAAACAGCTACTAAGATCAAATTCAAATTTTACTTCACAATTTTAGTTCAGGGACTAACTAAAATTGGAATCTATCCTGAAACACTATTTTTAGAAACTCTATTTATAGCACTTCCATTTTTCATTCCTTGTTGCTATGTCCAACACTAGTGCCCAAACTACTATTTATAACAATGCTATTTTTATAATTTCTATTTTTAGCATTTCTTGTTGCCATTTTCAACAAAGGGTACCTCTTACGAGAACCCTAACCATTTTCAAGTGATTTCCTGCACTCGAATCAACCCTTCTGGAATCAACCCTTCTGGAATCAACGATTGCCTGGATGCCCAACTCTCTGTTATGGTGAGACAGAGCTATAAACCATATACCCTTCTCAATACATCATCACTAAATATAAAGCTTGAATTAAAACATAAAGTTAACAAATGATGCAACATTGAAATCACATTCTACCCATACGGTATTCCACTTTTGATTACATATATACACATATCATATAACATATTGTTGTAATGTGATTGACAAGTACGATGATCACATATTAGGAGCAGGTACATTCTATTTATATTTAAAAGGTAAATAATTTTTTTATATTTCTTTGTGTATTAACTTATAAGTAGGCCTAGAATTTCAAATACCCTCTGCCCGTCAAATGAAAATTTGATGACGTTTTAGCATTTTTCATGCCTTTCATTTTACATTATACTTAAATTTGTGAGTGTGACTTCCCCTTATATAGAAATTCTCTTACAATTATTAGTTCATCTTGACTTCCTTTAATCTCCCTATGAGAGTGTCTTGTTTCTTCTCAACATATGTGTTTCCACCTAGTATACAACCATATTTTGAAGATTTTATAAAGGTTTTTATCCTTTGGGAGTTAATAGTTTTGGATTTGTACACATGTGAAAGAAACTAATGAAAGCCTTATAATTATGATGATGAAGATCCTCAACTACTAGTAAATGAGATAGAGTTATTTTTTTTGAATATCAAGATTTTTTTTTTCTAAGTAAGTTTAATATATGAATATGATACAAAAAAGGAGTTACAGTGAGGCCCGACCTTAGAAGTTCTGAGCATCATTCACCACACTATAAGATTGTCTAGCTTTGACTGCCCCCATAGAGGGGAAACCAGTCCAAGAAAGCAGAAGTCCTAAAATAGCCCATGCAGGGGTTACCAGTTTGAGCACAAAACAACAGAGACAATTTGACATAGCAGAGTCCATAACAGAAACATACCCACTTAACCAAAACTGCCTAATCAGCAAGACGAAACATCCACATGGCAAACTCGACACCTGGCTGTAATTTGTCCAGGGCTGGTTCCTCCACAATCGGACAGGCATACTTGTCCAAATCTTCATCCTCATCCGAAGTGCCACGGCCATGTGCTGGATGGTCTACCTCAATGCTGCATGCACCCACACGGATTCCTGACGTGTCTCCACGGTGACTACCTGATGCCTGCATGTTACTTAGCGTACCTTCCTCAACATGTTGGCTGCCAGCCACCGCTTTACAATGCAGGGTGGCTCTATCTTCGCCTGCTCCTTGTTCACCAGGGTTGCTCCGGCTCTTGTTTCTTGGTTCTTCTCTGTTCGGTTCATCAGTGTGTTCAACCAAAGGAGCTGGTGGCTAAGTTTCTTCTGTAATTGTGATTGTAATGGTGGCTATGATTACGAGGCGATTCACGGAGCTACGAAATCAAAATTTCGTGGTATGGGGAATAGGATGTAGAGGTAGGGGGGAATTAGTAGTGCAGACTGTCGCATCTCCTCTCCCTATGCTATGGAGCTAGGCTCTTCCTCTTCCGTTGCGGGTGTCTGGGTAACACCCAGTGAAACTAGGCGAATTGGGATTGTTAGCTGAGGAAGCAAGGGAAACCAAGTTGGGGTTGGACATTGCAGGTGAGCGAGAGCTCCCACCTCTAGTGCCACCTCTCCTACTTCGCATATGGTGGCGGACCATGGTGGGGTTGAAAGCAGGGGTAGTAGCAGCGGGGATGGTGGAGGAACTGCGCAAGGAATTGACAGAGGAAGTGTGGACCTGAGCTAGGTTGCAGAGACAAGTGTGGGAATGGTGGAATCCATTTCCCAGGTCAATGCAGCATAACAACCAACATCGACTACCTGTTATAGTGCACACAATAGGCTCTCTAGCCTACAGATGACAAACATAGTGAACAAGGCAGGGAGGAATTACAGAGTAGTTTGCAGGCTCCATTGTTATGTGTGATTTGGTTATGTCTCAGCCTGTGCATTCATTAAATGGTGCCTGCAAGGTGCCTTGAATGCAATTCAGATTGGCATGGGGGAAGTTGCAAGGGCCCATGTGGCCAGCCCGTCCGCCACCCTGTCGTCTCATCATTTTAATGACTTTGGTAATCACCGACATCTGGGTTAAATATCAAGAATTCAACTACTATCCCTTTTATAATTTATTTAAATCCAATAATCTACTACATATGTCAAATTTATTAAACATATAATTACATGTTTAACTATTTCTTAATAACTTATTTTCACCAAATATTTTATTGACCGATGGGCACACACATCTTTATTTACTCACTACATATTTTATTTACTGAATTTTTTATTTATACCAAGATAAATTTAATCCCTATAATTGCACTTTCAACCAGCTGTGAACTACTTGAATAATAAATCCAGTAATGATAGCTAAATATTTCTAAAATATTTGTATATCCTTTCAACTAATTTGATATCCACTAAACATATTTGGAACACAGTATTCCTAAAACCATGACACTAAAAAATGTCAAGAGTAAGCAAACTCTCCAATCTACGAGGTAAACTCTGCAATCTATATATGAGGTAATCAACTCATCATATGCATTTGAACATTGTTAACTAATCATGTTCATAATATCTTAAATATGAGCCTATGATTTCCTCATCTTAAAAAATTAGATTCACATTATTGTCCACATCATATATGAAATATACAACCCAACCAATTACACGAAGAAATCCTTCCTATTAAACATTGCCCTACACAATACCATCACTTATTCTATTCATGTACTTAGTACGAGTTTAATCCTCCAAATACAACTATATTAGAAGTGGTTGACAATCTAAATAGGTATATTAAATAAATATGAGTTTGTAACATCTTCAATAATTATTTGTATTGTAAGAGAAGTTTAACTCAATAACTATGTAATTATTTTTTTTAAAAGAAATTCACTATGGTAAAAATGAAGTGGATTTCAGAGCATTTAGTAAAAATCTCAAAATACAAACTTAGACAAAATAAGCTAAGGCACTCAAAAAAAAAAAAAAATAGTCAAAATAAGCCTCGGCTTTTCAAAATGGTAATTAAGCACCTTATGGAATAAATCACAAGCTGTTTTTAGTCAAAATAAACGAGGGCACTCAGAAAAAATAAAAATAATCAAAATAAGCATGGGCTTTTCAAAATGGTAATTGAGCACTTCATTATGGAATAATAAGCTATTTTTCTAATATTTATGACATTTTTCTAAGGTGACATGATATATTATTCTTGTAAAAGAACGAAGCTTAGAGAAATTCTTTCTGATAAGGCTGTATAATTTCACAACATTTATTTCACATGAAACAAATACTAAGAAAGAAATAAAAAACCAACAACTGATTGAGATTGAAACTGGTTGAAAAAGGCAACTTACTTGGGACTTGAAAACTGGGAAATCTTGTCGATTGTGAAGTAAATGATGAGGGAAAGTTTAGTAGAAAGCTCCAACATTTATTTTTAGTGGCTTATTTTGGTTGTGGTGTTGTTTTCCATATCGCATAAAAAATTTTGGAATCAAGGTTTTGAACCATTTTTAGTGGTTCATGTTCATGAACCTCTCAAGATGGTTAGAAACTTCGATTCCAAAAAATTATATGCAATGACTCCCAAAAACAACACCACACATAATATAGATTGCAAGAGCTTCAAACCAATAACTATCCTTGCATTCCAAAGAAATAACATGGTAGTGACTATTGTTTTGAATGAGTTTGAGGTCCACCTTTTTCTTACCTCTTTTCATTGTTATTTTGTTGTTTGTTTGCTTGGAATGGTGAGTAGAAATGGCAGATCACTGATTTTTCAATAGAGCATGAAGTTGAATAATAGTCTTCTCTTCCTATTCCCTTGATATTTCGTCTTAGATAGTTAGCCCAATGTAATCTCCGGCTCTTTCTGATCTCATCGCCCAACTTTTTGCCGCGGAACCCTCCAGCTTAGATGGCTATGCTACAGTGTGTAAGTAAGGAGCTTCTGATTTTGTTCAAGCATCCAGGGCCCTTCCTGAGCCCAACTTTTTCACAGCAGGGAGCCCTATCATTATTTCTGATTTGGTGTGACTTATGATAATCCTCGGCAAAGATGTTGTCGAATTAAGCACTGCAACTACCCTTCACGTCACCCGTTGTTCCTCGGCTACTTTTATTTTTCGATTGCACTTCCTCGTCGATGTTGGAAGATGGAAGAATCAAACAAGAGGGAGAGTGGGAACGATTGAGGGAAGCCTAAGGAACAAAAACAAGGACACCACTCCTTCTCAGTGTTATACACACCAAAACATGCATGTATATTTTTAGTATTTTTCAATCACGTACTAGGTTATAGTTTGATTACTGAATTCACATTCTCGATGTACACTCGTTGGTTAGTTCCTTAAATGTAACACCTAAATTACAATGTAGTTGTTCTTAATTACCTAGGGCGAGATCTCCCTTCATAAAGTTCAAATCTACGGAAGGACTATAGCGAGATAATTTTTTATACTATTCAAATCTATGAAAGTGTACCACGCACCATTGCCATGTGAGCCAGAGGTATTGTATGCATTTGCCTTATGACCCTCAGCATCGTCTAACTTTGGTGTTTTTAACTTAAAGACAAGGTACTACAAATTTTGACAGGACAAATCCTAAATTAAAAGTCAAAATGACTATTTTTTATTTATGAAGCACGTCAAATTTGACGGGTAAAAATTTACAGCCACTGTCAAATACATCTTAAAATATGAAATACCTCCCAAGGCCTACTTATAAGTTTAAAATTTACACGTTAAAATCAATTTAATAATATATATATATATATATATATATATATATATATATATATATATATTTCTGTGTATTAACGTGTGTGGATCAACCTATAAGTTTAAGGTTTACATGTTACACTCCATTTGATATAGGGAATCTGTTTCCCACGACGGCTTCGTCATTGGGTCAACCCAAATTATAGTCTGCCTTGATGATAAGTGCGTTGAAGCTGGTGCTGATAATTAGCTTTCTATACTCATACACTCTGTATTCTTCAGCATAATCACTAATATAATAATTATTTAAAAAGTATTTATTGATCTTTATGGGTGCGATTTGGTTTTGCATTTTACAACCTAGATGATATATGACATTATGTAATACATCACGGTTCTCTTTGGGATAAGAAATATAATTCATTTTATGATATTATGTGATATACTTTGTTTATTTATTTATTTTATAACCAATTATTCATTAATATAAATTGTATATTAATATTTCAATATTTCACTTTTTATGAATAACTTTTTATTTTCTACTACTTTATATTATATATGCTATTGTGATTTTTAATTATCATTATTCTTTTCTATAATAGATAGTACATTAATCTATTATTTTTTTTAGTATTTTTTATGTGATAACTCTACATTATTGGGGTTAGTTATAACCATATATAAAATCACTTTTGATTATAATTAATTAAGAAATATTTGTTGATGTCATATGCCTCTCATAAATAACCCAAGGTAAAATCAAAGTTACAAATTAGTCGTAAAACTGATTCTTGGTATTTGTGAAAACCAAATGAGGGGAAATCAAGAAGGGAAATCTTGGTAAAAAGGTATTCATCGAGAATCGACTGGGATTGTTGGAACAGAGCTCGATGGTCAAGGAGGTTTTGAAACCCTGACAAGGCTGTGCAAGTAGTAGCGCTTGAGATTAAAGTACATTTAAAAGAGAGGAATAAGTAGAAGTCGAGAGAACCAAATTTCCTGTACGATGGAACATTCTCTTGTAGTCCAATGAAAGAGAGAGTCTGTTGCTGACCGGTTCAATAGGCGTTGTTTTACTATTTTTCGACAAAGCCTTAATGAGGGAAACAATAGAGGAGTGAGGGAGCTAGTATTAGGATATCATGCATGGGTTACATGATATGTTGATTGTGTTTGTTACCAGAACTTGAAGAAAATGATAGTTTGTTGGTTGGAGTGAACGTACATGAAGTTGTAGTGTGGGAAGGTGCCACTTAACGCTGTGGCTAAGAGCTATGGCTATTTTCCCACCCTCCGAAGGTGTAGGCTCGCAGAAAAAAGAAGGATCTTAGACGGCCATGACCTCATCTGTTTCACGATTATGGTAAAGAAATTGAATCACATCTTGACATTTAATAAAAGAAGAATGGAGAACCTGCTGTACACAGTTTTGTTTTGGATGGCTTGTGGTGGTACAGCTGGCAAATGATAAGTAACTTGCTCACTTTCTTGAAGGAATATGTTAGTGCATGCAGTAAAAGATTGAATATTTTATAAGTTTTCTTAGTAGAGAAAATATCTGCATGCATGCAGTAAAAGGTTGAATATTTATATGTTTTATTTGTAAAGAAAATATGTTAATGCATGTAGTTAAAGATTGAATATTTTATGTGTTTTCTTGGTAAAGAAGAATTTTAATGCATGCAGTAAAAGAAAGATTATTTTATACGTTTTCTTGGTAAAGAAAATATGTTAATGCATGAAGTTAAATATTGAATATCTTATAGGTTTTTTTGGCAAAGAAAATATATCAATGCATGCAGTTAAAGATTATGTATTTTTATTTAATAAAAGTTTCTTGAAAAGGGATATATGCTAATTGCATTGTGATTCTAGCTAGTTTCTAAGTTTCTAGTGAAATAATTATGCATTACATGCATGATAGAAATAGCTAATGATGTGCTTCTAGGCACATAGATATTCATTTCTAACTTTCTTGAAGAAAGAGTATGTTTTATATACACATAAATATAGTTTCATTTTAGAAAAGTGTGCATACTTCATGTATGAAAATGATGGCTTTTATGAGAGATCTCTTGAAACAAAAATAGAGTTTCCTATTCTTAAAAGACATATGAATAGTGTTCATATCATATCAAGAATCCATACTTGTTTCATGAAAAGATTATGTGCATTGAAGTAAAAGTAATTGTGTTAGGAAAAACACATGTTGCATGCACATAAGGGTAGCTATTGTGACTTTGGAAATATGATTTTGTGTGTACATAGAGAAAGTGATTATGTTAACTTTCTTGAAAATAATAATCTCTTGAAAAGATTGGCTTGTTAGTTGATTTGTGTCGGTTTCTTGATTTTAGTGCATAAAAGGTTAAGTTAACCATGCTATTGTTTCCTGGATTTTTATTCATAAAGATGGAATCTATAATAATTTCTTGAAAGGGAAGAATGAGGAACCTACCTATGGGAAGATAGAGAATTGAGGGTATAATGACTTCCTTTAAGAAAGAAGTAAGTAATTTGTTACATGAAATGATGGTAGTATTCTAGAGAAGAGAATATGAGTTGCATACATTTAAGAAGGGCTATTATGATAAGCTATTGTATGCACAAAGAATAGTCATTGTGATATAGAGATAAGTTCTTTGTATGATAGAGAAACTATGTTGAGTTCTCGAAAAATAACTATGTGAAAAGAACACATGTGCATAAGCATAGGAACAACAATTTATTACATGTATGAAGATATCACGATTGTGTTATACATTTTAGTAGAACTAATGGGTTAGATCTCTTAAAGAGAATTATGCATTATTGTGAATAAACATTGTGGAAGTAAAACAAGCATTTACTTGAACATATGTACTAATTAATTAGTATGTTATGCTTGCTCATGCACATGAGTAGATGTTAAAAGATCACTTTTAGAGGTTGCTTATCGATTGATTAATATTATATCTAATCTTGTTGCCAAAGCTTGTTGACAACTACATTAACAGGAAATGATGGCGGTTGGTGCCAAAGAAAAGTGATGTTTAACATTGTGGTAGAAAAAGAATTAATGGTCCACACATATGAGTACGAGTTGCGGGATTGTACATTGCTAGAACAATCATGCCACAAGGAATGTTTCATGTGGCGGTATGTAAGTAAAGGGTTTCATGCAAACTGTATTAGGTTTTAGCTAGTTACGTGACATGTTAATGGTAATTCATTGTAATAATTTTATAACAATGGTTAAGGGATGGAATCCCTTATAAGCCATTGAATGAGGGGTGAAAACCCTCACGAGCGTTTAATAATAAGATTAAACGTTTGTTGGTTTTCACCCGACGGGGTTTCCAGGGTATATTGGTGTTCAATGGTGTGATTTCCTTTTGTGTCAGTTTGATGATGATGTATCCTTTTTGTTGATGGTTCTTTGTTTGATGTGATAATAATAATGTCCAAAGTATGTGATTAATTAATATGGTTAAGGAAAATCATGAAATGGACGCAAGGTTCATGAGACAGTTTATGTTGTTACACTACCATAGTGGTGGTTACTGGTTATGCAAATGGTTATGCAACTTACTGTCTTTTACTAAAATTTACTTGATGTATTAATGAAAATTATATCTAATGGTTAATGAGGAATTGAGGAGTTGTGAATTGGATAATTACTTGTGGGTAATTTGTATAAAAAAATTCTAACTCCCTGCTTTTATATGCGAGGTTACAGGGGTACGTTACAGTTAATAATGTCAAGAATTTAGATTTGAATTAAATTAAATATATAAGAATTATTATTATTTGATGTATATATAAGAAATGTATAAAAATTTGAATAAGTCAAATATTTAATTATTAATTATAATTTATGTATATTAAATAATTTATTGAGTCCAATAATAAAACTAATATACTAATATATTAAAAATGTGTTTTAACATATAGGTAAAATAAGTATATTGGAAATTGAAATATCTTTCAAATATTATAATTTGTAAATATTTGTAATTATTTCTTTAGAATATTACATATTCCAAAATTTTGTAATTCTCTATGTAGGTTTATTAATTTTCTAAATTCTAATACAAATGAGGAACATCACATTATATTCTAGAAAGTACAATGTTTATTAATCAATAAAGTTTAGTTCAATTGTTATTTCCCTATTCACTAATGTGAGACATGTTTGTAGCTAGCTTCAATTAAATTATTTTCACAATTCATCTATTTTTAATATAGAAAGGATTAATAAAATTAATTAACAAAACCATTTCCATATAACATTTATTTTTATTTTAATGTGTCTCAAGTTCCTTGTCCACCATTCAATTCTTTCTATATTTTAATCTAGTTGTGTTATTTCTCAACCAATGCTTGTACTAATTCTATTTAAACCTATGTCGTATTTCTTCAACCAATACCAAGAGTTCTAAAAGCATATGACTTCTCTATATGCTATTATGAATGACTAAATCTTTGCTTATCCAATTTTTATCATTAAATATTTGTTAGAAGGAAATGGTATGTAGTAATTATACCTTAGAACAAGTAGAGAAACAATGACCACTATACTTTCTAATTATTTATGAATAGACGATAAAAAACAATAATCAGAACCATACAAAGTCTTACAAAATCTATTAGTGATGGTCACAACTAATGTTAGGTATCATATTGTTAGGAAATTACATATTACGAAGCAATGGAACACATAAAATATTGCAGAAATATAAACACAGAAAATGCATAAAACAAGAGCGACACAGATATACGTGATTCACCCAATTTGGGCTACGTCCACGGAGAAAAAACTAGTCCTTCTTTTATTATATTATCCAGCAAACTGAAGAGATACAACCTATAGGAGATCCGCTGTAACTCCTTCTTCTCTCTCAATCTCCTATCTCTTCCTCACTCAGAATACAAATCTACATAGACCCAATACAATTCCCTCATATATAGTGAGGGGTTGCCTTCTAAGGAAGAAAACCCAAAATTAAACATAACTTCTACCATCAGATCATCCGCCTAATGAGCGGCCCAGATTGACTAGGAATTACTAGACTTTTACAAGGAAATTTTACATCTATTTTTAGATTCGGGGACGTTGGCCCCAAACCCCCGTCGGGGGACCACTAATCTCGGACCCCCGCAGGGGGGACACCCCTCGCATGGAGGGATATAGAGTCTTCCTGGGGTATACATCCAGCTGAAACCTTTTAGTACAAAAGATAATTAGGCTCCACACCCAACAATCTCCCACTTGGAGACTAATTATAGCAACTCCATCACTGCTTCATTTACTAGAGAATGACTCCACTTTGGACCTTGTTGTTTCTCATTTTCTTCATCATACTTGAAGACCAATTGAAACTTAGCAGATTCTTAGTTTCTCCCTGGTTACAACTTTTGTTAACATATCTACAGGATTCTGGCTAGTGTGTATCTTTTCTAGCTTCAACTGTCCATCTTCCAACGCTGACCGTATGAAATGATACTTGAGCTATATATGCTTAGTCTTGGAATGAAATACAGAGTTCTTTGCAAGATGTATGGCACTATGGCTATCATTGTATAACCTGCCCAACTCCTGCTTCTTACCCAATTCATCCAGAAACCTTTTTAACCAAATCATTCCTTTACTAGCCTCTGTAGTAGCAACATACTCTGCTTTTGTTGTTGACAGTGCAACAACACTGCAGTTTTGAGACCCAAATGACAGTTGTTCCACCTACAGTAAACATAGACCTTGTTGTGCTCCTCCTGTTATCTCTATCACCCGCCATATTTGCATTAACATATCCCTGTAGAGA
This sequence comes from Pinus tabuliformis, assembly GCA_031772625.1. Lineage (NCBI taxonomy): Eukaryota > Viridiplantae > Streptophyta > Pinopsida > Pinales > Pinaceae > Pinus > Pinus tabuliformis. The sequence goes on along the minus strand of CM062807.1, from coordinate 4,339,779 downwards.
AATGTTTGAACCACCAAAGCATAATGCTTGATTTGTGGTACCTCTCAAATACCTGAGAATCCACTTCATCGCCATCCAATGTTCTTTTCCTGGATTGTTCATGTACCTACTTACAACTCCCACTGCATGTGCAATATCAGGCCTTGTGCAGACCATTGCATACATTAAGCTTCCAAATGCTGATGGATATGGAACTTTAGACATATGAGCCATTTCTTCCTGAGTCTTGGGTAACGCCTCCTTACATAATTTGAAATGGCTAGCCAAAGGTATACTAATCGGTTTTGCATTCTGCATATTAAACCTTTTCAACACCTTTTCTATGTACTTACTTTGAGACAATGTTAATTTGCAATTCTTCTAGTCTCTAGTTATTCTCATACCAAGGATTTGTTTTGCAACACCCAAATCCTTCATTGCAAATGCGTTTGCCAATTTCCTTTTGAGCACATTTATTTCCTGCATGTTAGAACCTACAACAACCATGTCATCTACATACAATAACAATATAATATAGCTGCCATCATTTTGCCTTTTGAGATAAACACAATGGTTAGAGTGACATCTAGTATAACCTTGTTTAGACATAAACCTGTCAAATTTTAGATACCACTGCCTTGGAGCCTGTTTTAAACCATACAAGCTCTTCTTAAACCTGCACACTAGTTTCTCCTTCCCTTTTACCTCATATCCTTGTGGTTGCAACATATATATCTCTTCCTCCAAATACCCGTGGAGAAAAGTTGTCTTTACATCTAACTGCTCAAGATGCAAATCTTTAACTGCTACTAGACTTAAAATAGTTCTGATTTAAGTCATTTTCACAACATGAGAAAATATCTCATCAAAGTCTATACCCTTTTTCTGTGCAAATCCTTTCACCACAATTCTAGCTTTGTAACTTTGTTTTCCTCCATCTTCTTCCTTCAGCCTGTAAACCCATTTATTATGCAATGTTGTTTTACCTGCAGGTAACCTGACTAAGTCCCATGTTTGGTTATGTGCTAAGGAGTCCATCTCTTCTTTCATGGCTTTGTCCCACTTCTTCCTGGTTTCTACCTACACTGCTTCTTCATAACATTTTGGTTCACCAGAATCAGTCAAAAATACATAATATAATGAAGGAGAGTATCGTTCAGGGGGTCTACTTATCCTGGTAGATCTTCTAACACCACTTTCAGGTGTTTGAGGTGCTTGCTGCTATTGTGGTTGTTGTTCTAGCTGTTGATCATTATGATTTTCAGGCACCATCACCTTTCCTGTGATATTGTCAAGCACTATGTATTCTATGTTTTCCTTTTTCTATTTCTTTTCCTGCAACTGATTCTTATACGATACCTTTTCATTGAATATTACATCTCTACTCCTAATGATTTTGTGATTTTCATAATCATATAAGCGATAACCAAAATCATTAACACCATATCCAATAAAAGTACATTTCTTTGATTTTGCCTCAAGCTTTGTTCTATTTTCTTTATTAATGTGGACAAAGGCTTCACAACCATTTCTTTTTTTAAATGAGTAGTTTACCCTTTTACCTATCCATGCCTCCTCTCGAATACCACCATCCAAGGAACTTGAAGGCCCTCTATTTATTAGATAAACAACATTATCTATAGCATCTACCCAAAATTGTAAAGGAAATCCTGCATGCAATCTTATGCATCTTGCATGCTCCATGATTGTCCTGTTCATCCTTTCTAACACACCATTTTCTTGTGGTGTTCCTAGAACTGTCTTCTCTCTAAAAATTCCATTCTCTGAATAGTGCCTATCAAACTCTTTGCTGCAATATTCGCCTCCATTATCTGATCTGAGACACTTCAACCTTTTCCCTGTCTCATTTTCAACCAAAGCTTTCCATTTCTTCAAAGTATCAAATACATCAGATTTATTTCGAATACAATAAATCCAAGTTTTTCTAGTTGCATCATCAATAAAAGTAACATAAAAAAGAGAGTCACTAAAGATGATACCTAAGCAGGTCCCCATACATCTGTATGCACAAGCTCTAACTTTTCGCTCTTCTTTTCTTTCCCAACTCTAAGGAATCTGACTCTCTTCTGTTTTCCATAAACACAATTCTCAGAGAATTTTAAATCAACATGCTTCAAACCTGGCAACAAATTTCTTGAGTGAAGAATCTGCATCCCCTTCTCACTCATGTGCTTGAGCCTATAATGCCACAATGCCATATCTTCTCCTGTAGATGTTAAAGCATTAACAGAATTAGAAATAGCATTGTATAAATACAATGTACCAACCTTTTCTCCTTTCGCTATTACCAGGGATCCTTTGGTGACCTTCCAAGCTTTATGTGTGAAAGTTGTCACAAGCCTCCATTGCCTAATTGCCCTATTGAAATCATATTTTTCTTCAGAGATCGAACATGCCTTACCTCCTTTAGTACCCATTGGTTTCCATTCTGCTGTTTTACAAGAACCTTACCCATTCCAACAATTTTACAGGTTTATCATCACCCAAATGAACTTGTCGAAAATCTCCTTAAACATACTCATGAAAATATTTCTTATGAGGTGTGGCATGGAATGAGGCCCCTAAATCTACCACCCAGGAATCAGTAATATTTTTGAAAGAAAGAATCAAAGCATCTTGTAACACCTCACCTGTCACATTTGCTTCATGATTGTTTTCATGTTGTATATCTCCTTCTTTTCCCTTCTGAGATCTACAATCTTTCTTTAGGTGTCCTTTCTTTCTGCATTTCTAGCACACTATCCCCGATCTGGACTTGGATTTGCCTTTTGTTGATTTACTGTGATATCCTAAACTCTTTCCTCTTTCCATTTTTCTTCCCCTAGACTCTGCACTCAAAGCATTACCTGGTGTCTCAACGAAGCTTTTCCGTTGCATTTCCTCGCTAAGGATAGCACTGACAACATCATCAAACTTTAAAGTACTAGATCAAGAAACAGAGTTACTAATGGCCATAACTAAACCATTCCAACTTTCTGTCAATGGGCATAGAAATAATAGAGCCCTAACTTCATCATCAAAATTTACCCCTATAGATTTTAACTAACTTGTAACTGTATTAAAATCATTTAAATGATCAGCCACAGATCCACGCTCTGACATCTTCATATTAAATAAATGCTTCATAAGAAATACCTTATTTGATGCCAAGGGTTTTTCATATAGTTTGGCTAATGCCAACATTAAACCTTGTGTTGTCATTTCCTTTGAAATATTAAACACTACTGACTCCGCTAGGCACAACTGTATTGTTCCAAGTGCCTTTCTGTCAAGAATATCCCATTCTGTGTCTGTCATACTCATTGGCTTCTTTGTCTTTTTGCTCAATGATAGGTACAAATCTCTCTGATACAGATAATATTCCATCTGCATCTTCCACAGCTGGTAGTTTTGGCTAGTGAATTTTTCGACCCTATTCCTACCATCTTCTGCCATTGCTCCCACTTGAGCCATAAACACTTCTCTCCTATGAGTTTATCAGCCAAATAAACCTTCGGCTCTGATACCAGTTGATAGGAAATTATATATTATGGAGCAATGGAACACATAAAATATTGAAGAAATATAAACATAGAAAATGCATAAAACAAGAGAGACACAAATATACATGGTTCACCCAATTTGGGCTACATCCATGGAGAAATAGCCAGTCCTTCTTTTATTATATTATCCAGAAAAATGAAGAGATACAGCCTACATCACATCCACTATAACTCCCTCTTCTCTCTCAATCTCCTCCCTCTTCCTAAGTCAGAATATAGATCTACATAGAGGCAATACAATTCCCTCATATATAGTAAGGGGTTGCCTTCTGGGGAAAAAAAACCTAAATTAAACCTAACTTCTACCATCAGATCATCCACCTAATGAACGACCCAGATTGACTAGAAGTTACTAGACTTTTAGAAGGCAATTTTACATCCTTTTTTAGCTTCAGAGGCACTCCCCCCGAACCCCCGCCGGGGGACTGCTGGCCCCTGAACCCCCCAACCAGGGGGGATTTACCCCCCCAGAACCCCGCAGGGGGGAGAAGTCCCACCCACACGCCCCTGTGTGGAGGGGTGTATAGTCTTCCTGGGGTATACATCCGGCTAAAACCTTTGAATACAGAAGATAATTAAGCTCCAAACCCAACACATATCTTAAGGCTTTGCATAGGAGATAATATTTCCTTAAGAAGCATAATGTTTAGTAAACGAGAAAATTTATTTCTCTCTATACCATTATGATATTGCAACAACAAAAACGTTGGTGTAAACAAATGGAAACCTTGTATATGGCCTTAGCCTTGTGAGATTTTAATTGAATCCACCTGAAAATCACATTAGTGATTTGAATAGCATAGATAAACATGATAAAAGTTTGATGCCTTATTTCTCAATTTGGATTTCTTGGCCCATTTTCAAGGTATGCCATGGACAAGTTTGATTCCCCTTTTAATGACTATATGCATCATAGATAATGGAAATTCATGCTCATTGGATGCACCAAGATAGGCTTGGAAGAGAACTTGGCTAGAAAACGAGAGAAGGTTGACACAAGTAGCCTCATTTGCAAACATGATGCACATGAGTGGTTTAGAGAGATTGATAAATTTTTGGACTATATATGGAAGAATGAAGTTTGACATTCCATAATTAAGGGTTGTGATGGATGGCTAAAGTTCCTTTGTTCCTACTCTGGTTTCTTTGGAGCAGATGGGATATGTGGAGGGTAGACAAATTCTCAATAATATCATTCAAGTGCATGAGGTGGTTCACCCATTGATGAGTAAAAGATAAGCAAGAATGACTATTCAATTTGACCTAGAAAAGGCATAGCTAGCTTTTGGATTTGACCACAACTGGGTAAGATGGGTAATGGCCCTAGTGACTTTCGCTAGTTTTTCAATTCTGGTAAATGGTTCTCCATCTAAGACCTTTAAACCTTTAAGAGGACCCAGGCAGGGAGATCCTCTATCCCCCTTTCTCTTTATTCTTATTATGGAAGGACTAGGTCGAGCCATAAAGTTCGCTAAAGAAGCAAGTAAGATCCAAGGTCTCAAACTATGCGGGAACGGACAGGCTTTGACCCATCAACGATTTGTAGATGACACAATGCTACAGGGCATTCCCATAGTCAAAGAAGCACTAGCTTACAAACAAGTCATGAGTGATTTCACTATGGTGGAGGGCACATAGGTGAGCGTCTCCAAATCAAATATCTTCTTTTTGAATACTAACATTGCTATTCAGTGAAGTATCTCCAGAATTCTGGGATTTCAAATAAATATGCTACCTTCTAAATATATGGGAGTACCTCTCACACACAAACCTCTGAACAAGACTGTTTGGGAGTCCATTATTAATAGGATGCAGGACAAGACTCGCATATGGACTAACAGATCTTTGAACTTGGCGAGCCGATTGGTGCTTACAAAAGTTGTCCTGCAAACAATCCCCATCTTCTGTTTTCAGCCCTTCCAGCTACAAAAGGAGTTTCACAACAATGCATAAATATCCAAAGAGATTTCCTTTAGGGTAAAGGGGAATAAAAGAAGAAATGGGCCTTGGTAGCCTGGGAAAAGATTTGTAAACCTAAAAACCATGGAGGTTTAGGACTGGATTATCCTGAAGTGCTAAATAAAGGTTTGGGGAAAAATTTTGGTGGAGATGTATAAAAGATTCATATGCTTCTTAGGCTAAAATTTGGAACCAGAAATATGCAAGCAATTGGAAAAACAAGGACCACATAAGAATGTCTAGAATCATAAAAGGCTCCCACATCTGGAATAAATCTTGGGAAAATAGAGACAGAGTTCAAAGGAATAGCTTCTGGGAGATTAGAGCAGGAGACCCAACATGGTTTTGGGAGGATAAATGACAACAGGAACCTAAGTTGTTAAGAGAGTACTTTGTGGATATCAAGAATGATATTGATAACAAATGGTTACTTAGGGTAAATGATTTTTGGGATCAAACAAATAGCGAAGGAAAATGGAGAACCTGCAAGAAAATGGAATACAGGGATAATAGCACCTTGGAAGAAAAGGCTGATGCTCTAATGGCCATTATGGATCAAAGAAAGATACTAATATCAGTTGATCTTGACCAACTTAGATGGGGAAATAACAATGAAGGCACCTTTAACTTTAAAGAGGCAAAACACATAGCCCTTGAGCTTGATTCCACAAAATTGGATTCGGTTTGGAAGAATCTCTCAAGGAAACAAGGATGGATGAAAACCAAATTTTTCATGTGGTTAGTGCATCATAAGGAAATTCTGACATGGGAGAATATCTAGAAAAGGGGCGTTTTGAGACCATCCACATGCCAACTTTCTGAATCATAAGAGGAAACAATGGAGCACCTTCTCAACACCTGCATATTTACCTCCATGTTGTGGGATGGTTTTCCTTAATGTTTAGACAAACAGACAGGGACAGAGGAAGCATTGCCAATACCCTAAGCAACTGGAGGAGGAACTTCTCTAATTATAAAACAATAAAAAAAGCTTGGGCTTTAGCTCCAAGCTTCCTAATATGGGATGTATGGAAAGAACGCAACGATAGAATTTTGAAAAATAGAAAAAGTTCATCCCAGACCATCATGGAACAAATTTTAAGACAACTCAAGGAGATGGTTGGAACTCTAATGCAAACACCCCCTACAAATCTCCCTTGAAATGCTGATGTGCAGATACTTCTACAGTTGGGTATGTAAGGGCTTATTCCTCAGGGAAAGAATAGGTTGGTAAAGAAACTGGTCACTGATAAAGATTTCTGGCATCCTCCCCCTCACGGATTTATGAAATGTAACATAGATGGGGCCTCAAAAGGAAATTTGGGTATAGCCGATTATGGTGGTGTAAAAAGGGATGAAAAGGGTTGCATATAATACATTTTTCATTTCAATCTGGGAAGAGCCACGAACAATATGGCGGAGGTAATGGCACTAGAGCAATGTTTAGAAATCCTAAAGAACGATAATCTTCAGAATATCATAATTGAAGAAGATTCTAAGCTGATCATCAATTCGGTCAAGAGAATCCATTGTGGTTCGGCTCCGGAAAAGGTCTCGAGACACTAGAGGCCTCTTCATGTTTATCAAATAATCCATCTCTACCTTCAAAACATGAGAACCTTAAGCTTCACACATGTGCACAGCACGAGCAATAAATTTTCGGACATACTTGCCATGAAAGGTGCTCTTTACACTAAAAGCAGTAATAAGTACAGATGGCAAGAGTTTCCACGGGATAGATTGAGGGATGACTGTCTCAACCAGGCGAATGAGGACCAAGAGATGCATTAGAACAAAGAATTTCAATAGTAGTTTGTAGATAACTATCAACATGAAGGGGTTTCTAGAGGTAATTTTGAAAATGGCATGCAGGCCTTTGTTAGCTTTATTAGGCCAGAACAACTCAGACACAAAGTTCTTGGGTGGGAGATGATCTGTAGATTGAGGAATTTTTCAAAACTTTCTCCTAATGCATATCAACTCAGTTTTACTCGGTGGGAAGAGGGGGTGAAGAGTCTTCAATTAGAAGGAACAATAGCGCCCCACCATAGGCATATAAGTATGGGCAATGGATACAGAGAACTGGCGGGGTTGGTCTATAGGTTTTCGGATGCTTGGATGGCAGGAATCACTCCTGATTTTCTTCAAATGGAGATACCTCTCATCTATTGGATCAAATGGCTAAGGATCAAGGGTGGAGATTTGAATTGTAGATTGATGGGTTCAGGTCAGAGTCTTTTCTTCTTCAGCGGACTCGAAACCTTCCTCATAATTACCTTTAGTTTCAATACTACCCTCAAGGTGGTTTTTGGCTTATCAGAAGTTCTCAACTCTGGAAAGTGGTTTCAAAGATCTAAGCTCGATGCCACTCAACATGGAACACATGGCTCTAGTAGGAGGAAGAATACCGCCCTCATCGGGCAGGTATTCTCCGAGCTTCTTTTTCATCCGATATGTTTATCAACTGTTGGATCTTACGAGGCAAATGAACAACCTAGGATCATTTTGTTTATTGGTGGGTGTGGGTCAGAGTTATGCCTTATTGTTATCGTCCATGCTTGTTCAGCTTCGTGGTAGGTAGTAATGAATTTTGGACGGACCACATACACAATGTTTATGCCCCTTTTCGAACCCAAAATCTGAATAGTTTGGGTTTTAATTCCTTTTCGGGTCTGGTTTTAGTTCCAACTTGTATGGCCTTTTTTACTTCGTTTTTATGGATCAAATTTCATTTGTATTTCAAAGGACGTATGGGTGGGAACCCATGGCACAACTGGTTAGCCTTGGGCTCGTGGGCCCATATCCTAGGAGGGATAGTTAATTCTATGTCCCCTGATTCCTTAGGGTTGGCTGTAATTTATGTAATTAATCCCTTTTATTTAATATGAATAGAAGGCATGACTCTTGCTTCAACAAAAAAAAATAATATTGTTAACTAAATATTTTGGATTTTATTATTATTTTCTCAAAATTTAATTATGTAAATCTTTTATTTTTTTATATTCTTATATCATTTTAATAATAGAAGAAAAATTATAATAATATTCGATAATAACAGTAGAAGATTATACAACATAGTTGACACCATTATTGGACTTTTTAGTTTTAAAAAATATTAATTTTTAAAAATTTAACTATTTATTTTTTTATATTATTTTATTATTCTGGTAATAAAAGATTTTTTTTCATAATATTGGATAATAACATTATGGATAGAAGATTATATAATATAGTTGGCATTAATTTTACATCCAACATAGCTTTATTAAAATAAATCATATAAATTAAAGAATAATTTTAATTTATATAATTTATTAATGAAGAATTATAAATTCTAATGAAGAATAATAATTTATATAGAATTAGTTGGTGGAAAGAAGGAAATTACAGTGCTTAGTGTTTATTCAATTTAATTTAATTTTTATAATTAATATACTAATATTTTTTTAAATATACTTGGTTGACTTGATAAAAGACTTTTTATAAATATATTTTTATAATTGTTCACATTTATTAAATGGTTAATTTAAAATCCATACTTTATTTCTCAACCTTTACTAAGTCATAAATAAAAGGAACTTGTGAAGTTGGACACTTAAGGAATAACAAGTGTGACTTTCCATATCACTAGCTTTAAGTAGTAAGAGACATTAAATACAAAATTAAAGTGTTTTTAATTAAGATTATTAATTAAATAATTTTTATTTTTAACCCTAAATTAATATTATTTTTTTTAATTTAATTATATGCTTTTTTTTGTATAATTTACGATGTCTGTGGTCATTATTATCTCTTTGTTGTAATAATTCACGTTCTACGGTAACAAAAAAGCAATCTGGCTCACGTGCGTTTGCAACTTGCTGATATCAAGTGCACACATTCCTTATATTGTTCTAATACATGTCTGATCATATATTTTCAAGTATGAATAATTCACCACAATTGCCAAAGATTACCAAAGGTAGACCTAGCATAGTTACTCTATAGAGCCTCTATGAGTATATAGAGTCTTTAGAGAAATGTAGAGAAGAAAGAGAAGTCAAGCTACAAACAGAGTTAGCAGCCATGATGGAAAAATTCCCACCTCTTGAAGAGAAGATCAAAAAACAAATAGAAAATAAAATATAACTATTGTAAAATAAGATGGAGGCAATGGAGACTAGGTTGTAGGTAATAGAAAAACAAAACCAAGATATGAACCAAACATCCCAACAAGTAGATGTTGATACTTTAGAGAGTCTTAAAATGAAGGACATGATTAAAGAGGTAGAAGATAAAGTTAATAACCGCCTCAGCCTAAATAGTGTGGTAGGTAAATTAGATATCAGACCAATTAAAGATGAAATGAAAAAATTGATAGAATTAGACCATGTGCGTAACAAAAGGGCCTTGAACCTTATAATATTCGGTTTTAAAGAGGAGATAGATGAGGATAATTTAGACATAGCCCAGAGATATTTACATAATAGATTACAAATTGAAACAACGTGTCTCACAAGAAGCAACAAGGATGGGGAAACTAATTGAGAATAAAGGAAGGCTAATCAGAATAATGGTGAGCTCTACTAACCATAAGTATGACATACTTAGTAAAACCTCAAGTATAAAAGGAACAATAATATTTATAAATGAAGATATCATTCTAGAAGATTAAGCATAATTGAGAAAGGAGGTTCAAAAGGTAAAGGAAGCTAAGAAGGAAGGAAATTGGGCAATAATCAGAAATAGAAAAGCTGTTATTCGAGATAGAAACCAAAAAGATAATAATAAATAGCAATTCAACATGCTCTAGGTTCTTTCTTGGAATTGTCGGGGCTTTCCATGGAACAAAGGCCCCAAGCTAAGTTGGATCTCGAATTATGTTGATATTATTTTTCTTGTTGAAACTTGGGAGCATGAAGAATCTAAGGTCACTAACATAGATGGCTTTACATTATGGTCTACTTGGAATAAGTGATCCTCCCATAGAGGCATTGGGGGTATAGCTTGTTACATTAAGAAGAACATCTCTCCCCATGCTAGGATTTATAAAAATGACCCTTACAACCAATATATTTGGATAGAAATTACTAACACTTATGATAAAAAGACCTACATAGCAATATGCTATCCCCCCCCATCAATTCTAACTTCTATAAGAAAAAGAATCTAGATTAAAATAGTCCTTACAATGGTTTAGAAAATGATATTTCTACTCTAAGGAATGAAGGCAATATCCTTTTAATGGGTGACTTTAATGCTCAAAATTCGAGCAACCAAGCTATTCTTCTAAGAAATCATTCCAACCCTAATCCTCTTTGGTTAGACAAATACCTTCCTCTCGCTACCCGGTACAAAAGGAGCTCTGAAGACCTCAGGGAGAATTTGTTTGGGCTGGAGCTAGTCAAGATCTGTAGTGCTCAGGATCTCTTAATTTGCAACGATATAAAGAAGTGGCCCAATTCTAGCCAGATGACCTGCATACATGGGCTTGGTAGCACTGTGGTAGACTATGTTATCTCCTATCTCCCTCTATACAATGAAATAACAAATTTTGACAACTTAAATGACCACGAGCCTGTCTCTGATCCTAGGCCTTTACTTATAACTCTAAAATTTGTCATGCATAGAGATCCCATAGAAGATAATCCATATAGCCAAAAGAACTTAATCTTTGATAGAAATAAAAAAGATATCTTTCTAAATGAATTAAAAACTAATTTTCTTCCTTTATCTAGTATAGACAACATGGAATATCTCTATCATAATTTTACTACAACCCTCTCATATTGCATTAACAAGTTCTCAATTGAAGTTTCATGTAATAAAAGAAATATCAAAACAAACCCATGGTATGACTAGGATTGTAAAAGTGCGAGGAGAGCAATTAAGGAAGTTGTTGATGAATCTCTTAAAATTGGCAAGATAAAAATATACAAAGCCCTAACTAAAAGGAAAAAGGGCAGTATATTCGTAAAAGACAAGAGAATCTCTTACACCTCTCTAAGGTAGTTGCTATGAAATTCTTGAGGCAGATTCTAACTAGGAAAACTAAAGACAATAATAAAATTTCTTTACATGACTGGAACTCCTATGTTAAAAAGCTTTATGAATCTCCAAATGTCATGGTTAACTTTGAAACCCTGCTCACAACGAAAGAAGTTTTCCCATTAGAAGACATTGATTTTGGGGTTAATTGCTTGGCTAATGGGAAAGCTAAGGACATTGAAGGTTACCCGGAGGAAATATTAAAAATTAGAGGTCGTGTTATCATCCCCCACATTCACATGATTTTCAATCAAGCGGTCATGAAAGGGTTCCCTAAACCATGGACTCAAAGCCTCATTATCCCTATTTTTAAAAGTGGGGATACAAATAACCCCTCTAATTATCGGACAATTATGATCAGCCTCTCCTAGCTGAGCTATATGGTATTATTTTGGAAAGGAAGTTGAGCATATGGCTTGAAAGTGAAGGTAAGCGGGCTAAAGGCCAAGTGGGTTTTAGAAAGCAGCACTCAACAATAGACCACCTCGTTACGCTTAGGATCATTGTGGAGGAATGCCGCAATAATAAATCTAATCTCTTTTGTTGCATTGTGGACTTTAGAAATACTTTTGATATGGTTCCTAAAAACAACCTTTGGAACAGATTAAAAGAGATAGAGGTTCCTTTTGAGTTGACAGCTGCCGCTATAAGGTTATACGAGAATGTAATTGCCAAGTTAAAGAGCAATGAGGGGTGGTCGAAGGATATTAAGTGTAATATCGGAGTTAAACAAGGTTGACCCCTCTCTTCTACCATCTTTGGCATTTACATTGGTAAGCTAGAAGGTTGTTCAGAGGAAGAAGGATGTGCTGGAATGATCTTAGCTGGGATGATCATCATCCTTCTTCTCTACATTGACAATATTGTTCTTCTCGCAAAGTGCCCATATGATCCTGATAAGAAACTTAGACTTCTTAAGGATTTCTGCTCTACCATGAGTATGATTGTTAACACTCACAAAACAAAAGTTATGATTATCAAGTCCAAGAAGGTCATTTACGCTAATTTTATGTATGACAATAGTAACTTGGAGGTAGTGTCTTCCTACAAGTACCTAGGAATTGATATTCATCACAAGCTCAACTCACACTGTAGCATTGAGAAAAGGATTAATGGGGGATGGAAAGCTTATTTTGGTCTTGAAAATAATTGTAAAATGGTAAAGCTCGTAATGTGGGATAGAAATATGTTCCTCTTTGAAACTTTAGTTACTCTCGTTATCTTATATGGATGTGAGGTTTGGGGTTGTAGCATCTCTAGAGAATCCTAGAGAAATATTGAGCAAATCTAGAAGCATTTTATAATGTATAACCTCAAAATTAAAAGAAACACATATATCCTATTCTCCTTATAGAAGTGGGTATTTCGCCTACCAAGAGCCTAACTATGACTATGCTTTTGTTGTACAAGCACAAACTCAATAACATAGGTGACCATAGACTTCCTAAGCTAGCTTTAAATTCTAGCCAAAACCACCTAAGGCTCAAACGAGGTTGGTATAAAGACACCAGGGAATGGTTAAACCATTGGGATATCGATGAGAATGTTTCATTGCAAAACATTAATAACATTAAAAATATTGTTACTTCTAAGTTCAAAGAAAAAATGTGGTGTGAGAAAGATTTAGCAGCTAAAAGAAAATTAAGATATTATAAGGAGGTCATGAACCCCACCCTAGAAGATCAAAATTATCTCTCTATTTTAATTAGCTCAAAGAAGAAAATTAATAAAGCCAAGATTATAACGAACTCTCATGAGCTCCATAGTGAAACGGGTCGTTGGAAAGTTCCTAAAACACCATGGATGGAAAGGTTCTGCCATCTCTATGAGAATACAAACATCGAGGATGAAAATCACTTCCTCCTAGAGTGCCCCACGTATAACCACATTAGATCTCAGTTTCAAAATCTTTGTTGCAATACTGACATTCCTAGCCTTTTTACGATGTCAAAATTACAGTGAGCTTGGGAGGCTTCTCTCCAAGCTTTTTGTGCATAGGAATAAAATCTTAAATCAAACTAAATAATTCGTTTCTTTAGGTTCAATAGACCAAAGTTTGGTCTCAGTGGAAGTTAACCATCATCATCATATTATCATATTATTTTAATAATAAAATAATTTTTTTAATAATATTGAATAATAACAATAGAAGATTATAAAATATAGTTAACACAATCTTTGGAACTTTTTGATTTTAAATTAATATTAATTTTTAAAAATTTAAGTTTATATATATATATATATATATATATATAATTTTATTATTTGAATAATAAAAGAAAAAATATAATAATATCCGCTAATCACATTATGAATGCAAGATTATCTATTATAGTTGACATTAACATTACAGCTAACATAGATTTATAAAAATAAATTATATAAATTAAAAGAATAATTTTAATTTCAATAATTTATTAATGAAGAATTATAAATTCTTTAATTTTTGGATTTTTTTTATTTTAAATTAATATTAATTTTTAAAAATTCAATTATATATATATATATATATCTATATATATATATAGTATTTGAATAATAAAAGAAAAAATACAATAATATTCGATAATCCCATTATCAATACACGATTATATATTATAGTTGACATTAACATTACAAATAACCTAGATTTATTAAAATAATTTATATAAATTGAAAGAATATTTTAATTTATATAATTTATTAATGAAGAATTATGAATTCTAACAAAGAATAATAACTTGTATAGAGTTAGTTGGTGGAAGAGGAGGTAGTTGCACTAGTTTGTGTGTGTGTGTGTGTTTTTTAATTTAAATTCAATTTTTATAACTAATACATTTTTTTTAAATATATTTTTTTGACCAATTAAATGACCTTTTATAAATATATTTTTATATTTGTTCAAATTTATTAGACGGTTAACTTAAAATCGATGTTTATATTTCTCAACATTTACTAAGTCATAAATAAAAGGGCAGTCAAAGAAAAAATAAATTCTTTTCATATCACTAGCTTTAAGTAGTAGAATCCTTTAAATTTTCATATCACTAGCTTTAAGTAGAATCCTTTAAATAAAAAATTAAAGTGTTTGCAATTAACATTATTAATTAATTATTTTAGATTTTTTAATCTTAAATTAATATTACTTTTTCAAAATTTAATAATATAAATTTTTTTGTTCATTTATATTATCATGTTATTTTAATAATAATAAAAAATGTAATAATATTGAATAATAACAATAGAATATTGTACTACCCGGATGCGGGTGCATTAATAGCGTGTTAATCGCACTGCATGCGACTTGGGCAGCTGTCAACCTACCTAGCTGGATCTGGCAGTTCGTGGTATGTGATCTCCAGGCATTTATGGTTCATTTGGCTCGAGGTCTGCAGGTAAGTGATTTTATTATGGCGCGCCTTAATCACGGTTCATTAGCTCCGAGTTCTTCAGGTATTGGTAATCTGGTTATCCTCTGTTGGTTATGCCCTCAGCGCCCCTGTGCAGCTTAGGGAGTTTGGAAGCCCCTCTGGCTTCATAACCGATCTCAATTTGCCTGCTTCTGGTATATGGTTTTGGTTTTCTCCGCCGGTGTCCGGTGTATTGAGCTGGTCTCCTTTGCCTGCGTCTGGTCTACTGATTTCGTCTTGTCCATCTGTGTATGGTGTATCGATTCGGTCTTTTCTTCAAGTGTCTGGTCTGTGCATTGGGTTTATTCTGCCTTTGCCTGGTTTTTTCATCTGGTCTACTCCATCTGTAGCGAGCTTTGCATTTGGGTCTACTGTACAGAGCTCTGGTCCTTGAATTGGTTTCAATTATCCTGTGTCTAGCCGCCTTACTCCCACCTCCAGTCTCCCTGCTCTTTCAAGCTGCTGATACATTCTGTAATGGCCCGACGTCACGGCGTCCCCCGACATGGTAGTAATTTAGGCTCTCGTGGAGGTTCTCGAGGTCGTGGTGGCTCTGCCCCTCAACGCATCACTCCGTTAGCCTCTGCCTCTCCTTCCTCTCTGCCCTCTAACCATTCTCGACCCACCCTAAACAGCTCCTTTCAAACGACTTGGTTCAAGTTCAGAAGTAGGCTCAATAATCCTCTCATCTCAACCACTATTACTGTTATCTTTTCGGAGGAGGAAGATGAGCTTACAATCTCGGATGAAACCTCTAGGGCTCAGTCTCAATCTCAAAATTCAAGTGATTTTCAGGGTAACTTGGCTGGATTTGTCCTCAATGACACTGTCGTGCTGCACGAGGAGGGCCATCAGGAAGACCTTCAACCCCAGTCAGCTTCACCACAAGAGCAAATTATTGCTTGTGAGCCTGCGCGCCTCTCTGGAAGTGTTTTGAATCTTGTTCTTCCTCCAGAAGGCAGTATGATGGAAGCTAAAGAGAATGTGATGGTAACCTGGGTTAACTCCCCCAACTAGGCAAACGAGGACGCGACAGGCTCTCCTCCGCAGGTTTAATCACTCCTGGCTCCAGCGTCATGACAACAAGTTATCTTCTGATTTCTGGTATTTGTGTGAAGTTCCCATGATGCATGGCTTCTTTTGATATCAGCATGAAATTTTATAGTCTCCAGGACATAAATCTGGTTTTCAATCTTTTTGTAATAGCGATTGTAAAGGACAGCATTTTTGTAAATGATCAGCTTCCTCTGAAGCTTCGATCTCATATAGCTCAGTTTAGTTTTGGGTCTCTCAAGCTTACCATAATTCTCACTTCTATGACTCTCATTTTTGTAAAAGGAATGCAGTGTGCTACCTGCAACAGTCTTTTTGGTAGAGGGCAGGCTACAGCCCCCTCAGAGGTTCAAACCTCTTTGTAAATATTTTTTCCTTTTATCTTTTAATAGAATAGTCTTTATACAGAAAAAAAAAACAATAGAATATTGTACAATTGGATGAACATGAAGAGTTTGTTCGTAGGGACAAGGGAAGTTACCAGGTTCTGGGGTTCAACAAAGAAGGAGACAGGGGTCAACAAGTAACCATGGAAGCGCAGGGAAGAGGGAGTTCCACTCCCTCCTATAGTAATGTGGTTTCAAACAGAGGAAGAGTAGGGAATAGGAACAAGCCTCCACACTCCTTGGAGGACAAGACAAAAATTCCTGAAACACAGAAGGTGGAAGGCAGCAAAACCCATGAAGAGCAAG
Organism: Pinus tabuliformis; assembly: GCA_031772625.1. Taxonomy (NCBI): domain Eukaryota; kingdom Viridiplantae; phylum Streptophyta; class Pinopsida; order Pinales; family Pinaceae; genus Pinus; species Pinus tabuliformis. The sequence goes on along the minus strand of CM062807.1, from coordinate 4,323,117 downwards.
GGACCCATGAGAAAGACCGATAGGAGGATAAAGTGGAAGATAGAGGTCAGGGAACAGAGAACAGAACCAAGATGGGGCCCTGCAAATCCAAGACCAACACTAAATCGCGTGTAATACTGAATGATATTGCTCTACAAGTGCACAGGGATCATATTACAAACCACGCTATAATATGCAAGTTTATGGAAATCTGGCCGATAGAGAAAGCGCTATACACTTGGATAAAATACAACTAGAAACAAAAGGGGGAGTTAAATATACATTTGGGATCCAAAGGTTTTTTTACAGCAGTGTTCACGAACATGGACGACAAAGATAAGATTTTTGAAGGAGGACCATACTTCTATGCAACAACTGGTCTCTATATACGCCCATGGATGATGAACTTTGTGCTGGAGCGAGAAACTTTCACATCGGTACCGATATGGATTAAACTCTATTCCTTACCCTTAGATTAGTGGATGCCAGAGTCTTTAAAATCTATAGGCAATAAATTAGGTCATTTTTTAAATATTTCAAAAGCAACACTACGAGGAAAGTATACCTCCTATGCACGTATATGTGTGGAGACAGACCTATCAAGAGCTCTTCCAGATGAGGTTATTCTAGAAGTCTATGATGATGAATGGGTCAGGTAGTTGACTATGAGCACATCTTGTTCAGATGTCACAAATGTCATGAGCATGTACACCTATTCAGAGATTTCCCACTTAACAAAAGGGAGGAATACCTAAACACCAGAAAAGGGAAAAACCACACCGGTTTTACTAAAGTGGGAGGAAAAGGGAAAGGAGGGGGAAGGAAGACACAAAATAACCGTAATGATAACAAAACAAGAAGTCACAGTGGTTTAAAAATATTTTAATAAAGAGAGGAAGATGAGGGAAATCAAATGCAAACAGAGAATCAAGTGGGAAGAGGGAAAGGAAAAGAGACAAGTATGGAGTTCACACAAGAAAATAATGAACACACAACAGACCCCTTGAGTACCGTGGAAATAGAAAAAGACCATGAAATGACTCAAAGTGAAAGTGGTACAGAGGACCAAGACTTACAGGAGATCCTGGAAAGGGAGAGCCTAGAGCTAGAAAAGTTTCTAGAACAAGGAGGAAGCTAGGGTATTAAATCCATACCTCAGGAGGATGTTAACAAGGTTCAACAGATATTCCTTAGCAAGTCACACCAAACAGTTGCAGGAGTAAAAGGAGGACATGACAATCAGGAAAACAAAGGGGTTTCCTCAACAAGATTAATAACAAGAAAATTGGCAGAAAACCCAGACAGGAAGAGAGGAAGAAAGAGATAGAAAGATGTGATGCTAGAATGTGTAAAACTCATGATTGACTCAGGAAGGATGAAAGATCTGTCTAGTTACTCCTTCAAAACCCCACCTCAATGAATATCACAACTTGGAACATTAGAGGACTAGGGAGTAGAAGGAAACAGAGGAATCTAATCAATAGGATCAGAGAGGAGAATCCTAACATAGTGTTCATACAAGAAACAAAATGTTCTATGGAGAAGATTAAAGAAAAACACAAAAAATGGTTAAATAGATATGAATATCTTGAGGTCAAGGCAAATAAATCAGCTGGTGGCATTCTAACTCTATGGGATCCTCATAAATTTGGTATACAAGATGCAGAGGCGTCCAGACACCACCTTTCTTTGATCATCCAACCTGTGGGTGACAGGTAGTGTTATATGATCGCTAATGTCGATGGTCCTCAACTAGCGGAGGACAAAATTCGGCTCCTTACTACACTAGAGGATATGAAAAAGACATGCCTAGCTTTAACTTGGATTCTAGGGGGAGATTTTAACATGATAAAATATCTCACGGAGAAAAAAGGGGGGAACTAGAACACTTGATAGGGATTCAGAGGCCTTTCAGAACTTCCTCACCAATATGAAACTGGTGGATATGGACATTAACAATGGAATTTTCACTTGGAATAACAAAAGGGGGGGCTCTAGCCAAGTACCCTAAAAATTAGACAGATTTGTTATCACAGAGGAACTTCTACACATTGGAAGAAGCCTATCAGCATTCATCCTACCTTTTGGTGGTTCAGACCATTGGTCCATCCAATTGAAAGTTTCTCTAATTAGAAAACCTAGGAACAACCCCTTCAAGTTTGAGAATGTATGGCTCACGCACTAAGATTTCCTCAAAAACATTGATAAATGGTGGAAATAAGAGATAGACTTTCAAGGCACAAAGATGTTCCTTCATCATTGCAGGCTCAAACACATTAAAGGCAGACTCAAAGAGTGGAATAAAAATGAATTTGGAAACATGTTCAAAGCTAAAGGAGAGGTGGAAATGAAGCTAAAGGAAATAAACTAAATTCTTATCACAGAAGGCTACACAGAGGAAAGGAAAGAGCTTCTAGATTCAATTCAGCATGAATGGGAGAATAGATGTCTACAAGAAGAAATATTCTCGAGACAGAAATCCAGGGTCCTATGGATTAAGGAAGGGGAGAGAAACACCAAATTCTTTCGCAGATCCACTATATATCACAGAAACGATAATAGAATTGTGAAACTCACGGACCAACATGGAGTTGAAAGAAACACACATGAGGAGATGGAAGAGCTTCTAGTCTAGCATTTTTAGAGAATTGATGAGGATAGCACTATTGATAGATCACAGCTTATGAAAATATTTACATAATACATTCCTAAATTAGTCTTCAGAGAAGACAATTACAATCTCAATAGACTAGTAACAGAGGAAGATCTTAAGGAAGTCATCACAGAGATGCACAATGGGAAAGCTCTAGGACCTGATGGCTTCAACGCGGACTTTTTCAAAACTTTCTTGAGGATTATAAAGCATGATATTCTCGATGTGGTGGAAGACTCATGAAGATCTAAAATAGTCTTAATGGAACTTAATGAATCTTTCATAGCCTTAATCCCCAAAGAGGAAATGACCACCTCTCCAGATAGTTTCAGACCTATAGCCTTATGTAATGTGGTGTACAAAATAATATCCAAAGTAATTTCCAACCGACTCAAACCACTCCTCCCTACCCTGGTTTTAGAGGAGCAAATGGATTATGTGGAAGGAAGAAAGATTCTTGATAAAATAATTCAAGCTCATGAAGTGGTTCATTCGCTCATTACTAATAAGCAGGCACGGATGATAATTCAGCTAGGCATAGCGAAAGCCTATGAAAAACTTAGCTGCACTTACATAAGAGCAATGCTAAAAGCTTATGGCTTTGACTACAACTAGACTAGATGGGTCATGGCTCTAGTTACCACTACCAGTTGTTCTATTGTTCTCAATGGCTCTCCTTCTAGAACCTTCAAGCCTACAAGAGGTCTCAAGCAAGGTGATCCTCTTTTCCCATTCATTTTCATTCTCATGATGGAAGGGTTGGGTAGAGCTATCAGAGCTACTAAGGTGGAAGGAAGAATTCATGGTTTGAGACTCACTCAAGGTGGAGACACGGTGACGCATCAACAATTTGTGGATGATACTATGCTGCAAGGCACGCCCACAGTCAAGGAAGCCAAAACATTCAAGCAAATTCTGAATGAGTTTGTAGTGGCAGCGGGCACTGAGGTAAGTCTTACTAAATCAAACATCTTATTTTTCAATACTAATATTTCAATTCAAAGAAATCTTTCTAGAATTCTGGGTTTTTAAAGAGATTCATTGCCCTCGAAGTATCTGGGAGTTCCCCTCACTGACAAACCATTGCACAAGGACATCTGGGAGCCTGTTCTTAATAAATTGAAAGACAAAGTTAGTAAGTGGACAAACAGAGCCCTAAATCTAGCAGGGAGGTTGAATCTCACTAAGGCTCTCCTCCAAGCCATCCCTATTTATATGCTATCATCCATTCTGACACCAACTGGAGTCAGTATTCAAATAAGAAACATTCAAAGAGACTTTCTCTGGGGGAAAGGTGAAGAAAAGAAGAAATAGGCTTTGGTGGCATGGGAAAGGGTATGCATGCCTAAACCCCATGGTGGCCTGGGTCTCCATCACCCAAGAATTCTAAACAGAGTTCTAGGAGCTAAAGTTTGGTGGAGATGGCTAATGGAAATTCGAGCCCCCTGGGAAAACCTATGGAAACAAAAGTATGCAATGAATTGGCCAGATATGAACCTCATAAGAATGAGAGGAAAAGTAAAAGGTTCAAAAGTTTGGAACAGAGCCTGGGAGAATAGGGTCTTAGTTCAAAAACACAGTTTCTAAGAGATTAGAAACAAAAAATTTTCGTGGTTCTCGGAGGACAATTGGCAACAGGAGGGCAATCTCAATAGAGAGGAATTAGCAAGCATCAAAACTAAAACCATGAACAAAGGCTTAAGAAGGGTAAGTGACTATTGGGATTAGTCAAGGAACAATAGAAAATGGAGAATAGGGAAACTTCTAGTTTACAATGAGATGAACATGCTGAATACTCAAGCTAAGGCCCTCAAAGGTATTCTAGAAAAAAGGAAAGTCTTAACCTCAACCTCAGATGATCAATTATGATGGGGGAGGAATAAGGCGGGTCTCCTCACCCTCAAAGAGGCCTAAAGAATACCTACAGGGTTTAACTTTCCAAGCACTAACAAGACTTGGAAAGAACTCTAGGATAACCCTCATTGGATGAAGGTCAAACTGTTCAAGTGGTTGGTTCGTCAAGGCAAGATTTTTACATGGGATAATCTTAGAAAGAGAGGCGTTGTTGGCCCCTCAAGATGTCACCTGTGTGGACAACAGGAAGAAACCACCAATCATCTCCTCAATAGTTGCTTCTTCACTGCAACACTATGGAATTGGGTTGGGAATGTCTTCGAGTAGATAAACAAGCATGAAAATGACATCATTGCCACGCTAAAAAATTGGAGGAAATTTTTTTCAGATAATGAGAAAATAAACTCAGCCTGGGTTTTGACTCCAAGGTTCTTGATCTGGAATGTTTGGAAGGAGTGCAGTAATAGGATTTTCAAATATAAAAAGGGCCTGGTGAGCAACATCATAAAGCTAATCCTCAAGCAACTCAAGGAGACCGTCCACATCCTGGAGGGTGTATCCTCCAGAAATCTCAGGGGATACAGAGAGGCTAACATCCTAGAAAAGCTAGAGCTTCAGGTTCATCTCCCTGAGAGTCCTCTGTAGATTACCAAAGACAACCCAGAAGGAAAGGATTTTTGGCTACCCCCTTCACAAGGTTTCTTGAAATTTAACATAGATGGAGCCTAAAAAGGAAATCTTGGAGACGTAGGGTATGGAGGGGTCATCAGAGATGACGAGGGCAACATAGAAGTCATTTTCTACAATTATCTAGGGAAGGAAACCAACAACATGGCTAAGGTCATGGCAATGGAACTATGCTTGGAAATATTGGTCAAGCACCACATTCATAATGTCATCATTGAGGCTAACTCAGAGTTAGTCATTAATTTGGTCAAGCGGATAAGTGCAGGAGCAACACCGAAGAAAATCTCAGGTCATTGGTTGCTTTTGCAAGTCTAGCAAAGAATTCAATCACACCTAAGAATTGCAAGAACTCTCAGGTTTGTGCATGTTCGTAGGAATGCAAACAATGTGGCAGACTGGCTAGCTAATTAGGGGGTTAGAAGCAAGCTTACTGATAGGTGTTGCTGGTGGGAGGAGGTAACATATGACAGAATGAGAGATGAATGCTCATCTTGGGCCCTCACGGATAGACAACACTATCAGAACACACAGAGAGATAGTATTTCTCTCTACGTAAATGAAGAATAAAATCACATTAGACAATTTCTTAGAGGATGTGCACTTTATGCTCACATAAGAATTTAACAAAGTCTACATTAGCCTAAGGGCTACTGGAAACCCAGACAGAGGAATTCATTGGGCCAGAAGCTATCTGCTCAAAAGGAAAAGCTTCGAGGAGATTGGCTACTGTGAAGAATGACAATGGAGGCCAATGCAAATCCTGGTGTTTTCCGTGCAAGAAGCGACCCTTCAGGGACCGTCTTCATCGTGCAATGCTTTGGGGACAAGGGGAGTAGAAAACTAGAGTCAAATACTGCTCGAGATAAACCACCCGCATCAGGCATCGTTTGACCCGGATGCGATGCCACTCAGCAAGCGACGCGTGGCGGGAGAAGAGCAAAGAATACACCCTTATCGCGTGGTATTCCTAGAGCTTATGTGCTGCGTGATATTGATTATTGTCGTCAGGTCAAGAGGGGGACGATCAACGGACACATATGGTCGTGTAGGTTAGTGGGGACACAAGGTCAAAACTACTTATGGCTCACCACCTTTATCGGGCACCCTCAAACCCAAAGATGGTTTTCATGTAAAGCTAGCGATGCCACTCACGGAGCAACAAATGGTAGGGGATGAGGAAGGAATACCACCCTCATCGCGTGGTATTCATTGGGCTTTTTAGTTGATCGATATCGATACTAGCCGTTAGATCAGAAGGGGAACACTCGACGATCATAATTGGTCAAACAGTTGAGGGGGTATCCCACGGGCTACTTCTCCGCGAGATTTTTTTTTAAATCGCCAGATTAAAAGGAGCAATATCATTGGAGGCTAACTTTTGAGAGAGCTAAGAGGTCCTCATGTGAGAGGACTAAGGGCATCTCTAGCCTTGGTTTCTTAATTCTGAGCTTTTTAGGGCACTTGATTTAATTATCCCTCTTCCTTTGTTGGGGTTTGCGCCTATGTGCGCTTGTTGTAACCATTCTAATTTATTTTCTTTCCCAAGTCAATAGAAGGACCGTCTCTTGCTTATGGAAAAAAAAAAAACAATAGAATATTGTACAATATAGTTGACAATATTTTGGGATTTTTACATTTTAAATTAATATTCATTTAAAATATATATATATATATATATATATATATATTATATATATATATATATATATATATATATATATATATATATATTATAATTTATTAATGAAGAATTATAAATTTTAATGAAGAATAATAATTTATATAGAGTTAGTTGGTGGAGGAGGAGGTAGTTCCACTAGTTTGTGTGTGTCTGTGTTTCTTTTTTAATTTAGATTCAATTTTTATAACTAATATATTTATTTTTTCAAATATATTTTTTTGATCAGTTAAATGACCTTTTATAAATATATTTTTATATTTATTCAAATTTATTAAATGGTTAATTTAAAATCAATGCTTATATTTCTCAACACTTACTAAGTCATAAATAAAAGGCCAGCGAAAGAAAAAAAAGACTCCGAGTTTTCATATCAGTAAGCCACAATGCCATCTCTTCATCAAATTTTCTGTGCTAAACATCTGAACATCTCCCAGTCGGTTTTATGCAATAGTTGTTAAATATATGTGGAACCTATGGTGATTTTGTTTCTCAACATTAGCGTGCTAATAGTTTTACCAGACCAAACAAGTTAAAAAGCAGACTCCCATCCATATCCCCTCGGCATCACGCTATCTGCTCTACTACGCAGCTGTGGAGCAGTTGTTGTGAGAGAGATCTAGTGAGGATCATTTCCGAGATGAAGCCACACCTATTGAGCAGTTGCTAGACTTCATGACAACGGTGGTGGAGGTCGTTGTTCTCAGTGCGATGACATGATCTCATTAGGGTGACTTGGTATCCAAGATTTCCCAAGACAATGCTGGTGGAAACAACAACGGTGGTGGAGGCATCTGTTATCAGTGCGATGACATGATATCAGTGCAGTGACTTGGTAATAGTGATAATATTTTGCCTGAATATTTTATATTGCATGATAATATATTGGCCGAGAGCCTCGATTTCACTATTGTAAGCCTCGGTATCACTGAAAAAAGGGCGTTGAGCATGATAATATATTGGAAAGAAACAATTTTGCTCAAGGTCTTTTCCTTATTTTATTAGTTATTCTAGGTTTATGGAATACCATATATTGATAACGGTGCAGTGAGCGTTTCCTTTTTGTGGACGACATGGATACTTGATATATTTTATGAAATAAGGTTGAAAATACAAATGGTGATATTCTATATGGATAGAGTATATTTTTTCTCTTTGTATATTAAATCAATTTCTTACCTAATCAAGAAGGAAGAATAAGGCTGTATTATTTTGAAGCACATTTTTGGCAGTAGAGGCATTTTTTTTAGGGTATATAGATTTTACAATGCATTCAATCATATCTATTGTGGGAATAGTTCTCACTGGCAAGGAGAACTATCCTGAGTGGTCCCAGATGATAAAAAATGCCCTCATTTTCAATGATTTGTGGAAAGGAGTGTGTATTAGAAATAGAGACAAAGAGCCAAAACAACCTACCTCAGACAAAGAGTTCACCATTTGGGAATATAAGAACAACAAAGACTATGAATTAATTGCAGCATAAGTGAAGAGGTGAGTCGCCATATTTCACCATTTTCAACTACTTTCGAAGCCTTACAGAAGCCGAAAGAACTCTATGACTCACATTATGAACTTGAAGTTGTTCAAATCATGATTAAACTCCTCACTCTTGAACTACAAAATAATGATCCTCTTGATCTTGCATCCAAAGTAAAATCTATAATGCATGATATCAAAGCCACTAAGGTTGAATTGGATATTCCTCTTATCTCTTTTCTCAAAGCACTTTATTCTACTTACTCCAATTATCTTGAGTCATTGCAAGCAAATGGAAATCCCAAAGATATTACCTTTGACTCTCTTGTGAAAAAAAATTCTAAAAGAGAGAAACCTTTTGGAGAGAAGACAACCCATGAATCTTCTGAAGTGGCTATGTGCCTTTCTCATAAAGAAAAGAATCTTTCCCAAGATTCTTCCTGAGGAAGAGGTGGTCGAAGAGGAAGAGGAAGATATTTCAGAGAGAGGAGGGGCAGACACTCTCAAGGAGGAAAGTTAGATTTGCACTGCATACACTGCAAAAGAAATGGATCACATGATGCCTCTACATGCAAGTTAACTTGGGACAAAATTGAGTAGCAAAGAAACCAACCCAAAGGTAAAACTAATGACACGGAAAAAGGTAAAGAACCTGAATCCGCTCATTATGTTGTGGCACAATGTAATATCAGAGTAAGTGAAGACTTATTTAATGCTTCACTTGCGTCTTTGAAAAATGATTGGTTTCTTGAGTAAGGATCAACTTGCCACATGACTCATAGAAAATATTTTTTTCGAAGAATTTACTAATAATGTTGATGGAGCAGTATACTTTTCAGACTAATAAAAAATCAAGCCATAAGGGCTTCGCACAATTAGGCTTAAATTGCCTAGTCTTCTAGACTGTCTTCTACATCACGTTCTATATCTCCCATAGCTAAAAAGAAACTTGTTGTCCTTGGTCCACATCTGCCAGCAAGGTCACTCCATTCATATGATTGATGGCAAGCTTTAGGTGAGAAGAGCATCTGACCACTCACTTGTCATGAGGGGGATAGAAGAAGAAAGGATTCTCAAGCTGCAAGGTACCTTTGCTCATGCACAACATTTCTCATACAGCTCTCATTATGAAGAAGGTACACTTCCATCAAGTTTATTATGTCATTCTAGATTTGGACATTTGAACTATGACATCCTTTGCTTGTTGAAGAAAAATGGTGTTGCTGGTTTGCCTACAATTCCTAGCAAACTTAAGCAATGTGATGCTTGTATTCTAGGAAAGCATAGCCAACAGTATTTTCATGATTCGCATTGAAGAGCACATAGAGAACTTGAACTCATTCATTCAGATTTATGTGGTCCAATGCCTATTCCTTCTGCAAATGGAAATAAATATATGATGACATTTATTGATGACTACAACAGAATGTGTTGGGTTTATTTATTGAAGAACAAATCTGATGGTTTTCAAACATTCAAGAACTTTCATATATGGATTGAAAATGATGTACAATCTCATATAGGCTCTATTCACACTGATAATGGAAAATAATACACCTCAAATGAATTTGAAAACTATATTCACCAACATGGGATCAAACATCAAACAACTGTGCCTTATAATCCCCAACAGAACAATGTAGCTGAAAGAATGAATAGGACAATCTTAAGTATGGTACTCTCCATGATGTTTTTCAAAAATGTAAAGTTGATGTTTTGGGCTGATCCAGTTCTATGTGCTTTATATATAAAGAATAGATGTCCATCTAATGCTTTCAGAAACAAGACTCCCTATGAAATGTGGTATGGGTACATTCCTTCGGTAAAGCATCTCAGGGTCTTTGGTTCCACCTGTTATGCCTTGATACCAATGGTACATAGAAATAAAATCGATGTAAGAATTCATAAGTGTATCTTCCTGGGGTATTCAAACACCTCCAAAGCATACCGTCTCTATGATGAAGTCAATAAAAAGTTTGTTGTATCTAGAGATGTAATCTTTCTTGAAGCATCCAAAACTGACAATGTTGTTGAGCGGAAACTTGATCGCCTAGATAGGTTTTCAAATGAAAAATCATTTCAAGAATTTGATAATCAAATTCCACATCTTGAAGGGGGGATTCCTACACTAGATCAACCTGTGGAATCTTCTTCTGAGGCACTCTCTCCCCCACATGAATCTCCAACAACAAATGATGCTTTAAGTGATGTGATTGATAGAATTGGGAGACTCAATCTTGATTAAGTCACAACTCAATCAACGAAGAAACCTGTACCATGTGAGAAAGGTCCCCCAAAGTGGCTGATAAGGACACTTGAAAGTGTTCACCTTGACGAGGTTGGAGAGACAGGAACTAGAAATTCAAATTGGCAAAATGGAGGTGATGTAGATGACTTTGATTCACCTATTTATATGGATGTTTCTTATGATTTTGAATTGAATTTTTATATAGATTTCAAACCAACTTCCTTCAAAGAAGATACTTCTCATGATGAATGGAAAGAAGCAATTCAAAAGGAGTATGATTCCCTAATAAAGAATGGCACTTGGAAGCTGGTTGATCCTCCATTAGGAACCAAACCAATTGGCTGCAAGTGGGTCTACCAGAACAAGTATAAAGCAGATGGCTCACTTGACAAGCACAAAGACATGCTTGTGGCAAAAGGTTTTGCATAGAAGGAAGGGGTCGATTATGAGGAGACTTTTTCCCGCACAGCAAAATGGGATACCATCTAGACACTCTTTGCCCTAGTAGCTCAGAACGGTTGGAAAGTTCGTCAAATGGATGTAAAAATGGCTTTCCTTAATGGAGGTCTAAAAGAGAAGTTTTTTATGTCCCAACCTGAAGGATTTGCTATGAAAGGACATGAACATATTGTATGCAAACTTGTGAAATCCTTGTATTGCCTCAAACAAGCACCGCGAGCCTGGTATGAAAAATTAACTGAGCATCTTCTGAAACTCAATTTCAAACATTATGATCTTGATGATGGAACCTTATTTGTCAAGAAAGTTGGCAAATCCATTGTATATCTTGTGGTATATGTAGATGATCTTTTAATGACAAGGAACAATGAAAGCTACATTGCGTCCATGAAGAAGGAATTGAAGACAGGTTTTGAAATGACTCATTTGGGCTATGTTCATTACTATCTTGGTATTGAAGTAACTCAACATCCAAAGTCCATATTCCTTTCCCAAAAGAAGTACATTGGAGATTTGTTGAACAGGTTTGGCATGATAGAATGCAATCCTCTTACTACTCCAATGGAACAAAACTTAAAGCTCACATCCCTTGAAGGAAAAGAATTTGAGGATGCAACAAAGTATAGACAACTTGTAGGAAGTCTTAACAACCTAACTACTACCAGACTGGACATTTCATTTGTTGTTGGAATCCTCTCCAGGTTTATGGAAAAGCCTTTTGAGGGACATTGGTCTACTGCAAAAGGGGTTGTAAGGTACTTGAAGGGAATTCAAGACTTTGGAATCAAGTATACACAGGTGGACAACTTCAGCTTGATTGGATACTATGATTTAGACTTCAATGGAGACAAAGAAATTGGGGTATCTACTTTAGGTTATGCTATGAGTCTTGGATTAGGCACTGTCTCCTGGAGATCATGAAAAAAATCAGTTCCAACAGGTTCCACAATAGAGGCAAATATGTGGCACCAGCTGAGGCAGCAAAAGAAATTGTGTGGCAAAGGAAAATTCTTGAAGATCTGGAGGTAAAATAAGTACAATCGACTCCACTCATGATTGACAATACCTCAGTAATAAAATTGGCCAAGAACCCAAAGTTCCATGATCGAACGAAGCACATTAATAGTAAATATCATCTGATTCGACATCATGTTGAGGCGAAAACAATCCATCTCCGCCATTGTTCCACTAGTGAACAAATTGCAGACATATTCACCAAAGTGCTTGGAAGAGAAGAGCTTGAAAGATTCAGAATGATGCTTGGACTCACCAACATCCCTTTAGATTGGGGGGGGGGGGGGGGTGGGAATGTTGACACCTAATCATCAGGATTGGGTGAATAACTGAAATTGATGTAAATAAATAATAAAGAATATGAATAGTCATCAGAAGATGAAATGAACAACCTCTCCCTCATGTATATAATAAAGTCCAACCTAAATGAAAATCAACAAATTGTTTGTGAGGAGTTATTGCCTGGTCTGACAAATTAATTATTTTATATTTTTTAATCTTAAAATAATATTACTTTTTCAAAATTTAATTATACAATTTTTTTGTTCACTTAATTATCATATTATTTTAATAATAAAAGAAATTGTAATAATATTGAATAATAACAATAGAATATTGTATAATATAGTTGACAATATTTTGGGATTTTTACCTCTTAAATTAATATTCATTTTAAAATTTATATATATATATATATATATATATATATATATATATATATATATATAATTTATTGAGAAGAATTATAAATTCATTATTTTTTTTAAATTATTATTAATTTTTAAAAATTTAATTATATATATATATATATATATATATATATATATATATATATATATATATATATTATATATATAATATAATAAAAATAATAAAAGAAAAAATACAATAATATTCGATAATCTCATTATGAATACAAGATTATATATTATAGTTGACATTAACATTAAAACTAACCTAGATTAATTAAAATAATTTATATAAATTGAAAGAATAATTTTAATTTATATAATTTATTAATGAAGAATTATAATTTCTAACGAAGAATAATAATTTATATAGAGTTAGTTGTAGGAGGAAGAGGTAGTTGCACTAGTTTGTGTGTGTGCGTCTTCTTAATTTAGATTATATAAATATAAATATATATATATATATATATATATATATATATATATATATATATAGATATAATCTTTTTTTTTACCAATTAAATGACCTTTTATAAATATATTTTTATAATTGTTAAAACTTATTAAATGGTTAATTTAAAATCGATGCTTATATTTCTCAACATTTACTAAGTCATAAATAAAAGGGCAGTCAAAGGAAAAAAACTTTGACTTTTCATATCATTAACTTTAAGTAGTAGAATCCTTTAAATTTTCATATCACTAGCTTTAAGTAGAATCCTTTAAATACAAAATTAAAGTGTTTTCAATTACCATTATTAATTAATTATTTTAGATTTTTTAATATTAAACTAATAGTACTTTTTCAAAATTTAATTATATAATTTTTTTTGTTCATTTATATTATCATATTATTTTAATAATAAAAAAATTGTAATAATATTGAATAATAACAATAGAATATTGTACAGGGAATTTAGAGGAAATAGATTTAGGGAGCAACGACTGGTAAGAACATGGGTTTACAAAAATTAATTAGGAATTGAACGCCATGGAGGTGCGTAAATGGGAGAGCTCAACTCCCTCCTATAGTCAGGCAGTCTCCAACCAAGGCAAGAAACCACTGGAGATTGAAAAAGGTCTTTCAAGAAGAGGGAAATGGGACAACGATGAAACACAGGAGCAAAATAATAGGAGGGAGGGAGATAGGAAAAAAGATAAAGCAGAAGAGGACAAGAAATATGAAGCAGAAAACAAAAAATAAAATGGTCCATGTAAGCCTAAGACCGTTGTCACACCGAGAGTGGTGTTAAGTGATCTAGCACTACAAGCACAAAGGGATCACATGAGGAATTATGCTCTCACTTGTAAATTCATGGGGTTATGGCCCATAGAGAAGGCGCTATAGGTGTGGATTAAATATCAATGGAAACCTAAATGGGATATAGACCTACATCTTGGGTCAAAGGGTTTCTTTATTGTAGTATTTACTAACATCGAGGATAAAGACAGGGTGTTTGAAGGAGGGCCCTACTTCTATGCAGCTGCAGGCCTTTATATGCAGCCTTGGATGGTGAATTTTTTCCCGGAGCATGAGACCTTCACTTCTACCAAGGTTTGGGTACGACTCTACTCCTTACCACTAGATTACTAGCAACCAGAGTCTTTATCAGCAATAGGAAATAAATTAGGGCGTTTTGTTAAAATATCTGAGGCAACAAGAAGGAGAAAGTACACCTCCTTTGCCCGTATATGTGTGGAGATGGATCTCTCTGGAGCTCTACCAGATGAGGTGATCCTGGAAGTTTTTTATGAAGAATGGGAGCAAACAATAGATTATGAACATGTTCCTTTTAGATGTCGCAAATGCCATGAACATGGGTATCTATTTAGAGACTGCCTTATCAACAATACAGAGAGCAGAAGTAAAGTTACAATAGGAAAAGAAACTGAAAGCTTTCATAAAGTGGGAAATATAGGTAAAGGAGGGAAAAGGTTGCAAAAGGAAAACCACACCAAGGAAAAATAGGCAAGTCAGAATAGGTACAAGATACTAGAAGAAGATGAAGAAGTAACAAAGGAAAATCAGGCCATAGAGGACAACCGATGGGAGAAGGAAAAGGAAGAAATTAGGGAGAAGATACAGGAAAATAACCAACAAAATGAGACTATGTTGAGCAACATCAAACAATAAATGGACCAAGAAATGACCCTGAGTGACGTGGAAACAGAGGATCATGAGTTGTATGATATTCTCGAAAGAGAACATTTAGATCTGGAAAGATTCCTGAAACAGGGGACCATGGAAGGTATGGATTCATTACCTCAAGATGAGTTTAATAGAGTGCAGCAGTTGTTTATGTGGAGAACTCAGGCTAAAGAGCTGGGAGGGAAAAGAAACCTCGAAAGACGGGACAACAAAGGGGTGAAAACCTTGAAAACCACATCGAAACTCGCTCCGAGAAACCCAGGAAGGAAGAGGGGAAGAAAGAAACAAAATGAGTTACTGATAGAATGTAGAAAAATAATGATAGATTTAGGTAAGATGAAAGGTCTAACCAGCTACTCCTTTACAAATATTTCTTAATGAAGCTCACATCTTGGAATTTTAGAGGTCTAGGAAGTAAAAGGAAGCAAAGGAACCTTAACAATATAATGAAACAAGAAACTCTAGATATGATTTTCATCCAAGAAATAAATGTTTAATTCAAAAAATAAGAGAAACACACACCAAATGGCTCAAGAGATATGAATTTATAGAAGTCAAGGCAGACAAAACAGCAGGAGGTATTCTCACACTTTGGAACCCTCAAAATTTTGGGATAGTGGAGGCATCTAGGAATTATTTATCAGTGGTTATATAACCTATGGGAGATAGGGAGACTTATTTAATCACAAATGTTTATGGCCCTCAGAGACCTGATGACAAAATCAGACTACTCACTTCTCTAGAGGATCAAAGAGATAGACATTTAGAAATACCATGGATTCTGGGTAGGGACATTAACATGATCAAATCTATGTTAGGAAAACTATGTGGGGCCAGAACACTAAGAAGAGACTCTATAGCATATCAGAACTTTATAGACAACATGAAGCTAGTTGACACAGTTACAAGTAATGGCCTCTTTACCTGGAACAACAAAAGAGGAGGGTCTCAAGTGGCCTAAAAGTTGGGCAGATCCATTATCTCAGAGGGCCTCATGCTCATAGGCCCTGATATGAACACGAGAATTCTCCCCTTTGGCTGGCTTAGACCATTGGCCTATTCAATTTGAGGTGACCGATATTGGAACCCCAAAGAACATACCTTTTAGGTTTGAAAACATTTGGCTCACCCATTCAGAACTTATTAGAAACATTAAAAAATGGTTGAAAGAAGATCTGCAGATCTAGAGAATGAGGATGTTTCTATTACACAAAATATTGAAACATATCAAACTCAAGATCAAAGATGTGAATAATAATGAGTTTCACAATATTTTTGAAGCGAAAAAAGTTGTTGAAAGGAAAATGTAGGAAATTAATCAAACCCTTTTCACAGATGGCCTTGATGGGGAAAGAAATGAACAAGCCAACAAACATCAACATGATTGGGAGGACTTATGCAAACAAGAGGAAATACTTTGGAGAGAAAAATCAATAGTACAATGGCTAAAATAAAGGGAAGGAAACACAAGGTTTTTCCACAAATCTACAATTGAACACAGGTCTCACAATAGAATCTCCATGATCAAGGACTCCAGAGGCGAATATCTCAATACCCATAAAGAAATAGAAGTTGTGTTGGTTCAACATTATCAAAGCATAGCAGAGAAACCTCTCTTAGATAGATGACAATTTATTAGAGACTTCGCAAAGCACATCCCTATGGTAGTAACAAGAGAAGATAATTATGATCTTAATAGGTCGGTGAATGAAGAGGAGGTTAGTGAGGTCATCAAAGAAATGTAGAATGGAAAAGCACCAAGCTTGAATGGTTTCAATGTAGATTTCTTTAAAGCATGCTAGAGTATTTTCAAGTAAGATATTATGAATGTGGTGGAGGACTCCAGGAAAAATATAATTGTATTGAAGGTGGTCAATACATCCTTCATCTCCTTGATTCCTAAACAGGACAATGCTATGACACAAGACATATTTAGACCTATAGCTTTATGCAATGTGGTGTATAAGATAATATCCAAAATTATTGCCAATAGACTCAAAGCCCTTCTTTGTACTCTGCTTTCTATGGAGCAGACAGGATATGTGGAGGGCAGACAAATTCTCAATAATATCATTCAAGTGCATGAGGTGGTTCACTCATTGATGAGTAAAAGGAAGGCAAGAATGATTATGCAATTGGACCTAGAAAAGGTGTATGATAAGTTAAATTGGACCTACATTAAGAAGGTCTTGCTAGCTTTTGGATTTGACCACAACTGGGTAATATGGGTAATGGACTTGGTGACTTTCGCTAGTTTTTCAATTCTGGTAAATAGTTCTCCATCTAAGACCTTTAAACCTTCAAGAGGCCTCAGGCAGGGAGATCCTCTATCCCCCTTTCTCTTTATTCTTATGATGCAAGGACTAGGTCAAGCCATAAAGTCCACTAAAGAAGCAGGTAAGATCCAGGGTCTCAAACTATCTGGGAATGGAGAAGCTTTGACCCATCAACAATTTTTAGATGATACCATGCTACAGGGCATTCCCATGCTCAAAGAAGCACTAGCTTACAAACAAATCTTGAGTGACTTCGCTATGGCGGCGGGCACATAGGTGAGCCTATCCAAATCAAAGATTTTCTTTTTCAATACTAACATTGCTATTCAGCGAAATATCTCCAGAATTATAGGCTTTCAAAGAGATATGCTACCTTCCAAATATTTTGTAGTACCGCTCACACACAAACCTCGAACAAGACTGTTTCGGAGTCTATGATTAATAAGCTGCAGGACAAGACCCAAATATGGGATAACAGATCTTTGAGCTTGGCGGGTCGATTGGTTCTTACAAAAGTTGTCCTGCAAATAATCCCCATCTTCATGTTTTAGCCCTTCTAACTCCAAAAGGAGTTTTTCAACAATGCATAAATATCCAAAGAGATTTCCTTTGGGGTAAAGGGGAAGAAAAGAAGAAATGGGCCTTGGTAGCCTGGGAAAAGATTTGTAAACCTAAAAACCATGGAGGTTTAGGACTGGATGATCCTGAAGTGCTAAATAAAGTTTTGGGGGCAAAATTATGGTGGAGATGGATAAAAGATTTAGATGCTCCTTGGGCTCAAATTTGGAACTAGAAATATTCAAGCAATTGGCAAAACAAGGACCACATAAGAATTTCTGGCATCATAAAAGGCTCTCACATCTGAAATAAATCTTGGGAAAATAGAGACATAGTTCAAAAGAATAGCTTCTCAGAGATTAGAGTGGGAGACCTGGCATGGTTTTGGGAGAACAAATGGCAACAAGAACCTAAGTTGTTAAGAGAGGACTTTGTGGATCTCAAGAATGATACTGATAACAAAGGGTTACTCCAGGTAAATGATTTTTGGGATCAGACAAATAGCGAAAGAAAATGGAGAACCTGGAAGAAAATGGAATACAGGGATAATAGCCCCTTGAAAGAAAAGGCCAATGCTCTAATGTCCATTCTGGATCAAAGAAAGATATTGATATCAGCTGATCCTGACCAACATAAATGGGGAAATAACAATGAAGGCAACTTTAACTTTAAAGAGGCAAAATGCATAGCCTTTGAGCTTGATTTCATAAAATCAGATTGGGTTTGGAAGAATCTCTGGAGGAAACAAGGATGGATGAAAACCAAACAGATCATGTGGTTAGTACATCATAAGCAAATTCTAACATGGGAGTATATCTAGAAAAGGGGCCTTTTGGGCCCATCTAGATGCTAGCTATGTGAATCACAATAGGAAACAATGGAGCACCTTCTCAGCACCTGCATATTTACCTCCACTTTGTGGGATGGTTTTTCCTTAATATTCAGACAAACAGACAGGGACAGAGAAAGCATTACCAATACCCTAAGAAACTGGAGGAGCAACTTCTTTAATTATGAAACAATAAAAAACGCTTGTGATTTAACTCCAAGATTCCTAATATAGGACGTCTGCAAAGAACACAACAATAGAATTTTCAAAAATGAAAAAAGTTCCTCCCAGACCATCATGGAACAAATTTTAAGACAGCTCAAGGATACGGTTGGAACTTTAATGCAAACACCACCTACAAATCTCCCTTCAAATGCTGATGTGCAAATACTTCTTCAGTTGGGTATGTAGGGGCTTATTCCTCATGGCAAGAATAGGTTGGTAAAGCAACTGGTCACTAATAAAGATTTCTGGCATCCTCCCCCTCAAGGATTTATGAAATGTAACATATATGGGGCCTCAAAAGGAAATCCGGGTATGGTTGGTTATGCTGGTGTAATAAGGGATGAAAAAGGCTACATACAATACATTTTTCATTTCAATATGGGAAGAGCCACAAACAATATGGCAGAGCTAATGGAATTGGAGCAATGTTTAGAAATCCAGAAGAATGAGATTCTTCAGAATATCATTATTGAAGAAAATTCTGAGTTGATCATCAATTAGGTCAAGAGAATCTATTGTGGTTCAGCTATGGAAAAGATCTCGAGACACTGGAGGCTTCTTCAGGTTTATCAAAGAATCCATATTTACCTTCAAAACATGAGAACCTTAAGATTCACACATGTGCGCAGGACGACCAATAAATTGGCGGACATACTTGCCAACAAAGGTGCTCTCTGCACTAAAAGCAGTAATAAGTACACATGGAAAGAGGTTCCATGGGGTAGATTGAGGGATGACTGCCTGAACCAGGCAAATGAGGACCGAGAGATACATCAGAATATAGAATGTCAGTAGTAGCAGAGGTTGGGTTTGTAGATACACTATCAACATGAAGGGGTTTTCCAGAGGTATTTTTGAAAATGGCACGCAGGACTTTGTTAGCTTTATCAGGCCAGAACAACTCAGACATAGAGTTCTTGGGTGGGAGATGATCTGCAGATTGAGGAATTTTTCAAAACTTTCACCTAACACAGATCAACTTAGTTTTACTTGGTGGGAAGAGGGGGTGAAGAGCCTTTAGTTAGAAGGAACAACAACACCCCACCATAAGTATATAACTGTGGGCAATGGACACAGTGAACTAGTGGGGTTGGTCTACAGGTTTTCGGATGCTTGGATGGCGGGAATCGCTCCTACTTTTCTTCAAATGGATATTCCTCTCATCCATTGGATCAAATGGCTGAGGATCAAGGGTGGAGATTCGAATTTTAGATTGATGGGTTTAGGTCAAGGTCTTTTCTTCGTCAGTGGACTCGAAAACATCCTCATAATTACCTTTAGTTTCAATACTGCCCTCAAGGTGGTTTTTGGCTTATCAGAAGCTCTCAACTCCAAAAAGTGGTTTCAAAGATTTGAGTCCGATGCCAATCAACATGCAACACGTGACTCTAGTAGGAAAGAGAATATCGCCCTCATTGGGAAAGTATTCTCTGGGCTTCTTTTCCATCTGATATGTTTATCAACAGTTGGATCTTGCGAGGTGGATCAATGACGCAGGATCATTTTGCATGTTGGTGGGTCCAGGTCAAAGTTATGCCTTATTGTTATCATCTGTGCTTGTTCAGCTTCGTGGTGGATAGCAATGAACTTCGGGCAGGCCACATACGCAATGTTTATGCCCCTTTTCGAACCTGAAATCTGAATAGTTTGGTTTTTAATTTCTTTACAGGTCTGGTTTTAGTTCCAACTTGTATGCCTTTTTTCGCTCCGTTGTTATGGATCAAATTGCATCTGTATTTTGAAGGAAGTAGGGGTGGGAACCCATGGCACAATTGGTTAGCCTTGGGCTCGTGCGCCCATACCCTGGGAGGGATAGTGAATTCTATGTCCCCTCATTCCTTAGGGTTTGTTTTAATTTATGTAATTAATCCTTTTGTTTAATATGAATAGAAGACACGATTTTTGCTTCAGCAAAAAAACAATAGAATATTGTACAATATAGTTGACAATATTTTGGGATTTTGACATTTTAAATTAATATTCATTTTTAAAAATTATATGTAAATATATATATATATATATATATATATATATATTATTTTATTAATTGAATAATAGAAGAAAATTTATAATAATGTTGGATAATCACATTATGAATAGAAGATTATATAATATATGTCAATGTTTCAAATCCCAACAAGGATCCATCATCAGGACCAATCTAAATGATGATATAAGAAGAGCTATGTTATAGGATAAATAGTTTAAAGAAATAGTTTTAAAGGTTGGTTGATAACTTTTAATTTATATTTAATTTATATTTTATATTCTGATTATCATACTCATTAATAAATTTCTTCTTATTTATTTTTAATTTTTATTTTTAACAGATTTTATATTAGTTGAATAATTAATTAATTGGAGGTTTTTTTTAATGGATTTAATATTAGCTGATTTGATTAATTAGTTCCTTAATTCTTTAAAAACTAATTTTATTCTAAAAATCATTATCATTAACATAAATAAATTATTATTAATAATAATTTTAATATTTTAATAATTGATACTAGTTAATTAATTGAATATAGTTTTTAAATATTGAAGTGTTGACAAATATGGTTTCTACTATGGATACTCCGAGAAAAAGCTCAAAATAAATGAACCACACTGGATGCCTAAAATCCATAATTATATAATATAGTTGACATTACTTTTACAAAAAAAAATAGTTTTATTAAAATAAATTATATAATTAAAAAAACAATTCTAATTTATATGGTTTATTTATGAAGAATTATAAACTCTAAACTCTAACGAAGAATAATCATTTATATTAATAGATTCGAGTATTTTATTTTACTTTTGACCTTGTTTTATTTTATATATATATATATATATATAATGATGATGATGGTGGTGGTGGTTATCGTCCACTCAGACCAAACTTTGGTTTATCGTACCTAAAGAAATGAATCATTTAGTTTTGATTTAAGAACTTATTTCTATGCTCCAAAAGCTTGGATAGAAGCCTCTCGAGCTCACTGTAATTTTGACATCGTAAGTATTGTAACAATATTTTGAAATTGAGATCTAATGTGGTTGTAAGCGGGGCACTAAGGGGAAGTGATTTTCATCCTCAATGTTTGTATTCTCACAAAGATGGCAGAACCTTTCCATCCATGGTGTTTTAGGAACTACTCAACCATCGGTTTAACTATGGGGCTCATGAGAGTTCTTTCTAATATTGGCTATATGTGTCTTTATACAAACACATTACGTGGTTTTGGCTAGAATTTAAACCTAGCTTAGGAAGTCTATGGTCTCCTATATAAAAAATGGTCTTTACTCTTTTTTGTTATTTTTTACTTCCCTAGTTTGGAGTTTGAATTTGATTTTTTTATTCTTGTTGGTTATATTTCTGGATTATTTGCAATTAATATTTTTTTTAATAATATTTGATTTTAACCAGTTAATTTAAATATTTTTTTCAAAAACTAGTAGTTTAATATATCAGTTACTTAATAACTTTGATTTTTTACTATTGTTAGTTATATTTTTCAATTATTTCCCATTAATAGATTTTTTTATAATATTTAATTTTAATAAAGTAATTTAAACATTAATTTTCAAAAACTAATCATTTAATATAGCCATTACTTAATAATATTTATTTTTAATAAATTAATAAATTAATATCATAATTCAAATATTATTTTTAAAATTAGGCCGTTACTTGAAATTATGGTCTCTACATTCCTTTAAGCCTTTTGCACGATTTTCTTCTTCATCTCGTCCTCACAATGAATAAAATTTCTCTTATGTGATTTCTACAAAAAGACTTTTCTTAATTCATTATGAATCATAGAAGGGTTAATTCAAAAATAAAATTCAAATATAAAAAAATGAATTTTATTATTTTTATTACATTTTTAATTTTTATTAACACTACAACATATTGCTTTTAATTATATACTACTTTTAATATTTTATTATTAATTATATATTACTTTTAAAATTTTATTATTATTTAATTGAGACAGCATGTAAATGTTTACAAATCCTTTAGCTTTTATAAATTCAACATATTAATATAAAGTCAACATAGCCCAATGTAACACCTACACATCTCCCCTATACTAGGTGGTTGAATAAGGTAATTTTATAAAAGAAAGTTAAATTACATTTTAATCAAAGGTTTGCTAAATTATTTAAAATAAAAATTTGTATTATTAAAAATTTGATTATTTAAAATTAAAATTAAAATTTGTTTTTATACTTCTCAACTAAAACTATCAAGTTAGAACTTAATTATAATTACGACTAGAATAGATTCCTCTTATCTAAGATTAACCATACTATAAGAGGGATCAAAATCCAAGGAGAAATTTGCACCTCTAGGTATGATTCCTCGCTAGATAAATTTGGAGATAAGATAGATCTATATTCACTCTTAATAATAATATTAATATTTATATAAATTTCACATATTCTTATTTTTAATTGTATTAAAATTTTGTTAATATATATAATTACATATTTTAGAAATTTTATAATTAATTCCTTTTATATATATATATATATATATATATATATATATATATATATATATATATATATATATCTATATATATATATATATAGATAGCTTTTAAAAATTTCTATTGGATAAAAAGTATTTGCAAAAGAGTCATTTAGCCTATTACTTAGACTAAGTGATTATATATATATATATATATATATATATATATATATATATATATATATAATTGTTTATTGTAAATATTAAAGATTATATGCTTTTTTATTTATTTATTGATGAGACACATGAACTTCTAATGATTTAGGTATACAAGATCTTGCTAACATGTTTTATTCCAATTGTACTACCACCCACAATTTTATATGTTTATTAATTAAGTTAAAATATAGATTTTGGAATATTTGATCTTTGGCCAATTTTACAGAGGGTTATCGATGTTTGAATATAAAAAATTGAATCAAACTATTTCTTTTATTACATTTTTAATTGAGTATAATTCTTTATTATTATTATCATTATTATCTGTTAGTGCTTTATTTTATGGACACTATGACATGTCTCTCATATTAAGTTGACGTTTGAACATTTACACTCATTTACAACCATATATCTTCTTATTTATTGACATTTAAATGTTTGCACTCATTTAGAGACACTACAACATGTCCTTGGATGAACACCTTAGTACAATATTTCACTTTTTGTATCAATAAATTTTTATTTAAATCTATTTTTAAGAAGAAAATTATAGGTTGTTTAATTTGAAATAGGGTTTCCAAAATTTTAATTTAATTATTAATAATTTTTGGGTGGATGGTAGGGATTGAACCTCCATGGAATATTATATAATATTGGTAGTAGTATACACAAACTAGAAATTGATATTTATCTCCAAAGTAGTTATGCCCATTTTGCCCTCTTAAATTGATTAATTAAAAAACTATCGTGGTATTTTTGGACATGTAGTATTGATAAACGATAGTATTTTGTCATGGTATTGTAACAAATCTTATTTATAAATTAAGAATTTCTATAATAAAGTGAGAGTAAATGTTCATAGCTAAGAATTTTGTTTATATATATATATATATATATATATATTTATCCAATTTTATATAATTTAAAACAAAACTATAATCGAGTTATCTTCCATTTTTATTTTAAACTTTAGCCACTTAAGATATATCTTAAAATAAATGTTTAATGTTTATAATAGACTAGTGTGTATCTACATATACTAACCATTTAATTTATATTCTCTTAGTGCTATTTAAATTTTCATTTTTTTTTTTCAATTAATAGCCTAGAAAATTGTCCAAGAAGGTCAGAAGTGGCTGGGTAAAAGATTTCAACAAATTTTGCATAAAGAGTGTATGGTGGAAGTAGATAAGCACCATCCAAAACCTCTTGGAGACCCAAAATCTTTAAATTTGACAGTTGTAAATTGGATTTACTAAAACCTCTAAGGCACCCAAAATCTTGAAATATGACATTTGTAATCTAGATTTACAAATATATCTGTGGGAAGTTATCAAAATATCACCCAAATTTCCATCATTTTCGAAATATCTAGATGAATTTATCAAAATATTGTGGGAATTTTCATGATTTTCAATAAAAAAAATGCTGTCTAATTAAACAACTGCAAAAACAAAATATTATTTAAAAAAATATAAATAAGTTATTTCAAAAAGTTTAATATATTTTTTAATAATCTCAGTACACATTTAATGATTAAATTATAATATTTTTTTCCTATTCTCGCAACTGGTTACATGTGACTCGTCACAAATTTTATCGCTATTTAAAATATAATAATAATTAGATCTAAAGCGTTTCTTTTCAATCAGTTAGCCACCTATTATCGTCTACCTTTTGTTTTCCTAGTGAAGTTGTCACGGTTACTTTGTTTTCCATAGTTGATTTGTCAAACCGTTATCAAAGCACGCTGTGAAAACTTTGGCGAAACTTCAGAATGGGGATATTGCGGAGAACTCTCTTGGCTGACTTTCAATTCGGACGGCGATGTCTGTACAACACTATCCCCATTCTGGAGTAAACTTTGTAAAAAACAAAATAATATTTTGAAATTTTAAATATTATTTATATAATTAACTCATTATATTTAATTTAATAAAATGAAAGATATATTTTGAATAATTTGTAGCTTAAATATTATTTAGGCAAACAAGCAATCAATTATAATTAATTAAATTTCAATTTATTTAATATGTTAACATAGTTTACATATATATTAAAATTTTCAAGATTTAACTAGAGAAATATTTCTAAAATTTTAATTTTAATGATATAAATGGTCTTGATTGTAATTAACTTTTGTTTTCTACGGTACAAGTGTTACTTTTACTTTGTTTTCCACAGTTGATTTGTGAAACAATTGTCAAGGCAGGTTACTAAAACTTTGGTGAAGTTTCCCTCTCTCAAAGTCCATCTTAGCTGATATTTGTTAATTAAGTTTTTATTAATGCTCATTCCCCCTTTGTACCTTTTACCTAAAATCTCATAAAATTTCTATATTTTGATCGGGGCAAGGACAAAGTCTCGATGATTAACAAAAAAATTTACAATCTCGATTCTCCCGGGGTTGGATAACTACCGACGAGGCAACGAATGCCCAAATCCGCTCAGCACAGATTTCACATTGATGTATGTTTCAATCTTGAGTTTCGGGAATTAAATCTCCTTTGTACTAGACAAACCTATAAGAAATTTCAACAATCCAATTATTCCATAAACAATGGAGCTTCGCATCACTCGAATTGCAACAAAATTTGGACTCCAAGTTCCTCAAAACTTTCCAATATCGTAATAAATTTTCTCATTTCCTCGAACTCTGTTTAAGCAATAAAGTTTACCCAACGGATGCATCCATCTCCCTTCAAATCCGTGAGGAAAATCAAGTAGTCTCAAGGTAACACGGAAACCTTGAATCACAAGCCCTAAGTAGTGAAGAAGAAGAAGATACTTTACATCAGTTTGACAACATTGATGAAATCCCATAAAAAGAACAATGGAAGATGGTGGATGTTGTAAGGGAACTATGGCAATTTGCACAACATTTCCTAACTCCCCTAAAATCGTTGTGGCTTCACTACTGACCCTTTTTTAATCAGTTCACTGCATAGAATCATTTGCACATTTTTTTTTATAATTTTTTAGAGATCCTCCATGGTAATATTTGTGAAGAGACCATTTGGTGCATTGTTTCCAATATTGTTACTAAATTTCTTAAAATCAATGCTCTCATTATAATAGTTGGGAAAACTAAGATTGTTGTAACATGTATACACGAGTATGCTTGAATGAACCAAGAAGTGAGGAAATTAAATCTCCTCTACACTTGAAAAACCCACAAGAAATTTCAAAAATCCAAGTGGACCATAGACAAAGGATCTCTACATCACTTGAATGGAAAAAAAATATGTACTTCGCGTCCCTCAAAACCCTCCAATATGGTAAGAGCTTTCCTCATTTCCAAGAAATTTTTTCGAGCTATAAATTATACCCAACGGATGCATCCACAACCCCTAAAATCCCCAAGGAAAATAAGGTTGTCCAAATGGAGGACAAAAACCATGAATCACAACCCCTAAGCAATGAAGAAGGAAATATGGATGTTGTAAGTGAAATATGGTAAGTTGCACAACATCACTAACTCCCCTAAAGTCATCTCAGCTTCGCTGCTTGACCTTGTACCTTGTCTTTGTATTCCTCCTTGGAAGATGAAGTTTCGTGGTGGTCACCTGAGACATTATAATTTGAAGTGGTTAGATTCTACTGAAAAGTTAGACGTATAAGTTGTAGCAAGTGATGGAATGTGCGAATGACAAGACTACCCGACAGAGAAACTCTTGTGCTTGCCAAAGTCCTGCAAATTCTTCTCTTGATTCAAACATTTGTAGTATATCAGTTTCTGGAAATTACTTGGATATATCAGTTTCTAGAATTCTTCCTTTTAATATTATAAAATGCATAATTACAATTTTTTTGTATACCTCATCAAATATCAATATCAGTCTCTCGAAATCCTGATTATCAGTATCAGCTTTGACATCAATTTCTAGAGATCTTCATTTTATCTTTATAAAATATAGAATCACAAACTTGTTGGTTGCCTCAATCAATATCAACATCCACTTTCCATTTTGTATGTTTTCTTTTCCGACCTTCCATCGATTCGACAAATGAATATATAGAGGAAAAGCGTTTGTCTATCTATTTTTAATTTATTTTTTCCTATATCACATTGAGAAATTTTTGTCTCACTCCATGTAACACCTTCTGGATAGCAATCAGAGCTATTTTATTTTGTTGGTAAATGAGACTCTGGAAAGTCCAATGACATTTTGGATGGATAATTTAAATGGTAATAATATTGTTTTTCTTTTTATATATATTATGAAATTTCAGAATTCAAGAAGGGAGACCGGAAATGAATTCCAACCTCCACACAGTTAGGAACAATTAAAATAGTTATACCTTTATTTTGTGGAGATAAAACGGGAACTTAGTGAAAGTGAAGTAATGGAAGGAACATCAAGAGCTGGACTTGATAGAGTTTATCACTTCAGTACAGAAAGGAAGCAGAGGTTAGAAGAATAGACTCTAATCCTAAGGCCTCATTCAAGAATAACTAGAATTGTTTACTATCGTTTTGAATTCGAGGAAATTTCAGAGAAAAAATGAGTATATAGGATGGGTCTTTACCTTGTACTTTTGCATGGATGAGTACTTACTAAAGTTATGGTTGAAACTCCGTCAATAAATTCTAGAATTTATATCTTCCTGTCATTTATAAGCTAAAATGGATTGGTAAATGTTTTTAACTTTTGATATACATTTTGTAGTTTTAGACTCATAGGAAAATGGGGCAATGTTTAGTGTTGGTGTAAACACTACCTTAGGAAGTAACGAGGATAAATGAAGTAATGGAAATTAACAAACCCCGCAACCAACTAGGACAAAAAGTAGGGAAATATTGTTAGAGCTTAGAACCAAGAAAAAAGTAAACCCAGAAAACAATAATACAAGGAATTTGATCTAGAAAACATCTAAAGCATACACGTATGCTTCATCTAATATAAACCTCAGAAGTAAATGAATATCAGAAAAGTAGTGTTGTTGTGTTTGAAGAACCCAAGGTTTTATTTTAAAAAAGGTCTAAATCTAAACACATTCTGGCAATGCACAACATCATAACAAGGGGTTAGGACTAAGATGCCACCTTGGGAATGACTCAGTCTAGTCCCCTACATGACTCTATGTAGATAGGTACTTCAAAACCCACTATTACCCTAAATATATTAAAGAAAAGTAAACAACGAAACGCTCGTTGTAGTAATAGCGGTAGCATGTATAACGATGAGCATAAGGAAAACTCGAACTCGAGCATCAATCTATTGCTTAAAAGAGAGTCTATTATGTATAGAATATTTTTAAAGATTGCATACCAAATTATAAAGAATATGCAAATATAACCATAATAATCATGAATAGAACGAGATTCATTATAACCCTAATAATCATGAGAAATAGAATGAGAACCATTATAACCATGTTGCTAGGATTGTTTAATTAACAATATCAATTAAAGGCCTCATATTCCTTACATAGTAACTATACAAAGAAACCTTGCCGCAGAGAAGTCCACTTTAAACAAAAAGACAAAGGGATTTAAAAAAAAATGTTGCTACATTCAAGATAACTCTTCACATAAAACGAAGGCCAGAAAACACTAGATCTAAACCATATATGCTGACAGGTTGCAAGCTAATAGATAGGCACCTGGAGTTTAGGATATCGAAGCGTAGAAGCAGCCATTGGAAATCCCTATGAAGCAGAGGGTAAAAACCGTAAGAGATTTTGTGCCTAAACGAGTTAAGTAATATGAGTAACTGCAAAGAAAATGAATGGGCGACAAAATTACCAATGTCACAAGGTTACGGTTTCCCAAAAACCTGAAACTCCATCCTCAAGAGTTCATTCCAGAGACGTTGTTCCCTCATAACAGATAATCTTGTGGGAGGAAGGGTACTTACATAGGACGCAATAATGGAACAAGTAAGAGCAAAATAGACACAAAATCTGAGTCATATGTGGTGAATAAGAACAAATGACTTTAAATTAATGTACTTGTAGAGGTGAAGATTCCGAACTTTGCCCAAATTTTAGGAGACCAGAGGGACGAAAGCTTTTGCAGATTCGAGCGGCGGGAGAGTGAACTATGGGAACCAAGAACAATACTATGAATGGTAAAATTCTGGTGCAAGAATCACCTTGAACCTGGTGGATTCACCCTTAGTAGAGATTGCATTAGCATCGAGTTATAGAGCATCATCTGGGAGGAGAATGAGAGACAAATGAAAAACTACGGCCAAGGGTGTAGAAATTTCACCTGTAGATCAACTGATAATGCAATGTACTAAATCATAATACTAGATCTACTTCTAGAATAAACTTTGTGGAAGCTTAATCGAATATGAGCAATATCAAACAAGAACAGATATAACTGAGAATATCATACAAGTGGAAATTATCCCAGAATTACACAAAGCCTTAGCTCGGAACCTATCCAACTATCAGTACAATCCCTCAATGCTGCTCATCGACAAAATAGACAACACTTGTGCCTTCCTTCAGTCTTCCAAGCCTCCTATTTCCTTGCACAGTTTCTCCTGGGTCCTCTGGCTGCAACCTTTGTGAATAATCCTCTCACACACAACACTGACCTCTAAAATATATGCGCAATCCTGAAGGAGATAATTCCTTCTGCATGGATGACTTTCCTTTATAGGAAAATTCCTCCAACTGATAGTACATTGTCCCTTCCTCTGATCCCAACTAGGTCTCTGACAGAACTGACATACATGAGTTATTTATGAGAGAATATTTAGTTATCTAAAGTGCAGTAGTCACATGCATGCAAGCATTAACTAACTAAACTCACAATCAGTTCCTCCAACTATTGGAACTAATCTAACTAGACTTAACTCAGTTAACTGAGCTAACTAATTACAACTCACTCTTATCTCTTTAACTAAGCGATAAATTCCTTAATCAAAGGAGTAACTGTTGCATGTCCTCACATAGACTTCATGTTTGTTTTTGCTCAACTAATTAACTCAATATGAACTAATTAATTATTTTACAAACAACTACTAAGATCAAATTCAAATTTTACTTCACAAGTTTAGTTCAGGGACTGACTAAAATTGGAATCTCTCCCAAAATTCTATTTTTAGTAATGTTACTTATAGCACTTCCATTTTTCATTCATTGTTGCTATGTCCAACACTGGTGCCCAAGCTGCTATTTATAGCAATGTTATTTTTATCATTTCTATTTTTAGCATTTCTTGTTTCCATTTTCAACACTCCCTCTCAACAATAAGGACATTCAACTTGAACCTGATCCTGAACCTTTGGAATGTTCTGCATCCAACACTTCTCCCAAGTGTTGTTTCTCCAACAACTCTAGAAACAAAAATAACTCCCAACTGACCTCCCCATTGGGCTAGAAAGGCCCTCTGATGTTGAAGCTCCATATGCCACTGATAAGTACTCCCTCGCTGACCTCTGAGCTGCTGCAACCTCCATGCATCTTGAACCATTGCACACATTTTTGTGTCGTCCTGCACTAGTTCAACACTCCTGTGCCTCTCGCATTGCTGCATCTTGCTAGCTCTACATAGTCTTGGGACTCCTACATTGTAGCTCTCTCTACTGCTCCATCCATATCTATCTCTACCCACTTAGCTAGTCTTGCTACTCCTCGTCGGGGCTCTCATAGCAAGATTGAGTCTAAGAGGTTGGGTACCTCAAGGATCCTGCCCCCTATTTCATCCTTCGTGGGACTATCAATCCACATCGCCCCACCTCCCACCTGGCTGCATGTGATACCTCTGCTCACTTGGCTCAAAATTTCCCCCTACTGGAGGTCTCTGTATGAATGGATGCCTCCACTTGATCTCCTCTCGACTTCTCCAGTTGTGGCTGCTCCACAACCTCCTAAGCTGCTTCACCAATTTTGGCTCCTCAAAGATTGTCTAAGACTTCTTTTGGCACTACATGTTGATAGGTAGTGTACGCTCCATCTCAACCACCAAGTCTCCAACAGTTTCCATGCTCCTCAAGGCTTTGCATGCATCTAGAACCTCAAAATGATAGAAGTTCTCGACTCGTGAATCGATCTGCTTTACCTATCTTTTGATGATGTGTCTAAGGAAAACCTTTCCCTTACTGAAGACTACATCATAGCCTTTGTCTTCCAACATTGCGATAGATACCAAGTTTTTCCTCAGTCCTAGCACTTACTGGACATTTGTTAAGGTAATGCGAGCTCCATGCTCACTCTGAAAAATAACTGTGCCTACACCTGAGACACTATACTTTTCATCATTACCCATCTTTATGAGTATCTGGAGATCCTTCTCCTCCAAGGTACTGAACAAACTCTTATCGTCGGTCATGTGGAATGAAGCTCCACTATCAAGAAACCAACCACATCCCACCATGGATGAAACATGCATGCGATGAGGGTGAAATCCAACTCGAACTGTGAGGCCAGTGCCTCACCTTCTAATGCTTCCAAGGAATCCCTTCCTAGATTTCTTCAGTGGACAATTTGTAGCAAAATGGCCCACCTCGTTATAATGAAAGCATTGAACTTTCAATTTTTCAAACTTCTTCCCACCATGAGAAGAAATCGATTTGGGATGAGAATTATTTTCCTTCCCTTTCTTTACCTTACTCCCTAAGGCACAATTTTCTTCATCCTCCTTCGATGAAGAACCATCTCTGGTGCTTCTCCTTGTCTCCTCCTACATCAGATCGGACCAAAGTAATTCCCAATCTGGTAGTTTATCTCTTCCATTTACAGAGTCTTCGTAGCTATGTCAGCTCTTAGGAAGACCGAGGAAATAAATACTCACCATTTCATCATCGGCTATCATGATCCCAACACTTCCAAGATCATCCCTGCAAGTGGTGAGCTTGGTCAGGTATGTTGAGATCGTGTCCCCCTTTTCAAACTTGATTTTACGAAGCTTGCCTTTCAGCGTCAACTTCCTCTGATCGCTGCTGTTCTGATATAGATCCTTCAATGTTTTCCACATTGAACATGGTGTCTTCTTCCCATGGAGGCTCGAGACAATTTGGTCCTGAACTCCCTCCCTGAAACTCCATCCTCAAGAGTTCATTCTAGAGATGTTGTTTCCTCATAACATAGAATCCTATGGGAGGAAGGGTACTTACATAGGTCGTAAAAATAGAACAAGTAAGAGCAAAATAGACACAAAATCTGAGTCATATGTGGTGAATAAGACCAAATGATTTTAAATTAATGTACTTGTAGAGGTGAGGATTCCGAACTTTGCCCAAATTTGAGGAGACCACACGGACAAAAGCTTTTGCAGATCCGAGCGACGAGAGAGTGAACTATGCGAACAAAGAACAGTACCATGAACGGTGCAATTTTGGTGGAAGAATCACCTCGAACCTGGTGGATTCACCCTTAGTAGAGATTGCATTAGCATCGAGTTGCAGAGCATCATCTGGGAGGAGAATGAGAGACAAATGAAAAACTGCGGCCAAGGGTGTAGAAATTTCACCTGTAGATCAACTAATAATGCAATGTACTAAATCATAATACTAGATCTACTTCTAGAATAAACTTTGTGGAAGCTGAATTGATATGAGCAATATCAAACAAGAACACATATAACTGAGAATATCATACAAGTGGAAATTATCTCAGAATTACACAAAGCCTTAGCTCGGAAGCTATCCAACTATCAGTAAAATCCCTCAATACCGCTAATAGACAAAATACACAACACTTGTGTCTTCCTTCAGTCCTCCAAGCCTCCTATTTCCTTGCGCAGTTTCTCTTGGGTGCTCTGGCTGCAACATGTGTGAATAATCCTCTCACACACAACACTAACCTCTAAAATAACTGCGCAATCCTGAAGTAGTTAATTCCTTCTGCATGTATGAGTTTCCTTTATAGGAAAATTCCTCCAACTCGTAGTACACTGTCCCTTCCTCTGATCTCAACTGGGTCTCTGACAGAACTGACATGCATGAGTTATTTATGAGAGAATATTCAGTTATATAAAGTGTAATAGTTACATGCATGCAAGAAGTAACTAACTGAACTCACAATCAGTTCCTCCAACTGTTGGAACTAATCTAACTGGACTTAACTTAGTTAACTGAGCTAACTAATTACAACACAAAATTACAACTCACTCTTATGTCTTTAACTAAGGGATAAATTCCTTAATCAAAGGAATAACTGTTGCATGTCCTCACATAGACTTCATGTTTGTTTTTCCTCAACTAATTAACTCGAGATGAATTAATTAATTAGTTTACAAACAGCTACTAAGATCAAATTCAAATTTTACTTCACAATTTTAGTTCAGGGACTAACTAAAAATGGAATCTATCCTGAAATGCTATTTTTAGAAATTTTGTTTATAGCACTTCCATTTTTCATTCCTTTGCTATGTCCAACACTAGTGCCCAAACTGCTATTTATAACAATGTTATTTTTAGAATTTCTATTTTTAGCATTTCTTGTTGCCATTTTCAACAAAGGGTACCTCTTACGACAACCCTAACCATTTTCAAGTGATTTCCTACACTCGAATCAACCCTTGTCGAATCAACGATCGCCTGGATGCCCAACTCTCTGTTATGGTGAGACAGAGCTATAAACCATATACCCTTCTCGGTATGTCATCATTAAATCTAAACATTGAATTAAAACATAAAGTTAACAAATGATGCCACATTAAAATCACATTCTACCCGTAAGGTATTCCACTTTTGATTACATATATACACATATCATATAACATATCGTTGTAATGTGATTGACAAGTACGATGATCACATATTAGGAGCAAGTACATTCTATTTATATTTAAAAGGTAAATAATTTTTTTATATTTATTTGTGTATTAACTTATAAGCAGGTCTAGAATTTCAAATCCCCTCTGCCCGTCAAATGAAAATTTGATGACGTTTTAGCATTTTTCATGCCTTTCATTTTACATTCTACTTAAATTTCATGCCTTTCATGAGTGTGACTTCCCCTTATATAGAAATTCTCTTACAATTATTAGTTCATCTCAACTTCCTTTAATCTCCCTATGAGAGTGTCTTGTTTCTTCTCAGCATATGTGTTTCCACCTAGTATACAACCATATTTTTAAGATTTTATAAAGGTTTTTATCCTTTGGGAGTTAATAATTTTGGATTTGTACACATGTGAAAGAAACTAATGAATGCCATATAATTATGATGACGAAGATCCTCAACTACTAGTAAATGAGATAGAGTTATTTTTTTTAAATATCAAGATTTATTTTTTCTAAGTTTAATTTATTAATATGATAAAAAAAAGGAGTTAAAGTGAGGCCGGCCTTAGAAGTTCTGAGCATCATTCACCTCCCTGTAAGATTGTCTAGCTTTGACTGCCCCCACTGAGGGGAAACCAGTCCAAGAAAAGTCCTAAAATAACCCAAAGCATAAGTCCTTTCAACTAATTTGATATCCATTACACATATTTGGAACATTTTTGTCTGTTTCTCAGGAAAGATTATTTAATCGACACCGTTCTATTCTTAAAAAAGGCAACGCGACGCGACGCTCTTTGCGCCGAAAATCCACACTTCGATTTTCCATAAAGTTTGTTTTCACATTACCACACGCAACTCTTCCGACGTGCCTCGCGTTATACGAATTCAAATGCTCAATTTATTATTTAAGCAAGTGCGGAACCAATTATTCCCGTCATTGGGTTTAGTTGTCTAGTAGTAAACATTCGACTCCCAACGCATTTTTGCTTGGGATCGAAAATCCCTGTAAGATATTCGAACAAAACGAAATTGCGGTTGTTTCGCTGTGTTGTTCTGGTGAATATGATGGAGGGGAGTGAGGTGTTTGATTGGGCCAAAAGAGTGCTCATGGGAAGATGGTTTGTAGTATTTGTGTCGTTCCTTATTATGTCATTTTCTGGTGGCACTTATATTTTTGGGGATTACTCAGAAGCAATAAAAACTTCCCTGGGCTATGATCAGAGCACATTGAATACCTTGGCATTTTTCAAGGATCTGGGAGCTAATGTTGGGATTGTTGCAGGTCTCATCAATGAAGTCAGCCCTCCATGGGTTGTTCTTGGCGTTGGAGCCATCATGAATATCGTTGGATATTCATTGTTATGGTTATCTGTCACCCGACGAATTGCCAAGCCCAAGTTATGGCAGATGTATTTGTATATAGTCATTGGAGCTAATTCTCAGACATTTACCAACACGGGACCTCTGGTTACGTGTGTCAAGAATTTCCCTCGGAGCCGAGGAGTTGTGCTGGGGCTTCTGAAAGGATTTGTGGGTTTGAGTGGAGCAATTTTCACTCAGATTTACTATGCAATTTATGGGAATAGTGCCAGTGGATCGGCTGGTCTGATTCTTCTTCTTGGCTACTTACCTAGTGCTGTTTTTCGGATTGTAATGTTGATAGTTCGTCCTACAAAAGAGACGACGGAAAGAAATGAGCTGAAGCGATTCTACCACTTTCTCTACATAGCTCTAGGATTAACTGTATTTCTTATGCTTCTCATCGTAGTGGAGAATACGATGAAGAATTTACCTAAGGCAGGCTACAGAATTGTTGTTGCAATTATCGTGGTTTTCCTTTCGTTTCCTCTTGTAGTGATTGTTAAGGCAGAGATGGACAAAAGGAAGCAGCAACAGATTTCCACCGAGACCTCCGTCTCAACCATAGTAGATCATGCCGAAATCAGTTTTCTTACAATAGAAAATGAAGAGATGAATGATCCTCAACATTGCTCAGAGATCAAGGAAGGAAAATCGATAACCGGCAGAGAGTATATTGCTAATAGTAGCGATGAAATGAGAGCGAGAGCTTCTATTGTATCCCGTATAGTGAAATTCTTGAAAAGCCCCAAAAGAGGAGACGACTTCACAATTCCTCAAGCTTTAGTAAGTCTCGATATGCTCATTCTGTTTTTAGCCAGTGTTTGTGGGATTGGATCAACTGTGACCGCCATTGATAATATGGGACAGATTGGAAACTCTCTTGGTTACACCCACCAGACTATAACCACCTTTGTTGCTCTTATTAGCATATGGAATTTTCTAGGTCGCGTTCTTGCTGGTTTTGTATCGGAAATTCTTCTCCAGAAGTATAAATTTCCCAGGCCGCTGATGTTGACGATAATTTTGCTTATTGCTTGCATTGGACATATTTTCATAGCTTTCGCACTTCCGAGTTCACTGTACATAGCGTCCATTATAAATCGACTGTGTTTGGGAGCTCAATGGCCTCTAGATAATGCAGTCATCTCAGAGATATTTGGTCTCAAGTATTATGCCACTCTTTATAATTTTGGAGCGGTTGCGAGCCCCTTGGGAGTTTATCTTCTGTCTGTCAGAGGTGTGGGGCACATGTATGACCAAGAGGCAACAAAGCAGTGTACTGCTCTTGGGACTTGTTCGTCTCAGAGCGAGCTTACTTGCACTGGGCATAAATGTTTTCAGCTTTCGTTTATCATTATGACAACGGTGACCCTTTTTGGAGCCTTGATTTCTTTTATTCTTGTCCTCAGAACGAGGCAATTCTACAGAGGTGATATATATGCCAAGTTTAAAGAGCCAGCCAACACAGCATCCCATGTTATAAAGAAAGCGGAACATGATAATCGAAGGAATGTGCTGGCTGCCGAGGTTGAAATTCAGACAGCAGGGAAGTAAGAAAGCTAGTTAGGGGGTTTTATGTTGGAATTTAATTCCAACTGCAACAATGAACAGCTGTACATGAATCTGATTTGCAGTAAATGTTAAAGCTGTTCGGTGCAGCCAAGTCGCCTTTGATATTTCTGCACATTAATATGCATTAAAGTTTCAGTTGATTTCCCCTGCAGACAACCGACTTGTTTTT
The DNA here is from genome assembly GCA_031772625.1 of Pinus tabuliformis. Lineage (NCBI taxonomy): Eukaryota > Viridiplantae > Streptophyta > Pinopsida > Pinales > Pinaceae > Pinus > Pinus tabuliformis. The sequence continues at coordinate 4,285,872 of CM062807.1, read as the reverse complement.
GATAAAGGCATCACCGCCTTGCTACAATAAATTCTGAGATAAACATTAGGAGATATTTTGTAATATTTTATTGTTTTAATCAGATATCTTTCAGCATATAAATACCGCACAGCAGTTCTGTTTTAAAGTTAGCGTTAGAAGCAGCAGCAGCAGCTGAAGAATTACACAGAGCAGAAGAAAGCACGCAGCAGCGTGAAGAGGAAGAAGAATAATTTCAGAACAGTGAAATGCACAGCAGTGCAGAAATTTGAATGTAATTTGTTTTTATGTTCATCTGTGTGGAACAGAATCGTTCCTTAGTGAATTTCTGAAGTAGATGTTCAGCAATAGAAGTTTTGAAATTCCCTCTGTATGAGGAAGACAAATCTGTAACAGTTAGTTTATTTTGATAAATACAAGTTAAATTTTTCCTGTTGCTGTTACACCGTCACCATTGCTGAAACACCTCGTAACTCAAAAATTACTTGACGTCAAAAGTTTACGTTGCTGAAACATGACGATCAGCGTTGCTGAAACAGGTGTTTCAGCAACTGAAAAAAAAACTGTGTTGCTGAAACACCGTTTCCAGCAAGCGAATTTTTCAGTTTTTCTGTGTAAAAACATAGTGCGATTTTTTGTCTGTCTGTTATGGAATTTATCAGAAAATTCCAACATGGTATCAGAGCTAGTCTAGGCACTCAGTGAGTCAAAAACAGAGATTGTTTTTCACTGTAGGAGCTGTAAGAAGTTTGTTAAGCAGATTTTTCTAGCAGAGAAAGTTTTTGCTTGTTTTTCAAAATACAGTCAGTACCTTTTCTTTACCAGTACAGGTTAAGATGGCAGATGCTGGAACAGGTTTGACAAATCCCCAACTGCCTCAGTTTAATGGGAAAAATCATAGTTATTGGTCCATAACAATGAAAGCATTGTTTGCTTCTCAAGGACTATGGGAGCTGGTTGAAACAGGGTATGCTGAACCTGCAGATGCAACAGCGTTGGCTGCTTTGACAGCAGCAGAAAGAGACCAGTTGAAGAGTGACAGAAAGAAGGATGCCAAAGCCCTCTTTTTCCTCTTCCAATCAGTACATGAAAGTGTTTTTCCGCGGATTGCAGCAGCAACAAAATCTAAGGAGGCATGGGATATTCTCCAAACTGCCTACCAAGGCATGGAGAAGGTGAAGACTGCAAAGTTGCAGATGTTGAGGAGAGACTTTGAAAATCTCAGCATGAAGGAATCTGATACAATAGATTCATTCTTCACCCAGGTTATTGGCTTGATAACCCAGATAAGATCTCATGGTGAGATTCTTGAAGATAGAAGGGTTGTAGAGAAAATCTTGAGATGTTTACCCTCAAGGTTTGAATCTATTGTGGTGGCAATAGAAGAAACAAAAGATCTCTCACAGTTCACGGTAGATGAGCTGAGTGCTTCTCTGTTGTCTCATGAACATAGACTGAGTAAAGGAACAGATTTCTCTTTTGAGCAAGCATTCAAGACTCAGATGTCTTTTGGCCAAAGAAGAGGTGGAAGTAGAGCAAATTAAAGAGGTCGTGGAAGAAGCCAAAACAGAGGCAGAAATTATCCAGCTAGCACAAGCGGAAGGAGCTGCAATCAGAACCAAGCTGAAGGTTCAAGCAAACAGCAAGCTCATGGACAAAGGTATGACAAATCTCAAGTCCAATGTCATTATTGTAAAAAATTTGGGCACTATGCCAATGAATGCAAGAAAAAACAAAATGACATGAACAATAGGCAGAATGTTAATTTTGCAAATGAAGAAGATAAGAACCCAAAGAATGTGCTGTTAACATGTAACATAGCACAAGACAAACAAGATGATTTTTGGTTCTTAGACTCAGGTTGTAGTAATCACATGACTGGAAATATTGCAATGTTTGCCAATCTGGATGAAAATGTGAAATCTGAGGTAACAACAGGGACTGATGATAAGATAACTGTCAAGGGTAAGGGCAGTGTCAATATCCGAGCAAAAAATGGAGAACAGATGACTGTGCAAGCTGTATACTATGTACCTGGTCTGAAATGTAATCTTTTGAGCATTGGACAGCTCATGAACAAAGGTTACAACGTGTTCTTCAAAGATAATTTGTGTACTATCAGAGACATACCTCCAAGTAAGAAGATCATTGCACAGGTGCAGATGACTAGCAATAGAATGTTTCCTCTCAAACTCAGGGCAGATTTGAAGGAAGGCAGAACTATTGCGACTGTAACACAAGAAGTCTTTCAAGAACAGGTGAAAGATGTGAATTGGTTGTGGCATTTGAGATTTGGACATCTCAATTTCGGAGGCCTGAATCTGTTGCACAGAAAGGGCATGGTAAAGGGATTGCCGTTGATTGAGAAACCGGACAGCCTTTGTGAAGGCTGCATCTTGGGCAAGCAACATAAAGAAAGCTTTCCAGCAGGAAAGAGTATAAGGGCAAAAGCACCATTGGAAATTGTTCATTCTGATGTGTGTGGACCGATGCAAATACCATCATTTGCTGGAAATAGATATGTTTTAACTTTTATTGATGATTACACTAGAAAGACATGGGTGTATATGCTGAAACAGAAGAGTGAAGTGTTTGAGAAATTCCGCCACTTCAAAACTCTTGTTGAAAAGCAGAGTGGGCATTATATCAAAATGCTCAGAACAGATAGAGGAGGAGAGTACATCTCCCAAGAATTTCTACGTTTTTGCAGAGAGAATGGCATACAAAAGCAGTTCACAGCAAGGTATACACCTCAGCAAAACGATGTTGCTGAAAGAAAGAATAGGACCATTCTTGACATGGTCAGAAGTATGCTGAAGGCAAAACACTTGCCGTATGAGTATTGGGCAGAAGCTGTTACTTGCACAGTTTACATCTTGAATAGATGCCCAACTAAAGCTGTCATGAACAGAATACCAGAAGAGGCATGGAGTGGTCAAAAGAAAACTGTCACTCACATGAGAGTATTCGGTTGTGTGGCATATGCACATGTACCAGATCAGCTAAGAAAAAAGCTTGATAGTAAGGGGGAGAAGTGTGTCTTTATTGGCTATTGTGATGAGTCAAAAGCATACAAACTCTATAATCCATCCACCAAGAAGTTAATAGTAAGCAGAGATGTGCTGTTCATTGAAGATGAAGCTTGGGATGGAAGCTTGGAAAAAACAGTGAATGTGAAGACAATAGTGTCTCATGAAGAAGAAGAGGAAGGGACAACAGCAAATAATCCTTCCTTGGTGGCTCCTCCTACACCACAACAAGTACAACAAACCACACCACAAGCTGGAATCCGAACAGCCTTGAGAAGTCAAGGAAGAACAGTTGTTGTTACACCACAAACAGCAACTGCTGAAACACCACAGGGATCAAATACACCCTCAAGTTCGGATGGAACTCCAAGCACACCAAGAAGACCAAGATTCAGAAATCTGAATGCGATTTATGAGCAAGGAGAGGTAACTAACAATACCGGTCTGAATTAATTATTTGCTTTGTATTGTCATATTGATGACCCAATCCATTTTGAAGATGCTGTAAATGAAGATAAATGGATTGAAGCAATGAATGAAGAAATTGGTGCAATTGAGAAGAGTAAAACATGGGAGTTAGTGGATCTCCCTAAAGGCAAAGATGCCATTGGAGTTAAGTGGCTTTATAAGACCAAGAGCAATGCTGAAGGTAAGATTGACAGGCACAAAGCAAGACTTGTTGTGAAAGGCTACAAGCAGCAACAAGGCAGAGACTATGATGAAACCTTTGCACCAGTAGCAAGGATGGAAACAGTCAGAACAGTGTTGTCTATTGCAGCACAACACAAATGGAAGATTTATCAGATGGATGTTAAATCTGCATTCCTGAATGGAGTGTTAAAAGAAGAGGTTTATGTTGATCAACCTCCGGGCTATGAAGTTGAAGGACAAGAGCATAAAGTTTGTAAACTGAAAAAGGCTCTTTATGGGCTGAAGCAAGCTCCAAGAGCATGGTACAGCAGAATTGATGCTTATCTGATTGAGAATGGGTTTGCTAAGTGTGATGGTGAACCCACACTCTACATAAAGCAGAATGACGGTAAGATTATTATTGTTGTTTTATATGTAGATGATCTGATTTTTACTAGCAATGATGCTTCTCTCATTGCTGATTTTAAAGCAGTCATGAAGAGTGAATTTGAAATGACTGACTTAGGCTTCTTAAGATATTTCCTTGGAATTGAAGTAGACCAAAGTGAAAATGGTGTTTTCATTTCTCAAGATAAATATGTAGAAGCTGTTTTGAAGAGATTTAACATGCAGAACAGCAAGGCTGCTGTGACTCCAACAGTAGTGGGGCTGAAATTAACCAAAGAAGACAGCAGCAAATATTTTGATCCAAAATTGTACAAGAGCATAGTTGGCAGCCTTATGTACTTGACTGCAACTAGGCCAGACATTATGCACGCTGTGAGTTTAATCTCCAGATTTATGGAAAGACTGAAAGAGACTCATTGGTAGGAAGCCAAGAGAATTCTAAGGTATGTGAATGGAACGAAGGGGTTTGGTATTTTATACTCCTCTTCTGAAAGTTTCATGTTGAAAGGTTACACTGACAGTGATTGGGCTGGAAGTGTTGATGATAGGAAAAGCACATCGGGATATGTGTTTCATATGGGATCGGGAGCCATCTCATGGGCTTCCAAGAAGCAACCAGTTGTGGCTTTGTCAATAGCAGAGGCAGAGTATGTGGCAGCAACAGCAGCAGCATGCCAAGCAGTATGGCTGAGAAGAGTTCTCAAAGATTTGTGTCATGAACAAGAAAATGGCACAACCATTTACTGTGACAATAGCTCAGCAATAGCATTGTCTAAAAACTCTGTTTTTCATAAAAGAACAAAGCACATAGACACCAAATATCACTTCATACATGAATTGGTTAACAATGGTGAGATTGTTTTGCAGCACTGCAGAACAGAGGATCAGCTTGCAGACATCTTGACAAAACCATTAGCAAAGAAAGGTTTTGATCATTTCAGAAAATGTCTGGGTATGCAGCAGTTGAAATTAAGGGGGAGTGTTGGAATTTAATTCCAACTGCAACAATGAACAGCTGTACATGAATCTGATTTGCAGTAAATGTTAAAGCTGTTCGGTGCAGCCAAGTCGCCTTTGATATTTCTGCACATTAATATGCATTAAAGTTTCAGTTGATTTCCCCTGCAGACAACCGACTTGTTTTTGATAAAGGCATCACCGCCTTGCTGCAATAAATTCTGAGATAAACATTAGAAGATATTTTGTAATATTTTATTGTTTTAATCAGATATCTTTCAGCATATAAATACCGCACAGCAGTTCTGTTTTAAAGTTAGCGTTAGAAGCAGTAGCAGCAGCTGAAGAATTACACAGAGTAGAAGAAAGCACGCAGCAGCGTGAAGAGGAAGAAGAATAATTTCATAACAGTGAAATGCACAGCAGTGCAGAAATTTGAATGCAATTTGTTTTTATGTTCATCTGTGTGGAACAGAATCGTTCCTTAGTGAATTTCTGAAGTAGATGTTCAGCAATAGAAGTTTTGAAATTCCCTCTGTATGAGGAAGACAAATCTGTAATAGTTAGTTTATTTTGATAAATACAAGTTAAATTTTTCCTGTTGCTGTTACACCGTCACCGGCTCTGAAACACCTCGTAACTCAAAAATTACTTGACGTCAAAAGTTTACGTTGCTGAAACACGACGATCAGCGTTGCTGAAACACCTGTTTCAGCAACTGAAAAAAAAACTGTGTTGCTGAAACACCGTTTCCAGCAAGCGAATTTTTCTGTTTTTCTGTGTAAAAACAGAGTGCGATTTTTTGTCTGTCTGTTATGGAATTTATCAGAAAATTCCAACATTTTAGAGTGTTTATTTTTTTTAGAGTGTTTATTTGTTCATCGTCATGGGTCATAGTAGGTTTTAGAGTGTTTATTTGTTCATCGTCTAGAATTGTTGGCACGACAGCCTTGTTGCAAACATTAACACAAACAAATCAGGATGTTGGAATGAATTACCAGCACAATATTAGTAGATTTTTATTCAAAGTAAAGGCAGTAGGTCATGGGTCATAGTAGGTTTTAGAGTGTTTATTTGTTCATCGTCTAGAATTGTTGGCACGACAGCCTTGTTGCAAACATTAACACAAACAAATCAGGATGTTGGAATGAATTACCAGCACAATATTAGTAGATTTTTATTCAAAGTAAAGGCAGTAGGTCATGGGTCATAGTAGGTTTTAGAGTGTTTATTTGTTCATCGTCTAGAATTGTTGGCACGACACCCTTGTTGCAAACATTAACACAAACAAATCAAGATGTTGGAATCAATGAATTACCAGCACAATATTAGTAGATTTTTATTCTCATTGTTCTTCTTATTCACATAGTGAAAATTAACGTTTCTATACTCCATTTTCATCGTTAGCTTTCTGTACTCATACACTCCGTATTCTTCAGCATAATCACTAATATAATAATTATTTAAAAAATATTTATTTATTTTTATGGGTGAGATTTAGTTTTGCATTTTACAACCTAGATGATATATGACATTATGTAATACATCACGGTTCAGTTTGGGATAAGAAATATAATTCATTTCATGATATTATGTGATATACTTTGTTTATTTATTTATTTTATAACCAATTATTCATTAATATAAATTGTATATTAATATTTCAATATTTCACTTTTTAGGAATAACTTTTTATTTTCTACTACTTTATATTTTATATGTTATTGTGATTTTTAATTATCATTATTCTTTTCTATAATAGATAGTACATTAATTTATTAATTTTTTTAGTATTTTTATGTGATAACTCTACATTATTGAGGTTAGTTATAATCATATACAAAATCACTTTTGATTATAATTAATTAAGAAATATTTGTTAATGTCATATGCCTCTCGTAAATAACCCATGGTAAAATCAAAAGTTACGAATTAGTTATAAAACTGATTCTTGGTATTTGTGAAAACCGAATGAGGGGAAATCAAGAAGGGAAATCTTGGTAAAAAGGTATTCATCGAGAATCCACTAGGATTGTTGGAACACAACTCGATGGTCAAGGAGTTTTTGAAACTCCGACGAGGCTGTGCAAGTAGTAGCGCTTGAGTTTAAAGTACATTTAAAAGAGAGGAATAAGTAGAAGTCGAGAGAACCAAATTGCCTACACGATGGAACATTCTCTTGGAGTCCAATGAAAGAGAGAGTCTGTTGGTGATCAGTGATTTCCTTGGATTTGAAGGTGGTATTTCATACATCTCTGGGATCTATTAGAACCTAGTGATAGCCAGACTTCAGATCGATCTTGTTTAAATACTTGGTCCCTTTAGCTAGTCCAGAAGGTCATCAATCTGTGAGATTGGATAAAATTGTAGTCGTACTCCGGAAGTAATTTCATTGGCCAAAACTTTGACACGATGTTGGAAAATATATCAGATCCCGCACTACCTATGCCATCTCCAAGGCAACCATCAAGAAGAAAGGTTTGTACACTCCTTTTCCTACTCCCAGCCAGGCCAGGGAATCCATATCCATGGACTATCTGTCTAACCTCCCTTCTACCAAGCATGGTAATGGCTATGTATTTTTGGTTGTGGACAAATTTTCGAAAATGGATATATTAGAAGCCTATAATAAGAGTATCACAACAAAGGACACTCCTGAACTCTTCTTTGAATGAGTATGGACACATTTTTGGATCCCGTAGACCATTATATTAGATTTGGATAACAGGTTAATTAGCAAATTTTGGTCGAGCCTATGGACACTATTGGAAATCAACCTTACCAAGTCCACTGCATTCCATCCTCAGATTGATGGCTAGAGAGAATTCATTAACAGGATGATAATGCACATCATGCATATGTACAACTCTAGGTATCCATGAACTTGGGATTAGAGTTGTCCCTATGTGTAGGACATCTATAACAGAGTTCTCCATAGCTCGACTAGTCACAGTCCCTTTCGAGTGGGTATGGGATTTCAACCATTGTGTTTCATTGATGTTCTCATGCCTCATGCGACTACATAGAAAAAATCCACACATGTACACTCTGAGGCTAATAAAGAAACCAGGTTTAGTTTACATTCATGTATTTGAAGTCCAAATAGATCAAAATTCCATAGATAAATGGTTAAATCTATTGGAAGGATGTTTTTCAGTTCATGATTTTTCCAATAGGGAAAATATTAATTTTTCACTCGTCATATCCACCCCCCAAGGCAAGGAATGGTGGGAAACCTATTATGAGTGGAGGGACGAGAGGGAACCCTCATTATTTTTAGCTACAACCACTTGGAATTATTTTTGTGACGCTATCAAGGAACATTTTTACCCTATCAAGAGCCATGAAGATACGTACATAAAGTGGACTACACTGCGGCAAGGAAGGGACCAAGACGTGCTGAAGTTCAAAAATATTTTACATATCCTTTGCACAAAGTTGAGTACGAAGGATTTTGAGTGACATCTGGTACTCAAGTACTATAACTTTCTGCACAAACACATCTAGGACAAGATGGAGCTTCTGGACATCTCCTCGCTTGGCGCCACCTATTAATATGTTGTTAAGATTGAGTATAATTTTAAATAGAGGTAGTGATACTTTGGATTTCTGATTCCGAAGCAAGGGAAAGGTGCCCCCAAACTGTAAAAAAAAGGACAAAGCCAAGGCAGGGTGATCAAGGACAACCTATCAAAGATGAAACTAAATAACAACACCAGAAGACAAAGGACACATGAAAGTGGTGTGAGTTCCATAATATCCCCACTCACAACATAGGTGAGTGTCGAGCGAAGAAATCACTGGAGATTGACTAAAGGCTTCAATGTCAAATGCATGTTCTAATTCTAAGTTAGAACTAGACAAGGGTAATGACAAATGGAAGAAAATTATTGATGTAGAGCCTAACACCACTATTTCCACCACCAAAGTTCAAGAGATTGAATCTAGAGGATGGGGAGCATATCTTCCACTCACAAATGTGGGTGAAGGGTTATCTGCTACAGTTCATTATCGACAGTGGGAGCCAAAATAACTTCATTTTAGTAGAGTTCATGAAGCGGTTGGGCTTGGGCCTATTGACGACACCACACTCGTAATCATACACCATTAGGTGGCTTCACCAAGGAAGAGATCTTTGTATCAACGAGTAGTGTCACCTTACCTACAATATCAAGCCCTTCACGGACGAGGCACTATGTGATTTTCCTCCTCTTCAAGTTTGTGATATATTATTAGGCCAACCATACTTGTGGAAGCATCATATAGTGTGTGATTCTAGGCCATGCATTGTTATTATTACTTTGGGAAATAATTTATATAGAATAACATAGGTAGCCCCACCTATCGCCATCTCTTCGATCTCTACTATGAAATTTAGTAAGATCATCTCCTAGAATGAGAAATTTGTTTTCTTTCTAATTCACTCTCAAAATAAGGGGAAGATTTTAGCCACATCCATGGCCCTGGAAAGGTTCCTCCACACAGAAGAGGTAGGTGGATAAGGTCATGGAAGAATACAGGGACAAATTCTCCTCACCTATAGGGGTACCATTGCACTGTCAAGTCAAGAATTTGATCAATTTGACTCCTGGAGCACCTTTTCACAATGGGATTATATACAACTGTTCCATTATGGAAAATGAAGAGCTCAAGTAGTAGATCTAGGAGTTGCTGCAAAAAGTGCACATCCAACCAAGTTCCTCACCCTATGGGAGCATGATTGTACTTGTATAGAAGAAGGATACAAGTTGGAGGCTCTGCATTGATTATCGAACACTAAACAAAGTCATTTTCAGGAACATGTATCCAATCTCACAGATTGATGACCTTCTAGACTAGCTCAAGGGACCAAGTATTTAAACAAGATCGATCTGAAGTCTGGCTATCACCAGGTTCTAATAGATCCCATAAATGTATGAAATACCACCTTCAAATCCAAGGAAGGACTTTTTGAATGGCTATTTGTTCCCTTTAGGTTGATAAATTCTCCTGATACTTTTATGACTTTGATGGATGAAATCTTGCATCCGTTCACCAAATTGTTCATGGTTGTTTATCAAGACAACATCCTCATATTAAACAGGAGCTGGGAGGAGCACTTGTAACACATTTAATAGGTCCTTCAAACCTTACAGTAGCACAAACTATGTGCCAACTTGGAGAAATGTACCTTTGGCATTATCTAGGTCCGATATCTAGGTTACATCATAGATGAGCAAGGCATGCATGTGGATCTGGCTAAGATCCAAATCATTCAGGATTGGCTAACCTTGACCTATCTAAAAAATATTTGCATATTGTTAGGCCTTGAAAGTTTTTATCCCAGGTTGTTAGGATTCTCCCATATCACTTGGCCTTTGAGTCAATTTACGAAGGAGTGAAAGCAAAGTTTTCCTAGTTTGAGTCCCAACAGAAGGTGTTGGTTGAACTAAACCATCGTCTCTGCTCTACACCTATACTCAACATTTCTAGACTTGCAACAACCATTTGAAATTGAGATAGATGCCTCCTACTATGCTATTGGTGCATTGCCCACCCAACACGGGCATCCAATGGACTATCATAGTGAGATAGTTTCTCATACAATTTGAAAGTACCCTAGCTATGATAAAGAGATGTATTCTATCATGTAGACTTGCTAGCAATGGAAACATTACATTCTGGTGAAGAAGATGATCATCCACACTAATCATTAACCTGTTCAGTTTATACAGACACAAGGGAAGTTGTAGAACAACCACAATCAAAAGTGGTCTACATATATGTAACAATTCCACCTGAATATTAAATACAAAAAGGGAAGCATCAATCACATTACATATTACCTCAGTTGACCCCTGGTCGCAACACTAACTACTATTCTCAACTCTTGTGGCCACAAAACCTTTGGATGGCTGCAACTGCACACAAATTATCAAGAGTTCACCACCACATACCAGATGCTAGTGGACGCCAAGAAAGTTCTTGATTTCCACCTCCAAGATGCATTATTATGTTGACTTGGTCACCTTTGTGTTCCTTCAAGCAAGTGTGCCAAGCTAATTTGGGAGGTGCACTAGAGCCGGGCTGTAGTACACTTTGGTGTGGATAAAACTGTAGTCGTACCCCAGAAGTACTTTTATTGGCCAAAACGTTGACACAATGTTGGAAAATATATCAGATCTCGCACTACCTGTGCCATCTCCAAGGCAACCATCAAGAAGCAATGTTTGTACACTCCTTTACCTACTCCTAGCCAGGCTGGGAAATCCATATCCATGGACAATCTGTCCAACCTCCCTTCTACCAAGCATGGTAATGGCTGTGTATTTTTGGTTGTGGACAAATTTTCTAAAATGGATATATTAGCAGCCTATAATGAGAGTATCACAACAAAGGACACTCTTGAACTCTTCTTTGAATGAGTATGGGTACATTTTTGGATCTCGTAGACCATTATATTAGATTGGGATAACATGTTAATTGACAAATTTTGGCCGAGCCTATGGACGCTATTGGAAATCAACCTTACCAAGTGCACTACATTCCAACCCCAGATTGATGGCTAGAGAGAATTTGTTAACATGATGATAATGCACATCATGCATATTTACAACTCCAAGTATCCATGAACTTGGGATTAGAGCCTTCCCTATGTGTAGGACATCTATAACAGAGCTCTCCATAGCTCGACTAGTCAGAGTCCCTTTCGAGTGGGTATGGGATTTCAACCATTATGTCTAATTGATGTTATCATGCCTCATGCGACTACATAGAAAAAATCCACACATGTACAATCTGAGGCTGATAAAGAAACCAGGTTTATTGAACACATCCAACAAATCCGCCTGCAAGTTCATGACATATTATAGAATTCCAATGCTAAGTACAAGAAATGACATGATCAACATCAGGTGCCACACAAGTTTCAGGTGGGTGATAAAATTTGGTTGCATTTGCAGAAATAAAACCTTATCAGATCCCATCGGAAGCTCAGACCACTTAGTTATGGAACTTACACCATCACTAAGGTTGTGGGAGAAAATTATTTTGAGCTCAAAATTCCCCCATTCCTTGGCCTGCACCCAATATTCAATATAGACTGCCTTTGGCCGTACTTTCCACCATTACTGGAAAAATAAGACATTATAGAAAAACTCACACCAACAAAGCTAAGCCCAGACTGCGTGGAACAACCCATAACTGATCGGATCATATACACTCATATCAATAACACTTTCCAATAGAAGATCCAACTATATCGGTTTGTCAAAGCTGGTCAACTCTTGCACCAAGGCAAGTGGCTCACTAGGGACCAAGTTCAATAGAAGTTTCCCCATCTCATGGACACACTCAATGCAATGGGGACAATTGATCCATAAGGGGGGAGGACTAATCCAAGTGGATATTGGTGGCCACCCACCTATTCCACTTGGATCCCCACCATTATTTCTTTCTGTTTCCTTAATTATAACACAATTTACTATTTTTGGTTGTTTTTCATGTCCTAAAGTTCTTGAGCCATTTTGAGGGCCTAAATGGTGTTTAAAAAAAAGAAGGAAAACCCATACAATATAACATGGGTTTTTAGTTTAAATTTGTACTTCTCATATGTATCTTTCTAACGAGATATCCCACCCATCAAATGAAGATCATATGCCAAAGTTACGACACAAGGAAGTTGATGTAATAGTTTACCCCAATGGGGCCCACAAACTTTTGGTGTTTGACCTCCTAGGGTTAGGTTTTTGTATTTTTAATGTTTTCCATTATTTCTCAATAATAAATAGGCCTTAGTGCCTCATTATAACACATTTCATAAGGGATGTAGCTGCTACATCTTTTCTCAGAGATAATCTACCACTGCTTGAGCTAGTTATTTCCATTTTGCATGTAAACAATTTTCAGTATTTTGTTATCAAGGAATTAAAGTTCAAATTTCACAGTATCTCAATGCTTTTTTTTTTAAATCTGTATTTCGTTTTTTTCCTTCATAAATTTGGATCACATGTATCATGGATCTTGTAAGGCTATTCCTTAAATGTTTACAGTATATGTTGTTTCATACATGCTATGGTCAATCAACTATTTCACATTAGAGAAATTTTGAGGTCTAAAATGGGCCTCAAAACAAAAATGTACAACCAAAATCAACTTTATAAGAACTAATAGAATTCAAGATGATGATTTCAACCATGGGGTATGATTCCCCATTTTGGGAGTAAAAGGGCAAGAAGATTAAAATATAAAAAGAAAAAAACTACTTTTGTATTTTCAACTTATCTACCTAAGGTTTTACTCAAATCTTGAGTGAGAGCACTGTTTGGATGCATAATTTAACTCCTCATCCAAGGAGTACCCATGTTGCACGTGTTTGATGGACCTTGCTAGATGAAAAATGAGAAAAACATGAAAAACATGATTATAATCACGAATTTTCATGTATTTCTCATTTTTTTTATAGCATGGTCCATCAAAAGTATGTAACATGGGTACTCCATGGAATAAGAATTAAATTTTTCCTCCAACGAGTGCTCCAACTAGAAATTTGAGTAAAACTGTAGGAGATAAGTTGAAAATACGAGTTTTTTTTTTTTTTCCTTTTTCCCTCTAAAAATTGATGATGTAATGTAATGTTATTTTATTATTTCCACTATTATTTTATAATATTCCTTAGGAGGCACATTTTAGACCTCTAAATTTCTCTAATGTTAGCTTTAGTATATTTCTTATTGAATGTGTGTTGTATTTGCTTTCATGAGAGTTATTATTATGTGAACTATTTTTTAGGTTAAATAATGATTCTTTCACATATGTGTGCATCTCTTTCAGGATAGTGCTACTAATTTTCTTCTAGAGGCTCACCCTCTTTTCCATTTCTGTGAAATGACCTCTTATGCATTACAATTGACATTCCACAAAGATTACTCTCTTGATGTTCCCAAAGTTATGTGAATGTATTCTTATGTTGTTTATTACAACCATGGCAAAACTCTAAAATCACTTGTTATAGGAACTGACCTATTTTTCGGTTAGGATCCTACTCCAAATGGTGTCAGGTTTAGTTGGGACTTAATATCAGGGATACCCCTTTCCCTATTATCAGAATCCAATACCATCAACAAGATTTGGTGCTAAAAGGAGGGCCATATGACAAGATGAGCCCCTAAAGTGTGGTTTCAATCTTTCATGTGAATGGCTTCCTCCCAAATCATACCCCCAAGATTTTTTTTCTAAGACTACAAATCTGAAATTTCCCATGAGGATAATTCATAACTTGTCAAATATAAAGTTTAATGGAGAGGGAAAAAAACCATTCTTGAGAACACCGTTTGCTTTCTTGAATTTTGTGATTCTTTTTAAGTTAATTGTGAGGATGTTTCATGTAGGTTGTTCATTCTCAGTATTGAAGTCCATATTAAATAATGGTTTTATACATTACCTATCACTTCCATTCATTCTTTCAAACAAATTGTCATGGAGCTTCACCAAGCTTTTGACGTGTATGATTATCAGAATGTATTTAACAAGATTGTACGAATTAGGATGAAATTTGATGAATCTCTGGAAGATTTTCTTGATCACTTTCTTTACTTTTTCTATGAGTTCTTTTAGGAAGATACGGATTAGTACTTTATGAATGAAAATTTTCAATATCTGGTGCATATTTATTTGGAAACCCTTGAATCTGAATACCTTAAAAGTCTCCCAACTTTTCTTGGTCATGTAACACTTAAAGTTTCAAAAGAAGAATCTAATATTTCTTGTCTTTCACCCCCTTCTCTCATTTCTTTATCAAATGAAGAAGTCCCATGTACCAATGTTGGGGATGAAAAATTTGGAGGTCAAATTGTTGATCTATCTGTCCCATGCCTATCTCCCCCTCATAATAAAATTCTAAATGAATGTTTAAATCTCAAACATGATTTTATTGATAGAATTCCCTATTCAAGATACACCTCTTGTTCTCCATTAGCTATCTCGTATGATCCTCCTTGTGTTGATCAACCTAATCAATCTATTCCATTAGTTTCCTTTGAATTTTATGGTGATCAAGTACATGAGGATGTTGTTGTCCAGGTATAGGAACAAGAGAATCATGACATATGTTGTGGTGGTTATGTGTATGCCTCAAATTATGAACAAGAGCCCATAACTAAATATTATATTTCTTTTTATTATCCTTTTCCCTCTTCTCCATTAAAGCACCATTCATCATTTCCCAATGTGTTTAATGAATCTGCTATGTTAGTTGTTTCTTTAAGTGATTCTGATATTTTAACCATAATCAGTAATGGTGTGGTTTCAATTTTCAGTTGAAAGAAGAAAGAGCGGAATCCATTATTCATAATCCATTTAATTCCTCATCTTTAATATGTGAAGAAGAAGAGTTTATAATTCTGTGTGCAAAAGAAAATTTCATTTGATTCGTTCAACCATGAAGAGTCCCTGGACTTGGATGTGAAATATGATATAGATAGTGGCATTCTTAATGTATTTATTGATACATAATAGAAATGATTTTACATCTTCACCAATGTATCTTTCCAAGCCACTGGTATTTGACGATTCGTCATTCAAAAGTTTGGAAACTTTCCAAGAAATCGAGGCACTTCAAAGGCCACTGACAGTTATGTTAGGATCTTGAAATTTGGGCAAGATTTTCGAACAAGGTTAGATCAAAGTCCTTTTGCAGGATAATCTTCATGATTCATCTGAACGTGTTGAAAATATACATCCTTTCAAATTTCAAGATTCTTCACTTACTTTTGTTTCATATCATGTTTTGATTGCTCAATGTTTAGAATAATCTTACTTGGAAAGCTCTTTCACTTGTAACAAGTTTCAATATTTCTTGATGCTTTCCAAGTTTGAAGGTATGAATGAATCTCCTTCCATGGGAAGCTATTGATATTTGTGTAATCGTCAAGGCACAATGGTATACTTCTTTCCTAGTGTGTCTGGCCTCGAGTCTCGAAACAAGTTTTATTGAGTTATCTCTTCTCCTTTACACTGTGTTTAACAATGTCCCTTATCACTCCTACCCTCGTCTTTGGAGGTCAAGAACACCTTTTTTTGTTACATTAGAAATTCCACTTTACATAATCCTGACTACCCTTTTGTTAGTCTAGGAGTATGTTTCATATTTCTTTCTCTCTTATTTTGTTTGATTGTCATTCCTTTTATTCAGCATTTTCCTTTAACTCTTTTCTTTTCAGTCTATTTGTAATAAGCTTTGTGTGAAACACTGGGGCTTCACTTGGGGAGAAATATCATACCATGTGGGTTCAACTTGGGGTTATATATATTGAGGAAAAAATGACATAATGTATTAGGTAACATATAGGGGGTAAAGGGTTTCTATATTGGAAAATATAAAAAATGGAGCTCAAAATTCATGAAAATATATAAAGGGGTATAAAAAATGTTAATGAAAAAAAAGGATACCTACAATATCTAGTGAAAGTAGGGCCTTTTTAAAGTTGGATGTTGTATTGGATTCATATTGGTAGGGGGTTAAATAATGTGACTTTTACAAGGATTTTCCAACATGTAGTCAAATTAAGGATATTGTTTAATATGCCATGAACGCACGTGATATGTTAGAGGTTCACTGAGTGAATCCCCTGTGTTGTGATTTTTTTTGTTGGCTTTGAAAAGTGTGGCTAGATTTCAAGAGAATGCTATAAAAAATATCAACACATGGTAAACTATCATTCTTTTTCTTTGTCAGGACTTATATCTTTAACAGTTCATGATGCTTATATGGAAAATATGTTCCTTTCTCAATCAAAGCCTTAGTAGATTTATGATACTCGTATCTATAATAGTATATTCCTCCCTAGGTTGGACTTTTATATGTTTCTTTAGTTTTAAAATGTCAACTCGGTCAAGTAGAGAAGGGAAGGAGGAAACTTAAGTGAGTTAAGTAACTTCAAAGGTATATACTTTGGAGTCTCTGTAAAACTAGGAACAACCTCTTTTTCTCATTAAATAATTTAGGAACCCTCTTCCTCCCATTGCGGTGTAAATGCCAATAAAATTCCAATGAGCACAAAAGTTATAAAATAAAAAAATGGGTGAAAGAAGAGAAATGATTCCTACATCGAGAGGTGAAGCAAGAAACTTCGACAGGGTACTTGAGATGCTTGATGGCAATGAAGAAATGCTTGTGATTCTTTAATTGACTCCATTGGGGTACTAAATACGTTCTCTACTAGTGGAGAAACACTATATATGTTATTAAAACTATGACATCTTACACTCACACTTTTACATAGTTCTAACCCCTAATTGAAAAACTAAACTTTGATCAGTGCTATCAAAGTGTTAAACTAACAAAAGGAATGGAAGAGACTAAATCTATAATCAATATAAGTACAGAAACTATGATTAACTATGGCTTGAAACAATACTTCCTGAAATATAGACTCGGTACACAATGTTAGACCCAAATAAAGAAGCTGGAGTTCTAATAGCATGTCAAAAAGTGTGGTAGCTGCTACAACACCCCTCCAAAATTTATCCCATGCTTTTATTTTGGAAGCTCCCTTTGGTCATAAGGACTACCATTTCAACTTGGGTCAAGTTTTCTTCTTGAAGTACTAAGTGTCTTAACCACTCACTTTCTCATGCTAAGCTTGTGATATCTCAACTGTGCATTCCTTTAAACAACTAGTACACACACCATGATGACAGTTAGTCCTTGTTGACAATAGTTGCACAAATTCTAAAGATATTCAAAGAAATTCTTAAAAAAAATACAAGACATGCCTTGATAACACTAATTGCATGCCTTAATTCGAGGGAATGTTCAATCCTTTGTGATAGTCAACTGTGCAAATCCTTGTCGAAGTGAATTGCGAAACTGTTTGAGGCATGCACCTGTGCAATCAATTGTGGAAGAAAATTATGCGCTTTCTTGTGATAATGAATATTTTACTTCACTGAGACAGTCAATTATGCAGTCTCTTGAGCTAGTGGACTCCTCAGTTCCTAGAGATAACCAACTGTGAATTCCTTGAAAATAGGAAGTGCACACTTCCTTAAGATAGTCATGCACACTTCTTGATGGCAGTGTGACACATGTTTCCAAAATGACTATCTTACATGTGTTAGTTAAGTAATATTAGCTCTTTGATTTTAGGCATGAACACCTAAAACCCTAACCATAACCTTGTGAGTGCTCACCTATATAAGAAATAATACTATAGCTCATTCTCACACTCATCTTTGTTTCTCTACTCATTCTCGTCAGCACAAGGAGATTTTGATCTTAATTGCACTGCTTTTCCGAGTAAGTTTCTCAGTTGTATCCTTTTATTGTTTTTGCTTTTTCTTTTATTGCTTTTGATTTTGTAAGTGTTTTTTGTCCTACTTTTCATATAGAAAGTGTCATTTTTTATATTATTAGCTTCTACATGTTTTGTTTCAGTCTTTTACACTTATTTCTAGTGTCGCTTCACATTCCTTGTCTTTTCACCTGTCAATAATAGTTGTTGTTGGGTGTATGTATGCATTCTTATCCTTTTTATTTCATTATATTTCTTGCTCAATGTGAATACTTGTTTGAATTAATCTTGAGCTGATCCACATCCTTCTGTCCTTTAGTAAGTGGATCTCAAACCTTGCTTCTCGTTGGAGAAAACTCCGCAGATCCTAGAGCCTACTTCCCTCTCCAACTATGTATTGTCCAATACTAGGTAGAGAAGTCCTCTCTTTCCCTCTATAACTATGGATTATGTAATACCTAGGACCCAACTATAAATTTCTCATTCCTAGATAGTAGTGAGGCTTCTCCTGTCCACTGTCATTACGAACTGCACATTAGGGAGACATCTCTCCAACAGTAACTGCCCATTGCACAATCTTAGTCCACAATATCTCTCTTTGCTGAAAAACATTGCATAATACCATCTTAGACACTAGACAATGTGTATTTCCAATGAACAATAGAGTCACTCTACCTCTCTTGTGCTAAAAAAGTACATTATCTCGCTCTAAGTGGTTGTCTTCTTCCTATGATCCATTGGTAGAATAACTGATCTTTTATGGAAGTAACTTGTTGTTTCCATGAATGCATCTGTATTACGAGGTACTATAGATCTAGAAAACATGAGTCTTTCATCATCCACGAGAACCTTACCTCCAACTACAAAGAAAAGAACATCAAAGGAGGTTGCAGACAACAATACTAAGGATGCCATGGACAATACCTTGATAAGAATATCCATCTTGTTAGACACTCAATTATTTATTGGGAAATATTCTAATGTTACATGGATTAATATCCAAGATGTATTCAACACAAATGAGTTGTAAGAAAATCTTGAAGATATGGAAGTCTATGAGAATATCAAGAAATCAGGGTTCCACAAAGTTGTTTGCAGGTATCCTATGTTACATTGTGATGATCCCATGAAATTGATACTGCAGGGTATAGACACCAAGAACATGGTACTAAAAAATGTTAGTGGGAATTATCTTTCCTCTTACCATCCACTTGACTTGCACTGATACTACAAGTTACCCAAGCCTGAGAAACATTTGATTCCCCATTTTATGTAGCTTGGGGTTATTTGAAAACCAAAGAAGTGATTAAGTCATGTTGGCAGGAACCGGCTAAGTTTCGCTAGAATCCAGATGGTACCTATAGGAATAAGTCCCTTAGAATAGTTTATCAGTACCTTAGGGCTATGTGCTACAATATATATGGATGAAAGAATATTGAACTCATTGACAAAGGTTAGATTTTCATGCTTTACTCCCTTGTGTCATAAGCAAAAGTATTTAATTGGGAAATTTTTTTGTCCCAATAGTCAAATCTCAATTTGAATAAGGAAAAATAACCACCTTAGTGAAAGCTACCACTTTTGTACATGTTTTCCTACTTATTAGATGGTATTTGTGCCTGCCATGTGTTCCCAAGTCTAGACTGGAAGTGGACCCCAAGATAACTCCCTATGAATGTACATTGCAGAGTATTGTCAAAATAAAATTACAAAGGAGTAAATGAACATCTTATTGAGAACTTATTCATGGTATTATATCAGATTTTATTTAAAGAATAAGCCCCTTGCATGTCCCATGAGGCTAAGAAAGTACTTGCAGACATAGCAGATTGGTTTGCTTTGCCTCAAGGCACATACCTTAGAGTGTTCAATTATCATAGACCTCCACATATTTTTCCAAGGTATGTGACCAATAAAGTGGCTATGCAAGAGCTCGGCTACCTGTTGAGAAATGACAACAAGAAATTCTAGTTTAATTTGTCGTTGAAATAAATTGTGAATTAAAATCAAATTCTATTCTCACAACTTGTAAATAGTTAATTAAGTTTAATTGACTTAATTAAATTAGGAATTTCAAGTTGGAAGTCTTTTTGTAGTCATGTATGTGTTACCCCTAAATTTTAGGGGTCCAGGATGAGTTTATTTGAGTTGTAAATACATAACTCAGTTTAACTGAATTATGGTAAGTTAAATTAGTTCTAACTATTGGAGAGACTAATAGATGTCTAGTAGTGAGTTGGTGCACTGTTGCATCGTTAGTGCTACTCCATCTAACTGGAGATCCACTCAAGAGAAACACATGCATGTCTATTGAGAGAAAGACCTAGTTGAGACTAAAGTGCAGGGACAATGTACTATCTGTTGTATGATTTCTTGAGTTGTACACATCATGCTTGCAATTAGTTGTGGACCTAAGTTTGGATTGCATGGTTTTGGAAAAAGGATTTCCCAATTAAATATGGGCTGATACCCTTACAAATTATGCAAGGAAATAAGGGCTTGGCAGGCAGCAGAATTGGCTAAGTGTTGGCTAGAGCGGGCTTGTGAGAACATGCATTGTATTTTCTTCTTAGATTTCTAATTAATGCAATATAGATAGTCAAGCTTTTGAGCAGTTTCTTTCCCTAGAGAAATATTGTGTTATGTGCCATTGATATGCTTCCTCTCGCTGATTATTTTTTTCATCGATCAGTTTTTGTTTCCATTGTTAAGAGTAGAGTAGATTCTTGTCATGTGTTTAAGAAAATTACATGAGATTTTGAATCTACAATAAATCAACATGGTATCGGAGCTGAAAACAATATACAAGAGGAGATTTTGATTTTGGGGTTACAGGTGAAATTTGAATTTGCAATTCATACTTCAGGATTGACAAATGTATTTCTATGGTTTGAGACTCGAGTATGTCTTGGAAGGAAACTCAAATTACATAGCATGGAAGGACATGATGGAGGCATTGTTGGAGGACAATGGCCTAAAGGAATTCATTGATCAAGACATTCCTACATTAGATTCTTGGGATGAGCACACTAGAGGAGGCTTTCTCAGGGAAGAGACCAGATGTTAGTCACTTCACGATTTTTGGTTCATTGGTATATTTCCATGTGACCAAAGATGCACGGAAGAAGCTTGAGTTGATAACTATGTTGGGGATATTTGTGGGGTACACTGATACACCTCACAACTATTGGGTGTACCTACTAATCAACAGGATGATAATGGTTTGCATGTATATTAGTTTCGATGAGGAGAAGGCCATGTGACGTTCCCTTGAGAGGGAGCTTCAACTACATTCGGTTGAGGAGCCTCAGATTGATGTGGAGCAACCACATGTAGAGGATCCTAGAGTGGAGACATCCGCTCAGGCAAAGTCATCCAGAGATGGGAAAAATCACACCAGAGAGGTTGACAAGTTATTGCAGGATGTGAGAGAGAATGTGGGAGTACCGACACCACAATTCAGGCATAAGAGGTCACTTGAGAGGGATGTTGGATACATGGCTCTTATTAGCGGATGTGTTGAGATAGAGACATATTTATTTGAGGAGTCAGCGTAGTAATCAGTTTGGGTTGATGCCATGGTGGAGGAGTATGACTCCATTGTTCGTAATAGTGTTTGGGATGTGGTTGCAAAACCGACAGACAAGTTAGTGGTGAGCTCCTGATGGCCTTACAAGGTAAATCAAGCAGAAAATGGTAGCATGGAGAAACATAAGGCTAGGTTCATGGACCGAGGCCTTTCTCAAGTAGAGATGATTGACTACAATGAGAACTTTTCTCCTGTTGCAAGGTACACATCAATTAGATCCATTTTGGTACTATCAACGTAGATGGGTCGGAAGATACATTAGATGGATGTAAAGACATCCTTCCTTAATAGAAATATTGAGGAAGAGGTGTATATTAAGTAGCTTGAAGGTTTTGAGACCTTTGACCACGAGTCACATGTGTGCGGACTCAAGACAACGTTGTATGGGCTAAAGCAAGCACCCCATGCTTGGTACACCAGGATCGATAACTACTTCATCGGGTTGGGATTCACTAAAAGTGAAGCAGATGTGGACTTGTACCACATTGTGGTGGAAGGTAAATTTTTTATCATTATTTTATATGTTGACGATTTGATCCTGACATGTGATGATAAGTTGATAAATTATTGCAAGGAGGATCTTACAAGAGAGTTTGAGATGGAGGAATTGGGGCTCATGCATTACTTTCTGGGCATGGAAGTATGGCAGGGTGATGGGGAACTTTTTGTCTCTCAGGGAAAGTATTCCAATGAGATACTGAAAAGGTTCCACATGCAGATTAGTAAACCCATGGAGACTCCTCTAGCAGGTAAGTGGAGGAAGGAGGATTCTACTTTGAGTGAAGTAGTGGATGATACCATTTACAGGAAGCTTGTGGTTTCACTCATGTATTTGGTGAACAAATGACCAGACATGTGATATGTAGTTAATTAGCTTAGTTAAGCGATGGTTAGGCCTACCAAGGTGTATTGGAAGGTGACCAAGCATGTGTTGAGATACCTCACAGGTACTACTCAATATGGATTGTGGTATAGATGGATAGAGGTAGTGAATATTCAAGGCTTCACCGGTGGAGAATGGGCAAGGAGTCCATCCGACAAGAAGAGCACATTAGGAGGGATCTTTAGTATTGGGTCAACAACTATTTCTTGGTACAAGAAGAAACATAGATTAGTTGCACTTAGTCTGATAGAGGCAGAGTACATGGCTGCATGTCAAGCAACATGTGAGGTCATCTGGATGAGGAAGATTTTGGTTGGTTTGTTTGATGAGCATATGTATCTAACTGTGATTTACTGTGATAATCAGATTTGTATCAAACTCTCTAAAAATCTAGTTTTTCATGATCAGTCCAAGCATATTGATATGTGATATCATTGTCTTCGAGATTGTGTATTGAGGCGAATTATGTTGTTGGACATTTTGAAAAATACATTGTCAATATGTAAATTTGAGTTTCACAGAGGCAGGATCGAGGTAGATGATAATACCTTTCTTGTTGAGAGGGAGTTTTGAGAAATGGAAATAATAAATTCTAGTTTAATTTGTCCTTGAATTAAAGTGTGAACTAAAATCGAATTCTATTCTCATAGCAACATGTAAATAGTTAATTAAGTTTAATTGACTTAGTTATCTTAGGAATTTCAAGTTGGAAGTCTTTCCGTAGTCATGTATGTGTGATCCATAAATTTTAGGGGTCCAGGAAGAGCTTATATGAGTTGTAATTAGATAACTCAGTTTGACTGAGTTATGGTTAGTTAAACTAGTTCCAACTATTGGAGGAACTAGTAGAGGTGAAGTAGTGAGTTGGTGCACTCGTGCATCCTTAGAGCTACTCCAACTAACTAGATATTCACTTAGGAGAAACTCATGCAAGTCAGTTCAGAGAAGGACCCAGTTGAGACTAGAATGTAGGGACATTTTACTATCAGTTGTATGATTTTATGAGTTGTACAGATCATGCATGCAGTCAGTTATGGACGTAAGATTGGATTGTGCAGTTTTGGAAGAAGGATCTCCCAATTAAATATGGGGTGATCCTCTTAGGAATTGCGCAAGGAAATAGTGGCTTGGCAAGTAGCAGAATTGGCTAAGTGTTGGCTAGAGCGGGCTTGTGAGGAAAAGGGTTGATTATAATTTTGCAAGGATTGTTCTAGTGAGAACAAGCATTGTATTTTCTTCTTATATTTCTGATTAATGCAATATAGACAGTCATAGTTTTCAGCAATTTCTTTCCCCAGAGAAATAATCTATTATGTGCAATTGATATTCTTCTTATTACAGATTATCTTTTTCATTGATCATTATTAGTTTCTGCTATTAAGAGTAGAGGAGACTCTTGTCTTGTGTTTTATAAAATTACATGAGCTGTTGAATCTACAAAAACATCTACACTACCAACTCAGCACAAGTCTATCTTAGTTATTATAGAAGAAGAGGAAGGCACCTTGGCCTTCCTTTCCTCTAAAAGTGGGAGCTTATGAGATTAAGAGTTTGAAGGCTACAGGAAAAAAAGTTGAGGAGATTATCAGCCTTAAGTTCGGTGAGATGAGCTTCCACATATATGATCCTAGAGGAGTGTTTAAAAAACATTGTGCCAAGTTGTATTTTATGTAGCCCTATGAGTCTTACTTCTAGGAAGAGAAACAAAAGATAAAGAATTGGTATCATGTCTCCTAATCACATGCACAACGAAATGAGGAATGCCCTTCCAATGTAGTTCTGGGGAAGGATATTGTCCAGAAAGGGAATCAAGAGGAAGTGCCCACTCCAGTTATCATTTCCATGTTTAAGAGGAATGTTGTGCACAATCCTGGAGTAGAGAGGAGCCGCAAGATCAAAGTAGATCCTATTATTCTTAAAGTGATCATTGCATCATGAGAGAGGACAAAGGAGTTAGAATCAAGGAAGAAGCAACGGGAATAAGAAGAGAAACAAGAGGAGGAGCATAGAAAAGAAGAGGAATATATGAAAAAAGAGGAAGAACATGAAAGGAAGGAAAGAGAAGATATGCAACACAAATAGGAAACACTGAGAAAGAAATAATAACAAGAATCTAGAAAGAAACATCAATAGGAAACATGGTAGAAGAAAAGAGAATAAGAAGAATGATAGAAGTCGTAAGAAGAAGAAGAAGAACAAAAGTAATTAGAAGATGAAGAAAGTAGGAATAAGAAGGATGAGGATCTTGTAAAATAAATAGAGGAGTAGATGCAAGCCCAAGACATAAAGGTTGAAGGAGAGGAGGATAACTAGGAGGTTGACATTGTACCTATTCCAGAATAGATCAACAATTAACCTTCACCTCCCCTTATTAGTGGTCACATCTAGTTAAGTAAGATGGGAATATCTCCTAAAGAAGATGATTTAGTCATGGATATTTCCAACCTTACCTTTTATTAGTTGAAGAACAAAATAGCACAAAAAATGTGAAATCACTTTCTTAATGACCTGACTCATGTTGTTTCCATGCAAAAACAAAGGGTAATTGTACCCAGTACCAGGAAAAATCTAAGAACAATTACAGTAGTAGCAAACATAGCTTTTCTAGAGGCTATAAAAGTGAACGCTGATTTATTGATGAAAGAAAATGAGAATTTGGAAAAAGATTTAGCCCCTACAAGGAAACATATTGATTATCTCCTTGTCGAGAATCGAAGGTCGTCTTCCGCTAATTATAACATGGAGAATTTACAAGTAACAATATTTGAGGAAATCTAATCATTGGGAGACACTATGAGACAAACGTATGAGGATATGATCACCCTTCATAATGTAGCGGTTCCCTTGTATGATATGCAAAAGCGATTATGAGAGAATTCGAAAGTTTTAAAGGAATTTCATGCAGCCATTGATGTGATACAAGAATGGGGCACTAAATGTAGAAATGCACAATTATAGTTAGTTAGAAAAATAAGGCATGAAGTTGAATTGGAAAAGGTCAAGGTCAAGATGCTTATATAGGGTAACAAATAACTCAGCAGTTATGTGGCTAGCACTATATCTACTTACTCGTGACTGTATCATAGGTTAGAGTCCTTGTTAAGAGTGAATAAGGTATTTGCAGAAACAAAGGGAAGAAATGTTATCAAGAAATAAATTGAGAGATTATTGAGTAATGTGAGGCAAGTGTCCAATAAAGAAGATCTAGAAATCACGACACAAAACGTTCAATGGTGTGAAACCAAACCTGCCAAGTTGAATACAAAATTGTTCTTATAATTGAATAATGTTTAGACTAGTTCCAAAACCATATATCTGGATCCAATGGAGGAACGAGTCAAATACTAACCAAATCTTCCATAAAATTTTGTGGATGTAGCACCGCAGTACAAATCTTGGTACCAATATGTTACATCAGAACTACAAGTAGAAGTTGTTGAGCTACAGTTTCCTTAATCTCAAGCATAATGTATCATTTTTTTTTTATTAGGCTCTAGTCACATTTTGTCTTATGTAATTATTTATTTTGAAAAAAATAAGAAATGTAAATATAAGTGGAAGTCCAAGAGTCAAATAGGGAATATGAAAATTCATTAGCTAAAATAAGGATAGAAGAAGCTCAAGAGTCATGAGGGAGCCCAATGGTCACAAGAGGAGGTGAAAGGTCACCCCATTTGTTATAAATAAACCCTGGTAACTTAAGCAAAGGGATTGGAACTTCCAACCAGTAGCCATGGATTCTATAGCTTAGCATAGGAGTGAATATCATTCTTTGGAGAAGCAAGTGGCAGGTTCATGTTCCACTATTGGGGATAATGTCATATCATTGTATTGTGTACTCATAACTTTCACTTAAATATCAGAATCTCTTAGAGCCAACACACTTTCATGTGTGTATCATGGATGTTGTAAGGTTATTTTATAAATATTTACAATATATGTTGTTTCATACATGATATGGCCAATGAAATATTCGTTGGCTTTAGTATATATCTTATTGAATGTGTCATATTTTATTTCATGATTGTTATGATCATGTGAACTATTTTGTAGCTTAACTAATGATTCTTTCATAGATGTGTATGTCTCTTTTAGGATAATACTATTATTTTTCTTCTTGACGATCACCCTCTTTTCCCCTTATGTGAAAGGACCTCTTATGCATTATAATTGACATTGCACAAAGTTTACTCACTTTTTCCCCCAGTTATGTGAATGTATTCTTATGTTGTTTATTGCAGCCAAGACACATATTTAAGATCCCATGTTTATGACAACCAACCTATTTTTTGGTTGTGGTTCCTTCACTAAACAATGTGAGGTCTAACTGAGGCTTCATATGAGGGAGGCACCTTTCCCTGTTGTCAGAATCAAGCATTGTCAACAACTTGTTATTGATTAAGGATCTAGAGTAACATCATTTGTTAATTTTTTTAATGAAACTCTCCCATCTTACTAGTATTGGGTCCCCTTAATGTTTGTGAAATTAATATTAATATAAAGATATTTTAATAATAAATTTGTTAATTAATAAAATTAATAGCTATTATTATGAACTAAAATTTAAGTTATAATATAATATATATATATATATATATATATATATATATATATATATATATATTGTGGTTATTGTAAGTTATATATAAATTTTCAATAACTTAGTGAAAATGGTTAGAATTAAAAAAAACTAATGAATTATCCTTATGAATATATATGTGCAGAAAGGTAGTTTTTATTATCACATTTGTTTAGATAGTGAAAATACATGACATGAATAAAGGACTAATAATAAATTAAAGGATCCAAACAAGTAAAATGTCTCCAAAAAAGTAATCATAAAAAATCAAAATAATCAAAATTTTAAATTAATAAAAAGAATTTAAAAAATTAACATCTACATTATTTAAAAAAAAATGAAAAAATATCAAATATCAGAATATAAATATATAACCCTAAACCAATAGAACTCTCATGAATCATGCTAATTATTATAGGCTACTTGAAAAATTAAAACAACATAAAACTTGAATCATTTATTCTTTCTTCATCTTATAATGAAATATCAATCTCGCTTTCAATAAAAGTACTATAACATTTGAAGTGACATAATTGCCTCATGTATGCATATAATAATTTTGGTTTGAGTTAATAATAATAATGATTAGATTACTAACATGAGTTTGGACTTCTAAATAAACTAAAAACCCAAACAATTTAACTAGAGTTTAGGTTTCTTAACTGTAAGAAGAGACGATAGCTTTATTAACTATATTTTATTGTAGGAATTAAATTTAATTAATTCAATAAATTATATATATATATATATATGCAAATTAAACATCTATTTTTTAAAAATAGAAATTTCACGCGAAGTTCAAATAATCATAAACATAATCGCGTAGTAATAATTCATTGTAAACTAATGCAATATTGATAAATTATTACATCTCTTTTTTTAAAAAGATAAATATGAAACTTCCATAATGATAATGAATTTTGAAAAATACCACGAAAATAATATGATGTTCTCCGCAATGATAATGCATTGCTGTTGTTACTATTGATGCAAATGAATTAACAACATAGGAGATTAAGGCTTTTCATTTTAAACTAAATGGATGATGTGGGATTGATGAGGAAAAATTATGTAAATGCATTGTTGATGTTACTATTGATGCAAATGAATTAACCATAGGAGATTAAGGCTTTGCATTTTAAAGTAAATGGATGATGTGCGATTGATAAGGAAAAAATAGCTAAATTTTAGTAAATTGATTAGAAATTAAGATAATATAATTATTATTAATTGTAATTATTATTAATTAGTTAATTATTAATTTTATAATTTAATAATTATAATTATTTTTTAAAATAATAAAATATATATATATATATATATTTCAATTTTTCATATTCTTTTCAAATAAATAATAAATAATTGTCAAAACATCACTTAGTTGGTTCCCAGTTAATAAGAAATACAATATATATAAACCTCTAATGACTCATTTATCAGCAACATATACAATAC
Organism: Pinus tabuliformis; assembly: GCA_031772625.1. Lineage (NCBI taxonomy): Eukaryota > Viridiplantae > Streptophyta > Pinopsida > Pinales > Pinaceae > Pinus > Pinus tabuliformis. The sequence continues at coordinate 4,257,092 of CM062807.1, read as the reverse complement.
ATCTTATATATTATGCACAGACTATATAATAAAGTACCTAAAACAATTATATAATAAATACCTAACCATTATATAATAAAATACCAAAAAAATATATAATAAATACCTAACCAATATATAACATACACATCTTTAATTAAATACCCTAATAGTGAACAAGCTCTTAAATATATATTATGCACGGACTATATAATAAAGTACCTAAAACAATTATATAATAAATACTTAACCATTATATAATAAAGTACCTTAAAAAAATTATATAATAAATACCTAACTAATATATAAAATACACATCTTTAATTAAATACCCTAATAGTGAACCAGCTTAACATAGAAAATGCAACATTTATATCTCTAGCCACACTTATACCACTAGCAACATGCATGTAAGTGTAATTATGCTTAACGGATGGGCATATACCGCACCGCACCAAACTTTGATAAGCCTTTTCAAGGTTGAAAATTGATAAAATCAACATAGCTCGAAGGATCACAAAGTATTGAGAAAAGTGGTGGTAAATACCTAACTAATATATAAAATACACATCTTTAATTAAATACCCTAATAGTGAACCAGCTTAACATAGAAAATGCAACATTTATATCTCTAGCCACACTTATACCACTAGCTCGAAGGATCACAAAGTATTGAGAAAAGTGGTGGTTTAAGTGGTGGTGTCTAAAAATATGGTTGTTTAATTAGATTTAGTTAAGTTTATTTAAACAATTTTAATAAGTTTTTTCAATTTAATTTTTAGAGATTGTTTTGGTTTTATTCATAAACTATTTCGTTTGAGTTTTTATGTTTCTCTTTCAAATTAAGATATTAATATACTTGCTAATTTAGTGTCTTTCTAAGTAGTTCATTTCATAACTTGATGACTTCATGAGCCATTGCATTACATGTATATCTAATCAAGCTCTTAAGACATTACAAATAAGTGGTCCCCACAACATATCTTCCTAAACTTAAAGTCTTATAACTTTTTATAGAAATATCTAAAACCAAAACCCTTAAAGTATTAATACATCACACACCAACTCCTTTACTACACAGTAACACCATTTACTCCATCTCCATTATTTTCATCTATACTACTACTATGTTAGCTTCTTATATTACATGATCCATAGCATGACTTTGGAAATGCAGTCATTCATGGGCATCAATCCCCATTGTCATCATTGCATCCCATCATTTTTTTCTCACTAGTAATGATCCCCACTCATTGCTCTTCTTTAGTGGACTCTATCTGCATCCCGATCTCATAGAAAAGCTTCACGGATTTTGTGGTCACTAGTAATGCTCCCCACTCATTGTTCGTCTTCAGTGGACTCTATCTGCATCCCGATTTGATAGAAAAGCTTCACGGATTTTGTGGTCTAAGTCAATTTCGCCAGGGATTTTAACACTGCAGCTTAGATGGCCTTCACTTTCTACTCTTCTTTTCAGGCGGGCTATCATTGCAACCCCTTGTTGCTCCGACAATAATCTTTCTGATTCTTTCCACCGTATTTCTAGCAATAATATTTTTGTTTCTTCCCACTATGTTTTCAGGTGGATTCTTCGCTGGCATTGTCATCCTCAGCGAAGGGAGGCCTAGCTTCCTCCTCCACAGATTCATTCACGGTGGCTAGCTCTTGAGACATCTTTAGCATCCTTGAACTGCTCTCTGCAGCACCACTTCCATTAGCCTCTACCGCCTCTAAAACTAATCGTTGCCGCCTCCTTCATCTGAGTCGACGAATTCTTCATCTCCTTTTTCCGTGTCATGTTTGAACCACAACTGCCCTCACATTGGGTCTTCTTGTTGATCTGTAACCAATCGAATTAAATGGCCTCTTCCTATTCTATTTTCTTCCTTTAAATTCACATTTTTCACAACAGGTAACCACATTTTTCATTGTTTCTTCTCCAGGACCTTAGCATAGCCCTCGTTTTCTCTCTGTAGTTCGAATGACTTGCCACTGCACATTTGGGATGCCACATGTTCTTTCGATTTTACCTTCGATTAAATTCTTTTTCCTGCGTGCCATGAGGATACATTATTGCAAATCTATATCCATATCCAGAGAGCACTTCTGCTGCGTTCTCCGTTTGACTCGTCAAGCTTCAATCCGTCTTTCATGGCTCCTTTTTCCAATCACATAGTTCCTCATTAGGGTTTTCTTCTCTCCTTCTCTCCGTGCATTTCTGCTTCCAACTATTTTTATTCTTTTTTATTTATTTAGTGCTCAGCATAGTTACCATATTTAAATTTGAAATCAATTTTTATGAGATATAGAAAAAATTAGATAACTTAAAATTTAATACTGAAAAAATAAGATAAATCAAAATTTAATATTGAAAAAGTTACACAGTAGACATCTTGCAAATACTTAAATATATTATTTTTTCAATATTTTAAAAAGTTGAAATATACAATATAATTGAAAATATCAAAAGCCTCTTAAAATTGTTGTCACTGAAATAAAAATGCATAGTTTTACATTAGAATAGCATATTGTGAGAATTTTTGTGTTCATCCATATACACAATTACACCATGTATTCTGAATTTTCATTGAAATTTTACATTAGAGTGAACTATATAAATTCCACATTACAAACAACATCTATGTTTTAAATGAAATCATATATTAAGTATATGCAAACTTTTTTTTAAATATATATTTATATCCTCAATTACTAGTTACTCATTGACTAAAACAACTCAAATTTTACTTTGTAAAAATTAGCAAAACATATATTCTTTTCAAATACCAATTATTCATTGATCCAATCAAACTAAATTCTACAGTGTAACAATAAAAATAACAATAACATTTGTTATTATTTAAAATATAAAGCTTTATTATAATTTAATATTTACTCAAATTTCCAATAAAAAAAAGTCTACCTTAAAAACCGTCCTGAAATTTTTACCAAAAATATTTCTATTTAAATTTGATAAATATGAAACACATCTATAATAATTATATAAATTTATAGCTTAGCATACCATAAATATTTATCTTTTATTTTACAAATTTTATTAAGAAATTTTTTACAAAAAAATTTGTATTTAAATTTAATAATGAAACACATCTATAAATAAATTTATAGCTTAACATACCATAAATATTTATCTTTTATTTTACAAATCCTATTAAGAAATATTCTAAGGCAAATTTTTTAAGGCAAATTTTTTTAAAATTTTCATAAACAAACTAACTTAAAAAATTTACTCAATAAAAAATCAACTAATTTTACCATTCATAAATAACATGCCATCTCATGGATCCAAATAGGTTTTTAAAGAACAAATGAACACTGTAAGATATCCCATATCACCCACTTGAAAAATTTACTCAATAAAAAGTCAACCAATTTTACTATTCATAAATAACATGCCATCTCATGGATCCATAGAGGTTTTTAAAGAACAAATGACCACTGTAAATCCGAATATCCCATAAATAACATGCCATCTCATGGATCCATAGAGGTTTTTAAAGAACAAATGACCACTGTAAATCCGAATATCCCATATCGAAGTTCACTGATGGAGAGCAATTCTAACGGTAACCTTATGCAATTTCATCACGTATGCAGAGTAGATAGTACACGTGGAAAGATTTTATGCAATTTCATCATGTATGCAGAGTAGATGGGCCACGTGGAAAGCTGTTGGACTCGTTCTGAATATGCCGTACCGAACTACGAATTGCGTATTAAGTCCCGAATCGAACCGAACCGCCGTATCTTCAAATTTTTTTGCCAACTCGATATAAATTGGTAACTAGGGTTGCTAGATGAAGATGTTTGCTGTTGTCACACCTCTCTTCTACACAAATTTTTTTTAAAATAATAATTACGCATACGTAACAATCTTCTAACTCAAACCCATAATATAATGTTATGAATATCAATGTACTTACACATTTCTAACCACAAGAATTATGGTCATCATAACTCTATGTAACTTGGCATACATTAGCATTGAAATAAATTTAGTGGAAACATTCGGCATACATTAGCAATATTATCCAGTTTCCATAGTTCATGGTTTAATGTTTGATGAACTTTATCTTGAGGTTATGACTGTACATTCCACCCAATCGGTTCACTTAACAACGCTTATGGTTAACCTTTATGCTTTGGACGTATGACACAACCACCAAATCGTTTCATCTACATAGTATTAATGAGCGTGGGTTTCTATGGCTCTGCCACGGTACCCGCTCAGTTGACAGGTCACAAGCGCTTTTACTATGGCTGTCCTTCCGGGGCAGGTGGCATGGTCTGGGTTCTCCAGCCATGTGACACCTTGGTGTTACCAATTTCGATTTTGCCACCAGCCGTCCCCGCCATAATTCAACGGCTTAGATCTGATCCGAAGATCGGATGGCTGGAGATCTTTCAGGGTTTATCGGGAATATTTAAGCGTTCATATCCAATGTTTATTCATTTGATGACTGGTCTTTGTGTTCGGCGCAACGTTCCTCCTCGAGCTCATTTCCAAGACTCGATACTGCAACCTGCTATTCTCCAGAGTTGCTTCCAGCTTACGATGAACCCTGCAGGTAAAGAATAACACTTCCAGGTTTTGGTATTGGTTTACGGCTTACCTTCACTGTAATGTCACTTAACGTTTCTGGTTTTCCTTGTCGAGTTTGGTACAGTCACCACGACTATGCAACGGTAGATGCCCATGGAGAATGGTTCTGCAATGGATCTCTGCAATTTCCAGGTATGAGCTCTTGCTAGCCGGCATATGCATCTTTAATGTAGTTTCGTTTGCAGTTTTAAGCAAACCCTGGGTAATCTTATGCAGGTCTCTGTTTTCAATGAGGTCTGCTCATTTGCTACCTGTGTTCTCGGCGAAGAGCCCTTTCAGTTTACTCATTAGTTAGCTAGGGTTTTGAAAAATACTATCTGGTTATAAAGTGTTGCTTCCATGGTTTCTGGGTTTATTTCACCCGTCAAGTTTTCTCCATGCTCTGTAATTATTGAGCCGCTTAGCGGCGGACTTGAATGACTTATGCTGTAATGCATGCTTTCCTTTCTGGCCTTCACGCGCAGATTTGGGTTTTTGAATACATGTTTATGTACTAAGTCTTTCTGCGCACAATGTATTGAAATGTTTAATGTTAATCTACTGTTTGCCGAGATTATGAGACTACTGGAACCTCCGGCACTCGTACTAATAATTGGGGTTAATTTCCATTTATGAAAGCTCTTTTCCATATGCAGAGTCTTAGGTTAAATGTGCTGTATAGTTCTTTATATATATACCCTCGACGGTTTCGGTCACGGTATTATCAAGTTACAAAGATATTCTTTTATTACTCTGTTCTGTTCATGGGAACTGTTGATCCACAGTCGATTGGGTATATCCTTGGATAATGGTTGATGTAAATTAGATAGACTTATATCCTCTTACACAGTATTTCATATACTATAAATGTCTGTGTATGTTGTCGCATGCAAGATTTACTGTTCAGTGTAATTACATTCTCATTTATTCGCAATGTACAGATGTTCTTTGAGTTCTTATGTGAATATCACTCATTACCGACGGCATATTTCCGGCTCGGTTTAGATATGAAAGGTGTCCATTTTGTTTGCATGCATTAACATTTGTACAGTTATTTCCACATGTATATTTTACTACTACTACACACTGAATCTTGATAACTCGTTTCTCTGTTATTGTTTTCCCCGGTATTCCACAGAATGGAACTATTTGTCCCAAACCCCGAACGGTGCTACAACACAGATTTGATTATCGGTTTGTGCCACGAGTGCTGAGACTCGGTACCAATCCGTTACAATGTAGGGTTATTATTTCCGCCCAAGGCCCTCGACTCAGGGTTTCTTGGTGTACAGTCTAGGTGAAACTAGGGTTCTTACCGGTTATCCTTCTCAGTTACCAGAATTCCTTATGTTTACCGGTTATGGTCACTACTGTTTAACTGTTCGATGTCTAACAGTCTCTTTTGAATGACCACCCATTGTCCGTATCTTAGATTGAGACTGCTACCAGTAGCCAGTCTTGACACAGGGCTTTCCCAACCTGTAAATAACTTTAATGCTATGTCTCTACAATATTATTTCCGTCTAGTGCTAACTCGGACTAGATTCGTTACAGACAACTTTCTTTTAGATTTTCCAGATACTCTTAAACTATCTTTGCTAACAGTGCTTAGGAATCAAGCAATCTTCCTAATTTCTTTACTGTAATTTCTACACACATTGCTTTTCATATCAGGTACTACTAGTTTGTGGAATCGTACCTGATTATCTCTGTCAGGAATGATTCTGTTCAAACAAAAAGTCACCTGAACTTATATTCTGCTCTCCTCCCAGCCACGAGATCCATCCTTCAGACGGTGTTCTCCCCCCGAGCAATCCTGCAGGCCTCCAGCCCTCAACAGGTACAGTGCACTCCTGTGCCAGGTTATCTGATCCTCACCAGACTTAACCTCTCACTTCTCCTTTCTTTCTTGGAGCAAGATCTGTTTTTCTTCTCTGTCTGTCCCCACAGCACAGAACCCCTCAGTCAGGGCTTTTCCCTCTTTTAGAGGGTAGTTCCATCAGTTATCACAACTGATCATTTGTTTTAAGATTCACCTCTTAGAGGCTGCCAGCAATTTCCAAACAAAAATACTTAAATTAAATTATTCAATCAGAATTAGTTTGTCACAGCTTTGTTTAAACATAACAACAACTGTTTGGTCTTTTACCATAGTAACTTTCAAATTTACATAGATCTGGGGTTATTACAGCTGTTATATTTTTTTAAACTCTGCTGATGTTGGTAAATTTTCTAAATGGTCAATTAGGATATTGAAGGTGGAAATTAAGGATTCTATAAAGGTGCAGTGATTTTTCTAAGACTCCCTCAAATGTAGTTTAGGTGAATTAAATTTGGGTATCATGAAGAGATTTTTCGTTATGTCAAAACCCGTAGGTGTTGGTAAACTTTCCAAACCAGTAACTAGGATCCCCAGGATTTTCCAAACCAATAATTAGGATCCCCATTCTAGAAATCATTGATAGAGCAGTGATTCTTCGAACACCCTCCTTAAATGTAGCTCAGGGGAATCAAACTTCGGTACCATGAAAAAATTTCCTGTCATACCAAAACCCGTAGGTTGCGGTAAACCTACGGATTCCATAAAAATACCCCCCATAAAAGTGTGGTGATTCCTTCAACACTAAACCTTTAAAAAGGCAATGAATTTACCCATGATCCCTCTATAAAGAAAAACCCTGCATGAGATAGCATAAGAAGCCATCTCTTTAGCTTGTCACAAAACACGTCCTCATGGTATTATTCCTCTTCCAAATTCAACAACTATTTCAACACCATGCACTCATAGTGTGGACTTTACAATGACAACAGATCACAAGTTTTCTATTCTTATCTATCTTGGCTTTGCTCTTTTTATAGCTTTCTGGCATTCTCACCTTGAACTTAACATCAATTTTTTGCATAAATGTTTTACCAAACCATTCTGGCTTCATACTCAATTTCAGACTTGATACTGGATGTCAGCTGTCAGACTTGATACTGGATGTCAGATGTTAGGATTATAGAGCATGAGAGAGGTGGTGGTGTCTTAAAACACGGTTGGTTGATTGCATCGCCCAGCAAAACAAATAAACATAAAAAATTTTAACTTATAAATAAGCTACATCAAACACCAATATTATGAACAAAATATAGGTACCCATATACATAGAAAATTACCAATAACTTAACCAAGTCAAAACATAAATACCTATATATAGAAAACTACTAATTAAAAACTTTACTATGTCAATGACATAATATTGCTGAGACATTCAGACGTTCCCATAAATGTCCTACAAATATCAAGATGAATCTTAACCGGCATTTCAAATGGAGCACATGACATAAGCTTGGATTCAAAGTTCTTTTAAAAAAATCATTTCGGTTTACATTTGAAAACGTGTGAACCTTCTCTGCATGTCGTGGCTGCACCGACGGGCTGGGAAGTTGAGTAACATATTCTCCAAGGTCACGAACAAAGAGAGAAAAGTTGATGCTTCACTGCGATGTATGTCTTTGTCTTAGGGCTAACATACGATAGTAATGCATATAATAAATAGTGAAAACTTGAAAAAGAAAACATGATACCATCTACATAAATTTGGAAACGGAACCATGAGAGACAGTTAGGTTTTTGAGTGCTTTCCTCCTGCTCGAACTGAACTTTATAGATATAGATATGTTGGTTTACTAATAATGTCCTTGAATATAAGATTCTAAAATTTAGAGCCAAGCAGAAGGGCGTGTTTCATTTTCCATGGACGCGAATGAATTGGACGTACTTAAATTTAAATTTAAAATAATTATTATTGTTAAAATATAGTTATTATTGTTCACAATTTTAAATTAGAGATAATAATCAACAATCCTTTGATTACTATAAATTTTTTGATTACTATAAATTTGTAGGTTGGTTCAGATGTGAATATAAACAATTTAACCATCAACCTCTGTTTAAGAAAGTAAGTGTATCATACCTAACCATGTACATTTAAAATTTTAAAGTGTTATTAATAGTTGTTGAAGTTAACCATTCAAATTATAGATAATATTCAATATTTTTTCAATTATTGTAAATTTGTATAATAATCTTTTAATCTGTGTAAATTTGTAGGTTGGTTTTGTTAGTCTTTACAATCTTTTAGGTTGAAAAGAAAATTGACAAGGGTAACCTCAAACCACTTCAGCTCAGTAGCTAGCCCTACTGAGCATGAAAGGGATCTCTCTAAGTCTCTCATTAGCCCTACTGAGCATGAAAGGGATCTCTCTAAGTCTCTCATCAGTGATATGACTTTAAAGCAAATGGATTTTAGACTAGATATGAGTATTTGTTTGTTTTTTTGTGAAAATTTGGTTTTTAAGGATTTGTTGAACTTAGGGTTTGGAGCCGCAAGTAGGGCAAACATCGAAAGGAGCTAGATATCAGAAGCCATGGTGTAATTTGGGTACTTGTCAGTATAGTATAGAGGATATGGTGTGGAAGAAACTAATGGGCATAAATAAACATGATTTCATTAGCTCAGAAAGGAAAAACACATAACCATGAAAACCAGATAACAGAGCTTGAAAAACAAGAATTTTGAGTATTTAATCCCAAGGAATTCATAGAAGGAAGAGATATAATGTAGATAAATATGTTTAGACAATGAGAAAACAAAAAGAATGAAGTAAAAGCACCATTGAGGAGAAATGATACATATAGACTCTCCTAGACCACTTGCCCACCTTCAGGAGTTGAATTCCTTGGTGGAGGAACTAACTCCAAGATTCTCTCAACCAACAAGTGAGAGTGAGAAGGTGAAACTCAAACAAGTGATGAAGAGTTTGTTTAAGAGTTTTCTTCTTTTATGAGGCATAATAAACATAAAAAAAAAAACCTACGATGTACATTTATTCATGCCTACATCACCTAGCCTCGTAACTAGTGCCATTACGTAGAGAATCTTGACTTTGACCAAGTTAAACTAGAAACTAGAAATTTTACACAGTGAAATTTCACAAATAAAAACAGAGAAAGTGCAGAAGTGCAGTGCGCACTTTGAGTTGATTCGCAGGTGCCTTCCAAGGGTCACAATACAAATATGAGAGAAGGGTGAACTAGCCCTTCAAGTCTAGTTTCTATAATAGTTTGAATTTCTGAATTTGGAGCACGAGAAGACCTTCAAAAATCCATTCTCCCAAGGTCACTCCATAAGCGTAATGGCTGTCAAAAAATGGTCCAGAATGCTAGTTTTTTGCCACTTTTTTGTATTTTTCTCCAAAAATAAGCCACCTCTGCAAAATCTGGGCAAATGGACTTTTAGAGGATGGAAACACCTTTCCAAAAATGTATACCTTTTCTCAAATGGAGGCCTAAGGAAAAAGTACAGCGCCAAAGCGCTGCACTTCTGGAGGAGCTGAATTTATGAAGTTAGACCAAAATTTCTCAAAAAACTCAAAATGCTCAGAATTTGCTCAAAATTGGAGAGAAGGTGTAAAAATAGATTTGTTATATCTTCATGGATGCTTTAGTAAGCATCTACAAGTTTTCCTTCATCCTTTTGGTCTTTTTTGGCCTCCTTGAGCTTGTTTTCAAGTTGTTTTACCTTTACATTGGCAATCATGTTTTGAGCTTGATAATGATGTGCCATCTGTCTGAGAAACTGATTGTCTTTATTTGACTTCTCAAGGAGATTCTCCAAGTGTTAATTCACCCAATTAAGCCAATATTCCTTATCTTGATGAACCTATAGGGCGATCCTATCTTCTAGGTCAAGATCCTAATTAAGAAGAATTTTTTTCTTGTTCCTCTTGCAAAGCTTTCTTGAGGCCTCTTGTTCTTCGGTGTTTGGCCTCGTATTCCCTTTTGACTTGCTTGATCACTAACTGAAATTCGCCATAAATAGAAATCTTTCTTGCTCCCAACTTTTTCAGAATTTTGAGGCCAACAACCAATGCCTCATATTCTGCCTCATTATTTGAACATTTAAAAGCTAGCTTGTAAGAGCTCATTCTCACATTTCGAGGGATTTTGTTTGGCAGATGTGATGGATCAAGTATCCAAACATCAATTCCTACTCCTTCTCTTCCTGATGCACCATCAAACTCCATGGTCCAAAGACTGTTTTCTTCATCTGGAAAAAGAATTTCTGAAGACTAAATTTCTTGATTTTTAGGATTTTGAATAGCTAGCTCAGAACTTTATTTTTTCTGCACTATTCTTTGAATCTCCTTAATAGTATTTGTAGGTTGTCTACATTCCTCACCAACCTCTTTACTTTCTGCTGTGATAGTTTCATGTATGCTTCCCATTAGGTTGGGAACTTCTGAAATTTCTACTAGCTGACTTTCATCATCAACAGAATCCATATCACTAAACAAAATGAAAGAGTAAAGATCAGTATGAACAACATGTATAGGATGACTGACTGGCTTTTCCTTACAACTGATTAGAAATTTCATCTTTTTTTCTCTATAAAGTTTCCGGAGCTGTCCAAAAACAGGGATAGTGGCGTATGAAAAGTCAAGTTGCAGAGTGCCCTTTAATTTTTCTCCCCAAGATCTTGAAAGAAACATGCCAAACCTAGGAGGAATATCAGCCACTACAACATCCATAAGTACATTTTTGGCTAGGATTTGGTCTAAGGACACTACCAAGTCTTTAATAAGACCAAGGCATTTCACTCTTCCAGAATCAAAAGAATAAAGATCATGGTAAGGTTGGGTGATGCTCAATCCTAGTTTATCCATGATGGCTTTAGGCATCAAATTATGAGAGGCGCTAGAATCTAGCATAGCATTATGAAGGATAAAGTCATGAAGTTTAAGACTCAGATAAAAATGAGGAATTTCACTATCTTTAGGAGCTCCTAAGGTTGGACCAAAAAGGATGGCTGTCTCATCATCTGCTACATTGACTGTATCAGACCTCTGATCAACCCTAAGCATTTTTGCAATCTGAAATTTGTATCTTTCATTCCTTACCAATTCAGTGAGGGGAATAACTATCTTCAATTTAGAAATTTCATTTTCCAAACTAAAAAGATTAGATTGCTTTTCTACCTCTTTTGAAGCGGTGTCCTTCCTTTCTGTTTGGCCTTTAGCTTGAGTTTCCTTCTTTTGGCTTTCAGTTTGCAATTCTTTGTCCTTCCTCACATTGCTATTGGAGGCTTCATTCATTCTATCCCAATTATGTGTGACAATACCTTTGTCTTTATTCTAGCCTATAGGAGTGGTTTCTTTGCTTAATGCATCCTTCTGCAAATTTGGTCATTTCTGAGTTAGAGTAACAGGCACATTTCTGTTCCTTAAACTGTACTACTTTTGGAGATGACTTAGGGCATTCTGATATCCTCTTTGGTACTATTCATTCCTATCAGCCCACAGATCTTCGCTTGCAAGCACAAATTGTTGATCATTTGGTATAAAAGAGTCTTCAGTAAATTGATATTCCTCTATTAGGAAAGTAGGAAATTCATCTTATTGAAAGAAATGATTTCCCTCTACAATTTCTTCTTCATCTTCTTCCTGACCTTCAGAGTAATTTTGCTGAAATGGAGCTTTTACTTGACTTTGAGATCTTTATTTCGTTGCTCTTTCTGTCGATTTCTGAACTATTGTTCCTACTGTCCACGAAAGTTAGGATTCCTCACTGATGGTTCAACTTGTCAACCAGTTATGGATATTTTATCCATCATCCTCTCCATAGCTTTTATCAGACTATCAATCTTTAATTCAGAAGATGATGTAGGTTCTTCTCTGAAAAAAACTCTCTTCTCCACCCTCTCTGGCTTTGATTTTGACTTCTTAATGAGCAAATTGGCTTCAACACTGATTGCATTTCGCTGCATCTCTTCAAGACTAGTTGGGTCTCTTTCTTTGATATGGTAGGCCATATATGGATCGAAAGCATCAGGATAATGAAGAAGAGCCAAACCAAGAGGAGGTTTCATATCATCAAGTATAGAATTGTACATTGTATTAAATCTTGATGTGAATTCTTGAATTATTTCATTGGGGTTCCTTTCCATTGAATTATATTGAACCAATATCTATAATGGATTTTTCTTCTCCTGCCAACGATCTAGAAATAATTCAATCAGTCTTTAAGAACTGTTAATGGAATTTGTAGCTAGGGTTTGAAACCATTTCTTAACATCTCATGAGAAACTCTGAGCGATAATCATCATTTTGGCATTCTCCTCATCAATTTCTTCTAAATCAATGAAGTCTATTAACTTGTCAACATGCTGCTGAGTTGTAATTTCTGCACTTCCATCAAACAAAGGAAGTCTTTGACCATAGTTCTGAGGCAAAGCAGTAAGTTGAGAAGGTAGTAAGAGAGGCACAAATCTTGCCATGACTGCTGGAGAAGGTGAAGGTGTTACAATGGATTGTGTAAGTACAGGTGGTGATGCTGATGAGGATAATGGAACTACTAAAATGAGTTGTAGAGGCAAGGATGGAACGAACGGGGGAGGGAGGAAAGGTGATGAAACTGAAGCTTTAGGAGATGCGGTATATGAGCTTGGAGGTGAAAAAGAGAATGAGAGCTTATCGCAATGTTGTACTTGATATTCTCAAAACTTTTTCAGAATATACATTATCTCTTATTCCTAGAACTCAGAATGTCATAGCTAATTAACTTGCCACTGCGGCCAGTGTGGTGAAGAATCCTTTTCATTGTAATCATAGGTACTCCATCCATGTTAAGCATCGCCCAGTTGTCCTAGATAACATGATGTTTTGGCAAGTATTTGTTGATGATAAGCAGATAAATAGTTTTCTGCAGTTGGAAGGAGAATTTCAGAATTCTCACATTGATGATGCATACAATTTTGATGATTCCCACATTCATTCAGTTGACACTGAAGTATTACAGCTCAAGGACAAAAACATTCCAAGAGGCTTGGTACCTTTGAAAGAGTTATTTGACAGGGATGATATTTCCAAGAAGCCCACCATGGTTCCTACTGAAAAGAGAGTAGAAGATGTCAACATTGGCACAGTTGAAAATCCTAAATTGGTCAAACTATCAAAGTCTCTATCTCTTGAAACAAAGGGTAAGTACATGTATTTAATGAAAGAATTTGCTAATGCATTTACTTGGGATTACTCTGATCTGAAAGTTTATGATAAGAGTATCATTCAACACGTCATTCCTATAAAGCCATATGAGAAGCCATTTCACTAGAAATTGAGAAGAATCAATCCCAAATTGTTGTCATCAATCGAAAAAGAGGTAAATAGACTTTATAAGTCCGGAATAATTGTTCCTATTCAGTTTTCCAAATGGATTTCTAATCTAGTACCTATGAGGAAAAAGACTAGGGAAATTCGTCTATGTATTGATTTAAGAAATCTCAATAAGGTGTCCCTTAAAGACAACTATCCTCTACCTAAGATGGATCATATACATCAGAGGGCGGTTGAGTCTTCTAGGATGTCATGACTTGATGGATACTCTAGGTACAATCAAATTATGGTACACAAGGATGATCAGCTCAAGACAACCTTCACAATGCCATGGGGTACATTCATGTATGCCAAGATGCCTTTTGGGCTGAAGAATGCAGGAGCTACCTTTCAACGGGCTATGGACATAACATTTGCAAATGAAAAAGATATATTTCTGGTTATCTATCTTGATGATCTAATAGTATTTTCAAAATCTGATGAAGATCACTTGCATCACTTAAGGATTGTTTTTCAGAAATGCAGAAAATTTGGCATCTCACTTAACCCAAAGAAGAGCTTGTTCACCATGGAAGAAGGTAAGCTACTAGGACACATCATCTCTAAAGATGGCATCCACATTGATCCTACCAGAGTGGAGGCTATTAAGCAATTAGACTTCCCTAGGAACAAGAAAGAGATTCAATCATTCAATGGGAAAATTAATTTTTTGAGGAGATTTTTTCCTAATCTAGCTGATCACTTGAAAGAAATGACAAATATGTTGAAGAAGGATAGCAAGGTAAAGTGGTCTTTGTAGGCTAAGAAATCATTTAATGCGGTAAAGTTTACATTATCTAATACTCCTATTTTGATTAGCCCAAATTATACCTCAGATTTCATCATTTTTTCTTTTGCTTCTAAGCACACATTAGCAGCAATCCTAATGTAGAAAAAAGATCAGAAAAATGAGCAGCCTATAGCATTCTTCAGTCGCACTATAAGAGATGTAGCATTGAGATATAATATCATTGAGAAACAGGCATTGGCATTGGTAAAATCCCTCAAATATTTCCGAGTTTATATTCTACATTCACATACTATTGCTTATGTCCCTATTGCAGTGGTAAAGGAAATTATTGTACAAACAGATCCAGAAGGCAGAAGAGGAAAATGGATTGCAACAATGCTAGAATATGACTTGGAGATCAAACCTACAAAGCTTATCAAAGGACAAGGGTCAGCCAAGCTTATGGTGGAATCTAATCTACATGCACTGGATATTAATTTGATGGCTACACTATCAGAAGAATCAGAAGAATCAGAAGAAAAGGACCCTTTCTTGCAAGTGGCTGATATGTTCATGTCTTCACCTTGGTACTCTGACATTGTCTATGTCTTGTAGCACTTGAATCCTCCTCGAGAATTTCCCAAAGATAAAGTTACATCACTGAAACTCAAAGCTTCAAAATATTGTATTATGGATAGTGTTTTATTTTGGAAAGATCCTGGAGGTATGCTGCTGAATTTTTTAATAGAAAATGAAGCTAAAGACATAATGAAGGATTTTCATAAGGGAGATTGTGGCGGTCATCATTTTTGGAAAACTACAGCAAATAAGATCTTAAGAGCTGGTTTCTATTGGGCCACCCTCTTTTCTAATACATACAACATAGTCATGAGCTACTATGAATGTCAAATTTTTCAAGGAAAGAGGAAACTTCTGCCATTACCACTACAACCAATTTTGATTTCAGCTCCTTTCCAGTAGTGGGGTCTTGATTTCATTGGCGAAATCCATCCTTCATCTTCAGCACAACACAAATGGATTTTAACAGCCACCGAAAACTTTAAAAATTGGATTGAAGCTATCCTGACCAAGAAAGCTACTGATTATGTCATCATTCAATTTCTGGAGTCTAATATCTTGTCTAGATTTGGCTGCCCACAGAAAATAATAATAGACAATGTTGTTGCTTTTAAATAAAAAAGAATGGTGGATTTATGTGCCAAATATCATATTGTGCTAGGACATTCTACTTCTTATCATCCACGGGGGAATGGCCTACCTGAATCTTCCAGCAAATCTTCGGTTAACATCATCAAAAAGGTCCTGGAGGTGAACAAGAAGAATTGGCATAAAAAACTCATTAATGCTTTGTGGGCAATAGGGTCAGCACCAAAAAGTCAATAGGTATGTCTCCTTTCCAGCTGGTATATGGAGTTGACACAATATTTCCTTCATCTCTTGCTGTCCCAATAATGAAAATCCTACAGGAATTGGATAGTGAAACTAATGACATACAAAGGAGAATAAACCAGATGATTCATTTACAACAGACAAGAGAAGAAGTTTTTCAGAACACATCCAAACTCCAAGAGAAAATCAAAAATATTTATGATCACAAAACCAAGGAAGACAATTTCAATTTGGGAGATGTAGTCCTTTGGTGGGATGCTAGAAATGAAGACAAAGGCAAACATGGTAAGTTTGAGAACTTATGGAAGGGACCATATAAAATTTCTGCTTTCAGAGGAAAGAATGCTTTCTTGTTGGAAGAGATGGATGGAAAATATTATTCAGGAGGGGCGACCAATGGTAGGCTTCTCAAGCACTACTATGTCTAAAATCCTGAAAGGTCATCATCATTGTACATACCGGTGTGTATTTTACTTCTAGCATTTTAGATAGTTGTCATCAGAGTTTGAAGCCTAAAGTGAAGGCATTAAGACTCTTTGAGTTAGTACGATTTTCTTTTTTTATTTTTATTTTTATTTTTTTATTTAGTTCTTTTGTCATGTCAAAACGTTAGTGAGTCTCATGTCAAAAAATCAGTTTTTATGCATGTTGACTCCAATGCCCAATATATAAGGCTACTTGATCTACGGTGTTCTTGACACCTCCAAGGAGCTGCCATCCCAAATTGGAGCCAAATTTCATGAACAGTTTGAATTTTTGAATTTGGAGCACGGGAAGACCTTCAAAAATCCATTCTCCTAAGGTCACTCAAGAAGCGCAACACCTGTCAAAAAATGGTCTAGAATGCCATTTTTTGCCACTTTTTTGCATTTTTCTCCAAAACTAAGCCACCTCTGCAAAATTTGGGTAAATGGGTTTTTAGAGGATGGAAATACCTTTCCAAAAATTTATACCTTTCCTGAAATATAGGCCTAAGGAAAAAGCGCAGCACCAGAGTAAAAAGCGCAGGGCCAAGGTGTTGCACTTCTGAAGCAGCTAAATTTCTGAACTTAGACCAAAATTTGTAAAAAAACTTGAAATGTTTAGAATTTTCTCAAAATTGGAGGGAAGGTGTAAAAATAGGTTTTTTATATCTTCATGGATGCTTCAGTAAGCATCTCCAAGTTTTCCTTCATCCTTTTGGTCTTTTTTGGCCTCCTTGAGCTTGTTTTCAAGTTATTTTACCTTGACATTGGCGATCATGTTTTGACCTTGATACTGATGCATCATGTGTCTGAGAAACTGATTGTATTTGTTTTCCTTCAAAAGGAGCTTCTCCAAGTGTTCATTCACCCTATTAAGCCAATATTACTTATCTTGATGAACCTCTAGGGCAATCCTATCTTCTAGGTCAAGATCCTCATTAAGGAGAATTTTATTCTTGTTCCTCTTGCAAAGCTTTCTTGAGGCCTCTTGTTCTTGAGTGTTTGGCCTAGTATTCCCCTTTGACTTGCTTGATCACTAACTTGGAGTCGCAATAAACATAAATCTTTTTTGCTCCCAACTTTTTCATAATTTTGAGGCCAGCAATTAATGCCTCATATTCCGCCTCATTATTTGAACATCCAAAAGCCAGCTTGTAAGAGCTCATTCTCACATTGCGAGGGATTTTATTTAGCTGATGTAATGGCCCAAGTATCCAAAAACCAATTCCTACTCCTTCTCTTCCTGATGCACCATCAAACTTCATTGTCCAAAGACCATTTTCTTCGTCTGGAAAAAGAATTCTTGAAGACTGAATTTCTTGATTTTTAGTATTTTGAATGGCTAGCTCAGAACTTTCTGTTTTTTGCACTATTCTTTGAATCTCCTCAATAGGATTTGTAGGTTTTCTACATTCCTCACCAACCTCTTTACTTTCTGTTGTGATAGTTTCATGTATGCTGCCCATTAGGTTGGGAACTTCTGAAATTTCTACTAACTGACTTTCATCATCAATAGAATCCATATCACTAAACAGAATGAAAGAGTCAAGATCAGTATGAACAACATGTATAGGATGATTGACTGGCTTTTCCTTACTGTTGATCATAAATTTCATCTTTTTTTCTCTATAAAGTTTCTAGAGCTATCCAAAAACAGGGATAGTGGCGCATGAAAAGTAAAGGTGCAGAGTTCCCTTTAATTTTGGTCCCCAAGATCTTGAAAGCAACATGCGAAACCTAGGGGGAATATCAGCCACTACAACATCCATAAGTACATTTTTGGCTAGGATTTGGTCTAAGGACACTACCAAGTCTTTAATAAGACCAAGGCATTTCAGTCTTACAGAATCAAGAGAATAAGGATCATGGTAAGGTCGGGTGATGCTCATTCCTAGTTTATCCATGATGGCTTTAGGCATCAAATTATGAGAGGCGCCAAAATCTAGCATAGCATTATGAAGGATAAAGTCATGAAGTTTAAGAATCTAATAAGAAGGAGGAATTTCACTATCTTCAGGAGCTCCTTCTAAGGTTTGACCAAAAAGGATGGCTGGCTCATCATCAGTTACATTCACTGTATCAGACATCTAATCAACCCTAAGCATTTTTGCAATCTGAAATTTGTATCTTTCATTCCATACCAATTTAGTGAGGGGAATAGCTATCTTCAATTTAGAAATTTCATTTTCCAAACTAAAAAGATTAGATTTCTTTTCTACCTCTTTTGAAGTGGTGTCCTTCCTTTCTGTTTGGCCTTTAGCTTGAGTTTCCTTCTTTTGGCTTCCAGTTTGCAATTCTTTGTCCTTCCTCACATTGCTATTGGAGGCTTCATTCATTCTATCTCAATTATGTGTGACAATACCTTTATCTTTATTCTAGCCTATAGGAGTGGTTTCTTTGCTTAATGCATCCTTTTGCAAATTTTGTCTTTTCTGAGTTAGAGTAACAGGCACATTTATGTTCCTTAAACTGTACTACTTTTGGAGAAAACTGAGGGCCTTCTGATATCCTCTTTGGTACTCTTCATTCCTATTAGCCCACAGATCTTCGCCTGTAAGAACAAATTGTTGATCATTTGGTATAAAAGAGTCTTCAGTAAACTGATCTTCCTCTGTTAAGAAAGTAGGCAATTCATCTTCTTGAAAGAAGTGATTTGCTTCGACAATTTCTTCTTCAACTTCTTCCTGACCTTCAGTGTAATTTTTCTGAAATGGAGCTTTTACTTGACTTTGAGGATCTTGATTTTGCTACTCTTTCCGTCGATTTCTGAACTGTTGTTGCTATTGTCCGTGAAAGTTAGGATTCCTCACTGATGGTTCAGCTTGTCGATTAATTATAGATATTTTATCCATCATCCTATCGATTGTTTTTATCAAACTGTAAATATTTGATTCAGAAGATGATGCAGGTTATTCTCTGAAAACAACTCTCTTCTCCACCCTCTCTGGCTTTGATTTTTACTTCTTAATGAGCAAATTGGCTTCAACACTGATTGCATTCCGCTGCATATCTTCAAAAGTAGTTGTGTTTCTTTCTCTGAGTTGGTAGGCCATATTTGGATCGAAAGCATCGGGATAATGAAGAAGAGCCAAACTAGGAGGAGGTTTCATATCATCAGATATAGAATCATACACTATATGAAATATTGATGTGAATTCATGAACTACTTCAATAGGGTTTCTTTTCATTGAATTATATTCAGCCAATATCTGTAATGGATTTTTCTTCTCTTTCCAATGATCTAGAAATAATTCAATCTATCTTTGAGAAATATTAATGGAATTTGCAACCAGACTTCGAAACCATTTTTTAAGATCTCCTGAGAAACTCTAAGCGATAATCCTCATTTTGGCATTCTCCTCATTAATTTCTTCTAAATCAATGAAGTCTATTAACTTGTCATCATGTTGCTGAGCTGTAATTTCTGCACTTCGATCAAAGAAAGGAAGTCTTTGACAACAGTTCTAAGGCAAGGCAGTAAGTTGAGCAGGTAGTAAGAGAGGTGGAAATATTGCCATGACTACTGGAGAAAGTGAAGGTGTTACAATGGAATATGTATGTATGGGTGGTGATGCTAATGAGGATGATCGAACTACTAAAATCAGTTGTAGAGGCAAGGATGGAATGAACGGGGTAGACATGAAAGATGATGAAACTGAAGCTTTAGGAGATGTGGTAGATGAGCTTGGAGATGAAAAAGAGGATGAAGTTGTGGCTAGGTATTCAAATTGGTATTGAACAAAAGCTTTTTCGGTTGTGATCTGGAGTTGGTCAGCAAGGCTTTGAAGCTTATCAAAGTTTAACCATAGTTCATGATCAGTCTTAGCAGACAAAGGTTCTGAAGAAAAAGAGTGAGTTTCAACATCTAAAGGTTATAGTGTTGTATCAGAGATGCAGGAGTCAGACTTAGACCTTGTAAGTGATAATTCTATATGCTCTTCAAATGGGATTTTCTTAAAGGCGAATAGATTTTTAGGTTGAGAAGTTGTTATTTTAATTTTACTAACTACACTTTTATTGATAGGTAGCCAAAGTTTTCTGAGTAGTCTTTCAGGGTCTTCAAGAATGAAGGGTGGATTTGGGTCAGGATTTGACATGGTATGCCTTTTAGAAGCCATAATGTATACACCCTAAACTGATGAGATTTATGAATTCAACCTATCTTTGGATACTGGAAACTAAGAGGTACAAGAGTAGTTCTTTGAAAGCTCTTAGATTTTTCCCAGGAATAATTTAACAGTTGTTTCCCCAACAACGACGCCAAAAATCTTAGTCCTTACAATCTCCTAGGTTGAAAGGGAAATCAACAAGGGTAACCTAAAACCACTTCAGCTTAGTAGCTAGCCCCACTGAGCATGAGAGGGATCTCCATAAGCCTCTTATCAGTGATATGACTTTAAATAAAATCGATTTTAGACTAGATATGAGTATTTGTTTTTTTGTTTGTGAAAAATTGGTTTTTAAGGATTTGCTGAACTTAGGGTTTGGAGACACAAGTAGGTCTAGGCTGTGGGAATGCAAGAGCAAACATAAGAAGGAGCTAGATATCAGAAGCCATGATTTAATTTGGTTATTTTTCAGTGTAGTATAGAGGATATGGTGTGGAAGAAATTAATGACCATAAAGAAACATGATTTCATTAGCTTAGGAAGACAAAACACATAACCATGAAAACCAGATAACAGAGCTTGAAAAACAAGAATTCTGAGTATTTTATCCCAAGGAATTCATAGAAAGAAGAGATATAATGTAGATAAAGATGTTTAGACCATGAGAAAACAAAAATAACGAAGTAAAATCACCATGAACTCACTGGGCTAGATTTCCTTGAAAATATCTACAACCTGTATCTGTATTAGCTAAAAGATGATTACAATGCAAGCCTCCTTCACAAAAAGTTCCACTTTCTTCTCCTAAGGTGAAATAGTACCTATAGACTCTTCTAGACCACTTTCCCACCTTCAGGAGTTGAATTCCCTGGTGGAGGAACTAACTCCAAGATTCTCTCAACCAATAGGTGAGAGTGAGAAGGTGCAACTCAAACACCTCATGAAGAGTTTGTTTAGGAGTTTGCTTCTTTCATGAGGCCTAATAAACATAAAAAACAACCTATGATATACATTTATTCATGACTACATCACATAGCCTCGTAACTTGTTCCATTACATAGAGAATCTTGACTTTGACCAAGTCATACTAGAAACTAGAAATTTTACATAGTGAAATTTTGCAAATAAAAACACAAAAAGTGCAGAAGCACAACACTAGCTTTGAGCTAACTTTCAAGTGCCTAGGGGTCCAAATGAAAATTTGGGAGAATGGTCGACTAGCCCTTCAAGTCTATTTTCCATAAAAATTTGGATTTCTGAATTTGGAGCATGGGAAAACCTTCAAAAACCCATTCTCCCAAGGTCGCTCCAAAAGCGCAACACTTATCAAAAAATGGTCCAGAATGCTAGTTTTTTTGCCACTTTTTTGAACTTTTATCCAAAACTAAGCCACCTCTACAAAATTTGGCAAATGGGCTTTGAGAGGATGTCAATACCTTTCCAAAAATGCAGACCTTTACTCAAATGGAGGCCTGAGGAAAAAGCGCAGCGCCTTCTAGAAAGGCCAAATTTCTGAATTTAGACCAAAATTTGCCAAAAAACCCAAAATGCTAAGAATTAGCTCAAAATTGGAGGGAAGGTGTAAAAATGAGTTTTTTATAGCTTCATGGATGCTTCAGCAAGAATCTCCAAGTTTCCCTCATCATTTTGATCTTTTTTTGCCTCTTTGAGCTTGTTTTTAAGTTGTTTCACTTTGACATTGGTGATCATGTTTTGAGCTTGATAATGATGCGCCATGTGTCTGAGCATTTGATTATCTCTGTTTGCCTTCTTCATGGGCTTCTCTAAGTGTTAATTTACCCTCTCAAGCCAATATTCTTTATCTTGATGTACCTCTAGGGCAATCCTTTCTTCTAGGTCAAGGTCTTCATTAAGCAATATGTGTTTTTATTCGTCTTGCAAAGCTTCCTTAAGACGTCTGGTTCTTGGTCTTTTCCTTTTCCCTTTTACCTGCAATGCTTCAGGCTCACTTGATGTCACAATCTCCTTCCCTTTGCCAATTTGTTGCATTAACTTAGTTTTTTCCTTTTCTAGAATCAACTCTTTTGCTTTGAGTTGATTGTTTTCCTATTCAAGGAATGATGTAATATACTTTTCCCTTTCCGGATTTATTGCCAGCTCCTTGATTTGGTAGTCCTTTTCCCTGATAGTCTGTCTCATAATTGAAGTATCATCTTCCTCCTCTAAATCAATAAGCTCAAATTCATGCTCAACTATCTCCTTATCCTTTGCTGTTGATTCTTGCTTTGTCAATGAAGAAGGCTTGGCCCCTTTCTCTTTGTGAGAAGAAAACATAAGCCTCTACCCTTTCTTATACACTTTGGTCACCTCTAGATTAGGTAACTGAATCTTCTCTTTTGTTTCGCTAGATGACACTAGCTCTATTTGTTGTTTTGGTGCACTTGGGGATTGAGATGTTTCATTTTCCTCATGCCATTTTAAAGCTGCTTCTAAAAAGGCTTCCCAAGCCATACCTCTCTCTACTAGTTGATGAAGGACAATGATTTTGATGAGACTGTGATGGAAAAAGCTTGCAGAGTGCTCTTTTTCCTTTAATTGTATCTTTTCAAACATTTTTGCAGTCCTCCTGAACAAGCAATTACACATGTTGGGTGGCTTTTGAGATGTTAAGTGCATCAAGAGGCGAATATGATAGGCATACAACCTGGAGAATCTACCTTCACAGGTACAAAACCTCATGACAGTCTGCATTAAAGGGCATACTTCTCAAGAAAATATCTAACAGGCATGAGGTGATTATGTGTATCTCTATATGGAGTCTTTAAGAAGGGCTTGTAGTTTTCAAGATCTAGACTCATTCCCTTGAACCAATGTTCACCGTTGTCTGGTAAAATAGTTGCTAGTGAGATGGAGGCCACTGAGAAGCTAAAATCAATACTAACAATGGCAACAATATCTCCTTTCAATTATGTAGCTACCCAATCTATCAGCTACTCATAAAACCCTGCTTCACTTACTCTTTTACAAAACTCCAATCGGTGAACATCCTCAAAGAATTGCTTGATGAAAGGATATGAGTTGATTTTGTTGCAATCTGATGGTTCATATCTGAGAATCCTCCCTCCTTTGCGTTCTCTCTCTCTTTCTTGTGAAGATTCAACCTCCATGATGACACAAATTTCTAGCAGCAGGAAGTTAATTTAGATGTGAGGTGAGAATGAAAATGAAGTGATATGTGAGAGATTTTGACAAAATGATGGGAGGGGTTTTATGAAAGATGAGATGGCATTGAAAAACTGATGGAAATGAGTAAGGAAAATAGTGAACAAATGTGGCTGCCTATAAATGAGACAAAGAAGGTTTATGATGAGATTTTCCCAAAATAACTCTAGGAATGAGCTAGGGTTTTGTTTTTTTAGTGTTTAAACTTAGTTTGGAGGTTGATGAACTGGTCAAAATGACTCATTAGACATGTGTGCAGGTGTAGAATATAAATTTCCATGTTTTAGAGGTGAAAAGTTATGATGACCATCTCTACCCTAGCATTTCCCATGGAAATTTTGCTACAAAGCCTAGCTTGAGAAATTATGGGCATGGAATGGAATTGGGAAAGAAAATAGAGAGGGAAATGATATACATACTTGTTCCTTAGCTTTAGAAAGCTATTTGATGGAGCTTGTAAGAAAGAATTTGGAATTTGGGAAAATTTGGGTGAGCTTCGGGTACTCTATCCTTCGTGCAGTGCAGTTCTTCTACGCGCAATGCCAAAGTGTAGCGCCTGCCTCCTAAGCATAGTGCAGTGTATCTACGCGCAACACCTTCAATTTTTGGCCAATTTCTCCTAGGGAAACAAGTTTTTTTCTTTTTTGGGCAAGTGAGCTCGATGATGAGGAGTGAATGGGATATGAATGAAAAGGTTATGAGTCTTTTTGAGTTTATATAGGGATAATTTCCTCACTTTTTCAAAAAAAAGAAAGGAAACCAACCCTCCTTTGTGAAATAATTTCACTTTTTGAAGACAGATTTTACCTTTACCATTGCATGTGTGCTTTTTCTTTCCTGAGTGCTGGAGCTTCCTTCTTCTGAAACCTTTGATGTCATGAAAATATGAAAAGTGTGTGAATAAATCATGATCAATTCATCAATAGTTGCTTTGTCATGTTTGACTTATTTTTGGTTTTTTAATGGAAATGGTGGACCTTGGGGACCCTTGTGACCTAATGGATGACCTAAGACCTAATGGAATGATGATGATGACTTGACCCATTTTCATGGTGAAACCTTCATAAAATATGATAAGCAAATTTGAAACAATGACTCCATCTTTGGACTGACCATACAATGACCAAATTTGTTGTGTAGACCTAGTAACAGAAAAATTTGATGATGAAAGCCTGAGAAGAACATGGTAAAAGCATTTTTTTGATCCAGGTGACAGGCTAACAAGACTGACACTAACAGGTTTGAATGTAAATGTAAATGTAATTAATTTATTTATCCACCTCTATTTTATATATATGTTAATTTATTTTATTATTATTTATATTTTTAGAATAGAAATAAAAGATTACTATTTGAATTATAATTCACTTGATTTTTTAAAATACAATTATTTTAGTATTTAAAATATGTTTCATGTATATATAAAGAAGAAAGATTATTTTGACAGTCGAAAAGAAAATTTAAAGAGATTAAAAGAAAAGACTAACGATAAAATACCATTAAGGAATTCTAAATAAGTACAAATTCCAACATCCAAAAGTAAAGCTTCCTTTGGGAGCAGATCTGATAGAACATTTTGGTCCCTCTAATAGTGAAGGAATTGAATATAATCAAACTATTGTTGTAGTTACATAATCTTCCTTTTCCATGATTCCAATTGAAAGATTCTTGGATCCATCTTTCCATTGAATAAATACACTATAATTTTAAAATACCAATCAATTTTAAAACCTTAACTTGCTTCCACAAAGTTAACCTCAGAGCACACCATAGTGAAATCAACTCAACGACAAATTTCATACCATTTCAAATGCCCAAATTATGTTTTAGAACCACATTTTGAGGGAATAAAATGACAAGACCAACCCCGCAATTCTCCCTTTGATACTAACCATCAAATAAACCTCATACATTTCCTTCAGATTGCACCAGCTCTCTTATAATTCTTGTTTTCTTCAATTTCAGGGGTTTTACCTATTTTAGAAAAGCTACTTTAGAATTATGTGCTATTATTGTTGAGCATACAACATCATTTTGAAACAAAAAAATATATTTCTCCCCAACCAACTACCAAACATCATCAATATTATAAAAATTTAAAAGACAAATTAAATCTCCAAACACAAAGCCACATATTTTCCTTGACAGAGTTCCCAAACCACGACTTTTAAAGATGTGAGTGTAAAAAAATTATCGATTTAAAAAAATACGAATATAATTTTTAAATGTTATTAATAGTTGTTTAAGTTCACAATTTCAAATTATAGATAATAATGAACTTTTTTTTAAATACTATAAATTTGTATAATAATATTTTAATCTGAGTAAATTTGTAGGTTGATTCAAATGTAAATGTAATCGATTTATTCATCAATCTCTATTTTATAAACCTATTAATATTTTTTTGTTTATTTTATATACCTATTAATATTTTTTGGTTTTGTTTTTCATTGTATTATTTTCCATATTTCTAGAATAGAAATAAAAATGTACTCTTTTGTTCAATTTCTTAACAAATATTTTCTTTTAGTATCTACAATATGTTTCACATATATATATATATATGGAAGTAAGGTTAATTTGTCATTCTAAAAGAAAATTTAAAGAGATTAAAGGAAAATAATAACAATAAAATACCATTGTGGAATTCTAAACAGGTACAAATTCCAATATCCAAGAGTAAAACTCTACAATATGTTTCAGACATATATATAAGGAAGTAAGGTTAATTTGTCATTCTAAAATAAAATTTAAAGAGATTAAAGGAAAATAATAACAATAAAATACCATTGTGGAATTCTAAGTAGGTACAAATTCCAACATCCAAAAGTAAAACTTCATTTGAGAAGAGATTTGCTAGAATATTGTGCTCCCTATAATAGTGAAAGATTTCAATATCATCAAATTATTGTTGTAGTTACTGAATCTTCCTTTTCCATGATTCCAATGAAAGGATTCTTAGATTCAATTTTCCATTGAACCAATCCACTATTATTTGGGAATCACCAATCAATTTTAAAACCTTCACTTGCTTCCACAAACCTAACCTCAAATCACACCTTCGAGAAATTAACTCAGCAACAAAGTTTGTACCATTTGCAATGCCCAACCTACATTTTAAAACCACATTTTGAGGGAATAGAATGACAACACCAACCACAAATCTCCCTTTGACATGGACCATCAAATACACCCCATACGTTTCCTTCAAATAACACCAACTCCCTTATAATTCTTGTCTTCTTAGATTTAAAGGGTTTGACTAAAAGCTAATTTAAAATTATATGCAATTATTGTTGACCATACAACATCATTTTGAAAAAGAGATATAAAGAAATATTATTCTCCCTAACTAACTACCCCACATTACAAACATCTAGAGAAATTTAAAAGAAAACAAACTAAATCTTTGAAACCAAAGCCACATATATATTTTTTTTAAGTGAAAATATCTCTTTCCAAAGTCTTCACAATATATATATATATATATATGGTTAACAAATTCACTATTATGAGGACATACATCACAAACATCTAGAGAAATTTAAAAGAAGACAAACTAAATCTCTAAAACCAAAGCCACATATTTTCTTTTTTATTTTTAAATGTGAAAACATCTCTTTCCAAAGTCTTCACAAAAGATAAAAATAAAAATAAATGGTCAAGAGATTCACTCTTATGAGGACATAAAACATAGAGTCTAGGATCTCCCCACCCTTTTTTTACTAAAACATCCCAAGTGAGAATTTTTCTTTTCAAGTTATAAAAACATATGACATTTGAGGAGTGATTGACCCTTCCAAACAAAATTAAACCACCATTTTGATTCACAAGTTATATTTTTGTAAATCAAAGAGTTATATCCTTGATTAGCCAAAATAACCTCACATTGCTTATTTTTAGACCAAGAAAGACTATCCTTTTGATCCCTAAAATGTCTACATTCTATAGCGTAGATGAGGGTGATGTGTGGAGTTGTCATGTGTCCCTCTTGAAATACAAACAAAATATTCTCTAAATAGAAAAGCAATGTCTTCCATTATTAACAAAAAAAACAAATATACATATTTAGTTAGTTTTAATTAAAAGCATTAAAAGCATCAATAATCCCTAATAATGTGGTAAAAAATCTTACAATTTAATGTGTTAAAAATATTCAAGTTATCTTTAGTGAGACTTTTTGGAAGCTTTTCTGGTGGGTTTTTTAGTCTACTTTCTCTAAAATTGGGTAGAAATTTATTGAAATCACAAGTTTGATGGGTAACCCCTACATAATACAAGCGCCCTAGGGTTTTTTAGGTGCTGAATCCATATACACAATGCTAAAATTAAAAAAATAATTTTAATGTGAACAATGTAGTGCATATATAAAATGTCTCCATGCACATTATATGAAAATATTTTAATCTCAACTATATATATATATATATTAAAAATTATGTATATATCATATAAAACAAGTGAGATAATAAGGTTTTATGGTTAACATGCTTGAAGGAGTCTCACTATTTTGGTTTTTCTTACATATAAGTTTTTTCACAAATTTCCTTCAAATCCAACAAAGATTTTTTTGGACTTACAAATTTAAGAAATGTAATATATATATAACCACTACAGACTCATATGAATCTATCAAGATATGAGAGGGATGCAATTATGTTTTCAAAATTTTGCATTATAAAATAGGGTTGTACATGGAGAGATTTGATCCGTAGTATGCTAGGATGCTAGATTCTCGCTTAAGATGGATCTATACTATTTTCTTTTTAATTGAAAGTATGGTTATGAGTAGGTGTTTTATATATAAGATTAAGAGTTATACTATATATATATATATATATATATATAAAACTTTAGTCAAAGCTCTGGCCATCCTCTCAAGTGAGATGACATAAAAATGGCTAGTCTTAAGAGGGGGAAATATATAGAATATTAAAAATAATATTACTTCTAAATTTAGGAAGAATTTTAGGAAAATAAAAAGATAGAGGGAATCATAAACTTCTATATTACAATGAGATTATCATCCCCAATCTTGAAAACCAAAATTATCTTTTTCTCTTGACTAGTCTTAAGAAGAAAATTAACATTGTGAGATTAGAACAAGATTCATAGTAAAATTAGACATTGATCAATTCCCAAAATGCCATGGGATAAAAGAAATTGTCTCATGTGTAATCTAAAGAAGGTTAACCTTTCAAAATATTTTTCACACTACTAATCTTCTTAACCTTTTAACTCATGGAAAATTTGTTGATTTGAAAACACTTCTATCATTTTTTTTTTAAGCAGAAGAATAAAATATAAAAAAATTATAATAAATCTCTTCTTAATATCTAAGAAACCATATCAATATATAAATTTTGGTGGAATTTAATCATCCCACTCCTCCTTATCATCATAAAAATTACTATCTTTTATTATATAAAAGATATCTTTTAATTATCATCATAAAGATTACTATTTTTTATTATATAGAATATATCTTTTAATGTATAAATAAATTACAATAGGTAAAAAACATTAATATAAAGTTTAACCAAATTTCGAGTAAGAGTGACTTTGACAAAGGAAAAAAAACACAAATATCAAAATCTTCATTTCTTCTTGTTATAAAATAATATTTAAAACAAATCAAATAATTAATGCAACCTTTTTAAAGCAAATATCATGCACTACGACCTTTTTTAAGCCAATATCATCTACTCACTTAACGAATGAGATTTGGTAAAAAGGTTCTCCGGCAGGGAATGATCATTGATCATATTGTCCCAGACAAATATTCTGACGTTGTAAATGGAAAAATTGGTCCTCTGTAGCACCCGTGACCTCCCCATTCTTGCAGATATATCCCTTCTTCGGAATGCATGATAACGTCTCTCCAAGGAATGCCGTGAAAATTTGCAGGCACTATTGCAGATTGTGCAGGACGGAATCTAGAGGGGCCACAGCGTCAATCTAAAATGGGAATATCATGATATGTCATCCTGATCTTTCACGTGAAAACTTTACAACTTTGAATGGAATTATGATATTGGGTGCAATGTAAAGCAGAAACAAATTAATTAATAGAGCCGCAAACTTGTACTTCACCGATCCTCCTCCGGTTCATCTAAATCCAAACACCCTGAGCTTTCCTTTGTTGTCAAAATTAACCACACTTTAAATTGTCCAAATGTTATGAAACGACACCAATCTAAGATCTTCTCGTGTACCTCTCAAATCCTGTTCGAATGATCCACAACTACTCCACCTTTCGTTCTGCTGTCGAAATTGACAGCTCATCAAAATGTTATGGTACTGCAACAAAAACACTTCCATAAAGTTACTGATTTTACACCTGGGTTTGGTCTGCCCCACCTCTAATATGGCTCGCTTATCGATTCTGATTTCTCAAACGAAGCCATACACATGGTGGCGGTTAGTGTAATGTCCCTTTTTTTCTAAAGTGGGAACTAAGAACAACAGGTCAATTCCCATGGGTTATAAATTAGAATTAATTGAGTAGTATTAGAGAATAATTTATTAAAGTGACTATAAGAAAACAATTTTATAAGTCAGGAAAGGGACCCATGGTATTTTCATAGTCACCTCAATAAATTAGAAGAACGAGATCATTTATGGGTGTGATTGGACATTTAATGAATCGCTTTTGTGGATTTATTGAGTTTTGTGTAAGGGTTTGTACCCTTGAGTGTGGATCATTTTTTAGGGTGAAACTATCTTTTCCAGGGGTTAAAACTAGTTTTAATATTGTAAGATACACTTTAGGTTATTAATTGAAGGGATCATGCAAATTCATCATGGACATTAATAAAGCGATCATGCAAATTTATCATGGACATTAATAAAGAAAATTTATTGCGGGTGTCAAGTGTAAAGATAAAATTGATTTGATGAAATTCACAAGCTTGGAAAGAAAGCCAAGCTGATTATTATGGGGCTGAGTTATTAGAGGGTTTCCTAATCAATTTACTATAGGCCATATTCATCTCCTTGTAGGGTCAAGTTTCCAGGTATTTTGATAAGCCAAGATTTCCCCTTCATTTGAGAGGCCTAACGCCTTTTTATGCTAGTCAAGTTACCCATTTGAAGGTTGAATTTGTCTATACAGTCAAATCTATTTAGAATGCAACATTATATAGTTGAGAGGTCGGGTATGGATGCCAAGTTCTAACTTATTTGCAGGCCAAAATCAACATTGGCAAAATTTCAAGTTTCTCATCCATAACAGGATGGATTTATTAAGAAAATTGTGTTACTGGAGCAAGCCTTATAAACTCTTTGCGAGGCCAAGTATTCTCCAAGAGATGTTGCATATTATTTCAACAAATTCTCTTCAACCTACAACCAAATTGTGCTACTTTAGCAAAACTACTACATGGTGTATTTACATTAAGGGCCAAGATTGTGTTGCAGTTAGAGGTTGAGTTCTATTGTTTGAAGCACGTTGAAAGTTGTTTAGTATTGGAGATCGATTCTACCATTGAGAGGAGTTAAGAAGAGTGAATTGGAGGCCATAATCATTATTGTTGCATGTTGAATTATTGTGTATGCATAGAAGCTTGAGGAGATAATTGTAGCTATATTCTCAACCATCCCTTCAAGCATTGTACTATTA
Organism: Pinus tabuliformis; assembly: GCA_031772625.1. NCBI lineage: Eukaryota > Viridiplantae > Streptophyta > Pinopsida > Pinales > Pinaceae > Pinus > Pinus tabuliformis. Next base: position 4,225,798 of record CM062807.1, on the reverse strand, counting down.
CATTTACAGGTTCTTAACATTTGAAGTTTTGCATACCACAAAGGTTAATAGGCATGCATTTTCTTATTCAAGTTAATAGATAAAAGGAGTTGAACTATTGTTCTATATGTCTCAGTTTTATGGAATTTAATTCTTAGCAAGGGTTTGGTAGTTCATTTGCTTGAATTTTCTTCCTTAGATAGTACATCCAATATGTTTGTGAAATTGTCCCAATGTTTTTTACATACAAACTGATTGTGGAATTGTCTAAAACAGAAGGCTTAAGAAAATTGATATATACCTAGTACGGGACATTATAGTGGTATCACGATAGGTATTCCTGCCATCCTAAGGGGTTGTATTGGTTGATGAATCTAGAAGACAAGGAGTTTATGATATACATGAAAAAGAAAAGGAAAAGAATTTCCCCATCCAGGATCGAAGGAGGAAAAAGTAGGAATGAGTGATCGATAAGATCAACCAACGTGAAGCATCATGCATGCCTTAAACGATTTAGCTAAGGTACACCATAATTTGGTACAAGACAATAAGTATTGGTGCATGGAATCACTCAATCAATGGTAAACTAGTAAGGGAATCAACACAATAACAATAGTACTGGCACTACGATATTAAATGGCCAAAATGAGCAACATGCCAAGGTAAGAAACACTTCTAATTTAACCAAATCTAACTCAGTCACCCAAAATAATAACGCATATGCCACTCCTACCAATTTTTTTGGAGGAACAACCAACAAATCATCCATGGCAACAATAGAGGGGCAAGACTTTTGACGACTACGTAAAATAATATTAGGAATTGAGGGAAGAATTTCATGTGGATAAATCCATGCAAGACATTTTCATCATCAAATACAAGGGAAAACCAAGGGAATATGGATGGGGATCACAAAACTATGGTCTTCCTAAAAAGGTAAGAAAAATAATTGTGCCAACTTTTGATGGGATATCTAGTTGTACTGTTAGGGCATGGGTTCAAAAGTTTGATAAATACTTCCAACTCAACCCTATTGCTGAGACAAAGTCCATATAATATCCTACTCTACATATAGAAGGTGAAGCTCATGAGTGGCGGTACCATGGACTCATTACCTTGTGGTATTCTAGCATCACATCCTACTTGGAGCTCATATAAAGGATAATGAATTTGTTGGAAAAGAGGAACATGAAGATTCATTTCTGAGAGATAGCTCAACTCAAGCAGAAAAAACTCCTAATACGTATATCTCTCAGTTCCGATGAATAACGGTCATGGTGTTCAACGTGTTGGAACTCAGGTTGGTCATGCTCTTCATTGAGGTATTAGTCGAACCTCTACAAGGTCGGGTTCAGTCCTTCAAGCTAGAGCCATTACATGATTCCATTATTAGGATGTGAGATATGGAGAATGTGTTGCCTAAAAATAAAACACCTTCCAAACCATCACTACCTCAAAAACCTAAAGATAAGAATCCCTTTCAAAAGGAAGAAGCTAGAAAAAGTAGATTATATGGAGAGATTTGAGATAAGGAGAAAGGAGCTTTATTTTAATTTCTAGGAACATTGGGAGATAAGAATATATGCAAGGGAAAGAGTAAGGTGAACTACATTGAGGTGATTTTTGAGAGTGACAAGGAGGAAGAGGCAAGGCTAGTACAAAGTAAGTAGATAAGAAGTTCAAAAGATGAGCATGCATGATTAACAGCTAGAGGTGGCACCATAGTGACATTTTTAGCACTTCTAAGCTATAACACTTTTACCGTAATAGAAATTAGACAGAGGAAACAAATCACTATCCTAATCAATGATCGGTAAACCCACAATTTCATCAACTGATTATTTTTAGCTAGGAGAGGCATCCATACAATGGAATTTGTAGATTTTAATGTTAAAATGTATGGTAGATTCAATGACATGCAACAAGAAGGTTCCAAAATCAGAACTGATTATAGGAAACTACACCATGATTGATAATTCCTATGTGGTGAATTTGTCAAACACTTACATGATATTGGGTGTCCAATGGATTATCACTATAAGGAGGCACTGTAACAATTATCAGACCATGGACATGGGATTCAGTTTAGAGAATGGTTAGAGGATAATATTAAGAGGCATGAACACATATGTGCCAAAAAATCACTACAACCAAAAAAATCAAGTGCCTGAGGAGAGAGGAACACATATATATAGGCCAACAAGAAACATAGTAGTACTGAATTGACATAAAAGAATTCAACTTTTTCCTCGCAATGGGAGAAAATTACAACCTAGCCTGAGAACAAAGACCCAACTTGGTTTTAGCCTGATTGAAAAATAATTAGCAAAGAATATATGCTTGAAGAACCTATGTGAAAAAGATCAACGTAGTTACCTATAGTTTGGAGGAATTATTCAACATCACCTGTTGGGTGAGCAAAGACGGATAATGAGGATTGAGCTAATAGGAGATGAGCTTCCAAAACAAGCTATTCCATGGAGAAAACTTCGGGTGGTAGGAAAAACATGTAGATATCTTATCTCCATCTACATTTGAGTAGGACTTTCAGGTGGATGAGGTATTTCACAGTGATTTCCTCTCCTAATCAACACCTCAGTTCAAGGATGCAACAATTTAGAAATCAACAAGCTTGCATCACCGTTGGAAGAAATGAGGAATTTATGGGCCATGTTAATAGTATAGGGGTCAAAGGCCACTATAGAATCCCTTTCCATACTAGGATCAATAAAACATGTTGTATCATATAGAAACAACTCATTCCTTTAGAATTGGTGTTCGGGATTGAGAAGAAACCTATTCCACGAGATGTGAAGGGATATGCTATAAATTGAGATAATGAGGAGCTATGCACTTCAATGTCACCATGAATTCACATAAAATATGGTAACATGAATTTCTTTAGGGTGTGACAATGGATGGAAGTGATGTCAAATTCAACAATATTGAGGTGATAGAATTAGTTGTGTGATGAAAGAATTTCACAAACTTGTTTGGGATCCTAGTATTGGTATACAATTTCCTTCAGGACAAAAAAATCTAGGATGAGAGGAATATAATGTCCCTTTTTCCAAAATTGGCAAATATGAACAACTATGTAGCCTAGTCAATTCCCATGGGCTCCAAATTGGGATTAATTGAGAAATAATAGGGATTCCTAATTAATTAAAATGACTATGGAAAAATAATTCCATAAAAGTCACTTTCATAAATGGAGAAAAGTTGTCCAATGGTATTGTGATGGCCACCTTAATAAAAGAAAAGGATGAGCTCATTCATGGGTGTGATTGAATATTTGATGAATTGATTTTGTTGGCTCCTTGAGCTTTGTTTAATGGTTTATAACCCTGAGTGTAAATCATATTCGATGGTGAAAATATCCTCCTTAGGGGTAAAAACTAGTTTTCGTGTTCCAAGATACACCCCAACCAGTCAATTTGATAGATCATGCAAATTCCTTAGGAGAGTTAATGGAGGGAATTTGTTGTTGGTGTTAAATACAAATATAATAGTGATTTGATGAAGTCCGCGAGCTTGGAAAGGAGACCGAGCTGATTATTGTGGGCCCAGGTAATTAGAGAGTTTTCTCATCAACTGTAGGGCCAAGTTATCACTTAGAAGGAGGTAAAATTTATCATCTATTGTAGGCCATATTCATCTCCTTAGAGGGTTGATTTTCTTAGTATTTTGATAGTTGAATATTTCCCCTTCATTTGATAGGTCATATGCATTTTTGTGGAAGTTGAGTTACCCATTTTTAGATTGAATTTGTATACAAGATAGATTCTATTTAGAGTGCAATATTCTATCCTTGAGAGGGTTGAGTATGCATGCCAAACTCTAACTTATTCTGCAGGCTGAAATCAACATTGGGAGAAGGATCAGTTTCTCATCCACATCAGGATAAATTTATTAAGAAGATTTTTTAGCTAGAGTAGGTCTTATAAAATCTTTGGGATGCCAAGAACTATATAAGGAAGGCTACGTATTATTTCTACAATTTTCTCCTCAACCTACAACCAAATGGGGCTATTTTAGTATAACTACTACATGGTGTTTTTTAATAAGTTTAAGTTATTACAATAGGCTAACATCACTCTTGAAGCAGTCGAGTCTATCTTCAACTTGAGGGATTGAGATAAATTATGAAAAAGGAAAAGTCTCTATTGCAATTAGAGGACAAGTTCTATTGTTTGAAGCAAGATGAGTGATATTTAGTATTTGAGGTTGAGTATACGATTGAGAGGAGCTAAGAAGAATTAATTGGAGGCGATGGTCACTATTCTAGTAGGATAACTTATTGAGTTGCCAAGAATGCATGAAGAGGTAGTTGTAACTGTATCCTTAGCCATCCCTTTAGCCATTGTGCCATTACATTCAAAGGTTCTCAACATTTGAAGTTTTTCAAACCAGAAGGGCCAATTGGCATATATTTTCTTATTCAAGTTAATAAATAAAATTAGTTGGGCTATTGTTGTTTATGTATGGGTTTTATGGCATTTAATTCATAGAAAGGGTTTGATAATTCACTTGCATGCAAATTGTTTGTCTATTTGTCTCAATGGTGAAAGGATTTATCTTTGTTGCATAGTGTATGAAATATGTTTGTGAAAGTCTCCCAATGGGTTTTACATACAAATTTATTGTGAAATTGTCAAGAAGGTGAGTGTGACAATTACTCCAACACCCCCATCAAACACAACTTAGTGAATCAATGACATGGACCAGCCGCCACCCTGGTAAGATAAGATTAATTGCAGACTAGAGGTAATGTTAAGGGTTTGGAATTTTACTACAACTTGTGGGTTTTGGTGTAGAGAAAAGTCTCAATATGGTATGAGAGCCTTACCGCATATTCGATTCCCTAAGTTGCGTTTGAGGGCGTGGTGTTGGAGTAATTGTCGTGCACTCACCTCATTTAGAATCAATTAGATGGACTAACCACCACCTTGGGAACATGGGACAAATGGTCCACTCAAGGTATTAGTAAGGGTTTGATAGTTTGCTATGCAAGTTTTGGTGTAATGGAAAACCTCAACAATATTTTTTCAATAATATGGAAGCCAATTAATATTTATATTGAATATTTTTAGAATTTCTTAGCCTCATGTTCCATCTATAAAGGAAATGTATTACTCAGAATTGCAAAATTACATAGAATACCTCTATTACATAGAAATAGAGGAGGCCCAGTGCTAGTTAAAGATAACTATAACAACTAGGAAGATACAAATCCATATGTGATCCTAAAGCTCAGTATAGCTAGCTCATTGGGAAATGAATTATTGAAAAATAAAAACTCTAACATTCCATCTTAAGCAAAACATAGGGAGTAAACATAAATAAAAAAGTAGGTCCTAACAATGAGGCTTGATATAGTAACCAAGTACAAAAGCTCATAAGTATAGAAAAGGAGAAAATATGTAAAAAAAACTCCTATCCAAAAGGGAAAAATATGACAATGCTCAAATAAGCATGCAGAGGAAATTATATGTCCCAGAACGATCCACTGAATGGAAAGAATGCACACCTATTCCAACCATGAAGCCAATCATGAAGTATGAAAATATGACATATCAAAACTATGAATATGGGATCCACAAACGTCAGTGAGGGTTGTTGATGTTTGAAGTAGACAATGTTATAGAGGTGCACAAAAAGGAAACATTGACAACATTCTCATAAATGCTTCAGAGAAAATTGGCATTGGTAAATAACAAAGTCAGAGACATGAAATAGAAGCAACACCATCAACCATCAAGTGGAAAGTGAGGCCATTAAGTATGTCAATCTAAACTCAAACACGATACAAAAGCACTTATGAAGATATTTGAAAATTGTTACCATCAAATTGATAAAGCATAAGAAATGGAAAAAATCATTAACAAAAAAGAAACGAAAATAATATCCATCCTCATTTAACTTCCCCCTTGAAGCACAACTACGAGAGGAGCAAGAATTAATAGTCTCTATCATCAAAAAATTGGCCTTCGTGAAGCACAACCTAGGTAACAACAACTATAAAAATCTAACAAGGGGGGATCTATAGGACTGCATAACTAATGAGAAACAATGCTATAAATTCTAAAATCATCTATTCAAATGATGCCATGATAATCCATCAATCCAACCTATTCAGAATCTATGAAACCCACAAGCTCAGGAGAACCAACAATACACTGCATTCTAAAATTTGAAGTCACTTGAATGTATTCCAGAATATGCTTCGCTTATTTCTAATGAATTTGATGAGGATTTAGAAATAATCCTAATTTTGAGGTTTTACATTACACCAAGACCAACAAGAATTAGTAAAATTCCAAACCCTTACTAATACCTTGAGTGGGCGGTTGGTTCCCTATTTCCAAGGTGGTAGTTAGTCCACATAGTTGATTCCCAATGAGGTGATAGTGACAAATACTCCAACCAACCCCCTACTTCCAAACGTTACCAATGCCTTCAGTGGGCGGTTAGTTCCATATTATTAGGATGGAAATGAGTCCATGTAATTGATTCCCAATGAGATGAGTGTGATGATTACTCCAACAATTCTTACACTATGCATGTGAATTGAAAATTTTAGAAAAGTCTCTTTATAATTTATATTATCATGGTGTTATCTTGATTAATCCTACATTCTCTACACAGTCACTTCATATATATATATATATATACCGTTCTTATTTTTAGTAAAGATAGCTTGAAAATTTGGAAGGAAAAGATGATTACATCGAGAGGCACTCTCCAACCCAATATGGTAGAGATGTTCTAACACAATGTTAACATTTTAAGTTAGTAAAAATAAGATAAAAATAGAAATAACAAAATAAAATAACCCTATAAAAACAAAATAAAAATAAAAATAAAAATAAAAATGACACATGGTATTCATGTGGAATATAGCATATTTAAAGGGGGAAATTAAACCATAATAGATCCATATTAACTCCTGGTTATCAAATCTCTTGAAATGTAAACATATTTTAGAGTGAAAAGTGATTTGATCCCACTTGGGGCTAGTAGATCTTGAATTAAGATGGATCTAAGATGGCTTATTTTTTGGACTATACTTTTTGTCATTTTATTTGTTTTGAATGAGTAAAGTGATTGTTTGGGAAATTTTCCTTTTTTTTTAAGGAATGACTAATATGATTCTAAGTGAGATTATTGAGCCGAGAGGCTCATTCTACAACCTAGTATGATGTGTAAGGGTGTCCATCTGTCATCAAAGTTTAAATTTTTCTCATGTTGGCCAAATTTTTTTTTTTTTTTAAATCCAAAAAAAATAAAAAATAAATAACTATACAAAACATTTAAATAATGTGGACGCATAAAAACAATTGCACGTGAAAAATTGGATCCCTCTCAGTTCATGTTAGATTCATATTTAAAATGGATCTATGCTAATATAAATTAAATTTTATTTTTAAATATAATATCAAATATAATATTTTGGAAATATCTTAATTTATATATTTTTTTAACATAAATGGAATAAATTAAAAATAAAATTATAATATTTTTAATATAAAAATAAATTTAGTATTCTGCAGATATTTAGAAATTTAAATTATAATAACTAAATAACTTCTTAAAATTACAGGTATCTCAATTTCTAACTCAATTCATATTTGATCTTTTTAGGTCAAATCGATCAAAGAATATGAAAAAAAAATGAAAAATAAAAACCAAAAAGTCACTTAGATATATTAGTCCATTTTTATTGATGTAATTCTTGCCTTGTAGGGTATAACTAGGGTTATAGCTACAACAAGTTTTGTTGGATAGTTTTTGCGATGGTGTTTCATTATGTTGTTTGTTTTCAATGTGCTTCTAGTTTCTGTTGATTAGATTTGGGTAGACTATGGTTACTCCATATTTTGTTTGGGAACTCTCTTGATAAAGTCAGTGGGTTTGTGAGCTTATTTAATGTATTATATACTTTATGTTTTCATATTATGTATATAGTTTGTGTATTTATGTAATAGGGAAGTAGTTCATGTATTTTTGTGAGATATTTTGTGTATTATAACTAGCTTTAAAATTTGCCAAGAAAATCATGGAAATTTTCGCAAGCTTTTGATAAAATCTGGTAGGAATTTTTGTAAATCAAGGTTACAACTATCAAATTTCAAAATTTTAGGTTGCCCAGGGGTTTTTGATGGCGCTGAATCCATTTATGTTATCAAAAAAATTATTCAAACACTCCTACTATGAGAATTTTTGAAAGAAAATTTTCCCATTTTTAGCCATCTTAGAAAATGTAATGACGTCTCCCCTCATATTTATCCACTTTCATGATATTACTTGGGGTAAATGTGATATGAGGGGGTACTATGACAATAATTGACCTCCTAGGTGACCTTAAGGAAGAGGAATCAATGGAAACCCACAACAAGAACTTTCTATATATGATACATGACTCCTAGAAGCTTTCATAGTCATCCCCATGACCAATCCCTAGTTCCCACTGCATTTTTGGTGCATCAAACCCTTGGAAACTCCCTTGATATGGACAAGGGTGTGCATGGGAGGCTCCAGATGCTCCCATAACAAGGCATGGGTGTGTATGGGGACTTTCTCCTTAGTCTGATGCCTGTGAATCCAAGATTTTTGCCACTTTTCAAGCCCAGGATCCAAGTCACTACCCAAAAACTCCTATAGCTTTTAGAATCCATAATTTACATCATAAAAAGACTTGCAAACCAACAATTGGATTTAGGACTTCGCATGGCCATCCCTAACTGGGACTGACATTCTGTCAAACACTTGGCATCAATGCGATCTTTAGGACATGGATACAAGGCATAACATAAATGACTAATAACTCATATGGGAATTGACAAGAAGGATCACCACCCTCTTCCCTTAACTATTTATACATTAATATCATCTTGCATACATTATCCTTTCAGTTACAAGTAAATACATAAAATAACCATGGATATCACCAGTCACATAACCATGCTTATAACCAACACTAAATCATGTGAATAAAAATAAGATAACAACTATTAAGGACACATAATAACAAGTACTAAAGATAACTTATCTTTTATTAAACATAGGGAAGAGCCAACCAAGTTCGTGACTTCAACGTACCACCTGACCATAAACATGGCTGAACCAAATCTATCTTTCAGCCAGTCACCCCCATCCCATATTCTAAGTGTGAATAAGGGATCTCATGGATAAACCAATCCAAAAACAACCAAGGGAATCTAAAGGTTAAACCACCTCCACCCTCACCAAACCACGATCTCACCAAAACCGACACAAAGATCAAAAAACCAAACCGAGCATGGAATGCCTCTGGACTCCATCACTAACCTTTAAGAATTTTCCATCTCCTTGTCTCTTATGATTTCCTGCAATCCACACCGACCAATAGGACGTAAATCGAGACTCCACCCTTAGGATTTACTATGTTTCCCGCCAAAACTGGTCAAGGTATTCTTATACCTTTGGGAATTTTCCTGAGACCACCTTCGCCCCAAATTTGGAAACCATCTGGCAATTCCAAAGCTCAAAATTGAGAAACAATCCCATCACACAATGGATATCTAGAAAAAGGCAAGGAAAGGCTGAAAACCATTGTCATAACCTGGGAAGACCATGCCAACGATAGCCAGAGAACCAAATACCAACATGCAAAGCCATGCATGTTAAAACCAACTAGGAAATCACACATGCAATATGTTACCTGCAAGTATTCCTACTGAAGCTACTTGATCATTCTCTTTCTTTCTTGCTCTTTGCTTTCCTTTCTTTTCCTTGTCCTTCCTTTACTTTCTTTTCCCTTCCTTTCTCAAAAGCTAGAATGCTCCAAGAAAACTCTAAGTGTTCAAGAGTGAGTGAGGGAGAGAGAATAATGAGAGAGCTCCAAAAATGAACTGACAAAATGTTACAAACCAATCCTTAGAAGCCTTTTTATCAATGAGGCCTCTATTTTCTTCATTTTCCATTATTTTCATTCAATTTAATTCTCACTTGCCATCTGACCTTTCACCTTCATTTTCTCCTATTTTCCTTTATTTTCATAAATAAATGTGTCAAAGTACCCTTTTTCCCTTTTTAATGCCTTATCTATTGCCTTTGCCAATTTCCCTTAGCCATAAACACATCTAGTGATGCCCACTAGGATCAACTTGGAATAAGCGTCCCTTAACTGTGGTCTTATTTTTCTTTTATTAGCTTTTATTACATGAATTTTTAACTAGGGGATGTTATAGACCCCTCCTGTTTGGGCAACACCATCTTCAGTGTTAAACCACAATAAGACCTCAACAAAACTGCTAAAAAGAAAACATATTGCCCATGGAACTTTATAACTTAGCTCATTGTAATATTTATAATGAATGACCTGCTCAAACCCAAAACATCATGAGAACATGACAAGATAACAACAATACCACTTATTGAATCTTTATAACACATCTCGTGGAGGTATTTACGTCCATATACATATGTACATATACCAAAACATCAAAAAAACATATGCCAAACATACATCAAACATCATACCAAAACTACTTTGCTTCCAATGTCAAACAAAAGAGGATACATGTCCTGCATCTGATCCATCATCCCCCATGTAGCTTCTTTAGGCCTAAAATGCTTTCAATTTGCTTTAACTTTCTCTATGTCTCTATTCTTGAGCATGAGCGGTTTTCGCTGCAATATGTACTGAGGCTTTCACTGGAATTCTCCTTCTTGCTCCACCTGTAATACAGACCAATAAATAACACGATCAACATCCTTTATATGCCTCGTAAGTAATGAAACATGGAAAACATCATGGACTTTCATTGTTGGAAGCAGTGCAAGTCGATAGGCCACTGGTCCAATTCTCTTAAGGATTTAAAAAAGACCACAATAATGTCGTCGCAACTTGGCACATGATCCAATCCTCAAAGAACTCTTCTTGGGCTTGATGTACCAATACACATGCTCCCCAACCTGAAACTCCTGGAATTCCTTGTGTTGGTTTGCATAACTCGTTTGTCTATCCTATGTTTCCTTTAGGTTCTTCTTTATAATTTGCATTTCCTTTTCCATGTTTTCCAACATATTCAGTCCAATAAGTTCCCTGTTCACTGGATCACTCCAGCTGATAGGAGTATTACGACTCCACACATATAGTGCCTTGAAAGGACTCATCCTCAATGACCCCTGATAACCACTTTTGTATGAAAACTCAACCAATGGATGATACTCTTCCCATATTCTCTATTGGTGCATCACATACATCCTCAACATATCCTCCAAGGTACTGTTGACCCTCTATGTTTTTCCATTTGTTTGTGGATGATAGGCTGTAATAAAGGCCAACTCTGCACCGAAACCTGAAAATAGATCCTTCAAAAACTTTGAAGTGGACTTCGCATCCCTGTCCAACATGATCTTCTTTGGAACACCATGTAATTTCATGATGTCCGTGATGAAAACTTGTGCCATCTCACTAATTTAATATGTAGTCTTCACGGGAATAAAGTGAGATACTTTGCTCAACCTATCGACCATGAGCTTAATAGAATCATGCTGTATCATTATCCTAGGAAGATCTCTAATGAAATCCATGGAGATGACTTCCCATTTGCATTCCAGAATTGGAATAGGCTATAGTAGACCACCTAGATGCTTACATTTTGCCTTTACCTGCTGACAATCCAAACATCTATCCATGAACTCTACCACTTCCTTCTTCAGATTTGGCTAGTAGTAGAACTTCTTCATCACTGTTAATGACTTATGATATCCTAGGTTAACTAAGTATGGCTTGACGTGAAACTCTCTCAAGATAAGCTTCTTGATCTCACTGCAATTCGAAACATAGATCCTATCCTTGAATCTCACCAAACCATCAGTCGTGAGATGATAGTCTGCATCCTGATCACTTGTACCTGTACATGTACATGTTCCTGTACTTGTTCCCCTACCTATGCTTATACTTTGTTGTAACTTGTGCATAATCTCCATATACCTGTCATCTCGTTGTCCTTCCTGCAAGATCCTATCCTATAAATGTGCCCCTTAAGAGCTCATAGCTGTTATATGATTCACCTTTACCTTCCTACCAAGAGCATATGCAACCCGGTTCTCCTTTCCCATAATGTATCTGATCTCAAAGTCAAACTCACTAAGGGTAGCAAACCATCTAGCTTGTCTAGCATTTAGATTCAACTGGTTAAACAAATATCTCAACTCATTGTGGTCACTCGTTAATACAAATATCCTACTAAGAAGATAATGCCTCCACATATTTAAGGCGCAAATAATAACTGCCAACTCAAGGTCATGAGTCACGTATTTCTGCTTGTGCTCATTAAAAATCTTGACTCATAGCACGCCACATGTCCCTCTTGAATAATGACTTCACCAAGTCCTCTTTTACATGGATTTGTACACACTACAAACTCTTTATTTGGATCTACAATCTTAAGGATTAGAACATTGGTTAACAACTACTTCAGCTACTCAAAACTAGCCGCACTTTCTTCTGTTCATTCAAACTTCTTACATTTCCTTTGCAAGGATGTTATAGGAAATGCAATGCATGAGAAGTTCTTGATGAACCTCCTATAGTAACCTGCCAATGCCATGAATGATCTCACCTCATCCACATTCTTAGGATCTTCCCACTCCATGATGACCCTTATCTTTTCTCAGTCTACTGCTATGCCTCCCTTGGAAACAACATGTCCCAAGTAATTCACCTCTATCTGAAAGAAGTTTCACTTGCTAAGATTAGCATACAACTGATTCTCTATTAGAAATCTCAATGCTACTGCTGAATTCATTGAATGATCTTCTTCTTTCTTCGAGTATATCAAGATGTTATCAATGAATACAATAAAATACTTGTCCAAATAAAGACACAACCCACTATTCATGAAACACATAAATGTAGTTGGGACTTTAGTCAAACTGAATGGAACTACAACAAACTCATAATTCCCATACCTGGTCTTGAAGGAAATCTTGAAGATATCCTCTTCCTTTGTGCATACTTGATGGTATCCTGATCTCAAGTCAATATTAAAGAACATTGCTCCTCCCTTCAACTGATCAAACAAATCATCAATCCTCCACAATGTGTACCTGTTCTTGATCGTCACCTTGTTCAACTGCCTGTAATCAATGCACAATCTGAGAGTATTGTCTTTCTTCTTTATGAACAACATTGGTGCACCCCAAGGTGATATACTTGGCTTAATGTATCCCTTGTCAAACATCTCCTACAATTTCAACTCTACTAGCTCCAAGTACTTGTCCTGTAAGGTTCCTTCAATGCTGGTGTTGCCCCTGGCACCAACTCAATAGCGAAATCTACTTTCATGTGAGGAGATAACTTAAGAATATCTAGTGGAAACACATATCGATACTACTGCAATATAGGGTACCTCTTGAATATTTCTGCATCCTCAACATCTTTACGCTTGTTGCTAGATATATGCACTAAAAAAATCACACAACCTTTTTCTACAACTATGCTTAGCCTGCATAGCGATAACCATCCTCACTGATGTAGGATTCTTATTTCCCTACAAAATTAACTTTTCCCCATTATCATCCACGCTCTCAATGGCCTTGTTGAAGAAATCCACTTTGGTCCTATGAAGGTACAACTAATCCATACCTAAAATCATGTTATACTATCCCAATGATAGTACATTGAAATGTGCTATTGTAGGCATACCATTTAACTCAAATGCATAAACTCTTTTCAAATGGTGAACTATCTTCTTTTTACCGATAGCCAACTATACTAACCAAGATTCTACATGCACTTATTTTCTCAAACCATAGTTATCCACCAGGTTAGGTTTCATATAACTATAATTAGATCCAAGATCAATCAAAACAGAAACAACTTGATCACAAAGCTTACCTTCCATCTCAATGACAGATTCCTGATGATTCGCCTTCCTGCTGTCCACAACTACAAAAATCCAAGCAACTCTATGACAAACATCACCAACTGTATGCACCTCCTGATCACTATAGATCTAGGGTCTACCACCATGATACTGTGGACAATCCCTCTTATGGTGATCTTTGCCACATATTAAACATGACAACGATGCTCTACCATCACCTCTAGTCTGCTTCTATCCATGTCCCTTCTCAACTTTATTGAAATTATTGTAAGGGACCACATTTTCTTTCTCATCTACATCTTGAGGTCTTCCCCGCTTTGGTGGTCATTTTCCTTTAACTTTCTCATTTCCTTTCAAGTCATGCTTAGGCTCAACCTTGCACTTCTACTACTCATAACAATGTTTTAGATTTAATATGACATCCTCCAATGATCTAGGCTCATCGCACTCAATCCGGAATTTATATGCTACTGGCTGTCCATTAATAAATCTCTGAACCTTGCCCTTCTCCTCCTTGCGGTAAGGCACATATCTCAAAAAATCCAAGAACCTCTTAGTATACTCATCATATATCATGGAACCCATCTGCAGCTCATAAAACTCCTTAACTCTGTCATCATATTACCTTTCTGAAAAATACTTCTTCTTGAAAAGCCTCTCAAATTCATTCCAAGTCAAGTCATCCTCCTGAATACATTTAACATTTTTCACATCCTCCCACCAAATATCTTCCTTTCATTTAAGACTGAAAGTGGCTATATTTTCTTTCATTTTCTCTCTCTATATATATGAAATATGATTAATTTCTTCAATCCAAGCAACCATGCCTCAACATCTTCTGACTTCTTCATCTCTCCATCGAATGTAAGTGAATTTTCTTTCTTAAACTCCTCAAGCAAGTACTCACTTTCCCTATAAGGATGATTATGGTAATGACTACTGTAATGTCTCCTAGAAGAGGAACCATAATGATAGCCATACATACCATCCCTCCTGTCAGGCGTGTCCAAGGATATGCCACGTCAAAATGTGTCTACACTATCCATCCTGTCTCTGGAACAAGAACTACTACCATAAGCTCCATTCGTCTTTTCTTCCCACTCATGACTGATCCTCATTTATCCCTATTTCTGCAAACTCTGACAAGATCTAAAGGATAGCTGCATTAACCTCTATCTGTTTTTCCTACACCCTTGTAAGTCTTTCCTGAGCCTCGACCAACCTATCATTATCTGCCTTGCAACTTCTAATATCAACCCTCAAGCTCCTCAATGTATCTACCATACCAGGAGAATGCTCATCTCCTTGCTACCCAACTAATCTATAAGGAGAGTGACAAGAGCTATAGTCTACCATTTTTCTCATCATCCTTGATTATCTTCTTCCTACAAGTATATCATGTTAGAAAAACCAAATAGATACCAAAATAGAATCAATACCTTATCGTTGTTCAGGGTAGGCTTATCTCATCTCCAAGATCAATCCACATTAGCATGTACATGTATAAACATAAGTATATATGGATATGTAACATTATCAACACATAACATCATGCATGACTATACCAACAATATACCCTGATCCCATGCATGACGACAATGACCTTAACAACATTAGACTTTTACCATAGAAAGTGAAACTCGCTCTAATAGCACCCTGTAACTATGCCTCCCATCATATCTATCCACTTTCACCAGCTTCCCGAGGGTAAACATGAGATTATGGGCTACTATGACAAGACTAAACCTCTTATGTGACCTTAAGGAAGTGGAATTGATATAAACCCACAACAAAGACCTTCTGTAACTACTACAGGACTCCGAGAAGCCTTCCCAATCATCCCCATGACCAGTCCCTGGGTCCCACTAAATTTTTTGTGCATTAAACCCCTGGTCACTCCCTTGATATGGAGAAGGGTTCATCTAGGAAGCTCCAGATTCTCCCACAACAAGGCATGGGTGCGTATGGGGACTTTTCTCCTCAGTCTTGTCTCTACAACTCCGGGATTTGTGCCACTTTTCAAGCCCAAAATCCAAGTCACTGCCCATAAACCCTTGTAGCTTTCAGAATCCATAATTTACATCACAACAAGACTTGCAAGCCAGAAACTAGCTCAAGGACTAGGCCTGGCCATCCCAAACTAGGACTGACATTTTGTCAAACACTTGGCATCAATGCAATCTATAGGATATGAATACAAGACGAAGCATAAATGGATGATAACTCATATGAGGCTTGACAAAAGGGATCACCACCCTTCCCTTAACTCTTTTGACATCAATTAGTTCTTGCATCCATTATCCTTTCACTTACAAGTAAATACATGAAATAACTATGACTATAACCAATGATATAACCATGATTATAACCAACATTAAACCATGTAAATAACAATGAGATAACAACCATTAAAGCTACATAATAACAAGTACAAAAGCAAGAGAATTTAGATTTTATTAAACATAAGCAAGAGACGATTATGTTCGGGACTTCCATGTACCACTTGACCATAGACATAGCTGAACCAAATATTTCTTTCAGCTAGTCACCCCCATGCCATATTCCAAACATGAATGTAGGCTCTCATGGATAAACCAATCCAAAAACAACCAAAAGAATCTATATGTTAAACCACTTCCACCCTCACTTATCTGTGATCTCACCAAAACCAACATCGAAATCACAAAACCAAACCAAGTTTGGAATGCCTATGGACTCCATCACTGTCCTTGAGGAATTTTTTGGGTCCTTATCTCTAAGGCTTTACCGCAATTCACAACAGAACACTAGGCCCTAAACTGAGAATCCACCTTCAGGTTTTACTGTGTATCCCACCAAGATTGGTCAAGGGATTCCTAATCCTTTGGGAATTTTCCTAAGACCACCTTTGCCCTGAATTCCAAAACCATTCGACAATTCCAAAGCTCAAAACTGAGAAACAATCCCATCACCCCATGGCTATCTGGAAAAAATCAAGGCAAGGCTGAAAACCACTATCATAACCTAGCAAGACCATGCCACCAACAACCACAAAACCAAATACTAACATGCAAAGCCATCCATGTCAAAACCAGTTAGGAAATCACACATGCAACATGTTATCTGCAACCAGGGATGGAATTTTATGGGCGAATTGCTCGTCAAGGGGTGATTTGCCTGTCAAATACATGCAAATTATTTTCATAACCATCAACATCCTTTGTTAAAATGACTTAAACAAGTGCTAGAATTTTTTAAACTCTCAAATTTGACGGGTGATTCAGAATTCAAATTCCTACCCTTCCTACAAGTATTCCTACTAAAGTTGTTTGATCTCATTCTTCCTTCTATTTGATTTTCTTTCTATTCCTTGTCTTTCCTTTTCTTGTTTTTCCCTTCCTTGCTCCAAAGATAGAACACTCAAACAAAACTCTGAGCGTCCAAGAGTATGAGAGAGAGAGAATAATGAGAGAGATCCAAAACTAAACTCAAAAACATTACAAACTGATTCTCAAAAGTCTTTTTATCAATGAAAACTCTATTTTCTTCATTTTCCATTATTGTCCTTCAATTTCCTCCTCACATGCAACTTGTGACCTTTCACCTTTTTTTTCTACTATTTTCCTTTATTTTCATAAATTAATGTTCCAAAATACGTTTTTTACCTTTTTAATGCCTTAGTCACTGCCTTCGCCAATTTCCCTTAGCCATAAACACAACCATCGATGCCTACTAGGATATCTTTGCCCAACATTAACACTACAACAAAACCCTGTGATTAGGATCCGTTTTTTCTTCCTTTTTTGCATCTAGAGCCCATTTTTGGTGCTATTTGTGTCGATTTATCAAATATGGTGCAAAACTTGATACAATGTTTGCACCGATTTTTTCACCAAGTCTTACACCAAGTTTAGCACCAGGTATTGTAATAGGCTTTGCACGAGGTTTTACACCAGGTTTTATGCCAGGTTTTATGCCAAGTTTTGTGCCATCTTTTGCACCATGTTTTGCATCAAGTTTGGAACCTAATTTTGTTTCACCAACTTTTGTATCCTTTATTGCATCCACTTTTTGTGCCTACACTTGCATCAACTTTTGCATCATCTCTTGCATCCTCTTTTGCATCATTTTTAAAATCATTTTTTGTATCCATTTTACATCATTTTTTGCATCCCCTTTGCATCAAGATTTGCATCAAGTTTTGTGTCTCATATTGCATCGAATTTTGTTGCATCAACTTTTGCATCCTATTTTTCATCCATTGTTGCACCCATGTTTACGTTCACTTTTGCATCCTTTTTTGCATCTTATTTTTCATCTTCATTTTCTTCTTTTTTTTGCATCTATCATTACATCTGCTTTTGTTGTGACACTATTTGTGCCATGTTTTGTACTTACTATTGTACCCACGTTTGCTTCCAATTTTTCATCCATCTTCGCATCCACTTTTGCATCAAAATATTGCATCTATTTTTGCATCCACTTTTGTGTTGGATTTTGCATCTCATTTTGTATCTTCTTTTGCATCTACTTCCATTGCATCCATATTTTTTATCCAATTTTGTTTCTGTTGTTGCACCCATGTTTGCATCCACGTTTGCATCCCTTATTGCATCTTGTCTTGCATCCAAGTTTGCATCTTTTTTTGTGTTTTTTATTACATCCACTTTCTCATCCACTTTTTTTGTGCCACAATTTGTACCATATCTTGTGCCTATCGTTGAAACCCACATTTTCTTCCAATTTTGCATCCACATTTTCATCCTCTTTTGTGTCCAAGTTTGCATCAAATATTTTTTTATGTTTTTTGCATCCCATTTGCATCTACGTTTACATCCACTTCTGATGCATCCAATTTTTCATCTAATTTTGTGTCCACTATTTCACCCATGTTTGGTCCATGTTTACATTCATTTTTGAATCCAAGTTTGCCTCCTTTTTGCATCCAAGTTTGTGTCTTTTTTTTGTTCATTGGTGTATCCACATTTATTTCACAACAATTCATGCTAAGTTTTATGCCTACTATTACACCCATGTTTTCTTCCACTTTTTCATCCATGTTTGCATCCTATTTTGTGTCCAAGTTTGCATCAACTATTGCATCTACTTTTTCATCAACTTTTGTGTCAATTTTTCTGTCTTGTTTTTCATCTACTTATGTTGTGTCCACTCTTCATCCAATTTTACGTCTATTGTTGCCCCCAATTTTTTTTGACTTTTTCATCCATTTTCCAACACTCATATATTTTTTGCATTGATGATATCTCTTATGACATTAACAATTATAAACAATTGATGACAATGTCAATAATTATGACAATGATGATAATGAAGATGATGACGATGACATGAATTGTGATTATTATGATAATGAAAATGATGATAAAGACGATGGGGGTTACAATGACAATGATGATGACGATGCTATTGACCTTGGACAATCTTCCCAATTTTGTAGGTTTTAACCCCGTACAGAAATTACCTGCATACGAATTCTAAAACACAGAAAATAAATAATGCGAGAGCATAACACATAAAACACATATACACAGAGATTTTCCCCTGGATCCCAAAAACGGGACTACCAGCTTGATCTTTCATTATATTCCTTTCAATGTTATAATACATATTTATACATGCCGAAGCATCCAATACCATGGATCGAAAACCATTGTGTCCAATACCATGGACTAAAAACCATCGCGTCCAAAAACATGTGCAAAAATCATGCACAAAACCATAGGTGGGTCCGCCCATCCTAACATATGGTCCCAAACCAAAATTTTTCGGGGCAGTGCATAAAGTGGGGTTACGAGTACGCCTCAAACCCCCTGTGACTCCTCTGCTACACAATCGGTGCAACAAAGGGGGGCTCCGCCACCACTCTAACCCCCCGGTTAACTACGTGGGCTAGTCGTGGAACGAATATAACACCACCCAACATTCTCCCACTTGTTGTTTTCTTTCCACAGGGGGCCACAAGAGAGCTTAGTCATTTTTCTAGCCCTAAAATGCCCATTGTCTCTCTACAGCAAGAGAACTTCTCAGAGCTCACAGATTTTGTTAATGCATCTACAGTATTCTTCAAAGTGTCCACCTTTACCAACAACACCTTTTTGTCTTCTATCATATCCCTCACAAAGTGATACTGAACATCAATGTGCTTTGTATTTGAATGATATGTGGGGTTCTTTGCCAAGAAAATTGCACTTTGGCTGTCATAGTCTATCCTTATAGGTCGCTATACTAACCCCATACTTGAACACAATCTCTGCAACCAAACTACTTCCTTGCTTACATAAGTGGTTGCCATGTATTCTGCCTCTATAATTGATAGTGCCACTACAAATTGTTTCTTACTTATCCAACTGACTGCACCTCCAAATAGGTTAAACACATACCCACTTGTAGATCTTCTCTGATCTAGATCTCCAACCAAGTCTGCATCAAAAAATCCACGAATACCCAACATTTTGTCCAATCCTGATCTTCCTTGGTAGCACAAACCATAATTACTAGTGCCACACAAATACCTGAAAACTTGCTTCACTGCTGACCAGTGCTCCTTCCCTGGTTTTGACATAAACCTGCTCAATACTCCCAGTGCATGTGCAATGTCTGGTCTAATACAGACCATTGCATACATCAGGCTACCGACTGCACTTGCATATGGAACACAAGACATGTCCTCTTCCTCTTATTGTGTCTTGGGACACTGTTCAGCAGATAACCTCACACCTATAGGAATACGAACCTTCACCGATTTACTATCCTGCATATTAAACCTCTGCAGTATTGTCTCGACATACTTCCTCTATTTTAACCAGAGCTTCCTCTTTGCCCGATCTCTTTTAATTTCCATTCCCAAAATATAGTTTGCAGGACCAAGATCTTTCATGTCAAATTTGGAGGACAATTGGGTCCTCAAATCCTAGATAATTTCTTTGTCATTTCCAACCAGCAACATATCATCCACATACAAGACCAGATAAATAACATGGTCACCAATTAATTTAAAATACACACAGTGATCTGCTTTGCTTTTGGTGAAGCCAAGTCTCCGTATAAATGTATCAAATTTCTGATACCACATCCTTGGTGACTGTTTTAACCCATAAAGATACTTCTTTAACTTGCATACCAGTTCTTCCTTGCCCTTCACCACAAAGCCTTCAGGTTGCTTCATGTATATTTCCTCTTCCAGATCCCCGTGAAGAAATGTTGTCTTCACATCCATCTGTTCTACCTCAAAATAAAAGGCAGTAGCAACAGATAAAAGTAATCTAATAGAAGTTACCTTGGAAACAAGAGAAAAAATATCACCAATATCAATTCCCGGCACCTGGGAATAACCTTTTGCTACCAACCAAGCTTTGTATTTCTCCACCTTTCCTTCTGCATTTATCTTCTTCTTGAACACCCATTTGCTGCCAATGGGTTTCCTTCCAGCTGGCATGTCCACCAGATCCCAAGACTCATTTTTGTGCAAAGATGCCATTTCATCAACCATGGCCTCTTTCCAGAGTTTGTCGTCCTCTGAATCTATTGCTTCCTTCACAGTTCTAGGATCATCGTTAGTAATAGATAAAGAAAAATTTAAACAAAAAGCAGATGGACTATACCTTTCTGGCTGCCTTCTTTCTCGAACTGATCTTCTCACACCCGGAGTTTGTGGCTCTTCATCTTTTGATTCCTCCTCTACTGTAGAGTCTGATTCTTCCTCCTTAACCTCAAACTCTATCTTCTCAAGTTCCTTTGGTTGGAATTCATGTTTAATAACATCTTTTGCCTCTCTAAACACCACATCTTGGCTGTACACAACCTTCTGTGTGACTAGGTTCCAAAGCTTATAACCCTTTAAACCATCCTTATACCCAATAAAGATGCACTTTTCAGATTTAATATCCAACTTAGTTCATTTCTCCTTTGGAACATGTACATATGCATCACATTCAAATACCCTCAAATGTGAGAGAGAGGGTTTCTTACTAGTCCATACCTCTTGTGGAGTCTTATCCTCAAACGCTGATGAAGGTGACCTATTGACCAAGTAACATGCAGTATCCACCGCCTCTGCTCAGAATTCCTGTCCTAACCTGGCACCACTGAGCACGCTTCTTGCCCTTTCCATCAACGTCTTATTCATTCTTTTTGCAACTCCATTTTGCTGAGGTGTATATGGAGTAGTCTTCTGTCATGCTATACCACACTTCTTATAGAATTCTTCAAATTCATTGCTACAAAACTCCCCACCATTATCTATCCTCAGCACCTTTATCTTCTTCTCTGTCTGATTTTCCACTAGAGCCTTAAATTCTTTAAACCTGTCAAAGGCTTTAGATTTCTTCTTAAGGAAATATATCCATGTATTCCTTGAGAAGTCATCTATAAATGATACATAGTACATAGACTTACCCATTGATGGAACCTTCACAGGTCCAAACACATCACTATGCACAAGTTCTAATATTTGTTTTACCCTCTTACTACCAGAGGGGAAACTCACCAGATTCTACTTCCCATATACACAATTTTCACAGAAATCAAAATCGAGAGATTTATTACTCATACCTTTTACCACACCTTTACCATGAAGTATTTTAAGGCCCTTCTCTCTAATATGTCCAAGCCTTTGATGCCACAACATGGTCTTCTCTCCAGAGACCACTAGATTTTCTGCTCCACTTTTAGGAACCATAGAACTGTTGCACCCATCAATAACAGTGCTACCTTGCAGCTTGTACAGAGTTCCAATTCGAACTCCCCACATCAATACCAGTGCTCCCCGAACCATTTTGTAGGTATCCTTCTCGAACACTATTTTCACACCTGCTTCATCCAGCTTGCTTATAGAAATCAAATTTCTGGCCAATGCAGGAATATGCAGAACACCCAGAAGTGTTCTAACCCTTCCACCTTGCAACTTCAACTTTACCTTTCCACGATCAATGATTCTAGCCTTCCTATCATCTCCTAAGAAGACATCACCACCATTTTATTTCTCGTACTCGTAGAACCACTCTCTATGGAGAGTGAAGTGAAAGAATGCACCTGAGTCAATCAACCATACCTCATGATCTACATGTGTACTTGAAGAAGCCAAGTACACATCCCCACCTTCACCTGAGGTGGTTTTTGCCTCTACAGAAGGAGCATCATCAGATCCCTTTCCTTTATCAAGAGTTCTAGATTTACAGTCCCTTTTGTAGTGCCCTTCCTTTCTGCATTTTTAGCACACCACCTTTACAGGTTTTCCTGGAGATTTAGATCTCCCTCTAGATTTAGATCTCCCACTCGATGACTTATTTTTGTTTCTATTTTGGTACCGTCCTCATACAGACAAGGCATCACCATTCTGGCTCTCCATATTTTTCCGTCTCATCTCCTCCGTCAGTAAGGCTGAGACTATTTCATCAAATTGCAAGGCAGTTACATTGCTACCTATTGCAATAACCAGACTATCCCATGAATCTGGTAAAGAACAAAACAAAATGATGCACGTATCTTCATCTGAAACGTTAATATCAATATATGCTAACTAACTTACCACAATATTAAATGCATTCAGATGCTCTATCACCGAGTCTCCATCTTTCATCCTCAGGTTATACAACATTTTCCATAGGAACAGTTTATTCACCAAAGAGTTAGATTGGTACAAAGTCCCTAACTTGTCCCACAAAGCCTTCATCGTAGCTTCCCCTGATACATTCAACAATACTGAATCTGAGACACACAATCGTATTATGCTCTTTGCCTTTCGATCCAACTTCTTTCATTCTTCATCAGACACTCTCGTTGGTTTAGTACCCAGATCTACCGCGATCCACTGATCTTTATCCACCAACAGATCCTCCATCTTGATTTTCCACAACTCAAAACTCTGACCATTAAATTTCTTGATCTCTATCTTTCCACTGCTCGCCATCTTCTTTCACCACCAAAATCGATCTCGCAGATCTCCCACTGAACAGGTTCTACCACAGGCTTGAGTGAAACCCCTCAGCAGCAAAGGCGTACCCTTGAAGATAAAACTACTCTGATACCAAATGTAGGTTTTAACCCCGTACAAAAATTACCTGCATACGAATTCTAAAACACAGAAAATAAACAATGCGAGAGCATAACACATAAAACAAATATACACGGAGAT
Organism: Pinus tabuliformis; assembly: GCA_031772625.1. NCBI lineage: Eukaryota > Viridiplantae > Streptophyta > Pinopsida > Pinales > Pinaceae > Pinus > Pinus tabuliformis. The sequence continues at coordinate 4,201,807 of CM062807.1, read as the reverse complement.
TTCCCTAGATCCCAAAACCAGGACTACCAGCTTAATTTTTCATTATATTCCTTTCAATTTTATAATACATATTTATACATGCTGAAGCATCCAATACCATGGACCAAAAACCATCACATCCAAAAACATGTGAAAAAATCATGCACAAAACCATAGGTGGGTCTGCCCATCCTAACATAGGGTCCAAAACCAAAATTTTCTAAAGTGGGGTTATGAGTATTCCTCAAACCCCCTGTGACTCTGCCCCTGGTACACAATTGGCGCAACGAAGGGTGGCTCCACCCCCACTCTAACCCCCTGTTAACTACGTCGTCTAGTCATGGAAAGAATATAACACAACCCAACAAATTTTTAAATGTTGTCATGGTCATAATCATATTATTATCTTTGGATTCATCTTCCAAGTCATCATCATTTGATCATCATTATAATTATTTTCATCTTGGTAATCATCAACAAAAATAGTGGCATGAATGATGATTATGATGTTCATGACGAAGTTGACAACAATGATGATAGAAATTACATTATTTATGATGATGGGGATGATGAAAATTATAATTAAAATGATAATGGTAGTGATGATGATGACCATCGATCATCTCTAAGAAATAAATTTGTCATTTCTCTTTCATATATCGTGTGTCATAATAACCCTTTTTGAGCACTCGTAATATTTTTTGGGTTGATGATATTTCTTACAACACCTATAATTATGAACAATTAAAGACAATGTCCATAATGATGATGATGATTATGATGATGACAACATGAATGGTGATTATGACGATAATGAAATGATGAGATTGATGGTGGTGATGATGATGATAATGAAGATGATGACACTCCCTCTAAACTAGGGAGGTACTCATGATGAGACAAAAAAGTTCTCTAAGTTGAAATATTCATATAAGAAGGGATCTAGATTGATAAGCATCAATGATGATTTACATCGTCATAGCCAACATTGTCAAAATAGAAATGCCTTTACTAACAAGTTCTATCTCTCCATTAGATCACAACACAATGTTGGGAGGCATAAATTTGGACACCACTGCCTCTTTAGGCACTTACCCCACTAGGATGTTCATCAGGCATTTCCTCACATGATCATTTCCTAATCCACTATCATAATATTTGACACCAGGAAATGTTGATCCTCATGACTATTCTTATCTTGGATTAATGTACTTGACTTATGGCGGTTAGTCCTACTCAAAGCACAAATTCTCAAATAATATTGGTCCCAAAAGTTTATCTAATCCACCGTTCTCCCTACTAGTGTCTTTAGTAGGCTTATGAATGTTAGTCTCGGCAATAGTACATGTCAAATGGATAATATGGTGTGAGACATCCACAAGCATAAGCGTTTCTCATGAATAGTTGTCATTTTCATAGAGAATAACATCAATAATTTGTTTTCATTGCATGACACCTTTATGATTAAGCATTCATAGATTTGTGGAAAAATATTCCCCCTTTTGTCATTTGTGATGAAATAAAATCAAAAAGTGAAAGTCAAAATCATTAAAGATACACTATAATTATTTATCGAAGTCTAAACTCTAAGATTGAAGTGAAAAAAGATGTAAATATTATGAGTTGTTCAAAACTTATGAAAACCTTATTTCCTAAATCCTATAGATAAGAAAAATCAATAGAAAGAAAAATAAGGCCTAATGAATGGTAACTCATGTATTCACATCCTCTTTGGAAAACATATGAATATATACACTCGTAGTCACACTTGATCACATGTTTGTGATGGTTAAATCATGAAGTCCTCTTTTCCCATTTCATTTTCACTTCATCATTTAAGCACCTAATTGAGGATCTAGGGAATTTTTCTTGCCTAAGGGTTTCATGTGTACTGTTGGTCTACTTATGTCACACTATGGTCAATTATGTGACGGAGTGAAATACTTAAGTTTGTGGAGTTATTAGAACAGTGTGTTAAGTTAGTCACCACACACACATGTATTACATCTCATTGATCCACATGTGTGGGTTGGAGACTCATTGATTGAGAACTTTAATGGATAATACTTTAGGGCTTTGATGGTATATCTTACATAATCTCTTGGTAAACATTGTGATTCATCATTTCTTTTCCTCGAGACACTTGATAATATTGAAGTCACTCCCAATAATCCATGGAGATGGGGAGTATAAATTACTTGTGCTAGAAATGGAATTGAGAAATAGAGGTTTTTCATTTGCGATATTGGAGTCATAGACATTGGATACATGGTAGTAGTCCTCGATGTCAATTAACTAAAATTATACTGTCATAATGTGAAAAGAGGTAAACATATTGGTAACCTTGATGTCCTGATCATTCCAAATAATAGTCATTCCACCCGAGTATATCTAGTCATCAATCACTACTACTTGGAAATTCCTCCCCCATTTGCTAATTATATGAGGTAGAACCTCACTTAATATTTTTATTTCTTATATCAACATTATTGATGGGTGCTTTGTGTACCTTTTTTCTTTTAGGAGTATTTGTTTTCCTTTACTATTGAGGCCCCTCAAGTTCTATGAGACTATTTTCATGGAGAATTTACACAGAAAGGAAGTATAATGTGATTAAAAAAACATGTTCCAAGATTTAAGTTCTTGGACAATGCCACTTCATGACTCCTATATTTCCTTAACCTGGGACTGAATGGTGAACTTGATAGCCTTAAGGGAAATTAACCAATGAAAATCTCAAAAAGAGGTGACTTTTGACTTTATCACATACCAGTTAATATACTAAATGAAATATCCATAAAAATTTCATCAATCAATAAATCTTTAAAAAAAATATCCAAAACAATTTCATCAAGAAATGAATCATTACATTCTAAATTACAATCTATAAACTTTTTGGGAAATTTTTGCTAAACCATGTTCAAAACCAACATATTTAATATTAATATTTAACAATAATATGGACAATAACACATTTTCATAAATTAAATAACATGTTACCAATCCTAAGAAATGTCACTAACATAAAATTAAAAAGCATGCAACTAATGGGAGTGACCACTCAAGGCCACCATAAGACAATTAATCTATTAAGACAAGGATTAATGGGGAAAAAATCTACAAAGGGCAGAGGAAAACCTATTTTAACTTTATTTTTTTATTAGGTGCAAGTTGAACATCTCAAGATATAATGGAGAGTAGAATTAATTTTATTGCATTAAGAAAACCCAAGCACATTCTATAACTTAGCAAGGAAGAGATGTATAATACCCATCTCAGCAACACAACACATGGCATTAAGTTACTTTTTTATATATAATTTAAACTTATATCATAAAATCATAAATTTAGCATGAAGGAATGTTGAAAATCCATTTTTATAAATAGAAAACATAATTTTTGTTATAAAAAAAAAAACCAAAAACTAATTATATTTCTTTAGAAAATAAAATACAATAAACTGAATATATATTGAAAAAGAAAACTAAAATTAAGCAAAAAATTTATTTTTTTAATTTAAAATATTTTTTAGAATTTTTTTAAACACTACCTTCCATTCTAAGAAGCAAAAATAATAATAGAAATAAGGACAGACCAAAAATATTCCTTTCCTTGGTAAGTATTTCCCACCATTCATTCTACTCACTCGAGTTATTTCATAAAACAGAGATAAGTGTTATTTCACACTCTTTTGGCAAAGCCTATTGAGCTTCTTTTATGATATATTTATTCCTTGATGGATTCCTTGATATATTGATCAAGTTTTGATTCCTTGGAGATTAATTAGAGCAAAGAAAACATGGGTACTCTTAATTCCAAGTTCAATGCCTCTAATGGTGGACATGAGGCAAGGGAGGGGTTTCTGTCATGGTCATAACTCCAAGTTCATTGTATCTAATGGCGGACGAGGCAAGGGAGGGGGTTGCAGTCATGGTCGTGGTCGTGGAGTTTTCTCTTTACATTATATTTAGGGAATTCAAAGCAATTTGAATGGAATCATTGTTGTCATTAGGTATATTGGATTAAGTGTGATAATGGATAAAATGAAATAATTATTTGTGAGCATTTGTTCTTGAACAAACATTTTGATCCATTTTATTACAGAGAAAAGTACATGCATTAAAAACAACTCAATATTTCATGTGACATTCATATTATATGTGACTTATTTTTCATTTAAAACAATTTACTTTTTCATGTGACATTCTTTTTTTGTCAAAATTTCTTCTATTTCTAATCTAGATTACAATTGTAATTTGAAATAAATCTTCCAGTAAATATTAATTTACCAATTGTGCATGGAAATCATAAGAAACATTCACAATATAATATGAAGAACAAATGGGTACCTACTTCATATGAATTAAAAAATGCTTCTACTACTTAATGTGAATTACAAGTGTAATATTAGTTGGATCTCCAATATATCTTAAGCCATATTTTCATTTTATTTTTAGTACTATTAAATGTTATTATCTCCTATCTCATTTTATTGTTAGCATTGTAATAAAAATATGCATTTTTCTATAGAATTAATACTAACATGTAATATTGATTTTTTTTTCCAAAACGCTACAAGTAATGACCACGAAGATGATGATATAGACTATGTTTAGATTACATCATATATCTGAGATGATGATGATGAAGATGGTGATGGCATTGGTGATGATTATGTGGATGATATTATCATTATGGTCAGGATGATGATCATGGAAATGATCATGAGGATGAGCTTGACTATGATTTTCGTGGTGCTAGCTAGCCATGCATTATTTTTTATATTTAGTTGGATGGCTTAATATGGTAATCATACATTTCAATTTTAGTTGATTTGAATAATGATGATGATACTATTGGTACTATCTTGTTACCTTATGAATATGTTGAAAAATGTTTACAGTTTTTTTATGAAGAATTATTGTGTATGATGAGATTCCTATTTTTTTATGGATGTTGTGAATTTACCTTAGCATAATGATATCTATGAAATTTTTTTATTTGGTAATCATACATTAACTTTTAGTTGATTTGATTAAATATGATGATGATATTATCATTTTTATCTTGTTATTTTATGTATATATTGAAAATTATCAACATTATTTTGATGGAGAATTATTATGTATGATGATATTACTATCGTTTGATGGATGTTGTGAATTTACCTTAGAATAATGGTGTTCATGAAATATTTTGATATGATAATCACACATTTGAATCTTAGTTGATTTGATTAAAGATGATGAGGATATTATTATTATTATTATCTTGTTACTTTATATATGTGTTGAAACATGTCAATGCTTTTTGATGGGGAATGATTATGTATGATTATATTACTATTTTTGGATGTAATGTTGTGAATTTACCTTGGAATAATGATATTTGCGATAAGTGTTGATTTAGTAGTGATATATGTATATTGAAAATTGTCAATGATTTTTTGATGGAGAATTGTTATATATGATGATACTGCTATATTTTTTAATGAATGTTGTCAATTACCCTTAAATTTCTTTACATATACTAAGTAATCAATTTGAATTGTGATATCTTCTTAAATGTGTTATACATGAAAATACCTCCTCCTCATCTTGGAGGAGAATACTATGTTGTTGGTTGAAATACCCCTTTCTCCTAAACTATATAAGACTATAATAGAAGTTATGTACCATGAGGACCACGTTATCCTAGTCTATAACAAGTTGTCCCCTTCATCTAACTTTTCTTACCAAAATTATCACATTAGAGAAATTTTCAACTCAAAAATAACCACCTAAGAAAAAATTAAGAAACTAATAATAAAATGCCATGTAGACAATTTTTTAAAATATCATTTTTATTATTCTTTTACCAAAATTACCCAAATAAATGTCACATTTATCAAAATAATTGTATATGCATTTTATTTTTAAATTAATATATCAGCACAAGATTTAATAAAATTTAAATTAAAAAAGTAAATTTAAATTAAAAAAGAAAATTCAAAATTTAAAGGAAATTTAAATTACCCAAATAAACCTCACCTTTATAAAAAATAACCGTCTACATGTATTTTATATTGAAATTAATTTATTAACACAAGATTTAAGAAAATTTAAATTTAAAATATAAATTAAAGTTAAATTTAAATTTAAGCTACTCATATAAATGCACTTTTATCAAAATAGCCATATATTTATATTTAAATTAATTTACCAATACAAGATTTAATATAATTTAAATTAAGAAAGTAAATTTAAAATTTAAATTAAATTTAGGATTTAGGATTTTACATTTAAATTTATTTACTTAGCACACCATGATTTACCCTTCATTGAAAATATTCTCTATATTCTAACTTTTATAGATTAAGATATTAATTTTATTTTTAATATTTAATATAGTTTTGGATCACTTGGGCACCATTCACAGTTAAATTAGGTAAGTTATATTACTAAAAAAAAATCCAGTGCCTAGTCACACCTGTATGTCTTTTAAATTTTAAAGGATTTTAGTTGGCTTACACATTATGACATGGAAATTCAATGTTAACATTTTAAAATGAAAATTCCGTTAATGCTAAGTCACAAGGAAAAAATCTTGAGCTAACTAGAATTTGACACTCTTGTTCACTTTCAAAAACTCATATGGCAAAATGTGATCTCTTTATCCTCATCTTTAGATTTTTCCTAAAAAATAAAAGCATACAATAGTGGGAAAGAGCCATAAAGCATGGGGAAGCTTTTTCCTAAGCACAAAAGCATCTAAAAAGTGGAAAATGCCATTTTTATATGAGGAAACATTATTCACCCAAAATATTTTGCCAAAATTGAACTAATGAGGAATTTGATAAATCTTCATAGCCTTCACTTTCCTATATATTGGAGGCTTGGGGAAAGGATGGGAATTCATGTATTGTCATGCTGCTGATATCTACCTTGAGAGGGAGTGTTTTGGAGCTAGGAGTTGAGGGAGGTGTTGTTGCCTGATGGTTGTAACTTTCCTCCAACTCCTTTATTAATATAGATGAGTGGTTCTTCCTTCCATATGCTACTTTTCATTCTTTACTTATCCTATCTAACTAATGAATGTATGGGATTTTGGTTTATATTTATTTATTCAGTAATATTTATATGTTCAGTAATATTTATATGTTTATGATAGTTTCAATTATCAAGATATTATGTTTTGAAGTTTTCTTTGTTCTCTCTCTTGTGTGTAGGACCAAGATTTGGAGTTAGCTAGGAGGACTTCCTAGCTACACTAAAAACTCCAACAAGACCTGCATGCGAGGACTCACATGAATTCATTCTTTTTTTCTTAATCTATACTCTACATCTTGATCTACTAAGAATCCTGAGCCTTAGAACAACCTTTCTCTTAATCAGTCTATCCTAGGTTTCTAGGATAAACTGAGAGGGTTTTATATTCATCTAACTATGCATTAAATCCTACAACAAAATGATATTTAGAAACTGTAATATATTTCACTATGTAATAAAATTAGTAAAATGGAAATAAAAGTAAAACTCTAAACAAGAAGCCAAAAGTGGATGTAACCATCGATGCAAAATTGGGAGTAGAATTGGATGTTAAACTAGCCATCAAAACAAGATGCAAATAATGACACAAAAGGGTTTTAAAGTAGAAATAAAAAATGGTGCAAAACTAGACACAAAGAAGGGAGAAAAATATGGCATACAAAAAGATACCAAATTTGGCGCAAACAAGGATGCAAAAATGGAAACCAAAATGAGGATGCAAAGAATGGTGTAAAATTAAGATGAAAAATTGGGTGCAAAAAGGATGTAAGAAAATACACAAAACAAGATGAAAAATGGGACAAAAAATGGGTGAAACTAAGGATGCCAAAAATGATGCATAACTAGATGAAAATTCAAACTAAAATCTAGGTGCAAAATGAGATGCAAGTGTGGACACAAAATGTGGCAGAAAAAATGATGCAAATTTGGATGCCAAAAAGGACGCAAAATTAAACACCAAAAAGGATGCAAAATTGGACATAAAAAATGGTGAAAATTTGGACACAAAAGTAGAAAAAATGGTGTGAAAATGGGCATAAAAATGGCTCAAATTTAGATGCAAAATGAGGTGCAACAAATGATTCAAAGCTTGGTGCAAAAACAAATGCAAAAGTAGACGAAAAAAATGGCTCAAAATTGAATGTAACATTAGACACAAAATGAGATTCAAAGGTGGACACAAGACATGGTTCAACATAAGGTGAAAATTTAGATGCTCAAAAGGATGCAAAATTGGATGCAAAAAATGTTGTTAAAAATGATGCTAAATTGGACGCAACAAATGATGCAAAATTAGGTGCAAAATAGGATGCAAAAAAGGGAGACAAATGAAACAAAAAAGTGGATGAAAAAAATGGTGGAAAAATGGATGAAAATTTTGGCAATAAATTAGATTCAACATACGATGCAAAACTAAATGCAAAAAAGTGGTGTAAAAAAAGGTAGAAAAATTGGCGCAAAATTAGATGTAAAAATAAGTACAAAATTAGAAGAAAAAATGGCATAAGACTAGATGCAAAAACTGGCACAAACTGGATGCAAAAAAAGGCACTAAATCAGATGCAAAAGATGGTGTAAAACTCGATGCAAATTACGACACAAAAATAGAAGCAAAGAATGGCACAAAACATGAAGCAAAAAATGATGCAAAAATAGATGCAAAAAATGGCACAAAACTAGAAGCAAAACCTGTTGTAAAACCAAATGCAAATCTTGGTGCAAACTATGATGCAAAAAATGATGCAGAATTTGGCATAAAAAAAGATGCAAAATTTGGCGCAAAAAAGGACGCTTTAAAAATTGTACAATAGAGCCAGATTTAGCGCCAGGTTGCTCATCCAAATGGAGAGAAAAATATACTAAAATCTGGAGCTAAATTTGGCATAAATTTCCTGTTTTGTTGTAGTAAGCTTGGAATAAGTGTCCCTTAACGTGGTCTTATTTTTCCTTTATTAACTTTTATTACATGAAATTTTAACTAACATACGTTACAACAAATTTGCCACCCACCTCCATACAGGGTAAAATTAATTTTTATTACATAAGCTTTTAACCAAGAGTTGTTACAACAAATTTGCTGCCCGCCTCCATACACAGTAAGATTAGCTTATTTTGCCTTTATTAGCTTTTATTACATGAACTTTTAACCAACAGCCTTTATAACAAATTTGCTACCCACCTCCATACATGGTAAGATTAACCTTTATTACATAAGCTTTTAACCAAGAACTGTTACAACAAATTTGCCGTCCACCAACATACCCAATAAGATTAGCTTTTATTACACAAACTTTTAACCAAGAGCTGTTACAACAAATTTGCCACCTAATTTAACTTTTAAATAAATTTTATTGTTGAATTTTTTGAAAACCTTTTCGCTTTAAATTATTTAATTTTTACAATTTTTTGTTTGTTTGTCCCGTATATATCCCGAGGTTCTAGCTAAGAAAACGAATGCAATTTCAGTACACACCAATCTAAATTGCTCAGTCAATGCCCATTTATAGAAAGAAAGAGCACTGCCGCACAGATCGGTGTGAGACTTGGTGCCACAATAAAGGTTCCCTTATCACTATCCATTTAGTGGTGGGAGCGTATGTTGTTAATCATTAGTTGCCATATATCTCCGGGGTTCAAGCTAAGAAAACGAACACAATTTCAATACACAGCAATCTAACCTGCTCGGGTCAATGGCCGTTTATCAAAATAAATGCTCTTTGCCGGGCGGCGAACAGACTCTGTCTTTAGGTAGAAGTGGAAGTTTTAACCGATGCAAGAAAAACTACGTCAAGTCTCTCATATTGTCTCTAATAATAAAGAATAACAAGGTTTTAATCAGACACTGGATTGAGAACAATGCACAACTGTCACATCGATTGAGTATTAACATAGTTTTTTATTTTCGAGAATTTGATCCATGGATTAAGTGGGGAGGTATGATCTTTTTTAAGCTTCGAGAATGTAATCTATAAATTAAGTGGGCAGGTTTGATCTACACAAATTTTATGATGTAGTTTAATAATTATGTTTGTTTGTTTGAAAAGTTATGGAAATTCTAGTAATATTTTGAAAAAACTTGCAGGGATTTTTGTAAATTTAAGTAAAAGTGGTTAAATTTCATAATTTTAGTGTTTTCGAAGTTTTTGATCATGCTGAATCTATTTACACCATCAAAAACATGATTCAAACACTGATTCTACGAGATTTATTGAAATTGTTTTACTTGGATCTATTTTCACCATCAAAAACATGATTCAAACACTGTTTCTATGAGATTTATTAAAATTGTTTTACTTGGATTCCGGCCACTTTTGACCATCCTAACAATTCCTCTACCTCCAAATTTTATAATGCAATTTTATACCTGACCATACATACCTAAGAACTGCTCTAGATAATCCTATTTCCTAAGAACTGCTCTAGATCATCCTATTTTAGAAATAAGAACAAAATTCATACTTCGAAAGTATGAAGAACAATTGAAACCTACTCCAAATTTTATGGTCCAATCTTATACAACACTATATATACGTGAGAACTGCTCTCGACCATCTTATTTTAAAAATAAGAACAAAATTCACATTTCGAAAGTGTCAAAACAATTGAAGCCTCTTTCAAACGAATCTAGCGAAAAATTAACTGATCATATGATGCAGACCGTTAAGTTCTGTCACTGTTCCTTTTGTAGCTGTATAAAGCGCCCTCGTAACATATCCTCCCACCATTACTGCTCGTCGCATCAAACACCAAAGCCTTTCCCGACACCATTTTCAAAAGGTACCAACGGTGTGCGAATTTTTTTTTTTCCCATATATAACATAATCTGCATTCATTCATTCATTCAAATCTAGATAATCAAGTAAAACCGTAATCTAGCATTCATCTTATATGAAAAGAAAGTGTGGGGATCTATGTAATTGCTTTTTTATTATTCTTAATCATATTGCGAAACTATTTTCTAAAAGAAAATGAGTAATTCTCTTTAAAATGAATATGATGTGTAATTTGTTAATATCTAATAAAACTTCATATATAAATGAGATTTTAAAAAATAATAATTACACTTTTTATTAATAAATATATTTTAATATTTATAAGTCTTAATCATTTTGTGAAGCTATTTTCTAAAAGAAAATGTGTAATTCTCTTTAAAATGAATATAACGTGTGCTTTTTAAATATTTAATAAAACTCCATATATAAAATCTATAAATGAAATTTAAAAAATTAATAATAAAAAATAATTACACTTTTTATTAATAATACATGTTAATATTTATAAAATTAATTTGTAATTTTTTAATATTTAATAAAACGTTATACATAAAATCTATAAATGAGATTTAGAAAATTAATAATAAAAAAAATTATACTTTTTATCAATAATACATTTTAATATTTATAAAATAATTTTATGCAAATTTCATACAAAGAAAATAACTAAAATTAAAAGTTTCATTATTTTATTTCTAAATAATTTTCATATTTAAATAAAAATATAATAATATATTTCAATATCATTAAAATATTTAAAAAAATTTATATTAGTGAAAAAATGTTTATAAATAAAATATTATTTTAATTATTTCTTATATATAAAACAGATTTATAAATATTAATATATATGAGTAATAGTAAATATAAATAATCCTTTTAGTTAACTCTTTTTTAAACATCGTTGGTCAATTTATATATTATTTTTTGGTTAAACATGAAAAAGTTTACATATTCCTTTTTATATGGTTCACTGAGTTGAAGAAGAGAGCATATTAATGTAATTCTTTTTTAATATTTTTTTTTTTTAACACAATTTTGTTAGTTTAAAAGGTTAAAAAAAGTTGGTAATATGATAAACATTTTGAAAATTAAATTGATTATCAATATAAGGTGGACAATTTAAGAGAAAATGTTTTTCATCTTCTACTTTTTCAGATCACATAAGTTTTACCCTTTTAGAGTCACACAAGTGACGAAATCTTTTATACTATGGTGTTTTCTTAGTTGACCAATATCAAGTTTCATAGTTTTACTACAAAGCTCATGAGACTTAGTCTTATCACACCTTTGCTTATTTTCTTCATAATATTAATGAAAACAGAAAAATAATTTTTGTTTTTGAGATTGGGGTTGATAAATACCTTTTACATTTCATTTTAAATATGAAGAAGATGTATAATTTTCTGTAGTCTTTAAAATATTTTGATGTCTACTTAAAATGAAATATTTCCATCTAGTTTAATTTGTATTTATCCTATATTTATTAACTCACAATAGGGATAACATATCTCCAAGTCCAAAACATTGTTAGAGTGAAAATATGGAAGAGAGACGTGCATAACAAAAGTTTGATCTCTCTCAAATTTTTATAGATAGTAATGGCTAAAATCTATCTACATTGGTTACACATACACACATATGAAATGAGTTATTTTCCTTGATTGTGAGAATCAGTTATATATATATATATATATATATATATATATATATATATATATATATATATATATATATATATAAAATAAATTACACATCGCCTGTATTGTGAGTCAACAAAATATATTGGCAATAAAAGTATTTGTGAAATTATAATTTTATTTGTTTAAATTGCATTTTTGAATGCATGAATAGATTCAACTCCTTCAAAATTTTATTGGTCAATTCTCACCATCTCACCCACACTAATTGAAAACATAACATTTTTTCTCTTTCAATTACTTCATCTCTTTATATAAAGTTAATATAAAAATATATTACTTAAATATAGAAGGAATTGCATAATAAATTTTAATATAATATAATCAACAAACCCATCAAATTTTATAATTCTTTTAATATTTTATTTTATTATTACAGTCAACACTATTTTTCTATTTAATAAATATTTTATTTTCATTTTAAAAAATAAACATATCAACTTTATAGTGAACATGAAATAATTACATATCTCCCTCACAGTAATGTTCTTCTCGATATAATAAAATATACTATCTAAAATATAGAAATAAACAAACTAAATAAAAAAATAAAACTAGAAAGTAATATCCAAAAAGATTCCATAAAAATAAGATTTAATAAATACTATAATAATATCATAAACCAAAAGCATTCCATTATTTTCATATATATATATATATATATATGCAAACTATACATTAAAATTTATAAAAAGTAAATAAATATATATCTATTTTGTAAATATTTGCAATCTCTAATATTAATATATAAATTAATTATAATATCACAACAACAAAAAGTAAGTTAAGAGATTTTTTTAAAGTCAAAATTCTATTCATTCTTCAAAAAGATGTACATCGAAAGTAGCAAAAAAAAATAGGTCATCTCACCCCAACCAAGTTTGTTGACCACCGCATACAACATATGAAAAAGTACAAAAAGGAAACTAAGGACATCATCCAAAATCAAGAAGGCCAAAGACACTAGAAGACAAGTAAAACATAGAAAACGCCTATAGTCATGCTAGTCATCCGACGTGCTGTCCCAGGAGGAGGCAGAGGTCAAAAATAGCATTGGACATGCTCCTCGAAATGAACCATCCAGTACTCCAGCTTCTTTACCTTCTCCGATAGCAAGTTATGTCCTCACCAGACCACCACAATAAGCTCCCGACTGTGGTACTAAAACTAGTGCAATTTATCCAAGGTAGCTCCCAGTTTCGCATGTTCCACGCATCGGATCCTTTCAGCAGTTTCCAGTCGCTACAACAGGGATTGAATCATGTTCCTATGATTTTCCAGGCACGAGTGTTGAATGATCCACAAACCAAGAACTGAAGACTCTACAGCACCTCACCATCCCGAGCCGCTACACCGCCGAGCCCCATCCCTCACCAGCATTTGAGACGATCAATGACCATGGCCCTTCGCCGATTCGCCACACCCTCAAACACCCCACACACTAGCCACCATATTTGAGGAGCTTCCCGCTGACTTGCCACCCTGACGAGCCACACACACCTCCACCCCCTGCTCCAAGTTCTGCAATTGAGAAGCCCAATCACCCCATCCCTCCAATCTTGGTTCTGGAGGGAGGGAGTACCACCCTCTTCTCAAGGTTAGACACATCGACCCTGGACTAGAAACTTCACCTTCCATGCAGAAGACCCTCTAGGCACACCTGACCCACACCTATTAGGCTCTCCACAAATGGTGCAAAGACTAGCAACCTCGTAGACAGGGCTACGAACTTGCACCAACCAAAATCACACAACACCACACAGACTCAGGAGATTCGTCACCCCACCAGTCACTTCACCCTAGGCTCGAACACAGAGAGGTACTAAAATTCGAATAATTCAAACGTACGAGGGCTAGAAGAAGCACAAAACTTTCCACCACACTATGAGGACCTCGCCCCCAACCACACCAGAAAAAAAGATCACTTATACCTCCAAGATTCTTGCTCCCATCCCCAAAAAAGACATATAAAAACTCACAGTGGGGAATCCAAACAACCCAATTACGGGCCCAGAAGCCAAAATATGAAAGGCATCTACATAATTGCCATCCCTCTTAAGATAAATGTTGCCTACGCGGTCCATTCCAACCACCGAAAGACCCATATCCACAAAACACCAATGCACAAGTCAGGTAGAAGCTCCCGAAGGCTAATTTCACTGGGAAGCACAATTGAGAACCACTAAAAAAGCCCTTGCAGTAGGAAAGTTACCAATTCACATAGCCAATAGCCTAGGGGTGAACCGTGTTTCTGGGTGCACCACCCTGCCCAACAAAAGCAATGTCACTTCCTTCTCCGGTGAGAAAAGAACTAGGAAATAGCATGAAGCCAAAATGAAACATGAATGAAGTCCCCATCGACCACTCTTGATCTTAGAACGACGTCTCCCATGGTAGTCAGAGCGCTATTAAATTCCAGACGGATACCATTACTCCTCTCCATATGTTAGGTGAAATGTGGGGGAAGGTGGGTGCCCTCAACCCTGGCGCTAGTTGGGCCACGAGTCATCATGGGCCACGAGGTACCTCGTGCACTATATCCATCACCCCATTGGGGAAAGTCAAGATAAATTTTCTCTTCATTTTTCATAGAAATATACACAAAGTAAAAGAAATAAAAAATGAAAAAATAAAATGCCATAATATGTACCTATGTACCTATTTGATAAATACTTACAATCTCTAACATTAATATGAAAATTAATTATAACATCACAATAGCCCCAGGTAAGTGAAGATAATAAATTTATTCTTCATTTTTCATCAATATAAACCAAAACGTGAAAATAAGATAATATGTTATTAAAACTAACTCCATAGTTAAGTAATTTTTAAACCATTTCTTAAATTAACCCATTCCTTTTTAACGGGTCATTCTATCATCCTCGTGATGATAGGTGATAACATGTACACGATTTTTATCTTCAATTTTCAAATGAGACTAGTTATTAGATAAGTACGACGAATTTGTTGTTATGCGAGAGGTGGTTTCTAATTAAAAATTTTAACCTAATATAGAAGAGATGTTGTAAAGGCCTATTATATCTGGTTTTATAAACAACAATAATAATAAATAAACATTGTTAAAATAAAAAAATGTATTCCATAAACAATAATAATAATAATAATAAATAAACATTGTTAAAATAAAAAAATGTATTCCATGGTATACATCTATGGTATGGACCCATGGTATTCATGTAAACCATAACAATAACTCTTAAACAATTATAAAAAGTATTCATATTAAATTTTATACCTTACATCTTAAACTTCAATTCAATTAAAATGGATAACAATATTTAAATTTTATTTATTTATTTTCTAAGTTAAAAAATAGTAATAATAAATTATTAATAAGAGCAAGTATATCAACAATACCAGTCAAGATCCATTATAACTTTGGATCTACCAAGTGTTTAGAGATCAAATCACTTTGCGTAGCGTTTGCACCTCATGAGTTTTATCTTTTCTTGCTGGCGTTATTTATACATTTTCTTTTTATTAATATTTTATTATTATTGTCCACAAGGCCTTGGATAAAGAGTGATTGAGTGCCTTGTTAAGACACTGCTAGAAGTTAAGTCATTGGTTCAATTTCCTACCCTATTTAGGTGTTACTTTTAGACATGACTATAATGTAGCCTCACCATTATCAAAATTTATATATATTAATTTTTAATTTAGTAAATAATTAAATCATTTTAAATATTTAATTATTTTATTCGAATTTAATTTTAAGATGTAATATATTAAATTTATAATAAATACATTTTATCACTTAAGTTTTATGGTTTAAATAATATTTAAAAATGAAAAAACATATGTTCTTTATATAAAATATAAAAATATTTCTTATATTAAAAATCAAAATATTCTAACTTGATATTAATTAAATATTTTGTTTTCAAATTTATACAAACAATTTACTTCTAATTTTACGTAAACTATTTTACGTTTGTTTTTCCTTTTTACCTAGTAAAATTCTTTCAAAACACAACTTATTTTACATAAGATATTTCATAAAATATATTCACAATAAAAGTTAGAAGAACGTTTCTATTCATATATTAATTCACTATTTTATTTATTTATTTATTTATTTTTATTTATTTTATTTATTTATTTATTTTTATTTATTGATAGACTTTTTCCATAAATTAATTGATCTCGCTTAAACATTTTGTAAAATATATTGACAATAATAATTAAAGGAAAATTTCTATTGATATAACAATTAAAATTTTAAAAGAAAAAAAACAAAATTTTCAAATAAAAAGTTAACAAGGGTAATAGCTACAACGCAACATAGTCCTTGCCTCTACAACTAATTAATTGATTAAGGCCATGCTTCTTTTTATGTGGTGCACATTTTTTTGATATTCAAGAATGCTCGCATTTCCACAATTTGGAATTAGGTTTATGCGCATTCTGAGGAAAAAATCTTAACTTGATACAGTCTCTGTGCCTTAATAGATTCTATCACACTCAATTTCTCTGCACACCCTTTCTCCTTCCTCCACATATTACAAAATCAGCCTTTTTTTTTGCCATGATTGCATACTAAATTAGCATTATGTGAAGCGCAGAGGAAGAAAGGTTGACTCGATATTCCGCACACCCTTTCTTCCACACTTCTCATACACCCATTTTACGAACAATAAAAGACAAAGTAATAGAAATCACATGCATAACGATTTCAGAGCACTCATTGACAAAATCATCAATTACAAAATTAGCCCTTTCATCCATGTCTAGTCTCTGCATACTAAATTAGCTTTATGCACACTACGGAGGAAAAAAACTTGACTCGATATAGTCCCTTCTCTTTAACAGAATCCTTCGTTGATCAAGGTGGATATTGGTGGCCACCATCCAAGTCCACTTGGAACCCCACCATTGTTTCTTTTAGCTTTTCAGTTTCCTTAATTGTAGCACAATTTATTATTTTTAGCAGTTTTTCGGGTCCTGAACTTCTAGAGCCATTTTGAGGCCTGAAACGACGTTTTTGGAAAAAAATGGGAGTAACATGCGTCCATAAACCAACTTTTCTCTTCCCAAAGTTGTATTTCTCGGATAGATCTTTATAATGCGATATTTTGCGCGTTAAATGGAGATCATATGCCAAAGTTACGAACCCGGGAAGTTGATGTACCAATTTACCCAAACGGGGACCACAGTTTGGCATTTCATCTTCTAGGGTTAGGTTTTTGGATGTTTAGTTTTTCCATTGTTTCTCAACAATAAATAGGCCTTCAAGCCTCATTGTAACACAGTTCAGAGGAATGTAGCCGCCATATCTCTGCTCAGAGATAAGTTACCATCACCCTAGCTAGTTTATTTCCATTTATGTTTGTAAGCATATTTCAGTATTTTATAGTAATGAAATGAAGTATTATTTCTATTGCATCTCTATATGTATTGTTATATATGTAATTTTTTGCGTTCCTATTTAAATTGGAATCATCCACACCTAATTTATCTAGACACCTTTTCTTCTTCTTCTACATATCACAAAAGTAGCCTTTCTTTATGCCTCAACTCCACATACTAAATTAGCATTATGCAAATTGCAAAGGAAGAAAGTTAGACTTAATATTATGCACACCCTTTCTTCCGCACTTTCCATAGACCCCTTTTCGGACAGCAAAATAGTAGAAGTTAGCCTTCCCTCCCTTGCCTTCAGTTCTGGAATCATTGGCTAGAGCATTGTCTCGAAATGAATCGATACTCAAGAGACTTTTACTACAAGGTATAAAAATAAATAAATAATTTGATACTTTGTTTCTTTTGGATTTTATTTCCTACAAAACAATTAGAATTTCCACAACTCATTTTTCCTTGTAGGTTATTTACTTAGGCTTTTGTATCACTTTTCTAATTTCATTTATGAATCTAGATATTATTGAATCCTTTGAATCGTCAAATCTACTAAACTAAACTTGAACTGAACTTCTCTAGGAAGGTAAAATGATTGTAGAGTGTGGAGATTTACCTATATATGTGGTAGTATAGCTCTTACATAGCACATCAATCCCACACAATGAAACACGCCTTTGTAATCCATAATGAAAGCTTTATCCATATCTTCGCATTCCAAATTTCCACATTTTTTACAACAAACAAATTGACAACTTAGCAAATTGCATAGAAAAGCACATTGGAAAAAAGTATTCATAACAAGAACCCTCAAAAACTAATCGAATATGTGTTTCCAACATGCATGTCAGCAAACACAGGATGGACACTTGGTGAATGCAACTAGAAACATGTTACTTGTTAATATTCCATTAGGTTCTACATTCTAATTTGCTTTTATGTTCATGAAAGCTTCATAAAACTTAGATTTATTTGAGAATTTGTGAATTGAACACTTATTGTTCAACATTAAATGAAACATGTTTTTAATTTGTGATGTTTGTGGTAGAACATGTGTGCAAAATAACAAACACATATGTGCCATGATGTTCCACACTTGCTCATGTATTCTTTCTCTACATGGTTCCCACACATACCTTGCTGTCACACAAAGGGGAAGGTATAATGATAGTGGAATAAGATTTCATTGTGTGAAATGTGGAGGTTTCCTTATAGACGTGCAATTGTAGCTCTTACATAGCACCTCAATCCCACATAACGAAAGCCACCTTCCTCCATAATGAAAGCTTGATTCGTATCTCTGCATTTCAAATAGTTCTGCCATAATATTCCGTACTTATCTATGCATTCTCGCTCCGTACAATTATCCCACACACCTTCCTTCTACACAATACTAGTTTTTAGTCAATTGAAGCCAATGAAACCATATCTTAGTTCAAAACGTATTAGCGTATCTCTCAAAGTGAATATTGTTGATACAAACAACTCCAATTTTATGTGAAGGGAGCCTCCTTCACACTCTGCATTGGTATAAGGATCTTCATGTTATCAAATGCACTAAACTCTAGATACCATACTTCCACATAATCTGTTATTAAGGCACTGCAGAGGAAAAAATCTTGAATTGATATAGACACTACTCCTTAACGGAATCCTCTGCACTCAATTTCTTTGCACACCCTTTCTCCTTCCTCTGCATATCACAAAATTAGCCTTTTTTTTGCTATTCATCTAATCCACATACTAAACTAGTGTTATTTACAGTTCAAAGGAAGAAATATTGACTTGATATTTCGTACACCCTTTCTTCCACACTTCCCATACGCCCATTTTCCTGACAACAAAATAGTTGGCAAATGAAACTACAAGCATGTTACTTGTTAAAATTTCATTAGATTCTCCATGCTAATTTGATATTTATGTTCATGAAATCTTTCTAAAGCTTAGATTTCTTTGAGCATTTGTGAATTGAACACTTATTTTCCAACATTAAATGAAATGTGATTTTAATTTGTGAGTTCTTCGGAAGTAAAATTGTGCACAATAACAAAATAATTTGTGCTATGATGTTCCACACTTCTTCATACATTCTCTCTTTGCATAGTTCTCCCACATAGCTTCTTGTCACATAAAGAGGCAAGAAAAATGATAGTGAATAACCTTTAATTGGGAAAAGTGCAAAGGTTTCCTTATAGACGTGGTACTCTAGCTCTTACATAGCAAGTCAATCATGTAAAAGAAAGCAACGTTCCTCCACAATGAAAGCTTGATCCATATCTCCGCATTCTGAACTGTTCTACCGTAAATTTTCATACTTCCACATGAATTTTTCCTCTGTATAGTTCTCCTATACACATTCCTTTCACACAATACCATTTTTTAAATGGTTGAAGCCATCGAAAGCTCATCTCAATTCAAAACAGATTAGCGCATCTCTCAAAGAAAAGATTATTGAGATAAAGAACTCTAGTATTTTGCAAAGGAAGTTTCCCTTGTACTCTACATTCGTATAATTATATTCACATTATCAAATGCACTAAACATTAGATATTGTACTTTTGTTAGAGATGATTGACTCTCGCAAGAAGCAAAATGCAAATCTGTTCAATATATTTAAATTATTTGTCAAAGAGAAAAAACCTCAAAAGGACCACAATGTATTATTAAGGCTATGTCTCTTTATTAATCAAATAATTAGTGGGATGTTTATCTGATTAAGATCTATCACAAACTATTGAAATAATTTAGTATTAGAGCATGTGAGAAAGGAAAAGTGTGTATGGTATCCATATATGTAAAACTATGTCAAGGCAAAAATGTTTGCGAAGATGCGGGAACTTGGAGTGACAAACACTGATTACATTGCAAATGAGTCCACACTTAGCATTTAAGAATTAATTAAAGGATAGTAGTACTATTAACATCTATTCAACAAATTGATACACAATCATGTCACTGCTCAAGTGCTTTATAGAATTTACTTTGATCCATTGTGTAATGATTACTAGCTACAAACATATCAATAAAATTGTATCTATCGATATTATAAAATACTATTTTCAACATCTTTTCATTGAATTGACACATAATGATAACATTGTTTGAGTGATTAATAACATTTATTGTTTGTAAAAAAATCAAGATTATGCAGAGGTCTCCACAACTAGTATGCCTCATAGAAAATTGAAACGATTTGTAGATCTCCATTGTACACTTTTATTTGCATATTTCTTTTCCACAATGGAAGCTTCCTCCATATCTTCACACTCCGCACATGTATAGTAATTATTGGTCGTAAACATACCAATAAGAGGATATGTATCGATATTATAAAATACTCTTTTCCCATTTATTCAGTGAATCGACATGTAATCAACACATTTGTTAACAAGTATCCATTATAACATATCGAAACGACATGTTTCATACACTTCTTGTGCACATTGCCTTATTTTCCATCAATATTTTGGTGATTATCACATTTAAAAGAATAATCGATACATAATTAGGACATTGTCAAAACCTAATTAAGGATTAGTTCTATGATTAACATATATCTTTTCAAATTTTGTAAGATCATAAGCATTTGTAGTAGAGTAATGGCAAAATCATTATATATTTAGAACTTATGTGAATTAAAGTGTATTGAATTTTGCTAATGGTTTTTGTTTCTTGATTCTTGTTTATTCATGCTACAAAATTGTTTCATTTTTATGTTGTTTAGAGTAAGAAGAAATTGTAATGGATACCTCTAGTCAGGTTATTTACATATGAAACATGCTTTATGAAACAATGTAACCATGCGTAGATCTCTATTTTTTATACCAATTACTTAGACAAAATCACATTGAATATAATAAAGCATCAACTTTTATTTGTCCATATTACATCAATTACGAACTTTGTTCTAATTACATGTGATCTAGTTACCACTTACTAATTTTTCTATTAATGATAGAACACAAATTACACATTACTTTCATAAATTAATCCCACATCCCCGCACTCCACAAATTTCAATGTGAGTCATAACCATTTCATTATTAGCCTTAATTAATTTTTTGATATTCAGCTATCATTGTTCCAAAAAGTTGGTATGTGCAGATGGGTAACATATATGAAAGTGTAAAAAAGAATGAATGAAGGTTCTACCGCACATATTTCTTTTCTCCCATCCTTCTGGTCTGGTAGAACATAAACTAGTTGCAGAGCAATGCTAATGCATGTATTCATTGAATAAAGATTGAAAATACTATTTTATAATATGAATCGATTTGTTAAAAAATTAATCATTATACAGTGTTGATTTATGAAATAAATATTACGTTAACGGGAAAGGGAAATAGAGAAATATGAAAATTAAGTAACATAAATATTTTAAAATTAGGAAAACATTTTTTGGGGAAAATAAGATTTTACACCCAAAGCAAAGCAATGACTAAACCAGTGACAATCTACATTGACATAGGGTATAGCTAATGAATTAAAGGGACACATAGATAAATGTCACACATGGAAATTAAATGCTACTTATTCAGAAAATCTGATGATATGTTATTCTTTTATTTTTGAATTCAATAACGAATTAAGGTGGAAGGATTATATGCTTCTATTTCAGTATTTTGTGTTCTTATTAATTGTTGTTCTTTAACTTTTCTTTTGCAGTATGTGACTATTCATTTAAATAGTTTCTTTTGGGACTAGGTCCTAGTTCATTGCAATGCAAGTCTAAGTGTTGTTGTTGTTATTAACTGACTTGTTGTCTTGTTTAATATAAAATATTTTGTTTGTTTATCCTGTCCATATAATTAGTGTATCTGAGTCTTTTTTAAAGCTAAAATATAAAATGCCACACAAACGAGGAAAAGTGAGGCGTGGAGTTGGTGAATGAGAAGAGTCAAAATGACATCACCTAGAGAGCATTTGTTAGGGGGAGACTATAGATCCTAGCCCTGTCAACATATTTCATTTTAAGAACTCTACATTTGATCAATGCAAATTTGGGAATGAGCTTACATATATCAAAATGCTTCTATAACAACTTGTAAGAAAAAAACATGGTGACTGGAATATTATCATCTCATTCATGAATGATCTCCAACACAACCAATGGCAGATGCACGACAAATTATCAAATTTCCAGAGGGTCAGGAGCGTTTATAGGAGAAACTAAATTTCTTTGAAGGAATATTGACTCATGTCGAGAAACATCTAATGAACACAATTATGCAACTACACCTTAGTGTCCATTTTTAGTTATTTTTTCATGCTATTAGATATTATCACTTTAATGGGTTTCCCTTGGATACCTCTAATATTAATTTATTTTCCTTATGAGAAAAATATTATGAAAATATCTTGGAAATTAAAGGCCACTTTTCCTAATTGTTTTATCCATTGGACCTCGAATAAAAAATCATCACCACCGCTTTGGATTGAAATCATGGGACTAACCAATAAATACTCCCCCATATTCTTTGTAATATTATTTCACTTCTCTAAATAATTTATGGTACCTCCATCTTCAATCACAACTTGAAATTCTAGCGCTAGATATACAAAGAAATTCATTTTTTTTTCTAATTTGTAATTGATGAAGTTATGAGTACTACCTAAATCAATCAATATTATTACCCTTTTCCTTATGAAATATCCTTCTATCGTGAGGTTTGTGGAATACTAATACTAACCAATGCATGACAAGAGAATGTTGGAGCAATTTCTTTAGGCTCTAGATCTTATGAATTTTCCACTTCTTGGTCTTCTTTATCTTCACACTCTATGTAGAATAATTTCTTCTCAATGCATTTGTTCCCTTTACTATACTTGGTGTCACAATTGAAACATAGTCCCTTTTCTCTTCTTTCATTGATTTGCTAAGGATTAAAACTTTTTGGTTTAGGAAAGGGATCATGATATTCTCTATATTTGTTATAGATCAATTTTCTAGTGTCCATATTTTTACTTTCAGCTTTCCTTGTTATACTAAAAGTATGCTCTAGATATTTAGGTTCAAAGAGACATGCCTCAAGTTGGATGCTTTCCTTTAAAGTAATCATAAATAGTTCTAACAAGTTATCCTCTGAAATATTCTTTACTCTAAGATTCAAATTTTGGAATAGTTGAATGTGCTTTGTAATAAGACCTTTTTGTCAAAAATTTACCAAGTGAATAAAGAGTGTGTTTCTCTTAATATATTCACATTATGATACCAAATCCTTTGCCAAAATGGACCAAGATATACCATAATCCTTTTTTCTTTGACAAAGCTATGTATACCATACATGTTGGTCTTGTTGAAGAAACATGAATGCAATATTTACCTTTTGTAAATATTTCATTTGATGTAGATCAAAGTATTCTCCATCTGAAATATCCATATTATAAGGTCATGACCATAAAATTTCCTCATATCAGTAATTCCTTAGTGTTGATTTGAAGCCCTAATGTTGTGGATCTTGGATTGAAAATTCATGAGTACGTTTCTTTGAATCAATATTTTTTCTCTTGAATTGTGATATCATAGTCCCCATATGAGACGGATTATAAACACCATGATTCTCCTTATTTTCATGATTTCCTTGAATCTCCACATCTCTTTTAGGAAGCCTGTCCAAGATAACAATAATGGATTTTTATATTTCTTATTTTCATTCATCTTCATTTCTAATCCTTCTATATTTTTTCCTATTCCTTCCTTATTTTGTTCATCTTAACTTCTATTCCATCTATCTTCTTTTCTATTCCTTTCTTATTCTCATTCATCTATTTTTTCACTCCTCTTTTAAGATTTTCTTGAGAACTTGAGTAAACCAGCTTTTTCAACATACTACCATCCTCTTCACTAAATTTCTCTCTAATTAAAATAACCTAAATTTTAGATCTTCACTTTCTTCATGGGTCAAGGATGGGCCTTAAGTAGAATTAAACTGTGTAGTATGTTTCTTTGAAGGAATTTTGGAAAGTAATAGTAGCATTCCTCTTTGCTACAAAAAACATTTGGACTATCTAATGAACAGTTAGGTCACTAGTAAGTTAGTTACCATAATTTGGAGAATATAAGAATGGCTAAAGCTTTATTGATATATCCCTAAGATTTGAGCCTTTCTGGATATGAAAATTTATTTTTCAATATTATAATATGTAGTTTTTTAATTCCATAGTCGTGAATTGAAGCTTGAGTGGGCCTAATGGTTAAGATCATGTGTTTCCTCTTAAGACGTCACAGGTTCAAAACCAGACGGGGGTAGAGTATGTATGCCTTCGTAGACTTAACAATCAAATCGCTGCGCAGAGGTGGGTCCCTTGTCCCATAATCAAGGGGCTCTCATACACTAATTTGGTGTCTGGCTTGGCCGTGACCTTAAAAATGGATATTATTATATTATTATTAAAAGTTATAGTAACTTTCCCAAAACTTACTCGTCTTTTGCACTCTTCCCATGAGAAAAATTGTATATTGTTTCGCGTGTCAAACTCTTGAAATATAATTATGGAACCTAACCTGAGGTACTTATATCTGTCTCCTAAAATTCCTGAATATTTCATTGTCTAAAAATTTCCAAACAAGAAGATATAGGAAAAATATTGAGTTGACTTATTTAAAATTTATTTCATGACTATTCAAATCCCCTAACTTCCATAGGGCATAACTCGTAAATTATAGAGAACACAATTCTAAAAAATGAAACCATATACTCCTTGAAATGTCTTCTTAAGAAGGTCTGAGTTTCACTTTATAATTCCATTATAAGAAAAAAGTTATAGTACAAATTCCAAATTGCCTTATTTGAGACTGAATTATAGAGCATATAGAAACTCTAATTTCATTGTAGAATATGTCCTAAGATATAGTGAACCAATATCTATAACTTGGTATGGATGTTTAGCAAAAGTTCCCCTTAATATTTTCCAAGTTGCATGGCTTCAATCCTCATAAAAAAATGTTATAGAAATTTTTTTGAAGTATCCTATTTGAGATAGAATTTAGGATCCTTCAGAAACCATAACTTCCTTGCACCATATATTTGAAAATTTAGTGAATAAGGATCTGGAACTAGAACCATATTTTCTTGGGATATATTCTAAATATTCACTAGGTTTCACCATCTAAAACCACACAGATAAAAAATTACAGAGATAATGCAACGTGTTGACTTGTTTAAAGTAGAAAAGCCCTAGGATCAACAAAATTGATATCAGTTTTTTTGATATTTACACCCTATATTTGATGAGAAACCAAAAATTAGAGTCCACTTTGAGGGGGAATCCTCCTTATACAATAAATAAAGAGAACAAGAAAATATTTGATGATACAATACTAGGTCTCCTTAATATATATATATATAAGAGACAAATGATATAATTACTATTAAAATGGGACAATGAGGGGTTTTAGCCTACATAACAATTTAATAATACAAATGTAATAACCTCAATATCTAGGGCTTAATAAGGGGTTTTTGGGTTAACTTGGGGCTTGTATAGGGCTTAACATGGTCATATATGGTCCATCATGCATGATCCACACTAAATGAATGGTTGGGTTGCATAGGCCCGCCCATGTCAAAAATTTCTACAATAGGTGATCTAGCAAGGGATTTTTCATCTCTTTCCATGGGCTCTAGTTCTAAGTCACAAGACATTGTCGACACCATAGAAGGAAGTTTCCCTTATCCTCTATCTACCCTAACTGGTAGTGTGATGGTTCTACGTTATCTTCAACATTTGGTTCCCCATTTCACTGCATTAATTTCCTCTTAGTTTTGAGTTCAAACTTTTCCACTCTCTCAATGAAGGACCCCGACCCCGTAAGAAATTCATTTCCTCCATTTCCTTCACCTTATAGAATGGGAATTTTTGATGGAAAATGACTATATTTGAATATCTATAGTGGTTTTAGCTACTCCTCTCAACTATCAATTTCATTAAGACCATCGGTTGAAGAAACCTCTTAGAAAATGAAAACAAAATTGTTAATTTGTAGTCTCAAGAGTCGTGTCTAGAGTTGGAGAAAGATGTTCAAATTAACAAAATTCAAATTATAGAGGATGTTTCCATGATCCTTCATTTCACCAGCAAGAGGATGACTATATAAATTCCTGAGAAATGGATGGAGGATTATTTTGAGGCATTTTTGTATCCTGTTGCATGTTGTTGGCCAAAAGGTGGATGGGTTGGGTGACCAAATCATGGGAAAATGTTCAAATAATCCTATCAAATAGATGGAGTTGCGGATCATGGACCATGTTTCTCAAAAAATGGTCCATCAAAATCAACATTGAGATGGAGAAAATGGCTATGATTCCGATTTGGGTTCATCCCTTGGCTCTCCATGTTATCTTCTATTTGGAATATGACTTCAAGGACATAGGGAACAAGCTCAATACTTTTAGTGAAGGGGATTTTGAATTCAAATGGATTGGTTATATGGGCATGACTAGCATTTTTTTTAGATTAAATATTTTGAAAGGTCTCATGGATGCCATCTCCATCTCAACCAGGGGTTGGCTTCATAGGAAACCATTACATTATGAATTTATTCCTTTTAGTTATGGAGTCTACAACATTTACAGTCATATTAGGTCAAGATTATATAATAACTAATTTATTTTTTACATTATTCATTTTTACCTCTATATCAAAAGTTGTAGGTGTATTAAAAATAACAAATCCAAAAGTGACTTCATTTTCTACTTCTTGTGCTTCAGATCCTTCTCCTCTTTCATTCTTATTTCTCTTATTGCTCCTACACTAAATCCTCTTTTATATTGGTTTTCTTTTTCCTTCCCTTCTCTTTTTTATTTTCTCTTTCTCATGCATCTTCCATGTTTATTCCCCCTCTTGTTTTTCCATCCAAAACTCGCACATAACCCAAAAATATCTAGTCCAGTTCTTCAAACTATTTTTTGATGTTTCATTAGATGAAATAGTTTGTATTTTTCCTTCTCTTGGTTTTTCCTCAACTAATACTTCTTCTTGTATTTTTTCTTCTCTTTATAATTTTCCATGTATCATCTCAGTATTGGAGTTAAATTAGGAATGTCGGGTGGTTTAGTCACTGTAATTCCTTTCCTAACAAATTGACCTTTATTCTCACTATTTCTAATTATCTTATGCATATATAAATATGACAAGAGCTTCTAATGACTTACTAAATTGCATGTGTAGATTCATACCTCTCATCTTACTGTCTTCATTCATCCTTTTCCTAAAGTTTTATATTAGAAAGAAAGAAAAACATACAAAGAAAATGATCAATCTAAGACTAGTTCTAGTTGCACTTTCCCTGCAATGACAATAAAAATATTGGATCTACTTTACTTGCATAAATTAAGATATCAATATATCAATCCATATTTCATAAAATTACGAAATACAATCACTATATGTGAAATAATTAGCTTAGCACTACCATAATATAATACTTAAGGAATAATGTAAGCTCTAAATGATTTTAAACTAAGAATGAAATTCATTTGTGTGTGAATTAAAGTGATGCAATATAAAATTGAAAATTATAAATTGATATCATAACCAAAATAAATGATATTTATACTTAAACTATGGGAATGTAAACTAGTTCTAAATTTACAGTAAAGCCTTCCAAGAAAAACAATAACTGATATTCCCTATCTAAAGATTCTATCGCTTCCACATATAAAAGTCATGCTTTGAGATTTTATTACCTTAAGTGGCTCTTACAACAATACTCCATAAGGACTTACAACAATACTCCATTTCCTTATGAATTTTAATGTTTGAGAAATAATTTCATATATGCATTAAATAAAGACTCTTAATCTACATCAAATGGAAAGCAACTTGGTAAAGTATAATTAGTTGATTAACATACAGAGGTCAGTATGGGTACAAAGAAAAGGATATAATATATCGATTCTACTATATGGTTGAAAGATGCTATTAATAATATTTTATAGACCAATCCATCCCTTCTTAAGAGGAAACATTAAACTTGTTGGAAAGAAAACTACTCATAATCAAATAAAATGTCCGCTGAAATCTAGTAAATAGAGATTGATATAGGTATATTTAACCAAAAAAAATATGTAAATAAAGAGAAAGTATTTACCATGAAATCATGCACAGCAGAAAAATAAATATATACACATAAGAAATAAGGTCACATGCCATAGTTTGCGGGTTTTATAGATTTTTTTACACATAAGAAATAAGATCACATGCCATAGTTTGGGGGTTCTATATATTTTTACTTTCATACATATAATAGAATTTACTAATTGATGAAACTCAACGCCACTATACGTTAAAAATGGAAACTAGTACCACACTTAGTTAAAAGTTCTTTGCATAAAGGAATTGAATTGGCTAGTCTTTACACATTCTATCTATTAATACAAATTAAAATGAAATTCACTAAGATATCATGCCTTCATGTAATATTTAGATCCTCCATTTGACTTCTAAATATGACCAATTCAGTCCATGGAATGAATGATTGCATGCCTAGTCATACTTTGCAGTGGAGGTGCAATTTTCGCCCCTACTAATGCAGGATTCTATTTATTGTTATCATGTTGACCAATGCATTGATTATAGGTCTTGGTACAAGTTTTTATATATCGAATATGTATTTTACTGTGAATTCAAGCCAAGGATTAAAAAGCTGTGCCTTAGTTTTCCCCAAAAATGCCTACAAATGCTTCATTGAATGATTTTTTATCAGATTAATTTCATTGCCCTATATATATATATATAATTATATAATTTTAATTTACTAATAAAACAAAATTAAAACAAAACATCAAAATAACTTTGGATGGTCTTACATGGCTTTGTTATGAAAATTTTTTGTACTGAAATATGTGAACGTGGGCAAAAAGGAGGGTGAATATGGCTGAACCTAGCAAAGTTTATATATATTTTAATGAAAAAATGAGGACCAATAGTAACTGACCCAAATCTTGAAAATTAGAAATATATTATGTAAACATTTATAAATAAGAACAAATTTTCATGAGCTCCATATGAAACTGGCATGGTCAATTTCGATAACACCATGAAATGAAAGGGTTTGCCACATTATAAGAATTTTATCTTAAATATTTGTTAGTGACCATCTCTTAAAATAAAAACTTTCTAAATGAAAGACTTCGTCAAATTATAAGATCTTTCTCTTACACTCACATTTAATCTAACTTTCAAAATAATAAAAACATCCTAAATGAATGAGTTTGTCACATTATAAGATCTTTCTCTTACACTCATATTTCATCTAATTTTCAAAATATTTATTAGCAATGAATCCTTTTGGATTTTTAAATTAGAAAAACTATGGTGATCATTTTAATTTTTTCCAATCATAAAAATAAATTGCTAAAAAATTGTGAGTAGTCTCTTACATTCTTAATATAATGATTATAATGCAAGTTAATTTTCCTAATCTTCATTATCATAATGCCATATAATCTAAATGTTGTAACGTTATAGTGTAGTATTTATACTTATATTATTATAATTTGATTTATATTCTATATGTAAATGCAGGTATATATAGATGAGTATATATTTAATACATTGTTAATATGTTAAATTTAAGTTTATCAATGTGTAAAAACAAATTCATATTATTAATAATAAATATATAAAATCTATTCTTGAATATCAGTAAATACTTGATTGTATATCGTTTAATACTTCATATATCAAATATTTCTAACAATTAAGCAATTCCTACACCCGCAATAAAATCTATGATGAATCTTTCTCAATAAAATCCATGTTGAATCTTGCTTTCTAGATGCTCACTAAACTATGTTATATGTAATCAAAGGTCAAAGATTAGTTGCTGATCATCATATGCACCATGATGAAAGAAATCCAGCTTATAAAACATTGAACTCGTTGCTAAAAGCTATTGCGGATGCTCACTAAATTATGTTATATGTATTCAAACAGATCATCATATGCACCGTGAGGAAATGAATCCAGCTTATAAGACGTTCAATCTTGCTGTTAAAAGCTATCACAATATTCAATGTATGATACTATGATGTAGTTATTTTAAAGTGTAATTTGATTATTAGATGTTTTTTTTCTTATTTTTACACGTTCTTTAGGTTAATTTTATCAGGCAATAGATGGTTAGAATTTTAAATTTAAATTTGGTAATTTAAAAAATGTTAATATTAATTGTAAATTTATTTATGTATTCAAAAATATATTTTAAATATTAAAAATTACATTTTTATTTTAATTATTTCCTCTTTAATAAAAACCAATTTAAAAAAAACCAATAATATAACCCGCAGAGAACTTAAGATCAATATCTATCCAATTTGCTTTTAAAAGTTTAGCTTAACATAGAAGTACATGTCACATTACTTTCACAAGAGCAAGTTTAGCGAGCAGCCGTCGACATGAAAACATTCAACCCTATTTGAATCCTACTATTTATTCTTAATAGTAGGGTACACTAAAACGAATAAGCTAAATGTCTAATAACTAAATCCCATGTCAGCCATGTCTGAAAAGAGTACTTGCAAAGTAACTCAACATATGTTTAGCTCGTCCAGAGGATGATGAAGTTCCCTGTGGAGAAATTTAGCTTATGTGAATAGGTTGATGATGCTAATGAGTTCTCCGGTATCGTATTTGTATCTGCAAAAGGGTAAGAGAGTATTCAAAAATGTAAACAGAGTAATGGTATTTTTTATATTAATGAAAATAACGCAGTTACGTGGCAGCTGAAGATTCAGAGTAAACCCCTCCCAAACCTTTTCATAAGTCTATAAAAGCCTTTTAAAGTTAAAAGTTGGGCCTAGGAAATGACAATAAACTTTCCAAAAGGCAAAATAGCAATAACCCAAAAGGCAGAGCTGATCCGTCTTTGGGACGGTTTTATTTTTCTTTATTGAAGAATATTTAAAGTTGGGACTAGGAAATGGCAATAACGAAAAGCCAAAGCTGGTAAGTTTAATGAGCCGTTTTATTTTGTTTTATTGAGAATATAAAAAGTGTGAAGAGGATGAAAAGTTTATTGTCATTAAACATAATGATTAAATGGGCGAACAAAAGAGTGCAGTTTCATAAAATTAGAGTATTACTAAAATATTTTGATGAAGTCTAAATTTATCACATTTTCATAAAATCCAATTGTTCAAATGATTCTGTTATCAAAATAAACAATTTTGTTACGGATGGTTTTGCTGAAATTACAGAAATAAAATATAAACAAATGGTATCCCATTCCTCTAATTTTCTTTTAATATTCTACCTCTCTTTGTTTTTCTTTAATATCTTTCGGTATCTCCAATCTTTGATAACATTACAAAAGGAGTCAGGTAAAAGAATTAGATCTTGTATCTTTTGATTTTGATAAATAATAAAAATATGCTTTTATGTGAAAATAAATTCTATAAAATCCTAGAAATTCTACAAGATTGATATGTATTTATCCATTTGAGTATTTTCCTTGTATTTATAACAAGCCTAAATACATTTTATATTTATAAATATAAAATAATAAACATGTTAAATTTTTATTATATATTTTTTAAATTAAAAAAATAAATTACGTTATTATAATAAAATCAAGAGAGTATATGTATATTTCAGTAATCAAATTATTTTATATCGATTTACTATTTAGTATATTTAAAATTTTAAAATCAATTTAATAATATATAATATAATAATCATAAAACATCTTAAATTAAATATAAATATAAAATATAATATAATTATTAAAAGTCAAAGATTAACCATTCAAGTTTCCTGTTCCAAAATTGCAAATCTGTTAGAATCATATTGAAAATTATTCATTACTAAACAAGTGTATTAAATTTTTAATTAATTTATCAAAATAAAATAATTTATAAAATACATCTTAATTTTTCTTTTAATATATATGTAATTAATTTAAAATTATATATATATTTTTAATATATATGTAATTAATTTAAAATAAAATTTAATTATAAAATTGTAAAATATGTGTTAATATTTTTATATACATATGAATTTTAGATGGAAGTAAGTTTGTTGATTTTTTTTAATTGAGGGTCTGGATTGATTTTCAAGGGAATATGCAGACCATATGCTTCTTTTTAATGCTTATCAATGGTTGTAGTGTATTACAATTTTTGTTAGGCTGCACTGGCTTTTAATAACTTTAAAAAATTAGATTTGTACCAAGTTGCTCCCCACTCACCAATTTCGTAGGGATTTGAGATTATTCCAATTATAATACGTTCCTCATTATTATTTTTAACATTCATTTATATAAAAGCAAATTTAATTTAGAAAAATGGTCTATTACTTTTAATAAATTAAAAAAAAAATAGATTTGTGCTATGTGGGTTCCCACTCACCAATTTTAGATTTGAGATTATTCCAATTCTAATAAGTTCCTCATTATTATTTATAACATTCATTTATATATAAGAAAATTTTATTTAGCAAAATGGTCCATTACTTTTAATAAATTAAAAAAAAAAAATTATGTCAGGTGGCTTTCCACCTACCAATTTCCTAGGGACTTAAGATTAGTCCAATTCTAATAAGTTGCTCCATGTTGAGATTATTCCAATTGTAATAAGTTCATCATTATTATTTATAATATTCATTTATATATAAGCAAATTTTATTTAGCAAAATTGTCCATTAATTTTAATAAATTTTAAAAATTAGCTTTGTGCCACGTGGCTCCCCACCCATTGTTTTCCTAGCGATTTGAGATTATTCCAATTCTAATAAGTTCCTCATTATTATTTATAACTTTTATTTATATATAAGAAATTTTTATTTAGCAAAATGGTCCATTTGTTTTACTAAATTTAAAAAATTAGATTGGGCTCCCCACCCACCAATTTTCCTACGGCTTAGATTATTGCAATTCTAATAAGTTCGTCATTATTATTTATAACATTCATTTATATATAAGAAAATTTTATTTAGAAAAAGGGTCCATTAACGTTAATAAATTTAAAAGATTATATTTGTGCCACATAGCTCCCCACCCATGAATTTCCTAGGGATTTGAGATTATTCCAATTCTAATAAGTTCCTTCATCATAAGTTCCTCACTATTATTTATAAAAGTCATTTATATATAAAAAATATATATATAATAAGGTATTTTACTACATAGTGACACCCTGCAAGAATGTGGGGTACAAGTTGTAATTTTTTTAAAATGCAAAATTTGAAAAAAAATGTTTGCATCTCAAAGATAAAATTAACAAAAAAATATAGCCCAAATATAAAATAGTAACATTACTCGAAATGATTAAAAATATTTTAACCATTCAAATTTATTTCTTTTCATTGTATATATTAGTTGACATTGAAATATTTTACTTAATATGAGATTGGGATATTTTAGTTATGAAGTACATTGTTTATATTAATAAGTTCCATGATAAGTTCCTCCATTATTAATAAATTATGAAATTTAAAGATTATGGTTGATGTTTTGAAATACATTTTTTTAATTTAATTATCATTTTTTGAAATATATCATACATTGAAAAATTTTAAATTTATAGATTTAAAATTCCATCAATAATGTTTCACATGTTATATTTTTAAAAAATTTAATATATTCAAATGAAATTATAACAAATGAATTTATGAATTTAAAAATTCTTATTTCATTTCATTTTATTTTATATGAATTTAGTTTTGAAAAATTCATTATCTATTATTCATTTTTTTAAGATTTTGCACTATATTTTTGTTTTTTTTTTCATTAAGAAAAACTATAAAATAATAATTTATAGGGTTTATTAATATAAGGCTTCATATTTCTAGGGTATAATATTATTCATAGGGTTGATAATATTAATCTTTGGTTTTAATATAAATCCAATAGGTTTATAATCATGGTAAACCATGGTCCAACGTCACATTGCGATAAAGAATTTCATAATATGAAAATCAACCAATGTCACATTGTGACAAGCATTGTCTCAATATGCAAAAAAAATCATTATCTATTATTCATTTGTTTTTAAGATTTTGCACTATATTTTGGTTTTTTCATTAAAAAAATATAAAATAATAAGTTATAGGGTTTATTAATCTAAGACTTCATATTCCTAGGGTATAATATTATTCATAGGGTTTATAATATTAATCTTGTGGTTTAATATAAATACATTGGGTTTATAATCATGGTCGGCCATAGTCGAACGTCACATTGCGATAAAGATTTTCTCAATATGAAAATCAACTAATGTCTCATTGTGACAAGCATTGTATCAATATCAAAATCAACCATGGTCAACCATGTTCCAACATCGCATTGTGACAAAGATTGCCTCAACCATGGTCAAACATGGTCAATCATGGTCAACCATGGTGACGTTCTGGCAAAGACTACCTCTTTGTCCAATGTTACATTGTAACAACCATGGCCATCCATGGTCAGCCATGGTCGAACATCACATTTTGACACAAATTGTCTAAATATTGAGATCAACCACGGTCAGTGATGGTCGACCATTGTCCAATGTCGCATTGCAAAAAATGTTGTCTCAATATGAAAATCAATCATGGTCAACCATATTCCAATGTCGCATTGTGACAAATATTTATCTTAGGATTTATATTCCTTAGGTTTATAATATTTATCCCTTGGGTTTATAATATTTATCTTAGGGTTTATATACCTTGGGTGTTTAATATTAATTCCTTGGGTTTAATATTATTCGGTTGTGTTTATATTACCAATCTATTGGGTTTTTAATTCGTTGGGTTTTTAGTATTAATCTGTTGGGTTTATTATTCCCTTGGGTTTATAATACCTTTGGGTACAATCATGATCAACCATGGTCAATAACCACATACAACCATGGTCACATTGTGACAAAGACTATCTCTTGCTCCAACATCACATTGTCACAACCATGGTCCAATGTCGCATTGTGACAAAGATTGTCTCAATATAGAGACCAACCATGGTCAATGATGGTCAACCATTTTCCAATGTCATGTTGTGACAAAAATTATCTCAATATGAAAATCAATCATGGTCAACCATACTCCAACATTGCATTGTGACAAATATTTATCATAGGGTTTATAATATTTATCTTTGGGTTATATTCCTTATGTTTATAATATTTATCCCTTGGGTTTGATATTATTCCCTTGAGTTTATAATCCCTTGGTTTTATAATATTTATCTTAGGGTTTATATACTTTCGGTTTATATACTTTGGGTTTATAATATAATCCCTTGGGTTTAATATTATTCCGTTGGGTTCATATTATCAACCCATTGGATTTTTAATCTATTGAGTTTCTAGTATTAATCCCTTTGATTTATTATTCCCTCAGGTTTATAATATCAATCCCTTTAGGGTTTATATACCTTAAATTTATAATATTAATCCCTTGGGTTTAATATTATTCCCTTGGGTTTATAATACCTTTGGGCTTCAAAAATAATCTCTTGGGTTTATTATTCCCTTTGGTTTATAATATAAATCCATTTTTTTAATTGGTTCATATTACTATGGTATAATATTATTCATAGGGTTTATAATATTAACCCTAAGGTTTAATATAAATCCCTTGGGCTTATAATCATGGTCATCCATGGTCAACGATGGTCCAATATCACAATGTGCCAAAGATTGTCTCAATATGAAAATCAACCATGTTCAACCATGGTCAACCATGGTCCAAAGTTAGATTGTGACAAGCATTGCCTCAGTATAAAAATAAATGTTTGTAAATGATGGCCAACTACGTTTATTTTAGGGTTTATTTGTCTCAATATGAAAATCAATCATTATCAACCATATTCCAACATGACATTGTGACAAATATTTATGTTAAGGTTTATAATATTTATCTTAGGGGTTATATTTCTTGGGTTTATAATATTTATCCCTTGGGTTTAATATTATTCCCTTGGGTTTATAATCCCTCCCTTGGTTTTAATATTATTCCCTTGTGTTTATATTATCAATCCATTGGGTTTTTAATCCCTTGGGTTTTTAGTATTAATCCCTTAGGTTTATTATTCTATTGGGTTTATAAGATCATTCCCTTTACGATTTATATAACTTGCATTTATAATATTAATATCTTAGGTTTAATATTATTCCCTTGGATTTATAATACCTTTGGGTTTTAGAATTAATCCCTTGGGTTTATTATTCCCTTCGGTTTATAATATAAATCCTTTTGGTTTATTTGGTTCATATTCCTAAGGTATAATATTATTCATATGGTTTATAATATTAATCCTAGGGTTTAATATAAATCCCTTGGGTTTACAATCATGGTCATCCATAGTCAACGATGGTCCAATGTTACAATGTGCCAAAGATTGTCTCAATATGAAACTCAAACATGGTCAACCATCGTCCAACGTTAGATTGCGACAAACATTATATCAGTATGAAAATAAATTATGGTAAATGATGATCAACCATGTTTATTTTAGGGTTTATTTGGATCAATATGAAAATCAATCATGGTCAACCATATTCTAGTGTATCACTGTGACAAATATTTATGTTAGTGCTTATAATAATTATGTTGGTGTTTATATTCCTTGGGTTAATAATATTTATCCCTTAGGTTTAATATTATTCCCTTGGGTTTATAATCCCTTGGATTTATTATTCCCTTGGGTTGATAATATTAATCCCTTAGTTTTAATATTATTCCCTTGCATTTATACTATCAATATGTTGGGTTTTTAATCTCTTTGGTTTTTCTTATTAATCCATTGGGTTTATTATTCACTTGGGTTTATAATATCATCCCCTTTAGGGTTTATATACCTTGAATTTATAATATTAATCCCTTGGGTTTAATATTATTCCCTTTATTTTATAAGACCTTTTGGTTCAATCATGGTCAACCGTGGTCACATTGTAACAAAAACTATCTTTGAGTCCAACATCACATTGTCACAACCATGGTCATTGATGGTCAACCATTCTCTAGCGTCACATTGTGACAAATATTGTCTCAATATGGAGATCAACCATGGTCAATGATGGTCAACCATTTTCCAAAGTCGCATTGTGACAAACGTTGTATCAATAGGAAAATCAATCATGGCCAACCATATTCCAACATCATATTGTGACAGATAGTTATCTTAGAGTTCATATTCGTCGGCTTATAATATTGATCCATTGGGTTTAGTATTATTCCCTTGGGTTTATAATCCGTTGGGTTTATTATTCTCATAGGTTTATAATATTTATCTTAAGGTTTATATACATTTGGTTTATAATATTAATCCCTTGGGTTTAATATTATTCTATTGGGTTTATATTCTCAATCCATTGGGTTTTTAATCCCTTGGGTTTATTATTCCCTTTAGTTTATAATATCACTCCCTTGATTTTATTTGTTTCATATTCCTATGGTATAATATTATTCATAGGATTTATAATATTAATCCTAGGGTTTAATACAAATTCCTTGGGTTTACAATCATAGTCATCCATGGTCGATGGTCCATTGTCACAATGTGCTAAATATTGTCTCAATATGAAAATAAACCATGTTCAACCATGGTCCAATGTCACATTGTGACAAACATTGTCTCAATATGAAAATCAATGGTGGTAAATCATGGTCGACCGTGTTTATTTTAGGGTTTATAATATTTATCTTAAGTTTTTTATTCCTTGGGTTTATAATATTTATCCCTTGGGTTTAATAGTATTCCCTTGCAATGATCCAATATAAATATTGAAGACAAAGAGAGACATGGTTTGACATTTACAGCTATATCAAGAGTGAAATCAATAGATGGTTTGCAAATGTCACTGCTTTTTTCTTTTCAACATTATGCAAAAAATGCAAGACAATGGGAGAAGGGATTGGTTACAAAATGTGAATGATTGTGATCATTATCCTTTTGATTTGAATTGGTGCAACTTTTGTCATCGGTCTCGGTGTGTTTTGGAAAAGGCTAGTGTTTAATAACTCTATTCAGGTGGAGTGTTTAAAGTTGAATTTCTTATCAACCACATTTAAATTGTTGCTTGATTTTTATAAAGTGCTTATTTCATAATTGCTTCATCATTATTTATCAAATGATTACTAATATAATTTTTGTTATTATCTTTATTTATTTATTATTATTTTCAATTATTGTTATTCAATATAATAGTAATAATATACTATTAATTATTATTAATATGGTTCTTATATTTATATTAATATTATTGATAATAACATTAATTCTTAATATTATTGATAATTGATATATGTGCTTGATATGGGTTTATGGGTACTTATCAATAACATTTATTAATATGATTGTGCTACTATTATTGTCAGTGATTAAAATAAATATATATAGTAGAATTTTTATTTTATTCTTAAATATTTAATTAGCAGAAATTTATTTTAGTTATAAATTTGCTAAATGTTAAAATGGATAAAATTCCTTCAGAGACAAATTTCCCTTATAATATAAAATTTTGAAGAATAAAAACCAAGTCTGAATCATACTCTCTCCACACTCTCCACATTAGCCTCTATCGATAGTGAACAAGAAACATTGTAAAAACCCAGAAGACGGTATGAAAATATACGAACTTTGAGAATATAAACTTTCGAATAGAGATGACTGAAAACAAATGAGCAGGGCAAGTACCTTTTTGGTCATCACTGCTTAAAAAAAAAGGTCGAATGTTTGTTGATTCTAGGACCTTCGAGTACCTGGAACAACTTTAGGAAATGATGCAGGGTTAAATAAAGGAAACCCTTGAGAAAAAAAATTAATTGACAGCGAAAAAAATACTAAAATAAATTACCCTGAAATTACCAAGTAGATAGACATTGACAAATGTATGATATCCTCTATGCAAAGATATCCATTCAACATCGGTAGAACGAGATAATTACGTCGAGGAAAGACCTGGAAGTTATATCAAACTATAGTGGCATTTGGCCGCCGAAATAAAGGCCAAATGCACAAATGTGACAAGGTTAGAGTTTTACACCCTTTTGAAAAACCTAATATAATCTTGTCAGTCCACTTACCATCATAAATCACAAAGGTTCATACTGCGCTGAGTGGGATAATCATGTGTATTCACATGGGTAGGGCCAAAATGGCCTATGCTAAGTGTGGCACGCACACAATAATAGAATATGACCCATTGTAGAGTGCTTTAGTAAGAAAATTATATGTTTAGGTTATATAACTTAGGAACTCCATTTAAATGAATAGGAAATTTATAAATCACTCTCAAAAAAGGGTTGAACCCTTAGAATAAGTATGCATCAAAAAATAAATTGTGAAATCAGCTATTATATTAAATGGTTGGTAAGCACAACACCTATCATGTTGATAAGGGTCAAATAAAGGATCACATCACATGAAGAAAAGACTAGATGAAGAGTTTTCATTAAACATTCTATGGATATTGCATAATGATAAGGAAATAGAGTTAAAAAATTCAGATAAAGGATCACATGAAGAATAGGTCTGAGGAAGAGTTTTCATTAAACTTTTTATTGATATTGTATAATGATAATTAAATAGAGTTAAGAAAAAGCAAGGACTATAACCTTAGAGAAATATGTAAATTATAGTCTAAGAGACAATGTTAATTCACTTTAATTATTTGAAGTTGTATACATAATGCTAAAATAATTTTAGGAACATAATTGCTAATTAGTATATTTGTTATAAAGAAAAAATATGTATGTATGAGGCTGTTTGTTAAGTACACTTTCCATTTAATCTAAGTAGTTTAAGATATTTTTATTTTATTTTTCCAAAAAAGTGCATTTAAAACTATAATTTTAATTTTTTATGTCTAGATGATTTTGGTCAAAAACACACACAATGATATATATCCTAAGGTTCTTGCTAAGGAAATGAACAAAATTTTAGTACATAACAATCTAAATGGAGCTAGTCAATGCACAATTCTCAGAAGAAGAGCACTGCGAGATGGATTAAAGTGAGACATGATGTAACATTAATGGTTCTCTTATCACTATCCACTTGGTGTGAGTGTTTTTTTTTAATAATTAGTTCCCCAAGTTTCAATTAGAAAATCAAACACAATTTCAGTAGACAACAATTTATGTCTCTATAGTTAAAGCCTAATTAGAAAAATAAAAACACTACCACATAGATTGAGGTAAGAGTTTATAGTGCTCCCAATGTTTTTAATATTATCCCCTTGGTTCAATTTTATGTTATTACTCATTAATTAGTGTTTGATGCAGTTTTGTTAAATTATTAATGTGTAAATTTGCAAGATTTGAAAAAGAAAATTAGAAGAGAGAATGAAATTAATGTGCCAATATTGATGAGACAATCAAGGCATAAAGAAGCTAAGTTAATCTTAATTGCATGAAGGAACTAAGGTTAACTAAAGCCAAGTAATGAGCATGTAGACCAACACTCCCCTTAAGCATAAGTTAGGTGAGTATGGCAAGATGGATGAGTCCAGGAAACAAGGCCATTTTAGGTACGCATGTACAATGCATGAAAGAGGAAAGAGGGAAAACCAAATGGGAACAAACCCTCGCTTCAAAATATAATGAAAAAATAAAAGAAACAAAAATTGTTGGGAAATTGTATCCATCACACCAAGACGGTCCTGCAAAAAATGAAACTTCTGCTAAGTGAAAGTCTCCGCGAAGAAGTCTACAATCTTCTGAGGACTGGGACAATACTACATATTGAAGATCCCATCATGAATCAATTCTCTGTTGTAGAGCATGTGGATCTTGATATGTTTTGTCTTCTTCCTTGACATTGGATCTCTGAAAAAATTTAGTGTAATATGATTATCACATTATATGACAATCAGATGATGAATAATGATACCAAGCTTGGAAAGGAAATGCTACAACCTATTTTCTTGGATGGTAGAATTGATTGCTCCTTTGTACTCGATCTCTATTAATGATAAAGAATTGATATCCTACTTCTTGCTTGACCATCAAATGGGGTCATATCCCAAGGTAATTAAATATCTATATGTGGAATCCCTCTTTGCGAATGGATATGGAGGAACAAGCTTCCTTTTCAGATTTAGAGGTGTTAACTCCCATGTTTGGATCAAGGACCGATTCTCCTTATCCATGGTTGCATGCCAATATGGATACCTTGCAACTTCATCATGTATTTAAAAATAATATGCATGTACCATATATGCATGCATGGGCATGCATATCTCTATGGATGAATGCATGGTTTTAGGGATGCCTTCATGGATGCGTGCATGTGCATGCATAGTGTTATAGATTCCTCCTTTGATACACGCATGGGAATTCATGGATCTGCGACTGAGAGTGAATGTGTGCCATCACCAAATTGAGAACTTGTTAGATCTACATCATCATCGTCATTAATAGTATAGGAAAACAATTCCTCTTCTACGTTTTTGAAAGCAATGTCTCCATCTATAACATAGTCTTCATCACCACTGGATGAATACATTTACTCGTGTGTAACATATTTGTTTTTGGATAGTATAAAATTCTCATCTGCAATAGCTTCATCAACAACAGAAGAAGGAAAGTCTTCATGTGCAATACTGTCTCGAGAATATTTGTCCATGTTGTTGAAGAAGTATTCATTGGTTTCATGATTTTAATGATAGATCAAACTCTATGTCTCCAAATGGTGTTCTTCTAGATCATATCATCAGCATATAATCCTTTCAATGTAGTCCATATTTCATGTGGAAATTCAATATCTATGATTTGATAAAGGATATCACGAGACACTAATAGGCACAATGTTCCAATAAGCCATGTAAGATCTATTAAGTCAATCAAACTTTTTATCCTCTAAAATTGGTTCCATATCAATTCCCATGACTATCTGGTACAAGACTTTCCTCCTAATATGAAGAAAAATCACCGGCTTCCATTCATAGTAATTGTATGGATTGGGAATGTTGGATGTTGGGAGTTCCATTCTTTCACCAATTCAATTCTCCAATAGTTTTTGGCACTTTCAATTCATGGAAAATTCTGGCACTTAGAATCTCCTAGTAGTTTCAATGGTTTGATCTTCAAACCTACGAAAAAATTCAGGCACCTTCTCGAGGCTCCTTGTCGCTCCAATACCATGTTAAATTATTAGAGTCTGCATAGGTAAGGACCTAGTTGGAGAATAATTGCATAAATTTGTAAGAATTCTGAAAAAATCAAAGATATAATGAATTTTATATTTTCACTAGTCATGAGATAATCAATACATAAAGTAGCTAAGTTAAGATTAACTGCATGAAAGCACTAAAGCTAACTAAAGCTAAGTGTGCTTTATGCTTTGTTAATGTGCATGTACACCACATGCAAGCACTAAATCTAACTAAAACTATGAGCGATTTATACTATGTTAATGTGCATGTACACCAACAAGGCCAATGATTTTTACACTATCATATGAATAATTTTTGTGGCCTAGAGCGAACAAAGGAAAACAAATCTTTAATCATGCTCTAGATTTTTTTTCCAGTGGAAAAATCAGTAACCTTTTATTTAAAAAATGAAAAGTTACACTAGCAGATGCATTGAAGCATTTCCATAAGTTG
This sequence comes from Pinus tabuliformis, assembly GCA_031772625.1. Classification (NCBI taxonomy): domain Eukaryota; kingdom Viridiplantae; phylum Streptophyta; class Pinopsida; order Pinales; family Pinaceae; genus Pinus; species Pinus tabuliformis. Next base: position 4,158,413 of record CM062807.1, on the reverse strand, counting down.
CCCATTGGGCTTGAGTGCTTTCGCACCCAGGCAACATTACAAAACTAACGTGCAATTAGAAGAATAAGAAGGGAAAAGAGAGAAAAAAAGGAGGAGGCAAAAAAACTGGGATCCAGTAGTGAGTAAAAACTCACACTTCAAGTTTTTCTCCCCTTTTTCTTTTCGACCTTGCACCACTCTCCTTGGGTGGGCTCGATTGAAGCTATGACTAACTGTGTTTCTGCTTTTTGAGAGGTTGTTTCCTTGTCTGAGTCTGAAGTATCTGAGTGGTGATGCCGTTTGATCCCTCCCATGCTCTGATCCTCACTTTCTTTCTCTGCCTGATTTGCGTGGAGCTGTGAAGCCTTGTTATCTGATGTGGTTTCCTTCTGGGTCTCCATTTCTTGGGATACCTCAGCATTCTCTGTGGGGCTATCTTCCTCTTCTGCTTCTGATTCTTCGTCCTCTGAGTTAGGGGGGGGAATTGCCATCCTTTCCTCTACTTCCTTTTCTGCTTCTTTTTACTGTTTTCTTTCTTGGCTTCTGGACATGTGCTTTGCAGGTGTCCTGTTTGCCTGCAGAGCCTGCATCTGAAAGCAGTGTTTTCATAGTCTAGTGCTTGCAGCCAATTTTGTTGTTTGTAGATCAACCTTATGTTGTCTGGTAGCCCTTTACTTAGATCTACTTCCACACAAATGCGTGCAAAAGTATAGACCCTTTCATCAATCCTTTCCAAATCTGTTTTGATATATTTCCCTATGGTGTTCCCAATTCCTTCCAAAACTCGTTCACTCCAAAAGTGAAGGGGAAGGTTATATAGACGGACGCAGACTAGCACTTTGGATACATTCATTTTGGTTGGATCGAAATCTGGAAACCATGGAGCCATGAACAGCCCCGATGTTCCCCAGAACCAAGGCCCAGCACTGATGATTATATCTCTGACTTCCCTCGATGCAAATCTAACTATAAAAAACCCCTTGGAGCATAAATGTATATCACGTTCCATGGTCCAACTGGTGAAAATCCAGTGAAATAGATCCATTGGTTTTGGCCAAAAGCTGTTGAAACGACAGATTAGGGCCTGCGTTTCATAGGACTTAACGAAATCATCAAGCCCTGTAGGATCAAAGTTAAGGGCTGGAGTTTGCCCTAGTTGATCTACTATGTTTGGCCTGGGTGTATATCCGCCTTGATCTGGAGAGGACCCTGAATCTCTGTTACCCTGAAGAATGTTTTTGTAGGAGGAACCTCCCTTGGGTTGATGTTGAGGTGCTGTCTTTCTCCCCTTGTCTCCTCACGAGGAACTTGGCTGTCCCTGAGGCATAGCCCCTCCTCTCAGCCTAAGGTTTAAAACAATGGTTGTTTCTGGACTAATCTCATAGCTTTCCAAGGTTCTACTGTCCTGGAGGGACCACCTACCACTGACCAAATGTTGGATCTGAACAGGATATCCGGTCAATGCCCAAATTTGTTGTTTCAGCTGCATGATGGTGCTTTCTGCATGTACCCACATTAAACAGGATTTCCCCTCAGGGGTTTTAATAAAAATCTGAAAACAAGTTGTTTTTACCTGAAGCCTGGGTTTTGGCAGAGTTCCTGATCTGCCTAATCCGGTGTCGCTGCTGATTTCCGTGTGCTCTGGCTGTAAACAATCTTCCAGATCTGACCTCTTAATGGGTCGTTCTTCCATTTGCATGTCGAGGTCTGCATACCCTCTGCTCGATCTATGCACATTGACACCGATCTGCTGCCTGGGTTCTGGCTGTTCTCGAATATTGGTCAGATCGGATAGATCCGGCCTGGATCTGCAATGTTTGGGCCAATCCATTGTGAGAGGGAGCAGATCTGCATCATGCAGTCCCCCTTCTTTGAATGCAACGACCGAAACAGTATGAAAAACTGCAGATCCCAACCCTGCCGCGTCCCAGGTTTCTTCTCTTCTTCCCTTCGTGCCATTGCTCCGCGCGTTCTGGGCCTTTTCATTTTCTTTTTCCTGCCAGAGATCGTATATTTCGACGGAGGCTTCGTCAGGGAGGCCTTGAGGGAGAGCGAAGGCATAGCTTTTGCCGGTTTCCGACCTGAGAATGTTTTGCTAGTCGTCAACGAGAAGATGACTGTAATTGCAAGAGAAATCGTGCGGCACGGTGATGTTTGCATGCCAAACAAGAACCTCCGCGGCCTGAAGACAAGGCATCGTTTGCAGTCTCTGCTTCTTTTCCCACGCTCCCTTGCGGATGCGAGTGAACGGCGAGGGATCGAATCCTTTGCTTGCCATCGGAAGAGGTCCTCTGTATTCTCCTAGTAGATTTCAGATTGTTGTAGTGCACACCAATCATGCTCTAGATTAAGTACAATGCACAACAAAATTCATACTTGGAACTTCAATAACAAATGAAAACAGTTGAAGCCTCTCTAAAAACACGTCCGACAGAAAAGAACAAAATAGAGATACATCTGACCATAGATCAATAAACAACCATCAACTTCTATATTTTTTACTATACATAATTTTTCTAAGTAATACTAACTATATATATTTGAGAATATTTTGAAATATATGTGAGTCAAGTAAACTCTTTGATTTATCCTTGATATTTTTTAAAATTTTCCGAAATTTTAAAACTAAATAAAGACTTTTACTTATAAAAAAAAATAAAATGAAATACTTTCTTTAATGTTTAATATTTAAAGATTTTATATTCTTTATGCAAAGAGTAATTAAGGATAACAATTTCATATACTCTATATATATAACTCATCATATAATTAAGGATGACTATTTCGCCTAGACAAATTTTGATACCGGTATTAATTTGCAACTAATACAAATTATATAGGTTGATAAATATCAATAACTTGTTCAATAACATTAATAGAAACAAAAAGCACCCTCATAAGATTTCCTCATAGCATTATTGGTCATCACATCCAACAACATAGCCTTTTCACAACACCATTTCCAAAAGGTACCACCAATCTAAAGAAAAAAAATCCTAAACAAATTTGCGTCAGATGATTTCGCTTTTTCTTAATTCTTATGATATCATCACAATTTTGTATTCTAAAGTTTGTTTTATATATTTTTCCAATTATGTCTAAATTTGGGTAAGGAGATGTTAAAATTATAAATTTAAAGGGTTTAAAATGTTTCAATATTTTTCAAAACTGAAATCTATTTATACATTAAACATATGGAAAACAAAAAATTATAAATTTATAAAATATATTTATACATTAAATATATTTGAAAACAAAACCATCATAAATTTATTCAAAATTGTGTCACCAAAATCCCAAACAAACCAATGTTAAAAAATTTAAAAACAAAAACAACTTTATAGCTATTAAATTGATATAACTACAATGACAACAACCTCACGTCTAAAATGTCATCTAATTGTTGGTAGTCAAGTGATGAACTTCTATTAGCGTTAATCGTACCCAAAAAAAATCATCAATGTCATACTCATGAGAGGGGAAGTGTGACAACATTGATGAATAGTCATGTCTTTCTCTCACCCCCATACACAAACGCATGTATAATGAAGCCCCCAAGACAACTTAATTGGGGATGGCCTAGAGACGTTATGGTTCACAGGGAAGTTATAGTAGTAATGATTGGTCAAACCAAACTAGTTACCGATTTCTCTAATATCATGAATATTAATTTAATATTCTTTACTTTTCAATTATAATATCTCTAGAAATATAATTATTTAATTTTTAATATAAAATTTTAAAATTTATTAACAATAAAAATTAATCTTAAATTTTAGGTTATAAATAAAATATTTTCATATACATAAATAATTTTATTTTAATTTCTTTATTTATATAAAAGATTTTGTAACTACTTTTTAATGTTATATTAAATACAATATATAACATATCTATTTATATATAACTATAATAAAATTATGGTAATTTTATATTTATGATAAATTATAAAAGATCAATTCTTTTAAAATTAACATAATTTTTTAAGTTAAAAAACTTTAAAAACTATTTATCTTTTCCATACAATTATTTAAAATTAAGATAAAATCTATATTAATATATCATAGCATATTAAAATAATAATAATAAAATAAATAAATAGATATTTCTATACCTAATAAATTTTTATAAACATAGATACAACCAAATAAATATAATCACATCCCCATAACCGCATCATGACTTTTCTTTTAATGAAGATGTATAATAAAAAGAGATATTTCAGAAACTAAAAGCCTTTAGAGACTATCAACGATATGGCCATTAAACAAGGAATAATGAAAAGTATAAATAAATTGTAAGAACACCGAATAGATATTTATTTAATGAAAGTTTACTATCTCAGAACATAACAATGCAAACAAGTTAGAGTATAAAAGCCCAAAGTTAATAAAATGAATATTTGAAATTTACTTTAGCTTTTATTCTTTTAATTAAAAAGAACTAAATAAAAAGTAAGATTATGAATACATAATCTTACGAACAATAAAATTTTGCGGACATGAATCCCAACAAATAATATTAACACATAATGAATTTTCCTTTAAAAAAGATGTCTACATAAACGGAAGATCAAAAAATTAAAAACATTTTCGGAATATGAACGATATATACATACAAAAGGAATAATGAAAAGCACAACTAAATTTTTAAAGGCATCGAATAGATACTTATTGAATGAACGTTTACTATCTCACAACATAGATAAGAATGTAAATAAAGTGGATTATGATAAAAGCCCAAAGTTAATAAAGTTACTAAGTTACTAAGGTGAATGCTAGAAAGGTAAAGTTAAATAACAATGCAAATGAGATATAATATGATCAAAACACAAAGTTAATAAAGTGAAAATGTAAGGGAATTTTGGTCCAATGTCTTTCAATAATCAGGTTCATTCCTTTAGTTTCTCAGGTTTTTCGAAGAGTTCAAATTTTTTTTGGGTATAACAATATGTGTCATTGAAAATGGCACATACTCTTCCAATTTTCATTGCTCGAAGTCTATGGAGTTTAAGAAACAAAAAAATATTTCAAAACATTTCCCAAATATGTAATTGGCTGCAAATATGTAATTGGCTATTTTTAAAGTCGTGGTTTCATTAAAAGAATTTTCTCCCCAAGAAAAAGCACTTCAAAATAGAATGTTTGTTTTCCCTTCTCTAAATGTAGATATTCTCACAACTCTTTCCAATGGTGCTTCTTAGTCTGGAGTGTGTGGTGGAGGTTTCATTATTTTTCTTTCTTAGAATCATTATCTGAAAGCAACACTTGGTTTCATTCAAGGTACCAATACAAAAGATAAACTCTTAACGGTTTGGGCTCTATTGTTTATGGAAAAGTCATTAAACATTCTAATATTTATGATAGGGGTAGACTCTAGAGTTATTGTTGACCGTCTATGCAAGAAATTTGATCTCTGAGTTTTAAATTTATGCTATTGGAAGTCAAAGTAAAAAAAGTTAATGTTGGAATTCCAATACCTATCTTGCTTTCACATCTACAAGGAATTCAGCAAGCAGGATGATGTTCTCTCAAAGAAAGGTCTTCATCTTTAGAATGGATTAATCTACCTTGAAGAATGGATGAGAGGAGAATGCCTATTCACTGGCTTTTATCATGTTTCTAGCTTTTATCATGATTTTTGAGTCCTGGTCAGTTATGTTTAAGTTTCTTTTTGATCTTTTGTATCTACAACAAGTTTATAGTGTTTTGACCAAACCTTCTATAGTTTTTGTGGTTCAGAGCAATAAAATTATGTTTGTATCCTTGTTTTTTGTTATGGACAAATTTCATATTATGCTAGTAGTATCTATGGATTGTATACATAAGAATGAACAATTAGTCTATTTGAGAGTTTTCTTGGTGATTCTCTTCACATTTTGTAGTCATGTAATTATGATAAACCCTTTATGGTTTCCTTCTTATGGTTGTACCAAGTTTTTTTTATTTACTTTTGATTCTTTATAAATATTATAGCAATTTACATGAAAAAAAAATTATTATTAAAAAATAAAATTAAAGAAAAAATAAAATGTAATATTATAAAAAATCAAACTTAATAGTGAATATTAGAAATTATTGAAGAAAAAAACATGAAAATTAAACAATTTTTCTAAAGGGTCTCAACTTTAAAAGTCTCCTATAAGTGGAAACAAGTACAATTTTTTTTTTTAATGGAATTAGGTTTTAGGTTACTGTGACCAATGCCTTTAATTTTTAGTATACGTTATTTATTAATATTAATTTGTTATTTTTTTTTAAATAGTAAATTAATAAATTATTTAAAATTATAGATATGTTAAAATTAAGATTTATATTTATATTTATAATTTTAATAAAAACTTTTCAAATATATATCTGTTATATATTATTATAAATACTGTTCATCAATCAATTTTAATTTATTTTACTTATTTTTTCATTTTAACCATTAAAACAAAATTTAATTCTTATATTTCATTAAAATTAGTTGAATATGATTTCAACATCTAATCTAAGACATGATCTATTTCTTCATCAAAACTTAACAATTTCATTTAACTTGGTTTTTTATTTCTATACACGTACTGATTCAATGTTTATGGATACAAACCGAAGTTAGAAAAACGGTTCCCGAACAATGACATAAAAAGGGTCCGTCCTCCCAACCGAAGTCTCTCAAGTTTCCTTGATGTGAACGCTTAAATTTGGAAAAGGGTTCATTAACAAGGAAAGGGAAAAGAAACGAAGAAGAGGGTATGGAAAAATGATGTTGTTGCGATGGATTAAAATATTATTTAATAATTTTATTTTATTTCTGATTATATTTATGTTAGTGTAGTTTTTTTAAGTGATATTTTATTATCGTTTAAAATTTAGTGGAATTGTAAATTTGAATGCTTAAGTTTGAAATAGAATTTTAATAAACATTTTTATAATATAAAGATTACGATAAGAATTAAAAATTTGAATTCTAATGATATTTTTGAAATTTTTAGTAATTTATCATTTATATATAAGAAAACAAAATCATTAGTTAATAGTTTGTTTTTTCGTTTTTAATTACCATGATGACTATTTATATGGATGGGATTCAACCTCCATAACGTCTGAAATAAAGGAAAAATCACAAGTTATAAGATCTAGTGGATTTTTTCCTAAAATTTACTTTTTTGCTTGTTGATTAGCTACATTGACCATGCATTGACTGGGTTGTGCATGGGTTTTCTCGTTGAACCAATATGAAACTCACCATATAGGGAACATGGGGAACAAAAACCATGTCCTTGATTACACCCAACTCACTTGAAAATACCTCAATGAATGTGGAATTATGAAAACATATTATTTTTATCTCAATGAATGTGGAATTATGAAAACATATTATTTTTACCTCAATGAATGTGGAATTTATGAAAACATATTATTTTTTGTAAAAATATGGTAAAAGTGAATTACTATACATAAAAAAATTTAAATTTCAAAATTTTAAAATAAATAGTAAAGTACATTCGCAAGAGTTTTAATGGTCAAAATATAAGCAAAAAAATTGTAAATGTAATGGAGGAAAATTTTATTTAGGCCAAAATATGTTTTATTGATATGGAAGTTTTCCACAAAAATTGAGGAATAGTATTTAATCATAGTTAAAGATGGTTATTCATCATCAACTATGTCTAACCATTATTATACATGGTCTAATATACTCAATGATGGTCATCCATAGTCAATACTATTTGAATATAGTCAACCATATCTAACCATAGTCAAACATGGTTGAGTATAGTCATTCATGGTCAAGCATTTCCAGCCATAACCAACTATGGTCAAACAAAGTGAACCATGGTCATACAGTTAACCATGGTCAACTATAATCAACCATGGTTAACCACACTTAAACATGGTCAACCATATTTATCCATTTTCAACCATAATCAACCATGGACCACTAAAATCAACTAAATTCAATGTGACATAACCCTTGATGAGTGTTGTGTTGTGACATAAAAATTGATGAACATAGATATTCAACAAAGTAAGCCAAGAAAAATGTCTTGATGTGACATAGTTATTGAATAAAGTCAATAATGAATTTCATAAGATGACATGAAATTTAATGAAAATTGGAATGTGACAAAATTCTGATTCAATATCATAATATGGCATCACATTACATGAACATTATAATGCAAAAAAATGTTTATTAAATGTCATACTGTGATATAAGATTTCATGAATGTCAAAATTTCAAAATAACCATTAATTTTAAGAAAAAATTAATCTAAGAAGATGTGAAAATTAACATAACCATTGAAGAATGTCAGAATTCAACAAAACCCTTGGTGAAAATCACAATGTTACAAAACCCTTAATGAATGTGGCACTTTGACATGACAATGCAACATCACCTTTATAATATTTGTAATGTAACATAACTATTAATATTATTACTAAGCCTTTAAGTTAGTCAATACAAATGTTACAATGTGACATAACCATGTTGGAATGTCATAAACCAACGTAATACAAGAAACACGTTACATTATGAAAAATCCTTGATAAATGTTGAAATGTGGCATCGCCTTGGGAAAATTTTGAGGGATAAATTTTGTAGATGCGATAAATTTCCATACTTTTTCCCAAAACAAGGTTTGCCAATTTCCATTTTTTTCTAAAAATGATACACCCAAATTTTATAGGATAAAATTATTTTCCCTTAAAAATCTCTTAAATTTTATAGGATACTATATAAAAATATTATAAATTTCATTATTTTTACAAAGATATTACTAAACATTTTATTGTTTACATATTAAAAACTAGTAATATTTTCTAAGGCTTCTATATTTTAAGATAAATTTCCATCCTTAAAATTTTTCGTACATCACCTTTGATAAAATTTGCAAGGTTACATAAATATTATTAATATTATTAAACCATTAACCATGGTAAACCATAATCAAACACCATAATCAATTATAATGAACAATGACTAACCAAATCCAACCATACTCAATGTGATTATGACATTGTAATGCAACATAACCATTTGGTATTGTGAACATAATAATTTCACATAATTCAATGACAACAAATGTTGCAATTTAACATAACCATAGAGAAATGTAAGTTATAGCCAACTAAAATCAACAAAATTTAATTTAACATAACCTTTGATGAATATCACACTACAATATAACTATTAAATAATGTAGTAATTTAGCATAAATTTAGTAAAGATAAATGCCACATTTCACATAATCCTTGAAAAATTCCAAAATCCAACATAATCTCGATGAACATTGCGATATCACAAAACCATTAACGAATGCCACAATGGGAAATCACATTTCATACATGCCGAAATGCGGAAAATATTTAATAAATGTTGCAATGTCACATCAAATTAACTCATCAAAATTATTATAAAATAATACAAAGATAAATTATACTGTTAATGAAAACGAATGTCACAATTTTGACCTAAACATTGAGGAAGGTCATAATTCAATGCAAACCTCAATGAGAATCACAAGGCAAGAAAACCCATAATTAATGCTACTATGTGACATCACATTTTTTGAATGACAGAATGTTGTGAAACCATTAATGAAAATTGCAATGTGACATCACATTTCATGAATGTTGCAACGTGAAAAGGCAATCAATGCTACAAGACAAATGTAGCAATAAGAAGTAATTATTAATGAATGTGGCAATTAACAAATACCTCAATGAACATATAGTGTTATAAAAATGGGTTAGAATATGATTTATAAATATATTGTGTAATTTATTTCCTTTGAATTTTGTCAAATTCTTATATTTAGTTATGACATTTGTCAATTGTATCATATATTGTTCAATGATTATGTTATATTGTGACATTAATAATTAATATAGGTGGAATTTAGAATTGAAACATTCTTTAATAATTATCTTCCAATATGATGTTCATGAAAGGTTATTTTACATTGTAACGTCAATAAGTGGACATTGTTATAAATGTTCTTAATATATTATAATTAATATATTAAAGCTTATGTTAAATTGTTAAGAATTTAATGGATTATAATTGGTAATGTTTAAGTCAATTCAGCCATGGGTTATGTTTGAAAAAACTCAACTTAATGATGACCATCACAATGCATTATAACCAATAAGGAATGTAGCAATTTGGCATAATGTTAACAAAGATGAATGTTAGAAATTGACATAACCATTAAAGATGTCACAATGCAACATAATCCTTGATGAATATTACAATGTGAAAAATCTCTTAATAAATTCAATAATGTGACATCACATATAATGAATGTCACAATGTAAATAATTCTTAATGAACATTGTAATTTGACATCACCTTTGATGAAAAATGTAATGAAACATGACCATTAATGCCACAAGATGAATGTCACAATATGAAGTAACCATAAGGGAATGTCCCAACAATGCCCGAAGTGAACATTATTCAACTCTATCTTAAATTATAATGTTGCAGCAATTATTAAAAAGTTATGTTTGATTGTGACATTCATTAATGAATATTTATATTGAGGTATTCATCATTATTTATTTTATTAGAATGTAACATATCCCTGGATGAATGTCACAATTGAAAATAACCATATCCTTTGATCAATGCGATAATAAAAAATAACCATTAAAAATTGTATCTAATTCGTAAAATTCGTGGATATTCCACTGGATAGTTCATCACAAAAGATCTAATAATATTATATTAAAACTTTGAAAATTCTACACTATTACAATTTATTAAACTTTAAGATTTGTGGATTTAATTGTAATAAGTGCATGCACGTGAATGGAAATTATGCAAAAAAGTAGAGGAAAAAAAAATCACACACACACAAGACACAAGATATTCTCTCTAGGAAATCCTTTCGGGAGGAAACCTAGCTGGAAGGTGAGGTCACTTCACTCTCTTTCTCTCTATGGAAATATGGATGCAAGTACAAAGAAGTAATGTCTATGGCTTGTAGGTTGCTACAATGCACAAATCCTCTTTGTGTGCTCTAACTCGTATCTCTCTTGGCTATCTTTGCTAAGCTATGGAACAAAATGCTCTCAAAAGAATGGAATGCTTCTTCCTCCTAGTGGCTCGGTTATAACACAACCCGATAGCCTATTAGTCGTCAAGGGTGACTACATCAACTCTTAACTAGAGTTAAAAAATAGACTCTTCTAAAGTCTTTTACATCACAAAGAAATGGGTAGGCATTTTTCCATGAATAATGGCAGTTTACACGACATCCTCCCAAACTATAGGTGTGAAAACGAGAAGGTCAACTTCTGAGTGGCATAACTTTTGCATATAGACTTTGATTAATGCACTTCTTGCATGGTTGGAAAGGTATCTATGTGTAACATAGCATAAAAGGGGGCACACAAAAGCAGCATAGATTTTCAGACGCTGTTTCCCCAAAATGGGTCATGCCAATAAAAAGAGTCCCATGATCCGATTCTTCCACTATTTCTACTCCAAATGCATCGAGATGGATGAAAAGAAATATAATGATCCAATTTAGATTACACCTCGTCATTTTTGGAGGCTTTTGGTCCCCAAAAGCTTTTAGTGAATGAGGTGAGGAAATTTTTCCTCCACCTTCTCTCTAGTGTACCATTTAGCTTTACCTAGAAGTTGTCCCTTCAACCCAATCTGCCAAAGGTCATACTACCCCTGTCTTGTAGTTTTGAACCTCTTGTGCAAAATTGTATCTTCTGTCAACTCTTCCTGAGCATCTAGTGCCAAATCCTCCACTGAATTTAGGGCATTTTCCTCTACTTGATCTAGCATGGAAGTCTCATAGAGTTTAAATTCTCTACATTCACACTAAGTAAATGCACATATATGGTGGTAAACTGAGTCGATAGGCATTATCACCCACCTTTTTCTAGTATCTTAAAGGGACCATACCTTAGAGCTTTGATTTTCTTACCAGGCCCCTGCAACCTCTCCTTGTTCAACTGTAACCATACTCTATCTCCCACCTTAAACGAATACTATGTTCTATGTTGATCATGTCTGGCCTTATACTTCTCCTGAGACTTTTGCAATGTTTCTTGTACCTGTAGATGGATATTCCTAATCTTCTCTATAAACTTTTCATCCCTCAAAGCATCTCCTGTAAGATATTCCCTCACTCCTCCTTGCTGCCCATATGAAATATCTGAAGGTGAAGGTGGGAAATATCCAAAACAAGTCTCAAATGGGCACATTCTTGTATAAGTGTGGACTCCTCTGTTATAAGAATTTTGTATATATACTAGACTTTCATCCCAAGTCTTTGGATGCTTTTGGTTGTATCCCCTCAGAAGCTATACCAAAGTCCTGTTCACTACTTATGTCTTCCATTATGCTTGTCGATGGAATTTTTTATATCTCTTCAACTTTGTGTCCATCATCTCCCATAATGTAGTCCTGAATCCACTAAGAAATCTTGTGTCCTTTTCTAAAATGATGCTCCTTGGTATCCCAAATTGCAACCAAACCTGTTGAAAGAAAAAGTTTTCTACTTCTTGTTCATTGATCAAATTTTTACATGATATCAGAACACACATCTTACTGAACTTTTCAACTACCATGAACGCGCAGTCGTGTCCCTTCCTGGTTGTTGGTAAACCTCCCATAAAGTCCATGGAAATGCTTTCCTAAGGAAAAGTAGGTACATGTATGGGATGATATAGAAACTGTTTCCTATTTCTAGGCTTGCTAGTACAACAGTGTATGCATACTCTTATGAAACTATCTACCTTTTCTTGCATCTTGGTCCAATACACACACCTTTGCAATTTAGCCATGGTATTCCCTATACCAAAGTACCCTGCAACCTTGGAGGTGTGAGCCTCTCTAATCACCTGCAAATGCTCACCTGTAGGAACACATAGCTTATCTAGCCTATATAGTAACCCATCCTAGAGATGGTATTCAATGGTGTTGTCACCATCATGCACATGAATTTGACTCTGCAATTGTTGATACACCTCCTTGAAGTCCTCATATTTTGAATATGCCTCTTTATATGCATCATGGGTGAATGGATAAATGTGCATAATGAGTCCCCAAAGCTGTAATATTTGATGTGGGTGGTATGGAAAGAATATCAACCAAATTGTTTATGCCACCCTTCTTATACTTGATAACCAAATGAAATTGTTGTAAAACCCCCATCCACTAGTAATGTCTGGTTTGTTGTAGCTTAATCTGTGCCTGCAAGTACTGTAATGGTTGGTGATATGTTTGTATTACTGTTTCCTTCCCCATCAGATAGTGCTTCCACTTCTTCAAAACATACAACATGGCATAGAGCTCCTTATCATAGGTAGGGTAGTTAAGGACTGCCCCATGAAATAATTTAGAATGGTAGCAAACGAGCCTTCCTCCTTGCATTAAGACAACTCCCATAACATACCCACTTGTATTCCTCTCGAATTTAAAGGTTCGTTTCAAGTATGGTAATTCCATACCTGGTGCTTGACTAATCTTCTTCTTTAACTCCTTGAAAGCCATTTGTTGACCTTTTCCGAATTGGAAACTCTTTCCTCTTGTTGTTATGGTATAGAGTGTTGCTAGTACTACTGAAAATGAGGCTATGAATTTCCTTAGATACTGTTCTTCGCCAACGAAATTGATGACCTCAGAAACATTAGTAGGCACTGACCGTTTCACGATGGCCTCCATCTTGGAAGGATGTATCTTCAGTTCTCCTCCACCAATCACATACCCCAAATACATGAAGAAATGTTACATAAACTTGCTCTTCTTGAGATTTTCTAGCAGCTGGTTCTTCTTCGATGTTTCTAGCACCTGCGTCAAATGTGAAATATGTGTCTCCCAGGTAATACTATATACTATTTTATCATCCAAATAGACAATAACAAATGAATCTATTAAAGGGAACAATATATCATTCATTAATCTCATAAACATAGTTGATGCATTACTTAGGACAAATGACATAACTAACCACTCATACAAACCTTGTCTGTTTTGAAGGTGGTCTTCCATGTACCTTTTTCTTTGACTTGAAACTGGTGATAGCCAGAGTTCAAGTCTAGCTTGGTGAAGTATTTTTCTTGCTACAACTAATCCATAATATCATCTATCTTGGGTAGGTGGTATCTACTCTTGAGCATAATTTTGTTCAATTTCCTTTAATCTAGATACATCCACCAAGTACCATCCTTCTTCGACATAATGATGATGGGTGATCCACATGGTGACGTACTTGGTGAAATGAGACCCTGTTCTAGAAGCTATTGCAAAATTTTCTTAACCTCACTTTCTTCTATAACAGACTATCTATATAACTAAATATTTGGGAATGGAAATTCTAGCAATAGTTGGATCTCATGCTCCACTTCTCTCTTAGGTGGTAACCCTTTAGGATCTCGTAACACATCCTTGTACGTCTGTAACAATTCCTCCAATTTTTGTTTCTGTTTCTTAGCACAACCCTCCAAGGATGCCTTACCTCTTATTGAATCCTCTTTAGATTGACTTTCTCTTAAAAATAACAACATATACATATTGCTATAATTGATCAATTTCTTGGCTTGGTTGGCAGTTACCAATGAAATTTTCAACTTTCCTTTGTGCATGTTTATGATGAATGATTTTACATATTTGATGAGCCGGTACTAGATAGCTCTCCTCATGAATATTGTATCATGCATGTACATGTATGGAATCCAAAAAATGACCCCACAAATGTCAAGGGGAACCACGTCAAAATCTACTTCATCAATAAAATCAACATTGATAGCAAATCTAATTTTGGATTGGTTTGCTACCTTCAAATTTGCATCCTTATTTACCCATCCCATTGGATATGGGTTTGGATGATCAGAAAATTCTAGCCCCATGTTTTTGAACAACTCTACTACAATGAGATTCATGTGTGATCTTGAGTCAAATAAAGCATTAATCTTTGTCTTCTTGAGAAGTACCTTTATATAGAAGAGTTTGGTCATTTATTTCTCTTCTTATTGTTGAAGGCTAGTCAGATTCACCTCCTTCTACACTGATGTACAAATGATTTTCTCATCCACGTCTAATCTTATTTCAACTTGGTTTCTCGAATCAATGGCCATGAGATTCTTCTTCATAATATCTTTCTTCTTGTTCTCTGGGTTTAGCTCTAGATGCAACTTCCAACATTTCTTCTATGTATGGCCATCAATGTTGAAGTGGTTGATAGGATCTTTGCACTAGTGTGTTGTGGTTGCTTTCTTTTTAGATTTTCCCTGTTTTTCCTTCTTCTTCCCCTCCTTAGAAGTTTCTCGTTTATCTTTCTGCTTCAATCCACTTTATTGCACTCTTTTCAGGCATATGTTCTCTAGGTATTGTGCCTGTACACAAGCTGCATCCACCGATTTGGGATTGAACAACATCATTTTCTCACATAGATGGTGGTGTAGACCCCCCAAATACATGAGTAGTACATCTCGGTTCTTCCGAGAGATACCCAAAATATAGCCATGTTTTTGAATTTGGTGGTGTGCTCTTACGTGATTTGGCCCAAATTTTTCTTCAAGTGATGCCACCAGATCCACTAGTCCTACATGTACCAATGGGATGAAACCAATACTTAATGAGGGTTTTGAAATCCCCCCACTTAGTCATTGGAGGTTCTCCCTCAAACATCAAGGTTTCTGTGTGGCTCTCCCACCATGTTAGTGCCTGGTCCTCTAATTTCAGCCACATGAATGAGATCTCCTTTCCCTTCCTCGATCTGATGGACACTAAAATAAGCTTCTAGTTGGTACAACCAGTGGTTCAGATTCAGACCATTGATATTTCTGCGGTATGGCTTGATATTAAATTTTTCTTCCATTTTGAATAGGGATTGATTCATTTCACTCGTACAAGGCTGACCTTTTTCAGGTTCTTTCTTCGGCTGGGTGTTCGTGTCATCCAAATCTCTTGATCCCCCTTCTGATTTTTCCTTCGCATTTGAACCCCCATCTTATCTAAATATCTTCATATTATTGCTTAGTGCAACAATGCGGAAGTTTAAATTGGGTTTATATCAACGACTTGTTGTTCGACCCATGAAAACCTCACCTCTATAAGGTCATGAAGTTCATTTACAGATTCACTGGCTATGATTAGGGTTTTATGATTTTCGACCTTGCTGATCTAGATCCCCTACAAATATCCATAAATACCCAGATAAACCTACTCTAATACCAAATGATCTCTAAAATTCCATGGATGTTCCATTGGATAGTTCATCATGACAAATCTAATAATATTATATTAAAACTCTGAAAATTCTACACTATTACAATTTATTAAACTTTAATATCTGTGGATTTAATTGTAATTAGTGCATACATGTCAATGGAAATTATGCAGAAAATTAGAGAATGAAAAAATAAGCACACACACACACAAGACACAAGATATGCTCTATGGGAAACCCTTTCAGGAGAAAACCCAACTGGAAGGTGAGGTCACTCTGCTCTCTTTCTCTTTTAGAAATATGGTTGCAAGTATAAAGAAGTAATGCATGTGGCCCATGGGCTGCTCCAGTGCACAAATCCTCTCTTTTTCCTCTACCTCCTATCTCTCCGGGAAATATTTCATCATGTACGAAACAAAATTCTCTCAAAATAATGGAATGCCTCTCCCTCCTAATGGCCTGGTTATAACACAACCAAATAGCCTACTAGTGGTTAGGTTTGACTACCTCAAATCTTAACTAGAGTTACAAAATAGAGTCCTCTAGAGTCTTTTACATCACAAACATGTGGCTAACCCATTTTCCATGAATAATGGGGGTTGACATGGTATCCTCCTGAACTATAGGTGTGAAAACATGAAGGTCAACATCTGAGTGACATAACTTTTGCATACAGACTTTGATTGGCGTTCTTCTTACACCGTTGGAAAGTTCTTTGTGTGTTGAATAACATGGAATGGTGTTCACTAGAGAATCAAATACTTACCCCTAAAAAACATAATTTGATGCCTCAAAATTCTCCCAGAAGGTTTTATAACCCATTTTTCCAAACTGGGTCCTGCCGATAAAAGTGGTCCCGTGAGATGATTCCTCCACTTTTTTCTGTTATGAAATTAGCTCACAAAAAGATAGAAAAGAAAGATCAACACCTTAGAATTTAGCCTCTTCGAGGGGGAAACCTCCTTTACATTACACAAATGAAGAATTCTTGGATGATACAAATGAAAAACCTTCTTTCTATATATAAGAGTCTAAGGGGTCACAACATAGCCAAAGCCGACCTAAAAATAATAATATAAGGGCACAAAAATAATAATAGTAGCCTTCTATGGGGCACAATAATAACAATATGGGGACAATAGGGGCACAACAATAACAATAATGGATACAATGACAATAGTAATGGGGGAATCACTAGTATTATAAATACCTAACATCCCTCTCTCCTTCAAAAAAGTGTTGTCCTCAATGCTTGAATAGTTTTGGATGCTTCTATATAAAATTATCATCCTCCCATGTGGAATCTTCAACGGGTAAGTTCTTCCACTTGATGAGATACTCTGAAATTGATTGATTTCGTAGCTATCAAGTTCTTGTTTCTTTGACTGCTTCACATTCCAATATAATTTTTCCTTCCTCATCAAGTTCTGGCAATATTGATCCGAATACTGATCCGAATCTTGGGAGGAGAGACCCCCAAGATCTGAAAACTTGCATTGCCAGAAGAAAAATAGGAGAATGCCCAATAAACAAAACCACAAAGAAACTTTTTTATTAAAACCGATAATAACTGTAAAGGCTACATTGTGGCGGACAATCTGTCCTTTTACAAAATGTGACTTGTTACTTATAGTATTTTTCAGTTACAATACCACGGGTCAATTCCATGGGTGAATGAATACCATGGGTAGATTTTACAATACCACAGGCAGATGCCATTTACAATACCATGGGTAAATTCCATGGGTGAATGAATACCATGGGTGGATTTTACAATACCACAGGCGGATGCCATTTACAATACCATGGGTAAATTCCATGGGTCGATGAATAATATGGGTGGATGAGTACCATGGGTTGATGCCATTTTCCATTCGGATCATTCCTCCCTCCTTAAGAAGCAATGGTCCCCATTGCATAAAGTTCCCTCCTGCAAAGCCTTTGTTGAATATGAAGATCCACTAAAGATAAGGGTTTTACATGGTTAACCCAAAACCCTGATAAATGAAGATCCGAGGATAGAGATACCCTGTAATGCTTGTGACCAACTATGATTCTGACAGTGTGTGGCCTAGCAAATGGACTTCGATGAACTGTGGGTTTGTGGATGACCCATAACCATGAAGAACGAAGATCCAAGGATAGAGATACCCTGTAATGCTTGTGACCAACTGTGATAATAACAGTGTACGACCTAGCAAATGGACTTCGATGAAGTGTGGGTTTGTGGATGACCCACAACCGTGATGTTGGTTGCTAATGAAGTAGCAGGTGCCTACATAGCCTGGGGTGGGAGGGCACATCTCCAAATAACCCAAGCCGATTGCTGCTATGTTGAAACTGATGAATGTGAAGCAGGTTCCTACTAAAGTGGGGTGGGAGGGCACGTCTCCAATGGAAACCCACTCTGAATGCTACTCCAGAATTAAAATGGACATAACTCGGCCAATATAACTCAGAATATTTATTATAACCTGTTTTTGGAAGCAGAACGACCATTTTGCATCTTCCCATGTGGTGGAAATCCTTATCTGGGCACTCTGAGATCTCAGATTTGTGCTACAACAGTTCCGCCGTCACAAAAATTCTGATAAAATAGTTGATTTTAAATCAGCGATATCTCCCACATCCGGACTCCGATTTGACCCATTTTTTTTTTTAAAATGGGTGATTTTTTGAGAGGAATCCAGATCTGGTATTTTATTTTGTAAATTGTGTACCAAATGTTTCAGATATGATCTGCAAAGTCGCCGCCCAAAACAAATCCTGCAAAAAAATGAAAAAAAAAAAAAAAAAATTCTTCCTGCTTGACCCAAGAAAGTGCTCTGTGGAGGTTGTAACACATGCCTGAAGTTTTTGAATATTGCTGCAAAATTTGAAACAGAAACATGCATCAAACCCTCGTTCCCATGGAATCATAACCTGCTCCGATACCACTGATCCGAATCCTGGGAGGAGAGACCCCCAAGATCTGAAAACTTGCATTGCCAGAAGAAAAATAGGAGAATGCCCAATAAACAAAACCACAAAGAAACTTTTTTATTAAAACCGATAATAACTGTAAAGGCTACATTGTGGCGGACAATCTGTCCTTTTACAAAATGTGACTTGTTACTTATAGTATTTTTTAGTTACAATACCACGGGTCAATTCCATGGGTGAATGAATACCATGGGTGGATTTTACAATACCACAGGCAGATGCCATTTACAATACCATGGGTAAATTACATGGGTGAATGAATACCATGGGTGGATTTTACAATACCATGGGCGGATGCCATTTACAATACCATGGGTAAATTCCATGGGTCGATGAATAATATGGGTGGATGAGTACCATGGGTTGATGCCATTTTCCATTCGGATCAAATATTGTTTGAACTGGGAGCTTGTCACCTATAACCTTCTTTAAGCAAGACACATGGAAAACTGGGTGTACTCAGGAAGCTGGACGAAGCTCCAATTTGTATGCCATAGTACCTATCTTTTGCAACACCTTGTATGGACCATAATACTTTAGTGATAATTTATTATCCTTCCTAGCTTGCTTGAGGGACATTTGTTTATATGGTTGTAGCCGTAGGAATACCCAATCACCTACATCAAAACTTCTTTGACTGTGACGTTGATCTGCCTGTTGTTTCATTCTATTCTGCGCCAAGGTGAGGTTATCCTTTAAGAGTTGGAGAACTTGTTTTTGATGCTTGATGTGATCTTCCACTGCTTGAAACTTAGAATTTCCTCTTAAGTATGATGTGATAGATGGTGGATGATATCCATAAAATGCCATAAATGGGGTCATTTTTTTTGCCGTATGGAAGGAAGTGTTATACCACCATTCAGCTAGAGGCAACCATTTGATCCATTGTGTCTGTTTATTAGATAAAAAGAAATGAAGATATCGTTCCAAACATTTGTTTACTATCTTAGTTTTCCCATCAGATTGAGGATGATAAGATGAGCTATGAGCTAACTGAGTACCAAGACAAGAAAATAATTATGTCCAAAAATTTCCAGTGAAAATGGGATCTTTGTCACTTACAATAATCTTTGGGTTTCCATGTAGCTTTTGAATTGTTTCCATAAATGCAGTAGAAATTGTACTCACTTTAAATGGATGAGACAATGCACAAAAGTGTGCATACTTGGTAAGTCTGTCAACTACCACCATGATAACACTCTTTCCTTTAGACTTGGGTAAACCTGTGATAAAATCCATTGAAAATTCCTCCCAACCTTGGCTTGGAATGGATAAAGGTTGTAATATACCCGGGGTCTTAATTGTTTCAACTTTATTTTGTTGGCAAATGAAACATTCAGCCACAAAATATTGAATATCCGATTTAAGGCCATCCCCAAAAAATTCCTTCTTAACCCTGTGGTAAGTTTTTAGAAATCTTGAGTGCCCTCCTAAAGGAGAGGTGTGCAATTCCCTAAGAATATTTTATTCGAGTTGGGAATTCTTACATAGGTATAATTGATCTTTGTACCATAACGAATCATTTTTTCAACTAAATGTATCAGATGTACTGGAATCTTGTTGTAACTTTTGAATGAGTGCCCACACTTCATCGTTATTCTTCCATTCATCCCTTGCTTCATTTATCCATTCTGGTTGGATAATAGAAATGGTGCAAAGAAATGCTTCCACATCCTCATCCTTTCTTGAGAGTGCAACTGCCACAACATTTTGCTTCCCTTTTTTGTAGATGATTTCAAAGTCATAACCCAACATCTTTGTGACCGATTTTTGATGTTCTTCTGAAGATAATCTTTGTTCTAAAAAGTATTTAAGACTATCATGATCTGTTTTTACCTTGAAGTGTCTTCCCATTAGGTAGGGTCGGTATTTCTTAAGTGCATGTAGTATTGCCAAAATTTCCTTCTCATAAATAGCTTTGTGTAAATACTTTCTTTTGATTAGACGACTTTTGAAAGCAATGGGTCTTTGTTCTTGCATTAAAACGACACCAATTCAATTTCCTAAGGCATCACATTCCACAATAAAGGTTTTTGTGAAATCTGGTGTAGCTAAGACCTGTGCTTGGCACATTTCCTCTTTATGATGTTCAAAGCCCTTCGTTGCTTCTGAAGTCCATGAAAATGCATCTTTCTTCAACAATGTTGTTAGAGGTGCTGCTATTCTCCCATAATTCTTAAAAAACTTGTGATACTACCCTATCAACCCGAGAAATCCTCATAGATGCTTTATGGATGTGGGGATTTTCCATTCCTTAATGGTTTTGATTTTGCTAGGGTCTACCTTAACACCTTCATGAGATACAATATGACCTATATATTCCACCTCTTGTACTTGAAAGAAACATTTGGAGATTTTTGCATATAATTTTTTCTCCTCCAATAGTTTGAGCACCCTATCAACATATTGAACATGATCCTTCGAAGACTTACTGTAGATTAGTATATCATCAAAAAATACTAACACAAATTTTCTAAAGGGTTTGAAAATTAAATTCATCAAACCTTGAAATGTAGAAGGTGCATTTGTAAGGCCAAAAGACATGACAAAAAATTCATAATGACCCTCATGAGTTCTAAATGCCATTTTCGAAATGTCTGCAGTATTCATTCTGATTTGATGATATCCTGAACAAAGATCCAACTTGGTGAAGTAAATTGATCCATGAAATTCATCCAATAATTCATCAATGACAGGAATGGGAAATTTATATTTAATAGTGAGCTTGTTGAGTTCCCTATAATCTGGAAAAATTTGCCATGACCCATCCTTCTTGTGAACCAATACTAGTGGAGCAGAGAAAGAACTTTGACTAGGTTTAATTATACCAACCTCTAGCATTCTGCAACCATACGTTCAATTTCACTCTTTTGGGCATAGGGATACTTGTAAGGGCTGATGTTTGGAGGAATAGGTGGGAGGCCTTTGGGAGTCTCAAATACCTTGGAATGTTTGTCCAAGACTTTTTGGAGATTTAGAGAAATAGATGATTTCGATGTGGGAATCTCTAGTGAACATAATTGTGCAATTATGCCTCGTTGTTATTTCTTTAGAAGTTTTGTCATTCCATTAGAGATTATTATCCTTCCTAGTTTCCCTGCGATACCCCCTAATTCAACTTCCTTTCCTTCTGAAGAAAATTTCATGAAACGTTCTTGAAAATTAAAAGCTATTGTACCCAAGGATTGCAACCATTGGACTCCTTGTAGAACATCAGCACCACCCATTGGAATGGAAAGCATTGGACTATTCAATACATATTCTCCCATGGATAGTTTGATATTATGTTTCCTGAGAAAGTTATGGTTCCTCCACTTGCAACCATCACTTGACACTCTGGTGCTAGATATTGGAAGCAATTCAATTCCTTGGCTATCTTACAATGAATAAAATTATGGGTACTGCCTGAATCAATCAACACTATTACCTTTTTCTTCTTGATATGCCCTTCTATCATGATAGTTTGAGGAGTGGTAATTCCAGCCAATGCATTACAGGATATGGCCAGACTCATTTATTCTTTCTCTAGGGTTTGTCTGTGGTGTATATCCTCCTCTTTTGACATTTCTTCTTCCTTTTCTTCGTTCTCTTTACAATCTATGTAAAATAATTTCTTCTTAGCACACTTATGACCTTTAGTGTATTTGCTATCACCACTATGACAAAGCCCATTTGCTCTTTTTTCTTCCAATTGTTGTGGTGTCAAGCTTGTAGGTTATGGATGGCTAGGGGAAACAACACTTCCATATTTATGATTGTGAGTGGTAGGCTTCCTTGTTGCCATAATTTTTCTTTCCATTTTTTTTGCCAACCTAAAAGCCTTCTCCAATTAATCAGGTTCCCAAAGGTGAACCTCATGTTGGATTTTATCCTTTAAAGTCCCTATGAACACATCAATCCTATGCTCCTCTGGAATATATTTTACCCTTATATTCAATTTTTGGAAGTCCTTAATGTGCTCCATCATTCAACCCTTTTGTTTGAGATTTATCAATTGGCTAAAAAAGGTGTTTCTTTTTGTATCCTCATAATGCGCTATCATTATATCTATAAAAATAGCCCAAGTGACAATTTGTTTACGAGAGAAAAGCCATTGATACCATACAAACTAATTTGGTTCCAAATATAATGTTGTAATATGTACCTTTTGTGTGTTTTTGACATTATGGAGATCAAAATATTTCTCCATCTATAGTATCCACGTTGCGGGATCCTTTCCATCAAACATCCTCATATCGATCTTTGGAACGTGGTGGTTATTCAATCCAGTGTTAGAGTCTATGAAATCATGATTAACATTTATTTTGTTCTCATCATGTGTTTCTTTTACTACCCTTTCACTATTAGTAAGAAATTCTTGTATAAATTTTGTCAAATCTTCCATTTTAGCTTCCACGCCTTTCTTTAAATCATCCATCTTAGCTTCTACACCTTTCTTTAAACCATCCATATTAGCTTCTACGCCTTTCTTTAAACCATCCATATTAACTTCCACACCATACAACTTAGCTTCTACGTCTTTTTTTAAACCATCCATTTTAGCTTCTATTACTTTTTGTGTGAGTGAAATTTGTTGCACTTCGTCTCGTAATTTTGATATATCATGTTGCATTTCTTCCTCTTCTTCATGAGTCATGCTAGATCTTTCAGGTTTCTTACTAGGTGTTTCCATTTTCTTTCTTTGGGTCATCAATTACTGATAATAACGCTTCACTATTCCCTTTGAATTCCTTCAAACTATTTTTTCAAACCAAACTTATAAAAAAAATTAAAAAAACTACAAACCTTTTTTCACTTTGTAGGAGCTCGATATTGAAACGACTGTGACTCCGTAATTTTGAATCTTCAAGGTCTAAAATTGCAACCTGCAGTATCCCTCTGTGCCCTCTTTCCAATGCCACTAGTCTGATCAAAATTGGATTATCCAAGAAAGAGTTTTGCCCCACCTCCCAAGATGACCTGCTTATATACTTTTTCAGTAGAGCACACTTGTACTAAGTGCCACGTGTTACTGTTTTGACCTTAGAACCTAAAAATAATGTAAAGAAAAATAAAGTGTGTCCTCTTCCTGTATCTTACTAAATTTCAATATGATGCTCAGAGAGAAAGTTATGAAGAGTTTCCAAAGGTCACATGTTTAGAATGTAATTCGAGAGTCTGCAAAAACCCTAACTTCCTTAGATTATATCTATGAACATATAGTGAGACAAGATCTGAAATTCAGGCCCTAACTTCACCAAGAGTTTGGCTCAAATGGGTTTTAATTTCAGAGTTTGAACTTTCATAGAAAACAAATTATAGTGAAACTTCCACGATGACTTGTTTGAGATGAAATTCTAGATCTTTCAAAAACCCTAACTTCATCAAATAATATCTTTGAAAATATAGCGGGAAAAGATTAGAAAATCGGACCCGAGGTTTAGACTGATGTCTTCTAAAATGGCGCTTTTTTTTTATCTCTTAAAACTTTGTAGCGAAAACGTTATAGTTAAAAATCCACCATGACCTGTTTGGAGCAACGAAACCCTAGAATCCAAAGCTCTGATACCAAATGTTATGAAACCAACTCACAAAAAGATAGAAAAGAAAGATTGATGCCTTAGAATCTAGCGTCTTTGAGGGGGAAACCTCCTTTACATTACCCAAATGAACAATTCTTGGATGATACAAATGAAACAACCTCCTTTCTATATAGGACTCTAAGGGGTCACGATATAACCAAAGTCGACCTAACAATAATAATATAAGGACGCAAAAATAACAATAGTGGGCTTCTATGGGGCACAATAATAAAAATATGGGGACAATAGGGGCACAACAATAACAATAAGGGATACAATGACAATAGTAATGGGGGAATCGCTAGTATTATAGGGACCTAACATTTTCACTCCAAATGAATCGAGATGGATGAAAAACAATATAATGATCCAATTAGGAATAATATAAATTTGAAATAACCTCTAAAATATATAATGAATTGTTTGTGTGTTATAGAATAAAAATAACTATATACAAATATCATAAAAAATATAGTAATCAACCATAATTCGATGGTTATTTGAAATATTTTTGATAATATTATGCGACCATAAGTAAACCAATATGAACATTGAAATCTATTATAATTGTCGGTAAACAATGGAAACCATATTTAACCCATGTAAATTATAGTCAAACATGAGTAACCATAAACCATCAGTATTAAAACATAGTCAATGTTAGTCAACAATGATAAAACATAGTCAATCATAATCACATGCCATTAATCATATTGATCATAGTTAGACATAATAAATTATAATCAATCAAAATAATAATTTGATATAAAATTATCCAAGAAAAATATTATAATGTGACATAGCCATTAAAGAACATTATAATGCAACATAATCCTTGCGAAATGCCACAATTGGACAATACCATTAGTGAACATCACAATCTTATGTCATTTTTCACGAAATTCACATTGTGACATAATGATTAATGAATGAACTTAGATTCATATGAACACTACTTATATTATTATTACACATTTTCATACTCACAAAAATGGTAATCAACACAAGTTAATCATTAGTTCCAATATTTTATGTAATTGTATGTGTATTGAGGTGAACATTATAGTCCAATCTAATTATAGGTAACCAAAGGGAACATTATTCATCTAATGTAAATAATTGTTAAGACTGGTCAATCATACTAGTTTATACTATAAAATATTTAATTTTAGTAAATCATGGTAAAAACTAGTAAGCTATGGTCAATAATATTCAACCATGGTCAAGAATAGTTAGCCATAATCAAACATGATAAACTATGTCCGACCATGGTCAACTCTATCTAGCTATAGCATTATTATTTGTAAAAATGGTTAACCATAATTAATCTTATTCAGGCATTAATTAATATTTGAAATCCTTTTAACTATATTAATAAATGATAACAAGTAAAAATATAAATTGGTGATTAGAAGATAATTTCGATAGACAATATATACTAATATTATAATAGAAGTAATATATATTATATTATATCTTAATATAATATTAGTATTTCTCTTTATAATATTTTAATTTTGATATTTAAAAATATGTGTTATAATCTATATTTCATAGAATAATTGTATAATTTTTATAATAAAATAGTGTAATATTAATATTAATATATTTCAAGATTAATAAGCTCAATAAAGCTTCATATTAAATCTTATTAGTCAAATATGTTGAACCATAGTTAACTATAGTCAAACATAAATGACCATGGTCAAAGGTAATCTAACATGATAAACAATATTAAACCATGGTTGAACACATTCAATGATAGTCAACCACGATTAGTCATAATCAAACATGATTTATATCGGTTAACCATGTCCTGCCATAGTTTACCATGGTTAAAAATTGTCAATCATAGTAAAAATTTGTTATCTATGGTCAATCATGTCCATGTAAAGTTAACCAATGTCAAACATGCCTATGGTATGGGATGGAGGTCTAGGTTAAATCATCTTGGACAAAAGCTCATTTTTTCTTCTCATATTTGTTGATCTTGGTCATTTATTTTAAGGTTTGGACGTAAATGTTGATGCTTTATATAGAGGTGGAAGGTAATACCTTCTCGAAAACAATGTATAATATATATCAAATTATGTGCAACAATATAAATTTAGTTATGAGAAAAATTATTTCGGTGTAAATCACATGATACTACATTTGTCAACGCATTTTGAACCAATGAGTGTGGTTCATCGTGAGGATAAGTTGAAGAATCAGATCATGGCTATATCTTAAATTGGGAGATCAGACATTCCAATGGCTAGGATTGACTAAAAAACAACTATATTATACTGGACCAGGGAAACAGCTATAATTGACTTAGAAATGGCTATATTTTACTATTTAATTAAAATAATATTATTATGTCAAAAAATATCTTATTTAATTTTTATTTTAAGTAAAAAATTTTAACCATTAATTATGAGTCAAAAATCTAGGGAATGTGATAAAATTGTTAACCTGTACTAATATTAATAGAATAATTTTAATATTATATTAACATAATAGAATTATTCTTATAATTAATGGCTAGGGTAACTCCTTAATATAAATTAATTAGTAAAACACTAATAGAATAGGTGTAAGAATTTAATATTAATTAGAATAATAATAGTTATTAATATATTATTAGGTAAATTATTATTCCAATATTAATAGATATGTTAGTAAATGTAAGAATTAATTTAAGATATTTCCTTAATTAGTTAACCAAAGTTATTAATCCAAAAGAATTAGATGTTAATTAAACTAATAATAATTAATGTTATATTATTCTTATAATAATGTTATATTATTAATCTTATTAATGATTGTATGTGTAACTGATTAGTATAAATTTAATATTGAGGTTATTTAATGGGAATAAGTTTACTAGATCTAGGGATGTTAGTAAATAGAAAGGATTTAGTAATAACTAATATAATACTAATTATTGTTATACTAAATCATTTGGATTAGTTAAGAAAAGGTAATATCTATATTAATATTTAATGTATATTATTGGTAATATTAACCAAAAATGATGATATTAGTTATTATTATATTCTAGTTATAGTATTATTCTAATTATTAATGGTTAGGGTAATTAATAGTTTTAGAAAAAATAGTGATAGTAAGGATTTAATGTATTATTATAGTATTATTATTAAATGAAGGGTAACTCATTAATATGAATTTATTGGTAAAGTTGTATACATATCATATGTTGGATAATTTAATCTATTTAGATAGTTATGAAAAGGACTATAAAAATAGATAAATAAGGGTGATATTTTTAAGAGGATCAAAGGAATAAGGTTCAAGAAAGTAGGCTAAGGGTAACAAGGGAAAAAATTTATTTAGAACACACTATGAATAGAGGGAGGGAAGAGGAACGGGAGAAACGATTAGGAAGAGAGGGCAAGAATCTAGCACCTACTGATCTTCCAACTGTCATCTCTATTGAGATTGTTAGGTCTTCTTTCAATCTCAATGGATTCTCTAAATTTTCGGTGATGGAACTACACAAATCTAGCAAAAGCATTGGCACCCTCAATACAGAAAAGATGATTTGTTCTCTCCACATGCTCTGCTAATGCGGAATATTTGGTTCTCTTATGTCTTAGGTCCGATACGTGCTCATTAAGCCTTTGATTAATAGAGCAACTAGTCTCACCAATGTAGGGGGTTCCATAGGAACAAGGAAAAATATAGACACCTTTCTTGTCCATAGGGCCGATAGGATCCTTTACTGAGAAGACAAATTTACGAATGGTGTTGAGGGGTCTAAAGGTCGAGGGAATATTATGCTTCCTAATAATCTTCGCAATCTTATCAGTGGTCCCTTGAACAAAAGGAAGATGGACCCTTGGGATTCGTTCTTTATGTTCTTTTTTAACCACCAGATTTCTGGAAGCTTTAAGGAAAGCTTTCTGACCAAGGTGTCTACTATAACCGTTCTCAATAAAGACATTAACGAGATGGGATTTCTCTTTCTCAAAGCTCTTTTCATCCGAGATCCTTAGGGCACGAGTAGCGAGGGTGTTGAGAATGCCCAACTTTTGAGCCAAGAAATGATGGGAACTAGCATGAAGATATTGCTCCATATGTGTTTTCTTCCCAAACACTTGGTGGGAGAGGGAACCGTCAATATTCTTAGAGATAAGGATATCAAGGAAAGGGAGGCAACCATTGACTTCCTGTTCCATGGTGAACTTAATGGCGGAGGATTGACTGTTAAGATGATTTAAGAAGAGATCTAACTCTTCTTGGCCATGAGACCAGATGACATTAGTGTCATCTACAAATCTTTTCCAAAGTTTCGGAAGAAGTCGACTAAGGCCACAACTTTGGATTCAAAATCTTCCATAAAAGGATCAGCAACAACAGGGGATAGGGGTGAGCCCATGGTAACACCATAGGTCTGTTCATAGAACTCACCTTCAAAAATTAAGAAAGTGGAAGTGAGACAAATCTCAACTAACCGAGCGGTGTCGGGATCCGTTAGGTGGTTGATCACCTCCACTGCCTCCCTTATAGGGATGCAAGTGTAGAGGGAGACTACATCAAAACTAACAAGTATCTCTCCAAGGTTAAGCTTAATGCCCTTGAGATCTTCAACAAAGGAAGCAGAGTCTTTGAAAAAGGACTCTGTATGGCCAACTAAGGGTTTAAGTTTAAAGGCAAGAAATTTATCGAAAAGGTAGGAAGGACCACCAATAGTGTTGACAATGCGTCTTAGGGGGGCCCCCTCCTTGTGAATTTTTGGAAGCCCATAGATCCTTGGCGTAATGGGATTGTTCTCAATGAGTTTATAGCAAAGGGAACTCACTGAGTTATAGGATTTGATGGCAAGAGCCACAGTCATAGAAATCTTCTTAAGGGGGTTCTTTATAGCTTCCACTAGTTTGAAGATGTTCTAACATCTTCTTCCGGTAATCCTCTTTGTCAAGAATGACAACAACTCCACCTTTGTCAGCTTTCTAGACATATATAAATATAAATAATCAATAATTAATTAATACTAATAATAAAAAATAAAAAACCTATGTGTGTGTGTGTGTGTGTGGATCGTCAATCGTAGTTATACATAGAAAATATATGATATACCTTATATCATTCTAATAATGTTTACTCAATGGTAAAAATGAAATTAAGGTTGAGAATTTTCCAAGAGTGTAATTATTAATAATAAGGAAATAATTACCAAAATATGAAAATAAAAAAGAATTCAATATGGTATCAAAGCACTGGGAGAGAGAAAATGGTATTTCCCGAAAAAACTTTGTAAAAGAATTTGTTACCAATTCGCAAAATTTATTTTACTAGATCAAAAAGAAATTACATATAATTTCGTAATTTTTTTGTATGGATGGTGGTTTATGGGTCTATGGATTTGGTAATCCATTGGACCATGGTATTTCCTACAATATAAAACAAACCAAAATTTTTTTTTGAAGTCAAGTGTATATTAAGACAAACATTATTCCATAGTCTAAAATAAGTTATTTTAATTTTTCATTTACATATGGTTTCCAATATCAGAGTAGAAGATAGGCTAGATGGAGAAAACAATTTCAGATCATGGAAGCATACAATAATTCTCATCCTAGAAGAGAATGACCTCTTGGATTATGTCATGAAAGACCTCCCAGAACTAGAAGAGGAAGAGGCCAAGGAAAAGCATGAGAAGAATGTGATCAAGGCTAATAGTATCTTGTCATATTCAATCAGAGAAAACTTAATTCCACATGTATTAGAATTGAATACACCAAAGGAAATGTTTGATGACTTATCTAGATTATATGAAAGAAAGAATACAAGAATGAAGCTAAATCTAAGGCATCAACTCAAAAATATAATGATGAACAAATAAAATTTAGTTTCTACCTATTTCAAGAGGATTTATCATATCAAGGATCAACTAGTAGCTATTGGAGATTCAGTGGATAATCGAGAGCTTATAACTACAACTCTAAATGGTTTTCATTCTTCTCGGGATGCATTTGTTTAAGGAATTTGTGCAAGAAGGAATTACCTAGATTTGATAATATATGGACATATTGTGCTAAAGAATAATCAATACTGATATCCAAGGAATAAAAGACCAATGATGAAGAAAAAAAGGTCCTCCGTCTCATGTGAAGAAACGAAAAGAAATAAGAAACAAAAATCCAAAGAGAAATAGAAGATCTATTCTAGATGAGAAGAAGATTGTATCTAATATTAGGTTCTACAACTATCAGAAGTTGGGACACCTTTCTTACGAGTCTTGTCAAGGGAAAGATAAAATAAATAATCATACACATAAAACATATATGGAGGAGTCTACATCTAAGAAGAAGATAGGGGAGGAAAAATATGAATAATATTTCTTTGTATGAAAACTCACAAGCACCATGACTAAAGGAAGTGATATTTGGCTAATATATAGTGGTCCTTCCAAGTACATGACTAGGTTTTGAAATTCTACTACATTTGAAGAAAGGGATTTCATCCCTTCAGGTGGAACTTTGAGATGATTCAGATAATGCAATAAAACGAGTAAAAGAAACATCCTATTGACATGATTAAGGTAACTCCATTTCAATAAAATATGTATTTCTTGTACAATGTTTAAATAAGAATATTCTCTCATCTCTACTTTATAATATCAATGAATTAGAGTAGTGTTTTTTGACGACCAAGTCCTTCTATAGCCTAAGGGTTCAAGTATAAATTTAGCCAATGTGGCTGGTGTCTGAGAGGGAAAATTTTGTAAATTAAAGGGATACCCAACACAAGGTCTTATGCATAATAGTATTAGCTCCAGTAAACTATGGCACCAAATACTTTCTCAAATCAACTATAGAGCCTTACCAATTTTAAGAAAAATGGTAATACATCCACGAGATATGCAGGTGGAGGATGATGAAGTATGTAAAGGTTGTGCACCTGGAAAGAATGCTATGGTAAGTTTTCCATGTAGTGACAATAGATCCAAGGGGATCTTAGCAATAATGTATTCATTTATTAAATTTTCAATAAGTTCCAAGAATACAAGGCTTTAGTAGAATATCTCTCTGGAATAAAGATTAAGATCAGCAAAGATGTCACCTTTGATGAAGAAGAAACTTTCATGGAATCTAGAGAGCCTCACATGGATGAGGACAGAGAGGAGTAAGAGGATCCCAAGGATATAATGATGATTTCATCTAGCCCAGAAGAACATATCCCAGAAGACCAGGATGAGACAATAGAGCCAAAGATATTGGTACATCCTCCAAAAGAAGTTACACTCATCAAGAAGAGACTAGTATGGATTTGGAACACATTACAGGAAGCATAAAAAATGTAGCTCCTAGAGGCTCCTTCAAAGAGAGAATGAGACCACATAATGTTTCTAGCTATGTGGTGCTAATGAGTAAAATCATTAATTCAGAACCGTCCACTTGTGAGGAAGCCGCAAAACAGCAAATGTGGAAGGATGTTATGATGGAAGAGTACCAATCCATCATGAAAAAATGTATGGGATGTGGTTCCAAGACAAAAAGGGAAGCCGATGGTGAGTTGAAAATGGATCTACAAGATCAAGCATGCTGCAAATGGAAGTATAGAAAAGTACAAGGCTAGATTTGCGGCTAGAGGATTCTCCCAGAAAGAGGGAAATATTATAATGAAACATTTTCCATAGTAGCCAAGTACACTTGTATTATACTTATCATCTCAATTTATTCTATTATGGTTTGTAAATTACACTAGATGTATGTAAAGACTGACTTCCTAAATGTTTTAATTGAAGAAAAAGTATACATATAGTAGCCAAAAGGTTTTGTGATCCATGGGAAGGAGTCACATATTTGTAAATTGAATAAAGATTTTTGTGGGATTAAGCATGCACCCAGGGAATGGTATCCTAGAATAGAGAGTTATTTGATGAGCTCGGGGTTTACCAAGAGTAATTCATATCCCAACCTTTACTACAAGTTTGTAGACAATCATCCCTTGATATTAGTACTATATGTAGATGACCTGTTTCTTATAGGGGATGAGAAGCCCATAGATGTGTGCAAGAGGGATCTCAATTAAGAGTTTGAAATGAAGGATATGGACTTAATGCACTATTTCTTAGGATTTTAAGTGTGGCAAAGACTACATAAGATCTTCCTTAGCTAAGGGAATTATACAATTGAGATCCTCCAAATATTCAGGATGATCGACTGCGAGTCCATGACCACACCTATGGTTAAAATATGAAGTTATTAAGTGATTCATCTTCATATTTGGTTGATTCCATGATGTATAGACAATTGATTGGATCCTTGATGTACCTAGTTAACACTAGATCGAATATATGCTTTGTAGTGAACATAATGATTCAATACATGTTTGGTCCTAGATATGTACATTTGGTAACAACAAAACATGTATTGAGGTACTTGCATGGTATGATTGGATATGGAATAAGATATGTCTTAGTTGGTGAAGTAAATATGAAAGGTTATAAGAGTCTAACTGGGTAAGGAGTGGAGTAGACAAGAAACGCACATCATGATGTTGTTCTGGTTTGGAATCAGGTATGATCTCATGGTTTATCCCAATACTATTGTTAGTGGCACTTAGTACAGAAGAGGCATAACATATAACAGTTATTAATGCAAGATGTGCAGCAAGGTGGCTTCAAAATTTTCTCTTAGGGTTATTTGATCTAGAGTTAGAGCCAACATTGATATATTGTGATAATCAAAGCTGTGTGAAGCTTTCAAAGAATCAAGTCTTTTATGAAAATTCAAAGAATATAGAGATAAAATAACATTTCATATAATACATGGTATAGAGAGGATAAATGGAACTCCAGTACATATCAGCAAATGAAAAGACAACAAACATTTTCATGAAGCCTCTTTCTAGAGTGAAGTTTAAATGCATCATACATAAGCTTGAAGTGATTCAAAATTTCCACCCTCATGAGAGGGAGTTGTAATGTTTCTCCTACAGTTGGAAAATACTCTCCCTCTAGCAAAGGGTTTCCTAGATCAGTTGTGTGAAGTGACTGATGGAGTAATGAGTAGCCTCATACAAGTCTTTCCTAGGCAATGTGAAGTGGCTAGGTGTAATCAAGACTACTAGGATAGGAGAAACATCATATATACTTGTAGCGTAGTCTTGAGACTATAGTGGTAGTCCTGGACATACCATTTGAAGTGGTTGGGTGTGATTTGGACTACTATAACAAATCATCACAAAAGAATATCCTCCTCTCTAAGAGAGAGTGTTGATGTTTTATATAGCAGTGAAAGGTATTCCCTTTCATATAAGAAGATATAATATGTATTATATTAGGTACAATAATATATATATTTTATATAATATAAATATAAATAACGAATAATTAATTAATAATAATAATAAAGGAAAAGGCATGTCTTATTGAAAAGACATGTATATTAATGAAAAGACACCCCTACTCTCTCTCTCTCTCTCTCTCTCTCTCTCTCTCTCTATATATATATATATATATATATATATATATATATATATATATATATATATATATATATATATCAGGGCCTTCAATTGTCAATCTCAATGAATTTTTCATTTTAGAAGAAGCAATCAAAATCATTCAAGGGAAGAAAATTGATCTCACTTATCAGAATTTTTTTGGTGATAGTTATGGTCGATGCATTGGTGGAAGGATGAAAATTTCCAATGTTCTTAATCGAGCTTTGTTACATAGTTTTTCTCCTCCACCGAGTTATTTTTACAACGGTCTATCCAAAACATACATGCACATATGACAAGAAGGGTTTTTAACAATTTAAAGGAGCTCGATAGTGGTTCTAGCTCAATCGATCTCCCTTTTGAATGGATTACCATGCAAAAATTATCGATCAAGCTCTTTTTTCAAAAATCCCATAAAAATGAAAAGGATTCTAGATTGAGTGCGTAAGTAACCACATATTACATAGGAGCTCAACTGAGGGTTTGTTTTATAGCTTGATTGATCAGTATTTAAGCCGTTAAATAGATTTATCAAGGGCTAAAATATTTATCAATTGAGCTTATTTTCTTTTCCTTACACCCTGCATGCTTGCCAAATAGCATAACGGGCCTCCATGGGTTCACCCTTAACATTATTCAACCATTTACAACAGCAATCAACAACTCCCAAGTTCAATTAATCAATGTCAACCTTGTTCAATCATAATTAACCTGATTATCCATGGTTAAACATAAGTATCCATAGTCACACATGGTTGACTATATAGTCTTAATCAATATTATTAATTAAAGGAGGATATTAGAGTACTTTTATCTTCTCATATAGATATCCATTTTCAAATTCACTACTTTGACTCTTGATGTTTAATGGACACTTTTGATGATATTTCTAGGGAGGGTGGTGGTTTAGATGAGATGAAGAGGAGTAGTTTCTAGTTAATATTTATTTAGGAATGGGAAGGGGAGTGGGGGAGAAAATTGTGAGCAAGGAGTAGTTTGCCAATATAGGACAAACAATCATGGCCCATCCCCATGTTTTCCTGGAAAAAGTGAGTTCCTCATTCCACTAGTGTATAATCAACCATAAGTAACCATATTCAAACAAGGCTTAATTTGAATGATGCTATGATGAAAAATATCTATTGAGGAATGTGGCAATTAAGCTAGATTTAAACATGGTCAACCATATCTATCCATAATCAACCATATTCAATAATGTGAATCATAGTGAAATAGAGGCAAAACAATACAACAATGACTAACACTGGTCCAACAAAATAAAACATGGTTAAATCATCCTTAACCATAGTAAAACATGGTGAATCATAATGAAAATTTTCAAGCATAATCAATGATGGTCAAATATGTTCAACCATATGCAACCATAGTTAAAAATGGTCTAATATAGCCAACCGTCATTATCCATAGTCAAACATATTCAACCATATAAAATAGTGGTTAAGCAAGGTCAAACATGGTAAACCATTCTTAATTGGAGTGAAAAATAGCTAACCATAGTCAAGCATGTCAATCATAATTTTCACCACCAATGTTAACCAAATTTAATTCGAAATAAAATTTGATGAATGTTGCAATGTAGCATAAACATTGGGGAAAGTAAAAATTCAGCAAAGTTAATGAAGATGAATGTGTTATTATGATTTAATTATTTAGTAATGTCACAATCTAAAATAATCATTAAGGAACGTTACATTGCATCACAACCATTGATGAAGTTAACAAATAAACATAACCATTTTTAAATGTAGGTTAAGTAACATCAACCTTAGTCATTAAATCTAGCCCCTTAACATCATAATGAGGCAAATTCCTTAATTAAAATGATAATGTGATTTAATTCTAAAGATAACTTCTTGAACCATTTTCAATCATAGGGAAACATAGTTAGCCAAGTAGTTACCTTTTTCCAACTAAAAGAAGACATGGCTAAGAAAAAGTAATTGTAATCAAGCATGGGTAACCATGGTCAACAATCATCATCCATGTCAAACATTGTCTTGTTCAAACATAGAAAAAAATGTAAATTTTAGTCAACCATAGTGAACTATACTCAACCAAATTCAATAATAGTCAATGAGAGTTAATACTGAAAGAAATGCAACTGAGTTTGGGATGGTTTTGAACCATGCTCAATCCTAGCTAACAAATGTAAGATATCATTAATCATATCCAAACATGTTAAAAATAAGTCATTGTTGATCAACCATAGTAAAACATAGCTAACCATTATGAAACGTGGTCAACCATAATCAACATTTTTCAATTGTAGTAAACCATTAAGATACATAGTAACCAATATTCAACCATAATCAAATGGTTAACCATGGTCAATGTTGGTCAAACATAATTGAGCATGGTGTAATCATTCCTAACCGTACTCCAAGATGGTGAACTATAGTCAACCATTATGAAACATGCGCAACCATGCTTAAAAATATCCAACCATATTTAACCATGCTTAAATATTGTCAAACATAACCAACCATCATCTATCAGTGTTAAACATTGTCAACCATATTAAACTATCATCAAACATTTTCAACCACAATAAAGCGTAGTAAGAAATGGCTAGCCCTAGTTACTCATTGTCAATGATAATCAACATTGGTTAGTCATAGTCAAACATGGTTGACCATGTTTAACCATGTTCAAGAATATCAAAATATAGTGAACCATAGTCAACCACAGCTGACCACATTTAAAAATGGTCAACTATAGTTAACCATGGCTAGACATGGCCAACTATAATGAACCAAATTGAACTATAGTTCATCATAGTTAACCAAATACAATTATAATCAAACATATTTAACAAATAAAGTATGCATTAAAATGTTTATGTGAAAATTAATTTTTTATATAAAAATTATCTTACCCTATTATAATAGTCACATATCACAAAATATATATTTAACTATATATTTAGCTTTTAAATTTAAATTCTTATTAAAATATAAGAATATTATATAATCATCTGAGTCCTGACTATATTTTTAGTTTTTAAATCAATATTCTTATTAGAACATAATAGTATTATATAACCAACTAAATTATATAAGAAGAATTTATAAGGACATCGAAGCAAAGAGGTTTCAAAAAGTTGCTTCTAGCTCTAGTCAAAATCTTTTTGTCATGAATACAAGTTTACGCTAGATTTTTTTCTTCGTTTATACATAGAGCAAAGGTAATTTTAACTACATTGTCTTAGTACTAGGTGTGGATAATATTCAACCCTTCTTTACTTTATCTAGTATACATTGCATAATATATATAAAGGATTATTATTCTCATGGTGGATGCATCTATTTTTATGTTTTTATATTTATAAGATCATATATATTCACTTAAAATTTCACCAGGGTCATGTTGCAACATTAATTAGAAGTTCAACTATGGTTTGACCCTTCGATAATTTAACCCCTATTTTTTTTTAATCTTCGGAAATCATATAACAATATGGGTTCTTCTCAACACCTTGGCATTTCCAATGACTTAAGCACCCACTGTGATATGTTGTCAATCCCATAGATTCAATGGTTGTTATATATCTCTTCTTCCACACAGTAGTTGGATAAGTATCAAGGTTTTGGAGTATTGCATTACGCTTGGTTAACGTTCATTTGGTATTTACAACATCTGTGTGTCCTCATATCTCACATAGGACCTTTATGAGTACATTAACTTCTTTTATCGTGGCGCTATTCATATCTCGTTAATTACCAAGGGAATATGGTATGGCCTTATAAATTCAATTAATAATTAACTTCCGCCATAAGACCATCTCCTACTCTTTTGGCTTCACGCAACAAGACTTTAATAGTTATACTTTGGATTTTAATTGACACCAAGTATGATTTTTATGTGTCATGGTCTATCTTCAATGGTCTGTACACTATGTTAGTGTCAGTCTTATCTTCCTATCACTAGGGATCAAATATGATTTTAGCAAGCTTGTTAGGGGTCTCAATGTCAAATTTTATCATGGCACTAGGCTTTTCAGAGTAAAATTTGGTCACTGGCTAGTTTGTTTAGGAATGTCTCTATTCTCTTAAAAAATCTCACATATCGGCTGCTTACATCACTAAGATGAGGAATCATAATAAAGGGAATTATTTCATCATATTATTCATCATCACTACCATTTCACTCAGTTTGATGTCTTCATTAGGCCATTAGGTTTTCATGGTCCATCTTCATTCCATGCATAAATCCAGCATTAAATGAGTTGTGATAAGAAACTCTTTGCAATAAGTTTTTATGAATTTTCATAAGTTCTTCATGCTTACAATCTCAAGATTCCAAAAGAGGAAATCTCACTGTTCAAAAAGACAAAGAGAAGTTCAAGTTTCAAGTCTCCGAAGTGGCCAAGTTTAAAAGGTGAAAGTCATGTTTTGAAAAGGTATGTGGGGCCCACTTTTATTCAAAAGAAGATCATATTGTGCCTATAAAAGATCAAAAATTCCCAAACTTGTTTCATTTACCGCCTATCCTCCTTTGTTAATCGAGCTCTCCTCTTCTTTGGTGAAAAAACATAGGTTTCTAGCTAAATTTGGAAAAAATATCCCCATGATGGGCTTCTGCTAATTGTGTTGTGCTTCTAGAGGTGGCGCTGTGCTTCCATGAACTGCACTGTGATTATGATAGAGTAGCCCGAAAAATACCCAAACTCACTCAAATTTCAAATTTGAGCTTGCATTCCTACTTTTTTCTCTTCTAAGCTTATTCACAAGTATCATAAATTTTATGTTGCAAAACTACTGTAAATGATGGGTTTTGTTAGTTAAGACATTGAAAACTTGTAAATTTGTCACCTCATACCTTTGAAAATGTATAAATCACCCTATCATTCACTAATTAAGTCATCTACCCTCAGATTACCTCACTTTTACACAAACGCTAGATCATACCTATCATTTTGGGAAATTTCCTAGCAGGACTATTTTTCAATTTCTCCTAATCAACTTTGTCTATCATTTCACTCATCCCTCATTGTTTTTCCATTTTCCTGTTATCTAGGGTTTCTATCCTAATGGAGGGGGATTCTTCACAATCATAAAGGAGAAAACATCATAAAGGAGGTAAAATCTTGAGATATGAGCCTACCAAGTGCAATGAAATCTACTTATCACCATTCATCAAGCTGTGCATTGAATATGTCAATTTTCTACGGTTTTGTCAATGGGTAGATGAAGTGGGTTTCAATGAATAGCTAATTGATTGGATTACCACCAATCTGAAAGGGGAAAGGGCCATCATTGCAGGGGTTGAATTTACATTTTCAGTAGCTACCATTTCTCTTGCCACAGGGATACCTAATCATGGAGAGAACTGCTTCAAAGACATGAGCTTGGACCTTAAACATTACAACTATTTCTTGAAATCACCATACAGAGAGGCTCATACACACATAATACCATTTAGGTACCTACTGGAAAGGTATGCGCCATTGATGAAGCTTGTAAATAATTTTTTCACCTCTGAGGGAAGATTTTCCAGATTGTATGTATACCACATTAGGCTTCTAAGGCATTCACATCTCTAAAACCTCTCAAGATGTGTAATTATTTATGTAGAAGCCTTATCAAAATGTATGAGAAGGTACAAATGAATGACAAAGAACATCACCCTAGGTTTTTCATCACAGCTTGATAAAGATTGTAGTTCTCCATCAGCTAGCAGAAAGGAACATGACATGGGATTCATTCATAGAAACAACTTTACAGTGGCATGAAACTACTTTTTTAGTTCATCATCAATACACATCAACACAATGGTGGAGGTAGATCATCAAGCAAGTCAGTGGAGGTTCCCAAGGCACCTAAACCTGAGGTAACTAGAATGCATCAAATAGGAAAAATTCTTGTGTTTACTTCTCAAGTATAGAAAATGTCCAAGCCTTCTACATCAGCAAAATAGGGATCACATGTGCAGGATGAAGACCTAATTGAACATGATTTTGAATTGGAGGACTTGGAAGCAGAAAATGAACCTTCAAACATGCAACATATTATAAAATAGAATGATTCTCAAATCAAAGAGCTCATGGACAATATGGCAAGAACAAGGTTCGTCATTTCCTTCCTTGAACAATAAAACAATCAGCTTAAAGCTAAATGGCTCATTATAGAGAAAGAGAAATCCAAGGTACTGAAACAAGGAGACAAAGGTAAAACAGTTTTGGAGCCTGGTGAACATGAGGAACATGAAAAGCAAGTTGGGAAAAAGAAACCAAGAACCAAGGGACTCAAAAGAGCATAACCTGCTAGATGAAGACTTAGACATGGAAGACAAAATTGGCATGGAGATAAATGAAGATAGAGAGTATTGGCTATGTAAAGTCAATGAACACTTAGAAAATATTCTTAACAAATCCAACAGGGATAATCGACTATTAAGGCACATGGCCCATCATTATTAGACCAGAAATATGATTTGCAACATCAAGCTCAAGCAGGTTAAAGACAAGCTAAAGGAAACCCTAAGGGAAAAAAATAAGAGGGATAACTTGGATATTCTTGCTAAAGCATCGATGAGAGCATAACATACCTCATTTTTCACTTCATGAACAATTTTGAAGGTTTTCTGAGCCTTTTTGGTTTTCTGAGAATTTTGGTGCCAAATTCAGAAATTGGGCTAGTCACAGAAGCGCAGCACCAAGGCACTGCGCTTATTCTTTAGGGATCCAAATCACAAATGGATTACATTTTTAGAAATATTATGACCTCCTATAAAAATACATTTCATCATATCTCTCAAACAGGGCTCATATTTTGAGAAAAAGGAGAAAAAGCAGTCAAAAATCATCATTCTGCCACTCTTTTTGACAGTCGTTCCGCTTCTGGAGACACCTTAGGCAAATGCGTTTTTGAAGGCCTTCCCTTGGGTCATGTTCAAAAATTCAATGTGTTATTGAAGCTAGATAGGCAAGGCTAGTTAACCATTCTCTCATATCTCAATTTGCAATTTAGGAAGGCACCTAAAAACGGCCTCAAAGTTGGAGCTGCACTTCTGCACATTTCTAAGTTTTTATTTAAAATTTCACCATGTAATTTCCTAGGTTTTTAGTTTGACTCAGTCAAAGTCAAAATCTTGATGTAACTTCAGTAGTTCAAGGTTTATATGATGTAATCATGAATAAATATAGATTATATCTTGTTTTTATTGTTAATTAGGCCTCATAAAGGAGGCAAAAATCAAAACAAAGTCTAAGAGAATAGTTTGTATTTGACGTTCTCACTG
Source organism: Pinus tabuliformis (assembly GCA_031772625.1). NCBI lineage: Eukaryota > Viridiplantae > Streptophyta > Pinopsida > Pinales > Pinaceae > Pinus > Pinus tabuliformis. The sequence goes on along the minus strand of CM062807.1, from coordinate 4,116,986 downwards.
CCAATTGTTGGTTGAGAGAATCTTGGAAATAGTTCCACCACCTAGGAATTAGACTCCTGAGGGTGCGGAATTTGTTTGATTGAGTCTATATGTATAATTTCTCATTCAGAGATAGAGGTTGGACTTCTGAGGAGAGACTTGTAATCTATGGTTTCATACAGTGAATCAAGGAGCAGTTGCAGCTATTTTTTAGGAATACTTGTTCAATGAGTTTGTGGTGTTCTTTTCCTTTCATATCAGTTTCTTATTCATGAATTCATCTCTCTTAACATGTTTTTCTTTCTTCATATGTTTTTCCTTACAGTCATATAGGAATAATTCGTAGATTCAAAGCTCTGTTTGTGGAAAATCATGTTTATGTGTATCTTCTTCTAGACTAATGAATTCATGGTAATACATGTTATTTATGTTTCCTTAAGCTTTCATACCTATACTACATTGAAAAAATCTTAATTTCATCACAAAAAATTGTATCTTGCTCCTCTTTATGCATGCTACTGTAAACTTTGATACCTTGACCTAATTGGTTGCTTTTATTCTCTCATATAGCAACCTAAAAAACCCTAAATTTCCAAAAACTCAACCAAAAACTATAAATCTAGTCTAAAATCCATTTCTTTTCCAGTCACTTACTGATAAATCCTTAGTCAAATCCCTCTATGGTTTAGCAGGGCTAGCTGTTGAATTGAAAGTGGTTCAAGGTTACCTCTTTTGATCTCCTCCTCAGCTTGGAACACTGTAGAGGATAACATTTTGGCACTGTTGCCAGGGAAATGACTGATAAATTATTCCAGGGAACTATTTTATAGATTTCAAGAAAATTGGTTCTGTAGTTGACAGCTTCCAATATCTAAAGATAGGTTGATTTTACAAATTTCATCAAGTTTAAGGTGTGAAAAAATTATGGCTCCTAAAAGACATACTAGGTCAAATCCTGACCCAAATCCACCTTTTATTGTTGATGACCCAGAAAAACTACTCAGAAAACTCAAGTTACCTATCTCTGAAAGTGCAGTTCGAAAAATAAAAAGGACAACTTCTTTGCCTAAAAATTTATTTACTTTTGAGCACCTTCCTTTTGATATTCAGTTAGAATTGTCTCTTTCAAGGTCAAAATATGAGTCTTGCATTTCTGAAGTGATATCTGAACCTCTTCAATTTAAATATCATTCCCATTCTTCTAAACCCCTATTTTCTAAAACTGATCATGAGTTGTGGTTGAATTTTGACAAAATTCAAAGTCTTGCTGACTAGCTCCGAATCACTACTGAAAACTCCTACATCCCATATCAGCTTGAATACCTAATTGTTGTTTCATCCTCTACTACACCTCTAAATACATCTACTACATCTCCAAATACATCAACTACCTCATCTCTTCTTCCACCACCTCCACTAGTGTAATCATCTTTACCTACACAGCCCATTGTAGTACCTCCACCACCTCCAACAATCATGTCACGATTTTCACCTCTTATGCTGCCTGTTCAACTTGTTGCTCTACCTTAGAACTATGGCCAAAGACTCCCTCTATTTGATGGAAGCTTAGAAATCACAGCCCAACATCATGTCAATAAATTGGTAGATTTTATCAATTTGGAAGAAATTAATGAAGATGATGCTAAGATCAAAATCATAGCTCAAAGTTTCTCCAGAGACATGAAGAAATGGTTTCACAATTTGGCTACTAATTCTATCAATAGTTCTCAGAGACTGATAGATTTGTTCTTAGCACGTTGGATATAAAAGAAAAATCCACTCAGATTTAGGTTGAGTAAAATTCTATGAAAATGAATCAAAATGAGATAGTCCAAGAGCTCACAACAAGGTTCAATATGGTGTATAATTCCATTCTTGATGATATGAAACCTCCTCCTAGTTTGGAACTTCTCTATTATCCTGATTCCTTCGAACCAGACAAGGCATATCAACATAGGGAGAGGGACTCTGCAACTCTTGAAGAAATGCAGTGAAGAACAGTAAGTGCCGAAGCTATTCTACTCATCAAGAAATCTAAATCAAAGCCTAAGAGGTCTGAGAAAAAGAAGAGCCATCATCATCTTCAGATGTAAAGCTTAACACTCTGATCAAAACCATGGAAATAATGATGGACAGAATGCCCATAATAGATCGATAAGTAGATCCCTCATTAAAGAATTCGAATTTTCGAGGCCAACAACAACAATAGTTCAGAAACAGACATAAAGAGCAGTGAAATCAAGATCTTCAAGGACAAATAAGAGCTCCATTTCAACAAAATTGCTGCGAAGGGTAGGAAGAAGATGAAGAGGAGATTGTAGAAGAAAATCATTTCTTTGATGAAGACGAGTTGCCTACCTTTCTAATGGAGGAAGATCAATTTTTTGAAGAGTCTTTTGTACCAAGTGATCAACAGCTTGTATTTGCAAGTGATGATCTATGGGATGTGAAAAATGAAGAATACCAAAGAGGATATTAGAATGCTCTTAGTCATTTTCAGAAACAGTACAAATTAAGTAACATAAATGTACCTGTGACATTGAATCTGAAGAGGCAAAGTACACAAATCAAAGAAGCAGCTCCTGCAAATAAGAATAAGGAAAAGGATATTGTCATACTAAGCTAGGATAAAACTAATTAAGCCTCTATCATCAATGGGAGAAAATATAAATAGGTTCAAAGTGAAAGTCATAAGAAGGAATCTCAAGCCAAAGGATAGACAGAAAAGAAGGACATCATTGCAAAAGAGGTAGAAAAACAATCTAATCTATTTAGTTTAGAGAATAAAATTTCTAAGTTGAAAGTTTCAATTCCTCTAATTGAATTAGTGAAGAATGATAAGTATAACTTTCAAATTGCAAAAATGTTGAAGGTAGACCAGATGTCAGACACAGTAAATGTTGCCGAGGATGAGCCTAAAGATAGTCCTAAAGATAGTGAAATCCCACCCCTTTATCTTAGACTTAAACTTCATGACTTTATCCTCCATAACGCCATGTTAGAATCCAATGCCTCACATAATCTTATGCCCAAATTCATCATGGAAAAACTAGGAGTGAGTATCACCCGACCTTATCATGACCTTTACTCATTTGATTTGGGAAGAGTGAAATGTCTTGGCCCCATCAAAGATTTAGTAGTGCCCCTGCACCAAATTTCAGCTAAGAATGTTTTTATGGATGTAGTGATCGCTAATATCCCTCCTTGGTTTGGCATGTTTCTTTCATGGTCTTGGGGGGAAATTTGAAACGAACTTTACAACTTGACTTTTCATATGCTACTATTCTAGTATTCGAGAAACTTAGAAAAATCTATCGGGAGAAGAATACGAAATTCATGATTATTAGCCAGGAAAAACCAATAAATCACCCATACATGATGCACATACTCATCTTGATTCTGATTTTGTATAATGACATGAATTCAGTAGACAATGACAGTTAGCTTGTAGAAATTTCATAAGTTTTGGATGTTATAAGTAATATGGAGAAAGTGCTGATTGCTTACAGAAAAGAGAAGAATGAAGAACGTTTGAAGCCATTAAATCCTCTTGAAAAGATTGCTGAGTTAGTGACGAAAATAGACTGTCTTGTGCAACAAGCCATCCTCCAAAAGATCAAACAGTTCAACCTTTAGAAGTTCTTTTTCCAGATGAAGAAAATGGTCTCTTGACCATGGAGTTTGATGGTGCACTGGGAAAAGAAGGAGCTAGGATTGGTGTTTGGATTCATGGTCCATTGCATCATTCATGTAAAATTCCACGCAATGTAAGAACGAGTTCTTATAAGATAGCTTTTTATTTCTCAAACAATGAGGTGGAAGATGAAGCACTCATTGTTGGCCACAAAATTAAGAAAAAATTGGGAGCAAAGAAAATTTATGTTTATGGCGATTCCGAGTTAGTAATCAAACAAGTGAAATGGGAATACCAAGCCAAGCATCCAAGAATGATATATTATTGCAATGATGTCCTTGACATCCTCAAATTTTTTAGAATACACTTTCTCTCTTATTCCTAGAACACAGAATGTTATAGCTAATTCTCTTGCTACTACAACTAGTATGGTGAAGATTCCCATTCACTCCAATCAAAAGTATTCAATTCATGTTAAACATTGCCCAACTATTCTTGATAATATGAGATTTGGTAGGTGTTTTGGGATGAAAAAAAAATTAATAATTTTCTGTAGATGGAAGGTGAATTCCAGAATTCCTGCATTGATGATGCATCCAATATGAATGATCCAGATACTCAAGAAAATGAGAATGAAATATTGCAGCTGAAAGAAATAAAATTCTAATAGGTATTCTACATTTGGAAGAACTGTTTGATCGAGACAATGTTGCCAAAAAGCCTACCATGGTTCCAACGGAGAAAGGTGTTGAGGATATCAACATTGGTGCAGCTAACAAGCCTAAGTTGGTCAAATTGTCAAATTCTTTATCTCCTGAAATGATAAGTAAGTACATAGCTTTGATGGCAGAATTTTCTGATATATTTGCTTAGGACTATTCAGAATTGAAGGTCTACGACAAGAATATCATTCATCACACAATTTTGGTCAAGCCTGATCAAAAGCGATTTCACCAGAAACTAAGGAGAATTAATCCTAAGCTACTGCCATCAATTTAAAAGGAGGTAAATAGTCTTTATAATTCTGGTATAATAGTTCCTATCCAATTCTCCGAATGGATGTAAAATCTAGTGCCAGTAAGAAAGAAGACCCTAGAGATTCGTCTTTACATTAATTTCAGAAATTTAAACAAATTTTCCTTGAAGGAAAATTATCCCTTGCCAAAGATGGATCATATTCTTCAGAGACTAGTTGGGTCTTCTGGGATGTCACTGCTTGATGGATATTCTGGGTACAATAATATTTTCATACATAAAGATGATCAACTGAAAACAACCTTCACAACACCATGGGGTACATTCATGTATGCCAAGATGCCATTTGTATTAAAGAATGCATGAGTGACTTTTCAACGAGCTATGGACATAGATTTCGCCAATGAAAGGGATATATTTCTGGTTATTTATTTATATGGTCTCACATTCTTTTCTAAATCTGATGAAGACCATTTACATCATTTAAGAATTGTCTTTTAGAAATGCAGAAAAATTGGTATATCACTTAATCCAAAGAAAAGCTTATTTGCCATGGAAGAAGGTAAGCTGGTGGTACATATTATCTCAAAGGATGGCATTTGTATTGACCCCACAAGAGTTCAAGCCATTCAACAATTAGATTTCCCAAGGAACAAGAAAGAAATTCAGTCTTTTAATGGGAAAATAATATTTTTTAGAAGATTCATTCCCAACCTCGCTGAACATTTGAAAGAGATGGCAAACATTTTGAAAATGGACAGTGAGGTAAAATGGTCTTTAGATGCTAAGAAATCTTTCCATGCAGTCAAATTTGCATTATCTACTACTCCTACTTTGATTAGTCCAGATTATACTTCAGATTTCATCATATTTTCATTCGCCTCTGAGCATATATTAGCATCGGTCCTAATGCAAAAGAAATATTAGAAAAATGAGCAGCCTATAGCATTTTTTAGTCGAACAATAAGAGATGCAGCACTGAAATACAACATAATTGAGAAGCAGGATTTGGCATTGGTGAAAGCTCTCAAATATTTTTGAGTTTATATTCTACATTCTCATACCATTTCTTATGTTCCCACAATAGCTATAAAGGAAATTATTGTGTAGACAAATCCTGAACGTAGGTGGGGAAAATGGACTGCAAACATGCTTGAGTATGATTTGGAGATAAAGCCAACAAATCTCATCAAGGGACAAGGTTCGGCTAAGCTCATGGCTGAATCTAATTTTCATGCACTAGATATCAATTGGGTTATTTCACTTTATGAAGACGAAGAAGAAGAATCACGCTTGCAATTGTCTGATATGTTCATTTCATCTCCATGGTATTCTAAAATTGTTTATGTGTTGCAACATTTAAATCCTCCACCGAAAGTACCCAAAGGAAAAACCATATCTTTAAAGTTGAAGGCTTCAAAATATTTTATTCTTGATGGTGTTTTATTGTGGAAATACCCTAGTGGTGTGTTGCTAAACTGTTTGGTGGAAAATGAGGCCAATGATGTAATGATAGATTTTCACAAAGGATATTGTGGTGGCCATCACTTCTGGAAGACTACAGCAAAAAAATAAAAAATTGACAGCTAGTTTCTATTGGCCTACTCTTTTTTCTGATGTATATAAAACAATGATGATCTCTCATGAATGTCAGATTTTCCAAAGCAAAAGAAAACTTTTGCCATTACCCTTGTAGTCCATTTCAATCATGGGTCCTTTCCAGCAATGGGGTCTTGATTTCATTGAAGAGATCCATCCTTCATAATCAACACATCATACATGGATTCTCACAGCCACAAACTATTTTACAAAATGGATTGAAGCAATCCCAACTAGGCAAGCTACTGATTCTATTATCATTAAGTTTATTGAGTCTAATATCTTGTCTAGATTTGGCTTCCCACATAAAATAATCATTGATAATGTTGTTTCTTTCAAGTCAAAAGGGATGGTGGATTTTTGTGCTACGTGTCATATTATATTGGGCCATTCTACTACGTATCATCCATAAGGGAATGATTTGGCTGAATTATCCAACAAATCTTTGATCAACATCATCAAGAAAGTTTTATAAGTCAATAAGAAGAACTAGCACAAAAAGATAATTAATGCTTTATGGGAGGACAAAGTCAGTATTAATAAATCAATAGGTATGTCTCCTTTTCAGTTGGTGTACGGCATTGATACAGTTTTTCTTTCATCTCTTGTTGTCTCGGTCATGAAAATTCTGTAGGAATTGGACAGCAAAACAAATGATATGCAACGAAGGGTAAATCAAATCATCCATTTACAACAAACAAGAGATGAAGTTTTTAGAAACACTTCTAAACTTCAAGAAAGAATAAAAATATCTATGATCGTAAGACAAAAGAAGACAATTTCAATTTGGGAGATGTGGTTCTTTGTTGGGATGCAAGGAATGAAGAAAAAGTAAAACATGGAAAATTTGAAAATTTATGGAAAGGACCATATAGAATTCTAGCTTTTAGAGGAAGGAATGTTTTTCTATTGGAGGAGATGAATATGGAAGATTATTCAAGAGGAGCAATCAATGGTAGGCTTCTCAAGCACTACCATATTTGAAGAAATTTCTGCAAATTCTCACTACCATTGTATATACTAGTTTTTTTTTTATGTTCAAGTGTCTAAGTGCCTATCATAGGAGTTTGAAGCGCGAGGAGAATGCCAAAAGGCTTCTTTGATCAGTTTTTGCTTTCATTTTACTTTACCAGTCCTATCATGTCAAATAGGTGGTCAATTTCTAGTTTCAGTTTAGGTTTCTGCATTTTGACTCCATTGCCAAATGACTAAGGCTATCTGGTCTACGATGTTCTTGACACCTCCAAGGAGCTGTCATCCCTAGCAGGAATCAATGTTAGTGTCAGTCTTGTCTGCCTATCACCAGTGATGAAATATGCTTTTACCAAGTTTCTTAGGGGTCTCAAGGTCAAATTTTATCATGTCACTAGGTTTTCAGAGTAAAATTTGGTCACTTGCTAGTTTGTTTAGAAATTTCTCTATTCTCTTAAAAATATCTCACATGTCAGTCGCTTACATCACTTAGATGAGGGAATCATAATATAGGGAATGGTTTCATCATATAAGTCATCATCACTACCATTTCACTTAGTCTGATGTCTTCATTTTGTCATTAGGGTTTCAGGGTTCATCTTCATTCCATGCATAAACCTGACATTAGATGAGTTGCGTAGGAAGTTATTTGTAATAATTTTTTATGAATTTTCATAATTTATTCGTGCTTACAATCTCAAGGTTCCAAAAGAATAAGTCTCACTATTCAAAAATATAAAGAGAAGTTCAAGTTTCAAGTCTCCAAAGTGGCCAAGTTTAAAAGGTGAAATTCATGTTTTGAAAAGGTATGTGGGGCCCATTTTTATTCAAAAGAAGATCATATTGTGCCTATAAAATCTCAAAAATTCCCAAACTTGTTTCATTTACCTACTAACCTCCTTTGTTCATCGAGCTCTCCTCTTTTTTGCTGAAAAACATAGATTTTCTAGCTAAATTTGGAAAAAAATCTACTAGCGTTCCGCTTCTGCTAACTGCGCCATGCTTCTGGAGGTGGCACTGCACTTCCATGAACTGTGTTGTGCTTCTACTAACTATACTGTGCTTCCGTGAGATGCGTTGCACTTCTACTAACTGCGTTGTGCTTGTGACAGAGTAGCCCAAAAACTGCCCAAACTCACCCAAATTTCAAATTTGAGCTTGCATTCATACTTTTTGCTCTTGTAAGCTTATTCACAAGTAAGTAACATCATCTAGCTCACCTTTTTCCTTGGGAAAAGTAAATGCAAATGTGATTTTTCTTCATTTACGGTTTATGTGAGATTTCTAGTGTAAATGATGGGTTTTGTTATTTATGACATTGCAAACTTGTAAATTTGTCACCTTGTACCTTTTCACATGCATGAATCACCCTATAATTCACTAATTAACTCATCTACCCTCATATTACCTCACTTTTACACAAACCCTAGCTCATACCTACCATTTTGGGCAATTTCATAGTAGGACTATTTTTTAATTTCTCCTAATCATCTCTTTCTATCATTTCACTCATCCCTCACCGTTTTTCCATTTTCCAATTATATAGGGTTTCTATCATAATTGAGGGAGATTCTTCACAATCGGAAAGGAGAAAACATCATAAAGGAGGTAAAATCCTGAGATATATGCCTACCAACTGCAATGAAATCAACTCATCAACATTCATCATGCAATGCTTTGTATATGTCAGTTGTGTAGGGTTTTGTTAAAGGGTCGGTGAAGTGAGTTTCCATGAAAGACTAACTAATTGGATTTCCACCAATATGAAATGGGAAAGGGCCATCATTGCAGGGTTTGAATTTACATTTTAGTAGCTGCCATTTCTCTTGCAACAAGGATGCCTGATGATGGAGAGTACTGGTTCAAAGGCATGAACTTGGACCTTGAACATTACAGATATTTCTTGAAATCATCATACAGAGAGGCCCATACACACATCATCCCATTTAGGTACTGTTGGAAATGTATGTGCCATTGATGAAGGTTGTAATGAAGTTCTTCACCTGTGAGGGAAGATTTTCCAAATTGTATGCATACGACATTAGGCTTCTAATGTATTTCATAGCTCTAAAACCTCTCAACATGTGTAATTATTTATGTAGAAGCCTTATCAAAATGTTTGAGAATGTACAAATGAAAGGCAAAGAACATCACCCTAGTATTTCTCATTACAACTTGATAAAGATTGTAGTTCTCCATTAGCTAGTAGGAAGGAACATGACATGGGATTCATTCATAGAAACAACTTTGCAGTGGCATCAAACTACTTTTCAGTTCATCATCAAGAGACATCAACACAACAGGTGGAGGTAATATCATCAAGAAAGTTAGTGGAGGTTCTAAAGGAACCTAAAACTGAGGTGACTAGAATGTACCAAAGAGGAAAAAGGCTTGTGTTTACTTCTCAAGTTGAGAGAAGGGCCAAGACTTCTACATCAGCAAAACAAGGATCACATGTATAGGATGAAGACCTAATTGAACAAGATTTTGAATTGGTGGACTTGGAAGCAGCAAATGAAACTTCAAACATGCAACAAATTATCAAAGAGCTCATTGGCAATATGGCAAGAGCAAGGTTCATCATTTCCTTGCTTGAACAAGAAAACAATCAGCTTAAAGCTAAACAACTCATTATGGAGAAAGAGCAATCCAAGGTACTACAATAAGGAGATAGAGGTAAAACAATATTGGAGTTTGGTGAACATGAGGAACATGAAAAGAAAGTTTGGATAAAGAATCCAAGAACCCAGGGACTCAAAAGAGCATTAAAGGAAGAGAAAGAGCATAACCTGCTAGATGAAGGCTTAGACATGGAAGCCAAAATTGCCTTGGAGATAAATTAAGATAGAGTGTATTGGCTAAGTAAGTTCAATGACGATTTAGAAAAGATTCTTGATGAAACCAATAGGGATAATCAACTATTTAGGCACATGGCACATCGTTATCATACCAGAAATATGATTTGCAACATCAAGCTCAAGCATTGGAAAGATAAGCTAAAGGAAACAAATGATAGAGATAACTTGGAGATGCTTGCTGAAGAATCCATGAGAGCATAAAATACTTCATTTTTCACTTCATGACAAATTTTGAAGGTTCTCTAAGCATTTTTGGGTTTTTGAGAATTTTTGTGCGAAATTCAGGAATTGGGCTAGTCACAGAAGTGCAACACCTTGGCGCTGTGCTTTTCCCTCAGGGCTCCAAATCACAAGTGGATTACATTTTTAGAAATATGAAGACATCCTATCAAAACCAATTTCATCATATTTCTCAAACAGGGCTCAAATTTTGAGAAGAATGAGAAAAATGGGTAAACAATCATCATTCTGCCACTCTTTTTTACAGGCGGTGCGCTTTTGGAGACACCTTGGGAGAATGAGTGTTTGAAGGCCTTCCTATTGGTAATTTCCAAAAATTCAAGGTTTTATGGAAACTAGACAAGAAAGGCTAGTTGACCGTTCTATCAGATATCAATTTGAACTTCACGAAGGCACCTATAAATGGCCTCAAAGTTGGTGCTTCGCTTTTGCAAATTTCTGCATTTTTATTTAAAATTTCACTGTGTAATTTCCTAGGTTTTTAGTTTGACTTGGTCAAAGTCAAATCATGATGTAACTTCAGTAGTTTAAGGTATAGATGATGTAATCATGAATTAATAGACATGATAGCTTGTTTTTATGGTTAATTAGGCTTCACAAGGGAAGCAAAACACAAAACAAAGTTGAAGAGAAGAGTTTGTATTTGACCTTCTCACTCTCACCTATTGGTTGAGAGAATCTTGGAAACAGTTTCACCACGTAGGAGTTTGAGCCATGAAGGTGGCCAAGTTGTTTGATTAAGTATATATGTATCATTTCTCATTTAGATAGAGAGGTTTGAATTCTGAGGAGAGACTTGTACTCTATGCTTTCATACAATTAATCAAGGAGCAATTGCAGCTATTTTTCAGGAATACTTGTTCAGTGGGTTTGTGGTGTTGTTTTCCTTTCATATGAGTTTATTATTGACGAATTCATCTCTATTAACATGCTTTTCTTTCTTCATATGGTTTTCCTTACAATTATATAGGAATAATTCTTAGATTCAAAGCTCTGTTCATGTGGAAAATCATGTCTATGTATATCTTCTTCTAAATTAATGAATTCATGGTAATACATGCTCTTTATGTTTTCTTAAGATTTCAGACCCATACTACATTGACCAAGTCTTAATTTCATCACAAAGCATTGTATCTTGCTCCTCTTTATGCCTGCTATTGTAAAGTTTGATACCTTGACCTAATTTCTTGTTCTTATTCTTTGTTCCAGCAACCTAAAAAACACTAAATTTCCAAACACTAACAAAACCTATACATCTAGGCTAAAATCAATTTCTTTTCCAGTCACTGACTGAGAAATCCTTAGAGACATCTCTCCCTTATTTAGCAAGGCTAGCTATTGAACTGAAAGTGGTTCGAGGTTACCTCTTTCAATCTCCTCCTTAGCCTGGGACATTGTAGAGGATAACAAACTATATAATTAAATAGGTGTTGTGTTTCCATTGTTTGGGATTTCGTGCGATGAATACTAGTTTTCCACCACACTAGAGCCACGCGATTTTCACATGGGAGTTCCAAGCTTGCAGGTGAATGACTCAAAGGCCTCGAGGTGATCTAACAATGTAAAATTATCATGCTAAACCCTAACTCCTTTCCCCATGTTATTTCCATTCTATTGTTTCATGCACGCTCTTCAGAGCACCACTACGAAATGTGATGTTTTTTCTTTTGACATTTTAAGATATGCCAGATATTGTGGCCAAATTCACTTGCTATTTATCAACAAGATCTCTGCATTTTTCAACTGGTAAAAAAGACCTCAGTGATAGTGTGTTCTTATACCTTTTTGTTATTTTATTTTCTTCAAGTTATTTCTCTATAGAATTTTTTTTCTGGTACTTATAATCCTTGTCACTCTGTTTTCCAAGTTGCATCTCGGTCTACCACAAAAGAAATTACCAATAATTTTGTTCAATTGATTTGCAAGGGTGCCTAACTGGTGAGTTTCAAATATCTATGCCAAATTTACAATACCTACTCAACTTTCTATTTTTAAATCATGTTGACATATTTCATTTTATGAGTAGAATACATTTCAAGTTCTTACTTTTGTCGTCTCTAAAGGGTTATAAGTAATCCAATCATAATTTAAGGCTTGTTCACTAGTTGTTTTTAGTACCTAAGTGTCAGGGTTACTTTCAAGGTAAAGTTTCCAAGTTTCCCTTGGCCATTCCTCGCTGATATACCTATACATTTATTTTTATTTTTAATCTGCACCTAAGAGAATGTTATTTTTTATTTTATGCCCCCGTTATAACTACATTTACATGCATGTCACCATCCTTATATGAATGGGCATACAAGGTGTCAATTTTACTGTTACAGGCACGTTAAACATTATTTCACTTCCTAACAACTCTGTCATCATCTCCAACCGTTGCTTTATTATTTTTTTCCTTATGTCGTTTCCTTATTTCTTTTAATTTTTCTATTTGCAGGTAAGGACGAACAATTTTTTTTAGTTTTTTCTTCTCCCTACCCCTGTATAAAATCCTCAGCTACTAACAACTCATTCCTCTTGTCATAGGTTAGTTCCATGCCTTTGTCGCTCCTATGTAAATTTCAAGACCTATCTTAAGGCTTATTCTTGATTATGATGATCTGTCTTTGACTTCTTCTTAGTCGTCAACATACTCGTCCATAAGGGTTACCTACGAACATCCATCAAGTCTCAATGTGGTTAATAGTTCTGCATATTTGCCCAAAAAATTTCGATAGTGTTTCTTAGTATCCAAAACTAGTCATGCCTCGAACCTCTTTGTGTATATTCAAAGTTGTTTGACAATATTTCCTTGTTTTTATGTTTCACTTGTGAAAATTTTAACTCACAAGGGAGAATCCATTACAGAGTACACTTTTGTGCATCCTCGAGAGATATTTAAAGAATTCAAATATTTGTGTCACTTTTATAAGGAATTTTACTTGTAATCCCTTTTCCCCCTTTACCGGTTTGTAACTTGTTTTTTTTTATTTTTTTTTATTTATAAAATTTGTCTTACTAAACATGATGTTCGCTTACTGGCTGCTTGCATAAAGGCTTCGAGGTTATGAATTGCTTTGAAATTTTTTCGGAATGTACAAACCGTTAATTTATAACCTATGTGATCATTTGTGGAAATTTTATTCATAAGGAATATTTCCCTCTCCATTCACCTCATAGCGCGATTTATCTTAGCTTATTCGTCAGTATTTAATTTTTTTCATTATTCCACTTCATTAGTGTGTTGATGCACCTGTAGTTTAAAATAGTCATACCTTTATGTGGGAACGCGTATTATAGTTTTTGTTTATATATATATATATATATATATATATATATATATATTGGAAATATTATTCTCTAGTTGTGATCAAATTTACATGAAATACCTTTGTCTATGCAACTTTTATTATATAAAATTTTACTATGGGTTTGTATCTTTAATACATATCGGTTGAACTCTGCAGTTAGTTTTTCTTTTTTTCCTCTATGTTTCCAACGATAATTTAGCCATAAGAAATTATACTCTTCCATTAAATGAAAATCCTAATTATTTTTTGGAAAAACTATGGGTCATATAAACTAGACCATGTTTTTTGGTGCACTGCTCCTTTCCTACTCTCTCCCTAGAATCCCAAAACAAGAAGGATTGTTCTCATATCATTTTCAGCTGTGTATATTCAAACTATTTACCAAAGTATATTTCACCTAAAGCAGCAGATACATAGTTATACTTAACAAAGAAATCTACAAAACTTTCTTACACCTCAGATAGCATAAATTTTACACTCTCTAATTTATTCTCTTAATATTCAAAATAATTAATTTTTATTTTCCTAAAAAAAATAATTAAATCCTCTACCCGACAAAAAACCTATTTCTCCACTTAATTTAATTTCCCTATGAAAATTTCAATCCATATTTCAAATTTCCTAATCAAACTGGCTTCCTGGAAATTACTTGGACTACAACACATTCCTCCCATCCACAAACTGAGTCCTCTAGTTGACGGCCAAGCCAAAGAGCATCAAATTTCCACAGGAATCAATCCAAAAACAAAAATCCCCCTTTCTGATTCATGATAATGTATTCTTTTACATTACTTCCCTAGCATATTTTTACCCTAGCAACATCCCACTTTTCATGGTCTAATCACCCACTAGCCTAGGGTTTTTCTTTTTCCTTTTGTTCAAGAAAGATATTTCCTACTTTTTCATTAAATCCCAGCTTTCTCTCCTACGATGCTTTATTCCACCCTTACTCAATGTTTTTCTGCAACTGAGTGATTTAATACATTTTCTCTCCCATCCTATTAAATCTTGTTAATCAAATCCTAGGGACTTTTAGGAGTTATTTAAGGGAATATTGTCTTGATCACATCCACCAACGTTGGTTTCCAGATCTTGGCATGAATCTCTTCCTGAAGTGTTTATTTCCCAAGTAATTTCGATTTTTCCTTTTCATTAATAAAATTCAGTTATTACATCACCATAATTTATTATTCACTTAACTAAAGTCTACCATGATTTCCTAGAAATCACATCCTTAATTAGTTCAATATAAAAAAGGATACTTATATAGAAACATAGGGGTATTAAATGTTTCCCCTCTTTAATTTAACATCATCATCGATGTTTATTGTTCACATGTTTCATTCTTGAACAATGTTGGGTAAGAATCTTTTGTTGTCTCATCCCGCTCCTAAGTAGTCTCCTCAGGTGTAAAGTTCTTCCACTTCAGTTTAACCTGAGCGATGACTCGATTCCAAAGCAAGATCTCTTTCCGATCTAGGATACAAAGTGGCTATAATAGTAAATCTCCTTTTGGATCCAACTATATCAAATTCTAATCAATCACCTGAGAATTACCATGCACATATTTCTTTAACAAAGAAACATGAAAAACATTTTGAACTTTAATATGGTTGGGCAAAGCTAGTTTATATGCTACTTGACCAACTCTGCCTAATATTTCAAAATGCCATAGAATCTCGGTGCGGGTTTTGCACAGGTAACATTTATTAAGGTGATTTTCCTCAGATTTACTCTTAATTAAACATGGTATCCAATCTTAAATTCTTTATGGCTTCTTTTATTATTTGCATAACTTTTCTTCTTGTCTTGTGCAGTTTTGATGTTCTATCGAATCTTCCATACCACATGTTCCATTTCCTGCAAAGCATATGGTCCTAATATCAATCCATCTTCTGCTTGACTCTAACAGAGTGGTCTATAACATTTTCTTCCATATAAAGCTTAAAAATGGCTCATTTATATTGAATTTTGGTAACCATTGTTATATGAAAATTAAGCTAAATGCAGAAACTCCACCCATCTAATAGGTATGTCCATGACATACATTCACATCATATCATCTAGGATTTTATTTTTCCTTTCTGTCTATCCATCAGTTTGGGGACGATATGTAGAGTTGAAATTTAATTGGGTTCCCATGCCTCCAAACATATCTCTCCAAAAGTTGGTAGTAAATTTAGCATCTTTTCCTGACACTACCATCTTTGGTACACCGTGTAGTAAAAAAATTTCCTTCATGAAAATATTAGCAATCTGTGCGGTCCAAAGGTAGATTGCACCAGTATAAAATAAGTTTTTTTGGTCAAAGTGTCCATCACCACCATGATGGAGTCATGTCATTTTTTTCTTGGTAATCCTGTAATAAAATACAATGAAATCACTTCCCACATCCATTTAGGAATGGGCAGTGGTTCAACAGTCCTATAGGGAGTTGATGTTCCACCTTTACTTGTTAACATTCTAGGCATTTCACTAAGTATTCTAAGATGGATTGCATATGGTTTCTTGTGATATTCATATAGTATCATTTGTTTTCAAGCATTCACATTGGGAATATACAATCTATTCTATTAGATTTTTTTTTCAACATTTTTGGCATATCCTGGAACTTCCATTTGCTGTATTTTTGGTTGAATCTCCACATATTTATGGTCTTTTTGTATTGAATTTTAATTTGTTCAACAAAATATGTACTAATATTTCTAATAGATACCCCCATCAAAGTATGATCATGTCTACTTAAAGCATCTGTTATTATTTTTTCTTTTTCATTTTTTGTGTTTAATATCAACTTCAAACTCTCAAAGAAAATCTAGCCACCTTGATTGTCTAGGATTTGTACCAGGTTGGCCGAAAATTTATTTTAGGCTGATGTGATCTATTAGCAAGGTAAAAAAATTCCTAACAAGTAGTGTCTCCACATTTGTAGAGCATGTATCACTGATGCCAACTCTAGATCACACACCAATTTTTTTTTCCATGTGGTTTCAATTTCATATACTCACAGGCTACTACTGCAGTTTCCTGCATCAACACTCCCCCCAAGGCCTTCCAAAAAAGAATCATAACAAATAGTAAATTCCTTATTTGTGTCAGTAATTTTTAGTATAAGAGCTACAGTCAAAAGTTCTTTTAAGTTTTCAAAAATTTCCTGGCATTTGGCTATCCATTTAGATTTTGTTTCTTTCTTTTATAAGGAAGTAATGGGATAAACCAACTTTGAGAAGCCCTCTATAAATATTCGATAATATCCTATGATTCCCATAAATGAGAAGATTGCTGACACATCCTTAGGTATGAGCCAATTCATAATAGACCTAATCTTTTCAAGATCAAGAGACAGTCCCTCCTTGGAAATGACATGACCCAAATACTCTATTTTGTCTTTGTAAAACTCACATTTATTGAGTTTAGCATATAGATTATGTTCTCTGAAAGTTTATAATACCAAATTTAGATGTTCTTTGTGTTCTTCTTCACTTCTGAAGTACACTAAAAATTTTTCTATGAATACCAACACACACTTATCAAGGTATTTGTGGAGTACACTGTTTATTAAACACATAAAGGTTGCTGGTGTATTAATGAGAACAAAGGGTAGCACTATGAAATAATAGTGACCATGTCTAGTTCTAAAGGTCATCTTATGGATATCTTCATCTTTAATCTTCAATTGGTGATAATCGGTCCTTAAAGAAATCTTTGAAAATACAGTTTCTCCCCTCACTCGATGTAGGGCCTTGGAATTGGTATAATTCTTCACCTCATTTCCTTAGATGATAGTTAATTTTTCAAGCCTTTTGAGGTTATATTATAATAATTTGAATGCTAAGGAGTTTTAGAAATGAGTTAATAACCATTATGATATTTTACCTTATTGATGAAGCAATTTGACTATTAAAGATGTTATTAAGTCACAATTTGAGTTAATATGTGGGAAAGAAATATTTGATGTTGGTTGTTGTTCCCTGAATCACTAAGGAAACCCAAGCCATAAGGAAACTGTTTGGACTATTTGCAACACGATGACCAATGATTCACGCCTTATATGAATGAGACAGCTGGAAAAGGAGCATAATATGCTATTTTGGAAGGGATGTCAAAGATTTTATAACTTGAATCAAGCAATCCTAAGAATCTTTAGATTCTTAGGATAAATTTACTACTTTAAATTTAGAATTATAATATAATATAAAAGCACGATTAAATTCTAGTAAAGGAGGTTAATTTTCTCTTGTCCATTGTAAAAGGCAACTGAAGAAACATACTATCTTATTTTTTCACAGACTTTCCTATAATTTACTGTTGCATATGAATGAATATTTTGGTGAGTTGGTTTTAATCTAGTGCATTGGGTTAACTTCAAGAAGGTTAGATTCCAGAGATTGTGGCCCCAGTATTAGAACGCTTATTTTCTTTTCTATATGATTATTTATTCTTACTCTCAGTTTTTGAATGATTTAATGTTCCTTCGATTCAATTACTATTCGTAAGATTTACTGTTAGTATTTACCAACAATTGTAGTGAATAGTGATTAGATAAAATTCCCTTTACAACATTATGTTTTGTTATTGTTTCTCACAGCAAAGTAAGGATTGTTAGCTTTAAATAATTTAATGCTTTCCTGATAGATGCATTTCAATTCCTTTATCATAGTTATCATTTCCTAAGAAATAACCTAACTTACTTTATGATTTCTACATAGGAACACAATGATTTACTTCTATTGTCACTTTGGTTATGAATTAGAGATAGAAAGAAAGTATTCTTTTAGTAAAAGATTTTGTTGTTCCTTTCATTTCTCAGTCTTTGCTTCTTATTAGTCACACTCAAAATAGGTAATCTGAACACTAGCCTTGCACCAACTGTGCCGACAACCTTGCAATAAAAAGGTGAAATCCCAGGTTGAAAATTTAATGTGTAGAGGTTGAAGCTGATTCTTTAGGAACAACTTATTGCCCAACATTTTTTCATCATTGACGAGGAGGTTTTCAAAGAAATGTGTAGATGTATCCTTATGGGATTGGGTATTAAAGATGGAAGGTAAGAACCTACCCATGCACTGAGTAAAAAATTGTATGCAAGCACCTACCCTCAGTCGATACTTTCTAGAGCTGTTTAGTGTTCATGACCAGGAAACAACACAAGACTGTAAATCAGGAAGTTATAAATTCAAACCCATTTCAAAAAAACAAAAAATCGTGGTCATTTTAGCCTTGGAAGATCAACATTCCTAGACAAAATCATATGTAAATCTCAATATCAAGCATATGTAGGACCCCGAACAATATCCTTGAAGGACTCTACTATTGCCCCTCGAGTGGCAGGATCATGTACTATAGCTCATGCTAAGATTCATGATAAAACTGAAGGACCTGAATTAATTTTTCAAGCTATATCCGTTAGACACCTCAATCCTTCTTGTAAATTTGAGGGGAATTTTTGTAATTTGAAAGAGGGGGAAGGTGAAACAAGTGGAGAAGATCCACAACCCGTTGACTAAATCAACAATCTGTCGACCCTGAATCTATTGCAACCGCTATTGTAGGGAAGGAACATGAAATCCTTGACTTGAATAGTGTTGTGAGACCCATTCAAGGGGTGAGCTTTAGCCAAAGTCCTTCTTCTCAAATAGTTCCTCCTGATCACGGCATCCCTGAAGGCTACTGACATATTTTTGATCAAATGGTGAATGCAACACCACAAACACAAAGCTCGAACATAGAATACCCCATAGTCGATACTCTAGCTAGTGCACCGATGAAGGTCATTTTGTTACAAAATATCCCAAATTTTCATGGAATGACCTCCAAAGACCCTGACGCATTCTTGTTTTAATTTGATGTCCTATTCCGAGGTTACGATTACACTACCAACCCACAAAAGTTGAAACTATTTCCATCTACCTTGAAGGGGGCGGATATGCGTTTGTTTATGGTATTAGGAGGCGGTACTATAAATTCATGGGATGAAATGAAAAATTATTTCCTTACCAAATATCAGGACTATTACCGGTCTAGGGACTTACAAGAGGAAATTCTTAAATTGATGGCAAAAGATGATGAAATCTTAGAAGAATACAGTGAAATATTTCAATATAACTTGCAGAGATCACCTTACACCACTTTACCCAGAGAAATGTTGAAAACCACTTTAATCAAGGGAATGAAAGACGAGTGGATACAAACACTAAATTTAATGGGACAAGGTGATATTTCTAAAGAAGACTATGATAATATTGTTAAACTGTGTATCAAGTGCTCACATGGATGTACATGAACCAAATATGGGATTCAATATCCTCTCAGTGGACTGTAGGAGAAGGTGTAACTTGAGCAGAGATTGGTAATCTTTTAGAAGATTTTAAATCTCATATGTTGAGCACATTAACTACACAGTTGGATTTTTTTCAGATAAAAAAAAGCAAGTTGAAATAGAACAAGCTCTAGCTATTTTTTGTCCTTGTTGTTGAAAGAAGAATCGACATAGGGAGTTTCCCCTAGATATGATTGAAACATGCACTATTTGCACTAAATATCATTTAACAGAGAAATGTCATTAACTCCTTGGATTAAAAGTTGTACTCAAAGAAGCCGAGGAAGATTCAAATCCAATATTTCTCATGACACATCGACGTCAAAGGCTGACTCACCCTTCAGGTATGATGCAAGACCCTTCTCTACTTTATTCTAAATAATATGCTCAACAATAGATTGCTAGATCAACATGGTAGGGCCATCAATCTTTGAATCCCACCTGAAAATCTAAGCCATACTCTGAACTGCCCTGGGAAAATCAGTCAATAGCTAGATCTGTGTGTCCAAATCAATAATATTATACAACTTCATGGAAAAATATAGCAAACAATCCATACCCTTCACAGTGGTAAAATTCATCTTCACAAGGGCTAATGTGGCCTCAAAATTGGCAGCATCCTACAGGGCCAATAAACCCATCCATCAGAACGTTACCATTGTGAAAAGAACTGTTACAAGCTCCATTTCAATTGCCCGTGAACCCTTAACCACCAGTGCATCCTCAATTACCTGCTCAACCGAATCCCAATCCGAACAATTGGCATGTCTAATATTTGGAGATCCTTGAAAGTTCAAATCGTTAAACTAACTCTCTTGAGTGTAATGAGTTGCGACAGGGATTTGGATGTGTTATCTTCCCAAAAGATAATAAGTTCAATAAATAATAGTAAGATAATGAAAATCCCATCAAAGTGAAACTTTTAGCACAACATACTTCTCCAACTATAGTTGTTAAGGAAAGAGAGACATCTAATGTGTTAACCAAATAGGAAGACCCTATTAAAACTGTAGCTATTGCTCCTCCATTCCTTGAAAGAATAACAATGATTAAATCACTAGTTCATTCTCTTTTTCATCTTATAGGGGAATTTAAAAATCTATCCATAAAAATCCCTCTCCTCTAGGCTATACAAGATATTCCAATTTATGCTAAAATAATTAAAGACTTCTGTGGTAAAAATCCTGGAAGGAAACCCAAAGATCCTCCTACGGTACATGTCTTAGGAACAATCTTTGACTTGATTTTAGGGAGACAGATACATGTCAAATATAGTGACCTTGGGAATCTAATAGTCACTGTTCAAATTCAAGGTAGTGATTTTCTGAATACCCTATTGGACCCAGGAGCTACTATAAACATATTATCTATAGAAACATATGGTATCCTTGGGATCAAAGCCTTAAAATTGACTTCTACTTTGTTAGAACTAGATGACAGATCGGTAATCAAACCAGAGGGTACTCTGGAAGATGTTATTATTTCTGTAGATTCCTAGGAATACCTAGTGGACTTTCTGGTTATCAATCCTGGAAACAGTTTTTATGGGCATCCTCTGATATTAGGGAGGCAATTAATGACAATTAAATATGCATACATAGGATTCCAAACATGGAATATGAAAGTTAAAAAAGGAACCGTTGTTAAAAATCTTGTCTTACACCCACTTACTAAGCCCAACCTACCTATTGAAAATTATCAATTGTGTCCACCGAAATACCAAGAGGAAAACCTGAGTTCTCCTATTACCTTGGACGAAGCTATTTCATTTAAAAGTAAAATGAGGATGATATAATTAATGCATTTCTTAATAAGCCTTCTACTATTGGAAATCCAACATGCCAAATGCTGAAGTCCATAGTTGATAACGAAGCCCGAGAAGATCTTCTAAAGGTTTTAAATAATGATCATATACCTACAACTAGTGTCCATAATGGAATTCCCATTGAAATTGAGCCCGGAAAAACTTTAAATATTAATGCTTGATATTTTTCGATGATCAACAACGAAAGAAATTAATTCAGATTCTCAAAAAATATAAATAGGACTTTGCTTGGGAATATTCTGCAGTGAAGGGCATCAATCCACAACTATGTACCCATCACATTTATATAGAAGAATATGCCCATGCTATTTGGAAACCTCAAATAAGGTTAACATGGACATTTTAGGGATGTAGTGAAAGACGAATTGAATACACTCCTGGATGTTAATTTTATATACCCATTTCAGACAACCAGTGGGTATCACCATTAGCTGGTGTCCCTAAGAAAAATGGTAAATGGAGAATTTATGTTGAATATAGAGAACTGAACAAAGCTACGCAGAAAGACCATTTCCCCCTTCCATTTGTAGATCAAGTCCTTGACACTCTTGATGGAAAAACATTCTTCTCCTTTCTAGATGGTTTTAGTGGTTATAATAAAATTCAAATTGCTCCCGAAGACCAGGATACAACGACATTTACCTGCCCTTGCGGTACATTTTCATATAGAGTTTTTCCATTGTGGCTGTGCAATGCACCAACCACCTTCTAAAGGACAATTTGAAGTATCTTTTCTAATTTAATTAGTGAATGACTTGAGTTGTACATGGATGATTTTACTCCATATGGCAATGAGTTTGACAATTCCTTAAAATGTATAGAAAAAATTCTTGAATGATGCATTGCTACCAGATTATGAATTAGCCATTAAAAATGTGATATGATGATGACTGAAGGCTTAGTTCTATGACATTACGTTTTTACTACAAGTATTCAAGTGGATCCACCAAAGATTGAGGTAATTTTTATGTTTCCTACTCCTCATAAACCTAAAGAGGTACGTAGCTTCCTTAGCTACACTGGTTATTATTGCAAATTTATGGCAAAAGTTTCAAAGATAGTAGCACCAGTATATGTTTTGACAGGAAATGTTGAAAACAAATGGAATGATAGATGTGATGTTTCTTTTGCAAAACTTAAAAAGTTGGTCTTAGCAGCCCCTGTGTTAAGAGGGCCAAACTCAAATTTTCCTTTCCACATTTAATCAAACACATCAGACACAACGATATGATTTTTCCTTGGATAGGAAGAAGATAACAAACCTTATTCCATTTATTATTAGAAAAATCTGACACTAGCAAAGCTAAATTATATATTTACGGAAAAATAACTTTTATTTGTTTTCCATTCCATTAATAAATTTCGCACTATATAACACAATATCTAGTCTTCCTATATATAGATCATTCTACCATTATATATCTAGCCAATAAACCTATTACCAAATGTTGACTAGCTGTATAGTTGTATTTATTTTAGGAGTTCAACATTACTATAAAGGATCGCACAGGAAAGGAAAATCTCGTTGCATAGTTTTTGTCTAGAGTACCTAAAACAAGCGACCCTTTACCAGTGGAAGATAAATTTCCAAATGAACACTTGTTTGATGTAACAATCAAGATGCCTTGGTATGCTGATGTGGACAATTACCTGGTAGTAGGAAAATTGTTGGCGCATTTGCTACCACAGGATAGGAAACTGATTATTCAGTGTAGTGCACGGTTCTCTTGGATAAAAGGCTGCCTATTTCATACAGGGTTTGACCTTCAAATCCATAGATGCATTAGAGAATATGAAATTCTCATGGCCTGTCATGATGGGCCATGCAGTGGACATTTCGTCGATCGTAGAACTAGGCATAAAGGACTCCAGGTGGGATATTATTGGCCCATGATATTTAAAGATGCAAAGAAGTATGTCTAGAGCTATGATAGTTGTTAGAGAATGGGGTGTCTCATTCAAGCTGATGAGTGCCCATTCTCATCATGATCTGACATGTTCACCTCGTCAATATTTCTTGAGTGACATTGTTATTAGCTGGTCACCATGCCAGAACAATGGCCTTTTGAAAAAAACTAGCAAATTTAGTTAATTTTTAGTATAATGGGATACTCACATATTAACAAGATAAAAGGAAACCTTATTGAGGCTATGGACACCTGTTGGTAGCAGAGGCTATGCCTGTGGTATTTAAGTATACTTGAAATCACCTTACAAATATTTTGCTAATTTTTCATCCCTTTCTAATAATAAAGGAGAATCATTGAACTATTATGGAAATTTATCACATCATGAAGGTGGTAATTTGGGTATGTGTGAACAACTACTTATTCTAATATATCAGGAATGTAATTTTCTTTCTCTAAAATCTATTTTTATTTCCTTTCTCTCTATCGGTAATCTTTTGGTGTGAATTCACTTTACCCATTATTGCAGCCTTTTACATGCTTCAGTATCTGCACAAATTCTGTTTCCTTAGCATATCTCTGCATTTAATACACTTTATCATCATGCCGCATGCCCTTAATTGATACTTTGATTATTTTATGATTACTTGTTATGGTAATTAATTTGTTGATATGCCACTGATTCACCACATCATCAAAGGTCGTGGTCGACCCTTACTTTTATCGAGGGCGTGAAAAATCGCACATATGACAAGACACTCACACACTCAATTACTGTAGTAACTCTGCCTGCATGTCTTTGTATTTATTTCTTGGTAGTTGTTGAATGATTTATACTTTCTGCATTTGTTATCAACTAAAATTTGTTGAATGCAACTTCAAATTACTCTTTGAGAAATAACAGAGATGGGTGGATGATCGATTCATAATGAACTTACCCAACTAAAAATCTTTGATTCGACTAAGAATCTTTGAACATGCATGCAGTATCTTGGAGCGAGTGGGTCGGAAAGAGTATTTTTTTTCTGATTACAGTGATTCAATAATGCAGTTGCTCTGGAATTTATACAAAAATTAAGAAATGTGAAAACTACAGTGAAGTGCGGGAAGTTACAAGTTAATGAAGCAATTATATTGGAAGTTATAGGCCTTCCTATGGAAGGAAAAGATGGCTTGACAAGCATACCCCATTGCATAATGCAACATTGTTGTGCACAGACCCTAGAGAAGAACTAATTCAGAAAGGAAAATGAGACAAGCCTACTTCATTTCTAGAAGCTTGGAAGGAATTGGAAGGAATAGAGCAAAGGTATATCCCTTGTGATGGCCGATATGATGTGGTCAGTCCTCAAAATTTGAATTTGATGGTGACAATCAAATGTAAGATAAATCTAAAATTACCTTACATTTTGAATGAACTTCTGTTTGAGATTGCTGGAAGATTTAAAAGGTCTAAATATCAAGCTTCAGTGGTAATCGACCATTGTCTTATACAATTTATAGTTTTCAGAGAATTGAGCCTAGTTCACTTAAGTTGGAATGAATTTGTGGGAAACATTGATCTTCCACTGCGAATTGAAACACCTACTATAGAATATGAATGACCAAAATAAAATGAAGAGGCAAACATGGAAAGGGAAGGAATTACATAGGGATAAGCCCATACCCCAACTCCACAAAAGTTGACCAGGGCCAAAAAGTGAATAGCTTCCCTTCTCATCTCCCTACCTAGTAAACGAAGAAGGTCATCCAAACTAGCTAAGAAAAGGAATCGTATGGATTCTAGTGTGAAGACAATAGAAGAGAGTACATCCCAGGATTCTCCTAATATACATGAAACTCATCAAGAAATTTCACCCGAAGAGCATGAAGAAGAAATAGCCCAAGTATTTGAACGGTTGGGAACACTTTTGAGTTATGTGAATTTTGTCAAAGTTGCGGGCTGTTTGGGAAATATGCCAGAAGGAACTTCAATGCCTAGCTCTCCTATATATGCTTCTAATTCAGTAGCTACCACTATTTTGGAATCCTCAGAAGACCCTAGAGATTCTTCTCTCCAAGAACATTCAGTAGATTCCATTGCAACTGTTATGGAACCCTATTCTCTCCTAAAGAAACAAATTTACGCTCTCCTATGAGAAAAGAGACTAATGATGATGTTTTCAACATGCCCTAGTCTGATGAGGGCCTTGTAGAACTTGTAACTATCACCACAATTGAATAAGTTCTAATTGAAAGACCGAAGACTATTGTTGCTACTCCATCTACTTAAGTATTCCAGACTGAAAAAATTGTTGAAAAAAGAAGAAGAAAAATTGGTCATAAAATAGGTTTGCTTAAAAGAGAAAATCGAAGAATACAGAGAAAAGTAAAGCAACTTAGAAAATGGTTAAGAAACAACAAGAGGAATTATAAAGGAAAGCAAGAAACTCAAAAATCTGAGGCCCAAGCCGAGAACTTTGTTGCCTGCACAGAAACTCGGACGGAAGAAAACCTTGCTATTACTTTAGGAACAAAGACTGACTCGGATGTATTAGACATTAATGTGATGACTGCTGAAGAAGCTACTCCAACATAATTGTTAGTTCTTATTGATAGGAATACTCAGACAAATCAGGTACCACCTTATACCCCCTTAATTGTAGATTCTACCATTCAAGTGTTAAACAAGAAACTGGAAGAACAACAAGAAACCCTAACAGGGTATCGAGGAGAGGTGGTGCCCCAAAGGGAGCATCAAGAATTGCTACAAAAATTTAAGGCATTGACAATCACTAGGGATGAAACTTATGCTACATTGAAAGAAGAAAAGAAAAAGGTAAATATTGTCTAAGGCCCTGAAGCAGATAAAAGAAGTTTGTTCAATTTATTATGATACCTTGTCTTGCAGATTCTTGACTACAGGGAAAATTTTAAGAACCCCCCCTAAATTTACATGTATAATAAATGGGCGAATCTCCATGGTATATAGGAAAAGCGGAAGGCGATTTTATCAATAATATGATATGTATATATAATTTTTTGGCGAATCTCTCACCAGGCATGGCAAATATTTTACTTAATTATAAAATCTTGTGTTTATTGAATACACAAATGAAATCTTTGAATTTCTTTAAAATATCTTTTGAAGTCAAAATTACTGAAATTACATATCGATAACCTAGTGGGTGTAGGATAAAATTCGCCCGTGCCATTCATAGAAAGCATGAGAAAAAACCTAATACTATATATACAATCAAGAAAAATTCAAATTAATCACTTCTAGGGACCTCGTAACCACCCTGCCCATACACAAGTATGTTCCTATTTGCAATTAGAAAAATTACCTAAATTACAATATGTTTACTCCAGCATATGTTGGAAAGTTATAGAAGGATGACTAGTGCAATCAATCCATTCCTTTTAGCCCTGGATTTGTTTCAGTTTAAAATAGAAGTACACAAATATACTTGTCCAATGTCTATGCTTTAACCATTCACCTTAAGATGTTTTTACAATATAATTTCCTAAGTCTATTTAATATCTTCATTATCATAAAAACCAACCTATATCCATCTTAACTCCACATGTACCACTCTTAAGGGGATGAAATCTATTTATCCCTTTGAGCACTTGGTAGACGCAGAATTAAGATGGATCTAAGATGATAGAATTTCCCCTTTAAATAGTCTATGCTCACATGAATACCATGGTATTACCATGGGTTATCATAAACTTGGAGCTTACAAATTTCTATTAGTAATTTATAAAAATTAATAAAATTAATAGTTGATTTTTATTTTATTTTTTATTTTAACCAAGCTAAAATGTTTAACATACATTAAATTACAACATCCATTTTTACTTTTGATCAGATCAAATATTTTTTCACTCTATGCTAGTTTTCATATCACGATACGTGATACCTCTCGGGGGTTAGTAGATCCAGAGTAAAGATGGATCTATGCTAGTTTAATTCCCCCATTTAAATAGGCTACATTCCAGGTGAATACCATGGGTCAATACCATGTGTCATTTTGGTGAATACCATGGGTCAATACCATGTGCCATTTTTATTTTTATTAATACTAATATTAGGGTTAATAATGTTTTTTTTGCATGGTATTAATAACAATCAAGTCCATGGTATTTGTCCCATAATATTTTTCCCATAGGTTTCACCTAAATATAACGCATTTTTTGAGTGTTCGTAAATATAAGGTGACTTATGGA
Organism: Pinus tabuliformis; assembly: GCA_031772625.1. Classification (NCBI taxonomy): domain Eukaryota; kingdom Viridiplantae; phylum Streptophyta; class Pinopsida; order Pinales; family Pinaceae; genus Pinus; species Pinus tabuliformis. Next base: position 4,089,176 of record CM062807.1, on the reverse strand, counting down.
GTAAAAATAAAAAAATGTTTTATTTGTTTACCATACCTGTCGTTTATTTATATTTTTATTAATTTACCATACCTCTTTTACAAATATGGTATTTGGCCCATCGGATTCACTTAAATAGAACCTCTTTCTTGAGCCTTTATAAATAGAACGAGGGTTATGGACTAAATATAAAAAGAGGTTTTATTTATTTACCATGCATCTAGTTTATTTATATTTTTATTTATTTACCATACCTTTTGAGTAAGTATAAAAAGACGTTTTATTTATTTACCATACCTCTCATTTATTTATATTTTTATTAATTTACCATACCTCTTTTATAAATATGGTATTTGGGCCTTTGGCCCATAGGATTCACTTAAATAAAACCTATTCTTCAAAATGGGCGAATGGAAGGTTGTAACTCCTAATTTCAAGGGCTAAATTTACCTTTTTTACCTTCTCCCTTAAAATAAGGTGGCCTATTTGAGGTGATTTGTAAAAATGTACTATGATACAAAATATTCGCCCACTAAAAATTTAAAACTCCTTAATTTCCCTAAAGGGCTAACATTCGCCCCTAAAATTTTCTATGCTTGACTAACAATTATGCTTTGTTTTTATTAGACAAATACCTTTTTCTCAAGATTAAGGCCGTTCGATTAGGACAATTTTATGAATTTAATAATGTTTCTAATTTTATTAAATCTTTTCAACAACAGAATGATCACACAAAATATTTATTGTGTGAATTATACATGCATAATTTGTTTTTGCAAGAAAGACAAGATGAAAACCTCAATCCTTTCATCGGCGATGTGTAATTTAAGGAATTCATTTATTTTGATTGGAATCAGATAAAATGGTCCAAATCACATGATATATTGCAATAGAGAAAGAGAATGGCCTTGACCTTTGGCTCAGGGGAGAGAATAAAATCTATCTCTGCATGCTCATTAAACACAAGAAGATTATGGAGCGTCTCGACATTGTTACTGCCCTAACGCCTCTCACAACGATGTTCTATGGATGAGACTGAAGTATTTTGAAGAAATTGAAATGGAAACCTTACAAGCTGCTAGGTAGAGGTGGAAGATGTCAATTAATGAAGTCAAAAATAGGGAACCCTTTAGTTTCAAAAACTTTCAAGTAGAAGTAAGCAACATGCACGATTATGCTTACATGGTCCTAACATAGGGCCCCAATTGGATTGGATGTAGGTATAAATGTCCTATAATTTTGTATCATCTAAATGATTACAAGGTCGAAAATGAGCTAACAAATGGAGGTAAGTAAATAGAGTTCCGGGAAGTATCATCTAAATGATTACAAGGTCGAAAATGAGCTAACAAATGGAGGTAAGTAAATAGAGTTCCAGAAAATTAAAAGCAGGAACGAATTCAGACACTATGGCAAGCACCCTCTCCCGGCCTACTATTTAAAGCACCCTCTCCCAGCCTACTATTTAACCCTACTGCATGTCAACCATCTCATTACATGAGGGCATGAAAAAAGGTAATCCCAGGGGTGATGTTGGGCCTTGGAATTGGTATAATTCTTCACCTCATTTCCTTAGTTGATAGTTAGTTTTTCAATCTTTTTGATCTTAGATTATAATAATTGGACGTTAAGGAGTTTTAGAAATGAGATAATTACCATTAAGATATTTTACCTTATGAATGAATCAATTTGAACATTAAATATGTTATTAACTCACGATTTGAGTTAATATGTGGGCAAGAAATATTTGATGTTGGTTGTTGTTCCTTGAATCATAGAGGAAACCCGATCCATAAGGAAACCCTTTGGATCATTTGCAACAAGCTAACCAAGGATTAACGCCTTATATGCATGAGACTAACGTAAAAGGAGCATAATCGGTCGTTTCGGAAGAGATGTTGAAGATTTTATAACTTGAATCAAGAAATCTTGAGAATCTTTCGATTCTCAGGATAGATTTACTATTTTAAATTTAGAATTATGTTGTAATATAAAAGCACAATTAAACTCTAGTAAAGGAGGTTAATTTTCTCTTGTCAATTGTAAAAGGTGACTAAAGAAAATTGTCTTAAGTTTTCACAGACTTTCTTGTAATTTACTGTTGCATATGAAGGAAGATTTTGGCCATTTGGTTTTAATCTAGTGCATTGAATTCACTTCAAGATGGTTAGATTCCAAAGACCATGGGCCTAGTCCTGGAACACTTACTGTCTTTTTTGTATCATTCTTTCTTCTTACTCTCAGTTTTTGAATGATTTACTATTCCTTTAGAAATACTGTCTGTAAGATTTATTGTTAGTATTTACCAGCAATTGTAGTGAATAGAGATTAGATAAAATTCCCTTTACAACATTTTGTTTCTTTATCATTTCTCACAACAAAATAAGGATTGTTAGATTTAAATAATATAATGTTTTCCTCATAGATGCGTTTCAATTCCTTTATGCTAGTTATCATTTCCTAAGAAACAACCTGAATTTCTTTATGATTTCTACATAGGAATGCAACAATTTACTTCTGTTATCAATTTGGTTATGAATTAGTGTTAGAAAGAAAGTATTATTTCAGTAAAAGCTTATGTTGTTCCTTTCATTTCTCATCCTTTGCTTCTTATTAGTCACACTCAGAATAACGTAATCTAAACACTATCTTTGCACCAACTATGAAGACAACCTTGAAATAAAAATAAGAAATCCTAGGTTGACAATTTAATCTGTAGAGGTTTAAGTTGATTCTTTAGGAACAATTTAGTGCGCAACAATTGGTTGAACAAATCTTGAATGTTGGGAAATAGGTATTTATTTTTGACAATTAACTTATTCAATTGGCGATAATCAATGCACATCCTGAATGTGCCATCGTTTTTTTGACAAATAGTATAGGCCGTCCCCATGGTGAGACAATAGGTCTGATGTAACCTTTGTTTAACCATTCCCATAACTACATTTTTAGTTCAATAACTCTGGTGTACTCATTCAATAAAGGAATTTAAACACTGGGGTGGTACCTTATACCAAATCGATGGATAAATATATGTTTCTATGAGGAGGTAAACTAGGGATTTCCTTTGGAAAAACATCTTGAAATTCACTAATGGTTGGGAAGGTCTCTAAACTTTCCTTTTCCGTTTGTTGTTTATTTGTTTCCACTTGCACCTTGTATACGTGGCATCTTGTTCTTACAATACTTTTCATCTATAAAGCTGAAATTTGACAGATTGATATCGGTTTTGGTTTACCTCTAATTAACCGGGTTTGCCCATATTGGCTCATACAACTCACTGTTTTCTCCAAACAATTTATAACATCTCCCTCTTTCTCCAAGTAGTTTATTCCTATTAATATGTCATAGGATCATAAAGGAGGAATGTTTATATCTACCTCTATGGAATAACCATTCAAGTCAAGGAGAGACTGCCTTATTTGACTGGTTACCTTCCTTTTCGTACTAGTTTCTAGTTGTACCAACCATGCATTCTTGATTTTTTCAGGTTTTAATTTACATTTTTCCACAATTTGAGGACTAATGCAGCTTAAAATAGCCCTTGGATCAATTAAAAAGAAAAAAATTGATTTAAAATGGTACCTTCAATCTCAATCACGGTATATTGATGCTCATCATATCTATCCTTTAATGTTGCACTGATCCTGGGAATATTTCTAGCAACATCATTCATAGTTGTTGTTTTGTGGACCACTTGAATATTCTAAATGGATCGCGTATTATGCAAACAATCCCTTAATAAGTATGGTTCACCACAACCCCAAAACTTCATTGACTCTCTTTCCTTACCACGCTTATATTTTTGTTGTTAAGTTCCATGGGTTTTGACCCAGTGTGAGACTGTGCAGTTTGGTTTACATTTCCCATGCTAAATTGTTTCCTCTGAAGATCCTTTATAAATTCTTCTGATAAGGAGGTTTATGTCTTTTTGTACTTGTTAGAATCTTGCTTTTGTCCTTAATTTAACATGGTTTTAAGCCTTCACTTCTACTTTTCAACTAATGACAGCACAATTTGGCTTTCCTTACCACCTCATCCATTGTCTTAGGATTGTCGAACTCAATCCTTTCATTGTAAGGGGTTGGTAAATAGTTCAAAAATCATTGCATCTTGGCTTTCTCTTCCTTAGTACAGGGAACACACCGTAATAAATTTTTAAATTTTTATAAAAACTCATCCATAATTAACTTTCCCAACCTTAATGCATGAAACTGCTTGGCATGATCATCATAGTATCTCTCACTCGGTTACTGAGACTTAAATTGTTTCTAGAATTCCTCCCAAGAAATTGTCTTCCCTTCCAACATGTGTACACCTTTTTCCTCTTCCCACCAAAGAGTAGCTTTTCCCTACAGCTGCTAAATAGCTAGTTGGCCTTCAAATTACTCTTTTAATCATATACCTGAAATTATTTTACGATGTTAAGAAGCCATGCTTGCGCATCCTCTTATTTGCCCCATCAAAAGTAGGGGGTTTTATTTTTCTAAACTCTCCTTGTAACTCCATCTTATTATTTTCTTTCTATGATTTCTGATATGTCTTATCCGATTAACCTCCACTTTCAGTATTATTTGACTCTGCTCCCAACTTTTTCCTCTTCAACCCTTCTAGTTCGATGCTTTTATGGCTATAATTTTCAGTCAACTCTCTTATCATCCTCTCATGCTCCTCATTAGCCTTTAAGAGGTGTTCATTGTTGTTTTTGAGATAAGAAAACTCTTGTTGCGGGTTTCTGATGACATCCATAAAATGAGAACTTTGTGGGGTACTTCCATTACCCAATTCCACATACAGTTCTTCAGCGAATGTTGTGGCTTGAGGGGAATTATTTGTCATTATGTTTCACCCTGCTTCAATCAAGTACCTTATAAACAACACAAAATATTATCAGCATCTCATTATTTACATTTATGAATTGATTTCATTTTAGTTTGATGCTTCCTTCCAAGCCCAGTTTGGAAAATTTAGCTCTAATACCATTTGTCATGAACCCGGGTTTACAACAGTTTTTTTAATTATTTTATACATATAGCAAAGGTAATTTCAACTATATTCTCTTACTACTATTTGTGGATAATATTCAACCATTCTTTACTTTGTCTAGTATACATTGCACAAATAATCATTCTCATAATGGATGCTTCTATTTTTATGCTCTTTTATTTGTAAGCTCATCTATATTCACTTGACAATTCTCCAGGGTCATGTTGCTACATTAATTACAAGTTCACCTACGGTTTGAACCTTAGATAATTTAACCCCAATTTTTTTTAATATTATCATCGGAAATCATATAACCATATGGGTTCTTCTCAACACCTTGGAATTTCCAATGACTTAAGAACCCACTATGATATTTGTCAATCTCATAGATTCAACGGTTGTTATATCTCATTTACTCCACTCAGTGGGCGGATTAGTATTAAGGTTTGGGAGTATTGCATTAGGCTTGGTTAACGTTGATTGGGTATTTACAACATATGTATCTCCTCATATCTCACATAGGATATTCATGAATACAATCAAATTTTTTATCATGGAACTATTATAGCTCATTAATTATCAAGGGGCTATGGTATGGCATTATCAATTCAATTAATAATTAACTTTTGTCATAAGCACATCCCCTATGCTTTTGGCTTCACACAACAATATCTTCACACAACAAGATTTTAATAGTTATAATTTGGGTTATAATTACCACCAAGTTTGATTTTTATCTTTCACGGTCTATGTTCAATGGTCTGTATATTGTATAATTAAATAGGTGTTGTAGTTGCATCGTTTACGCTATTGTACGACAAATCCTAGTTTTCCACCACACCAGAGCAATGTGATCTTCACGTGGGAATGCCTTAGATACCTCAAGGTGATCTAACAGTGGAAAATTATCCTGCTAAACCCTAACTCCTTTCTCTGTGTTCATTCCATTCTATTGTTTCATGTTCACCCATTAGAGAACCACTCGGAAATGTGCTGGATTTTCTTGTGACAAGTCAACCTTTGCCAGATATCATGGCCAAGTTCATTTCCTATTTATCAACAAGATCTTTGCATTTTTCAGCTGGTAAAGAAAACCCCCGCAGTAGTGCATTCTTATACCTTTTTGTTGTTTTATTTTCTTCAAATTATTTCTTCGTACTTATAAACCTTGTCACTATATTTTCTAAGTTGCATCTCGGTCCACCGCAAAAGAAATTAGCAGTCGTTTTCTTCCATCAATTTGTAGGGGCACCTCACCGGTGAGTTTCAAATATACATGCTAGATTTACAATACCTGCTCATCTTGTTATTTTTAAATCCTATTGACATATTTGATTTTCTAAGAGGAATAAATTTTTAGCTGTTATTATTGTCGGCTCTAGAGGGTTATAAGTAATCCATTCATAATTTAAGGCTCATCTGCTGGCTGCTTCTAGTACCTAAGTATTGGGGTTACGTTCAAGGTAAATTTTTTGGGTTTCCCTCGACCATTCCTCACTCATATACCTATAAGTTTGTTTTTCATTTTGTTATGTACCTAAGAGAATCCTATGTTTTATTGTATGCCCTTGTTCTAACTACATTTACCTGTGTGTCACCATCCTCAGATGAATGGGTGTATAGGGCGTCAATTTTACTATTACAGGTGTGTTAAACATTATTCCCCTTTTTATCAACCCTGTCATCATATCCAACCATTGTTTTTGTTTTTCTTATGTAAGTTCTAGATTTCTTCTAGTTTGTCTATCTATAAGTAAGGTTGGACAATTTTAATTAATTTTTTTTTTCCCTTCTTGTGTACAAAAGCCTCAGTTGTTGTCAGCTCATTCCTCTTTTCACAAGCCAATTACATGCCTTTATCGCTCCTATGTAAATTATGAGACCTATGATAAGACATCTTCTCGATTATGATGCTTTGTCTTTGACTTTTTCTCAATCATCACCATACCCGTCCATAAGGGATACGTACGGACAACTATTAAGTCTCAATGTGGTTAATAGTTCTACGTATTTTCCCTAGAAATTTCAATAGCTTTTCTTAGTATCGAGAGCTAGTCATGACTAGAACCTTTTTGTGTATATTCAAATTCGTTTGACAACGTTTCCTTGTTTTTATGTTTTGCTTGTACAATTTTAACTCTCATGGGAGAATCCATTACGGGGTACACATTTGTGCATCCTGGAGAGATATTTAAACCATCCAAATATATTATGAAACTTTTATAAGGAATTTTGTTTTTAATCCCTTGTCCCCCTTTACTAGTCTCTAACTCTTTTTTTTTTTTTTTTTTTCATAAAAATTTTCTTAGTAAACATGATGTTAGCTTCTTGGATGCTTTCATAAATGTTTTGAGGGTATGAATTGCTCCAAAAATGTTTTTGAAATATACAAACCCGTAATTTGTAACCTAAGTGAAAATTTGTCGCAAGTTTATTCATGAGGAAAATTTACTTCTCCATTTTCCTCATAGGGTGATTTACGTTAGTTTATTCCTCAATATTTAAAATTTGTCATTATTTCAATTCAGTAGTGAACTCACATGATTGTAGTTTAAAATAGTCACACCTTAATGTGGTAACATGTATATTATTTTTTTCCTTTTTCTATATATATATATATATATGTCGGAAATATTCTTCTCTAATTGTTCTCAAATTTACATGTAATACCTCTGTGTATGCAAATATTATTATATTAATATGTATTACATGAGTTTGTACCTTTAATACATATAGCTTCAACTCTTTAGGTAGTTTTTTTCTTCTTCCTCTATATATCTAATGATAATTTAACCATAACAAATTCTACTCTTCCATTAAAGGAAGATCCTAATTATTATTTTGAAAAGCTAGAGGTCATATAAACTGGACAACAATTTTTGGTGCCTTGCTCCTTTCCTATTCTCCACCTGGCATCTCGGAATACACAGGGTTGTTCTCATATCCCTTCTGCCTGTGTATATTCAAACTATTTACCAAAAGATCTTTCACCCAAACCAACAGAAACATAGTTATACTTAACAAAGAATCTTGCAAAATTATCTTACACATCAAATAGTAGAAATTTTACACACTCTAATTTATTCTACTAATCTTAAAAATGCTTCATTGTTTTTTTCCTAAAATAAAAATAAATCCTCTACAAATTAGAAAGCAAAATTATCCACTTAATTTAATTGCCCAAAGAAAATTTCAATCTAGATTTCAAATTTCCTAACCAGATCAGGTTCCTAGAAATTACTTCCACTGAAACACGTTCCTCTCATCCACGAACTGCATCCTCTACCTCACCCCTAAGCCAAAGAGCATCAACTTGACACAAAAATCAGTCCAAAAAAAATCCCCCTTTTTTATTCATGATAATGCATTCTTATACTTTACTTCCCTATCAAGTTTTTCCCTCATTAGCCTCTCACTTTTCATGGTCTGCCCACCCACAAGCCTAGGCTTTTTCCTTTTTTCCTTTTGTTCAAAAAAATATATTTCATCTTTTTCTTTAAAGTCCACCTTTCTCTCTCGTGACACTTTATTCCACACTAAATAAGTGTTTTTATGCAATTGAGTGATTTAATAGATTTCTCTCCCATCATATTAAATATTGCTAATCAACTCTTAGGGGATTTTAGGAGTTATTTAAGGGAAGATTGTTTTAATCTTATCCTCCAATATTGGTTTTAGGATCTTGGCAATAATATCTTACTCAAGTGTTTATTTCTCAAGCAATTTCTAGTTTTCCTTTTCATTAATAAAATTCATTTATTACATCATAATGCTTTATTATTCACTTAACTAAAGTCTACCATGGCTTCTTAGACATCGCATCCATAATCAGTTCAATCTAAAAATAAAAGAAAGATATTTACATAGAAACAAAGGGGTATTACACCTTTGGCTCAAGTGGGGATGGCATAAGGATTGCTAGCCCAAACTTGGATACATGATTCAGGGATAAAGGAGTGGAGAGATTATTTTGTGGAAAAGAAATATAATATTAAAATTATTGTTACATCAAAATTTAAGGAGAATTTGTGGGGTGATAAATGGAAAAAGGAAATTGATGCACGTGCATTAAGCCGAGCACATAAAAATTATAAGCTATTAAAGTCAAACCAAGAGCCTAGTAATGTGATTGATTGATCACATGCCAAGGCTAGAAAATTTTAAATTTTATTTGTGGAATTTTTTTGATATTTAGTTAATATTAGTTAGGCACATCTAGTTAAAAGAAATAATTTATAGCTAGTAGGTAGTTATATCTAGGGAAATTGGATCACATCCGTGAACTCATTTTCTTGAACAATTGATTTTAGTTTTTGGGGAGGAGGAACATTTTCTGGGTGTGTTTGGTGTGGGCGACAGGTATGTTGTTCTATTTTTGTGTGAGATTGAAGTGAACTGAACATCATTTCTCAGACCAGTGGTTTTTTATTAACAAGTCAAATTTGTAAGTGTGTGTGAGATAGTTATTTTCATATACATTTGTGAGGTTTGTGAACCGTAATATTAATATCTGAAGATTGAAATTGATTTGGTCTTTAAATTACTGTGTTGAATGAGGAATTCATGCACTACATTCTCTCTGTTCTTTACATTTGGATGAGACTAAAATATAGACCTAGAGAACCATATTAAAGTTAATATTTTAATCACAGTTTTTGTTAAATATTGTGTATTGGAAGGAGTCATTTACATTACAGATTCAAGAATACAGAGAACTCTATCAAGCCAACAGAAGAAGGGAAATTCGTAAGGGAAAACTGTCATCAAACTTGTGGGTCAATTTCTGATCAAAGGAAGACAAAATTCGAAATTCCGCCATCTGGGTTTGTGCAGAATAGTGTCTATTTCGTAACTCGCAAGCGATTTTCGAAAAAAAATCCTTGGTTGGGGAAATCTGAAGTGATATTTAAACTGTGTTTTTACAGACTGTGTGACTGAAAAAATAATTTGCTGTTCCGTTTCACCAATATCTGTGTTTTCACAAATTGAAACCGAAAAACGATTCGTTGTTCCCTTGCACCAACACTTGTGGTTTACACAGATAGAAACCATAAATTTGTGGTATTGGAGCCTGCATGTTGTTGGTCTCTACAATATAGAGAGATGAATAGGTGAGCAGGAAGGGAACGAGGTCACGGAGGCAGACCCGCAGGTAATGCAGAACTCCGGGAAGAGATAAGGAGGCTGGAAGTTCAATTAGAAGCCATGGAAGTAGGGAGACAATGGGATCCTGAAGGTGGAGATGTTAGTGAGGCTGAAGAGGAACTTGAAGAAGAATGAGCAACACCTGTTGAAGAAGCTGCTGAGATTAAGTTGTTGAGAACAGTGTTAGGCTCAATTTTAAGGCTAAAGCCTGAAATATGTTTACAATGACAGTTTGAAAGATGAGAATCTGATAGATTGGAATAGTCAGATGGACAAGTATTTTGAGTACAAGGAAATTTATGAGGATAAGAGAGTCAAGTTTTCTATGACAAGGTTGAAAGGCCATGCTGCACTATTGTGGGACAATTTACAGGCTAAAAGAAGGGAGAAGGACAAACCATTGATCAGAAAATGGGATAGAATGGTGGAAAAGATGAAGAGTGAGTCCTTTACAAAGTATTACCAACTAAATCTATACAAAAAAAATGCAAAACCTTAAACAAAATATGATGATAGTGAAGGACTACACCGAAGAGTCTTACAAGGTGAATTTGGGAGCAGGCTATGTAGAAGATACCCTGGAGAAGACAACAAGGTATATCAATGGTTTGAGGTTAGATATCCAAGATGAAATCAACATAATTTCTCCAAGGACAATAAAGGAAGCATACGAGTGTGCCTTGAAGACCAAAGAAAAGATAGCTAGGAAGAAAATCTCTGGCAGAGGATGTCGTTTTTCCAAAGGTAAAGGACAGACAAATGGAAGAGGAAAGCTTGCTACTCAAAAGAATGATGAAGGCAACTCAAATCAACAAGGGTAGTTAGAGAAAGAAGGTGGAAGAAGAGGAGGAAGACCTTACCAGAGAGGTAGAGGTAGAGGAAGTAGCAGAGAGACTATCTATCAGTGCTACAAATGTAATAAATTGGGTTACCGATATTTTGAACGTTTTGAGAATGAAAATACAGGACAATGAGGTGCATACAGAGCTCAAACCAAAGGAATAGAGGAACAAGTACCTAAGGTAGAGAATGTGCCAGAGACAGGAGAGGTGTTGATGATGCACAAAGTCTTTCTAGAACCAATGAAGGAGACTACTCAACCAGTCCAAAGGAAATCCTTATTCAAGACAATGTGTAAGGAAAAAGGAAAATGTTACAAATCAGTGATTGACAGTGGAAACACAGACAATCTAGCCTCCCAATAAATGGTGGAAAAATTGGGATTGAAAAAGTTTAAGCACCTTACCCTTATAAGGTATTGTGGTTGCAAAAAGGATGCCAATTGTTGGTGCATGAACAAAGTGAAGTTGAGTTTCAGATAGGCAAGTATAAAGGCAAGGTGCTCTGTGACATAATGCCAATGGATGCTTGTCACATTCTTTTGGGTCACCCATGGTAGTTTGATAGGAAGGTGACACATGATGGAGAGAGCAATTGTTATAAGTTCAAAAAAGATGGAATCAAACACACTCTTGTACAATTGAAATAGGAAGGTACAACTGAAACAAATAACCCAAAAGCAATGCTTCTTAGTGGAAAGTAATTTCTACAACAGATGGAAGAAGAAGTGGTAAGCTATGTAGTGGTTTGCAAGCCAAGGGTAGTGCTTCTGCATATTGAAATTGTAGACTTACCTATTGAAGTTCAGGAGTTATTGCATGAGTTTCATGATATTGTAGTTGATGAATTTCCAAGTGAGTTGCCACCCAAAAGAAGCATCAGTCATCACATAGACTTGATACTGAGGGCAAGTCTTTCGAACATTGCGTATCGAATGAAACAAAAATAGAATGAGGAAGTGAGGAAGCAAGTCCAAGAATTTTTGGACAAACGACTAACAAGAGGAAGTTTGAGTCCGTGTGTTGTACCTACAGTACTAAGTCCAAATAAGGGTGGAGAATGGAGAATGTGCACTGACTCTAGAGCAATCAACAAGATCACCATTCATTGAAGGTTTCAATTTCCACAAATGGATGACATGATGGATTTCTTGGGTGGGGCAACTTACTTCTCAAAGATTGACTTGAAAATTGGTTATCATCAAATTGAGATTAGAGAAGGAGACGAGTGGAAGACAACTTTCAAGATCAATGAAGGCTTGTATGAGTGGATGGTCATGCCATTTGGCTTGTCAAATGCACCCAACACATTTATGTGGTTGATGAATGAAGTCTTGAAGGAGTTGATTGGTAAGTTTGTCATTGTTTACTTGGATGACATTTTAGTTTTAAGTCAAACTAAAGAAGAGCACTTGAGACATTTGAAGTATGTTTTAGAGAGATTGCAACAAGAAAAACCATTAATTAACATGAAGAAGTGTTCTTTTATGAAAGAGAGCTTGTATACTTGGGTTTTTCATTTCTAAGGATTGCTTGAGAATGGATCTAGAGAATATAGCGGCAATTGTAAATTGGCCCTCACCTAAGAACATTTTTTAGGTGAGAAGTTTTCATAGCTTAGCCATCTTCTACAAAAAATTTATCAGGAATTTTAGTGACATTTCTGAACCTATCATTGACACCATCAAGAAGAATAGGAAGCCATTTTATTAGATAACAACAACAGAAAATGTTTTTCAACTATTGAAGAAGAATATCAACGAGAAGCCAATGTTGAAGTTGCCAGACTTCAATTAGTGCTTTCAAGTGAGATGTGATGTTAGTGGGACAACCATTGGAGTTGTATTGAGCCAAGAAGATAAGCCCATTTCATATTTCAACAAGAAGTTAAATGAGTCAAAATAGGCATACTATTCCTACGACAAAGAATTTTATGTGATGGTTCATGATTTGAAGTATTGGAGGCATTACTTGATGCCTAAGGAGTTTGCTCTATACATGGATAATTCTGCCTTACAATACATATGTAGCAACATAAGTTAAATCACAAACATAAAAAGTGGGCGGGGTTCCTCCAAAATTTCACTTTTGTTTTGAAGCACATTAGTGGGAAGGAAAATGAAGTTTTTGATGCATTGAGTAGAAGATTCTTAATCATGTAGGAAAGTCAAATACAAATTTTAGGCTTTCATTATTTGAAGGACTTGTATGACATTGATCATGATTTTAAAGAAGCTTTTGCAGTGTTTAAAAATCCAGACAATAGGGACAATAGTAAATGGAAATAGTTTATGTTGTAGGATGGGCTATTGTTCAAGAATAATCTGCTATGTATTCCCAATTGCTCAATGAGGGAAAACATGGTCCAAGAAAATCATAATGGTGGGTTGGACGGACACTTTGGTGTTGAGAAAACACTTGAGCAGCTAAGTCACTTCAATTTTTGGCCTAAGATGAAGGGAAATGTGAAAAGGTATGTGAGTAAGTGCAAGGTATGTCATCATGCGAAAGGGAGAAGTCAGAATGTTGGACTATACATGCCATTACCCATTCCCAACAGACCTTGGGATTCGGTGAGTATGGACTTTGTTCTGGGTTTACCGAGAACTTAATGAGGTAATGATTTAATCCTTGTAGTTGTGGATAGATTTACTAAGATGGATCATTTCATTCAATATCCCAAAACTACTCATGCTACCCATGTGGCTAATTTCTTTTTTGATGAGATTGTTCGGTTGCATGGTTTTCCAAAAAGTATAATCTTTGAAAGGGACACAAGGTTCACCGAACATTTCTGGAGGACCTTGTGGAAGAAATTTTGCACTAAGCTAGATTTTAGCTCAAGCTATGATCCACATTCTGATGGGAAAACAGAGGTTGTAAAGAGGAGTTTGGGTAATTTGTTGAGGAGTTTAGTAGGTGACCGACCAAAGCAATGGGATCATGTGCTAGCCCAGGCTGCATTTTCCTATAATGACTAACCAAATAGGAGCATAGGAAAATGTCCTTTTTAGATCTTGTACAACATGCATCCAAGGGATATTTGTGTGTTAAGAGACTTGGGAAAGGTTAAGCATAGAAGTGTTGATGGAGAGTATTTTCAATAGCCATGAGTGAGCTGCATGAACAAGTAAAACAAAGATTACAAGATACAAGCAACAACTACAGGAAATGATAAGATTTACGCAGGAAAGAGGTAAACTTTGAAGTGGGAGATGTGGTCATAGATCACCTAAGAAAAGAGAGGCTTCCAAGGGGAGAATATAACAAATTGAAAATGAAGAAGATAGGACCGTTCAAGATCCTCCACAAGTTTTCAGTGAATGCTTATGAGTTGGAGTTACCTCTAGGAATTGCCATTTCACCTATTTTTAATCTAGCAAATTTGTATTCCTACACAGTTGGTGATGCGGATCAAGCTTTTGGGAATATTGACCAGGATGAAGGAAAGGAACAATGGTGGCTGAAAAAAATGCCTGTGGCAGAGAGTTTAGAGGCTAAAGAGATTTTGGATACAAGTGTTGCCAAGAAGACTAGAAGGAAAGAATACTTGGAATATCTTGTGAAGTGGAAAGACCGTCATATGAAGGATTCTACTTGGATGGATGAAGAAACACTACAGAAAGCAGGTCATTCTATAGAAGATCTTATGAGCAGGAGCTCATAGAAATTGTCTTTCATAGGGAGCCTGATGCAGGTGCATTAGGCCGAGCACATGAAAATGATAAATTAATAAAGTTAGACCAAGAGCCTAGAAGTGTGATGGATTGATCACATGCCAAGGCTAGAACATTTTAAAGTTTATTTGTGAAACATGTTTGATATTTATTTAAGATTATTTAGGAACATCTGGTTAAATATATTGATTTTATAGCTAGTAGGTAGTTAGAGCTAGGGAAAATTGGTTCACATTCGCGAACTCATTTTCTTGGACAATTTCTTTTAGCTTTTGGGGAGGAGGAACATTTTGTGGACGTTTTTGGTGTGGGAGAGAGGTATGTTGTTATGTTCTCTATGTGAGATTGAAGTTAACTGAACAACATTTCTTAGACCAGTGGTTTCTTTTTATCAGCAAATTGAATTTGTAAGTGTGTGTGAGATAGTTATTTGCATATGCATTTGTGAGGTTTGTGAACTGTAATATTAATATCTAAAGATTGAAATTGATTTGGTCTTTAAATTACTGTGTTGAATGAGGAATTCATGCACTGCATTCTCTCTGTTCTTTACATTTGGATGAGACTAAAATATAGACCTAGAGAACCATATTACAGTTAATCTTTTAATCATAGTTTGCATCAAATCTTGTGTATTGGAAGGAGTCATTTACATTACAGGTTTGAGAATACAGAGCACTATGTATGAAGGCAACAGAAGAAGGGAAATTTGTAAGGGAAAACCATCATCAAACTTGCGGGTCAATTTCTAATCAAAGGAAGATGAAATTCAAAATTCCGCCATCTAGGTTTTGTGCAAAGAAGGGTCTATTTGGTAACTCGTATGCGATTTTCCAAAAAAGATAATTGGTTAGGGATTTACGAAGTGATCTTTAAACTGTTTTTTTAGAGACCACGTGACTAAAAAAATGATTTGTTTTTCCCTTGCACCAATTCCTTTGCTTACAGAAACTGAAACTAAAAAAATTTATTTGCTGTTCCCTTGCAACAACGCTTGTGTTTACAAAAATTGAAATTAAAAAAATGATTTGTTGTTCCCTTTCACCAATGCCTATGGTTTGCAGAGATAACAACAATCAGAAACTAAGATAATATAACGAAGTGATTGACTCCATTCTAAAAAAAAGAGATATAATATCTCTTCTTCTTTACTAGGAAAATAAAGATGGCTAAAATAAGAAAAAAATCTTGTACAAGAGAGTGTTGGTTAGTTTCCAAAACATCATTACCTTTGCAACACTAGAGAGTGTTGAAGATGAAAATAACTCTATTTCTCAAAATATTTGTTATCTAAACCTTCTTGAGCTTTTTAAGTTAGAAAAACTATGTTAACCTTGAATGCTTCTTTTAATGTTTTTTAGAACATTTTTAGAAAATCTAAATAATATCTCACCTTCTTAAATTCTAGTAAACTACCATAATTGTAATAAAAATTTGCATCACCATAAAACTATATTAATTATTTTTATTATTATAATATATTAGTAGCATTTGCACTAGATGTTGCAAAGGAAATACCATAAGGCATAAATTGAAGAACGCAAATACAACAAAAAAATATTTTCATAAAGAATAAAAATACTTATAATGAATTTATTATTAGATATTCCTATATATTGCACTATATATTAGCCCCACTAATTGTTTCCCTTTCTTAATGTAACCTTTCACCACTATGGTCACTATAATATCAAATACAATATGTGTCTTAACCAAAAACCATTATGAAAGTCAAAATACTTATATGTCCCATATCCCATATAAACCATAATATACTTTGATCACTCTTGGAGAATTGCAAACCCTTCCAAAATGCAACTTCTAACCACAATTACCATTAAGAAAAAACGGCATTTATTACCTTATAATCCTTAAGGGAATAACTATATTATTAAGTAAACCATAGTGCAATATGATTTTTGACACAATGAATTCTAAAAATTATGACCCCTAGTACACTCTCATCATAAACACATTGTAACTCCTAAAATGTTACAAAACATAAAACTTTAATACCTAACATGTTAACTATAACATTAAAACTATAACCTATATGTACTTAAAGTGGCTTAACATAGTGAAGGTAAAGAAGAATCAAGTGTGGCTCCTTCAAATTGAATCCCATTGAAGGGGATATAAAAATGTTGACTATTATGTAGATGATATTTTGACTATTGACATTGAGCCCAAAACCATTTTATGGGAGAATCAACCTATGGTAATGATGTTTGATGGGTACTCATAATTCTCCCATTAAATGATATAATGATGGCCTACATTTTGTAAATCATTTAAGGTCTTAATGTTGGTATCTCAAGCCCTTTTCAACTATTATGCTTTCACAACCTGAATTGTATGCATTTAAAATTTTATAGATTAGTATGTTATTTTCTAATTTAACCCTAGATGCAATAAAATTAAGGAATATATGCATTTACAATTTTAGAGATTACTAAGTTTTTTTCTAATTTAACCCTAGATGCAATAACATTAAGGAACAAATATAAGTATGCCTAGCTGGAGAAAAAGGTAAAAACATCTACTAGGGTATGTCACACCTTATTTTTATTCCTTACAAACCACCTAGATCGAGAAAAAGGCTAAGAATAGTTTCCTTTAAAACACCGTAGCTCAGAAAGCCAGGAACTAAAAGCAAAAGCCTACAAAAGAAAGAAATAAATCTTACAAAAGTAGGACACCAAAGCCTATGAAAGAAAGAAATAAATCTTACAAACATTATGATGAAGAAGGGAATTCAATACCTGTTGAGGAGATGAATAGAAGAACATGACCTCCATTTTTACTAAAATCACCACAAATATTGATAGTTACTCTAAGTACACAATGTCATTAGGATATTAATCCAATAGTAGGGTGTTCAAAAAGTCCCTTTCTCACTAACTTTCTCCCTCTTTTATAGAAATTTTCAATAGTGACACTTGGCAACTCATGCAAAAATAATTATTTTCTTTATTCCAATAATTCCTGCAATAAAAGATTTATTTTACACAAATCAAAACGAAATTTATTCTCTTCTGAATGTAACTAAAACCAGAGTAACAGAATAATAGGGTTGTTGAGCACAGAGAATGTCAGACTTGGGAACTTTACAGCTAATTACAGTATTGTTTTGGCGAGAGAAACACAAAGTCAATTACAGCAATGAGAACTAATTCCATCTCACTACAGAGCATGGTGGATATGTGAAGGAGACCCATTAATCGATGAAATGCTACATGATCA
The DNA here is from genome assembly GCA_031772625.1 of Pinus tabuliformis. NCBI lineage: Eukaryota > Viridiplantae > Streptophyta > Pinopsida > Pinales > Pinaceae > Pinus > Pinus tabuliformis. The sequence continues at coordinate 4,071,307 of CM062807.1, read as the reverse complement.
CTCTCAGTATTATATCTCCATTTCCTTCGATGCAAACAGTGGATTACTAGTCCCATATAAGAGAGACAGGTTCATATATGCCACAGGGACAACCCTTAACATAAGGCTACATTGAAAAAAATTATAAGCGGCCATTGAAACCCTCTTGAGGATACTAATAAACATGAGTTGCATTTGAGCCCTGAACTTCTGCAAAATAAAAAATTCCCAGACTTTTATATCAAAGTTAAATCATTTTTTCTCAATAGGTGATTTTCCAAAGATGGGTGTCAGATAAAAAGCAGCAGTTGCTCTTAAAAACCCTAAGATGTTCTTTACCAAAGGCTCCCTATCTGAAGTTCTCCCCACAATTGGAACTATCCCAAACAAAGCAAATAACAATAGCCACAAAGGAGAATGAAGAACAACCCACTGCCATGAACCCTCCACTCTACCCTGAGGGCTAAGCAAGGTAGCAAACCCAAACACACAACCCCCAGCAATGGACGTCGCAAGTGTTAAAAAGTACAGGTCATTTGTCAAACCAGGCACGTTATTGCATCCCTCTTCCCTAACAATGCATTGCTTAATGGCATCAATTGTATTCAAAATGGCTGCCTGATAGCCCTCTTCCGATACAAAAAACTGATTCCCATACCTGGACTGCAGCTCACCGAAGAATTGATGAGGAAGCCTAGAACCCACTGTTAATCTTGTGCCGAAATTCAAGATCTTTGGGGAAGAGATGTCCCCTACTATAATAACAGTCCTGTCATTAGGGCACCATAGGACCCTGAAGGATTTATCTGAAGGAGATGGGGATGGCCTAGACCTTGTAAGGATTCTCGTTTTCCGCTCTGACTTGTCTTTCAAAGCCTGCAACTCTTGTGAAATCGTCACTGCTTGGGCTGGAGATAAAACCTTGGCTATGTCAATAACATTGGTGAAGTTGTTGGGTAGCTGAAGGTCTAGGACTTTTATTGCTTCTAGCTCTTTTGAGGCCATGTTGGATTGAAAGTCTGAGTTCAAGATTTAGGTAATTGCTAAATATGGTGTCAACTGCACTTGTTGAATCAGAAAGGTGAACAAGAGCATGGATTCCATTGACAGATTTTGCTTACCCACATCCTTGAGAATGTTTCTTTTGTGCTGTGCATATATCAACTGAGAAATACCAAGGTTTTTGAAGGTGATCTAAAAGGGGTTGAAGTTGTGGGTTATTGAATCGGGTGTACATTGACTGACAGAGTATGAGTGTTTTATGCGATTAAAGGTGGGCTTGTAATTGAAAATGGAGAGGAAAGAGAATGACTTAAAAGAGATAATGCAGTAGGAACTAAGTGGCATTTTAACTTGGGATGGAGAAAGACTCGAAATGCTCTTGATGGTTGCTTGTTGAGGCTTGAGCTTGAGTTGCCATGAGACATTGGAGATGGGTCTAATCATGAAAGACCAAATGCACCAAAAATCTGAGCCACCTGATTCCACCTGTAAGGCCAGGCACACACCAGAATGAACCAGTAGAGTTTTGTAAGATTACTCAAAGATGGACGAATACTTCCTGATAAATCATTTGAATTCATGTCCATACCAAAATCAACGAGGATTCAAAGTGTTATGTTCATTGAAAATAATCTATGACATCCAACTGAATATTTGATAAACAGGAATATTTTTGGTGGAATTTTACAAAGTGCAATGGTGTTTGAATTTTAATATAAAAGAGAATTTTTATACACGCTGTTACCCAGGATCAAAACAATTGACATTCTGAAGGGAAAACTATTTTCTTAATGTGATTAGGTTGATAATCAAAATTAAATTCTTTGTCTTTTGTTGGGAGAGACGCTTTGTAATTAATGTACTAATTCTATTTAACGTTAACCATCTCCATAATGTGATTAAGGTAAAATAATCAATTATTTACCAAATTATTAAATTTCTAAACTAATTCTCTTTAATGATAACCACCTCCATAATGTAATTAAGATAAAATAATCAATTATTTACCAAAGCATTACATGTCAATCTTACTGCATTCATCATTTAAACTTGTTTAGCCCAAAAACTTGATTAAATAAAATATTTTTTGAAAAAGAATGTGTCAACTTATCACAAAAATGTACTCAGGTAGCCCATCTAATAGAACCGATCTATCTACCGTTTGGCAGGTAACTGGCCTATTGCTTCAAAGAGAGCATTGACATGTCGATTCACATAGTGCTTTGTTTGAAGGCCGATTCACATAGCACTTTGTGTGAAGGCACTTAATAGTGCTCAACAAATAGTAGAACCAGCCCAACGTTGCAGAGGTATCGATATTGAAACAGTATGCACAAACCCATCTGATCTATCTACCGTTTGACAACTAATAGCCTATAGGTTATAGAGAGCATTGGCATGCCGATATTGTGTGAAGGCACTTATTAGTGCTCATCCAATAGCAGAAGAAGCCCAATGTTACATAAGTATCTATATTGAAACAATGTGCAGAAACCCTTTACACAAAATTTACGACAAGAATGGGAGTTACAAAACAAACCCTACGCTACAGAGACCTGCCATCAAAACACCCCATCCAGAGGACCATTAAGAATACTAGAACCAAAATTAAAGTGTTTATATGTGACATCAGAAACCAAAACTATTTCGTGAAACTGCATATTTAGGTCATTTTTAAAAACACTACAAATTCGCAACCTGGGAAAAAACCACCATGAGATAGTAAAACCATATAGTGCATATTCAAATTGCAATTATAGACGTATTAGAACCAGATTTTCTGCTTCGAAACAACTCATCGAGAGCAACAGAGATCCAGATCAAAAACCAGACAGAGTTTACAGACTAGCAATTGTCCTAAAAGGTATAAAGAAAGGCCGATAGGATTATTAAATTGGAATTGTTGAATTTTTCTAGAAGAGATGTTGGTTCAAGCCTAACGAATGAGCAATTTGAGTTGGCTAAAGGCTTTCTAATTGTTTTTTATTATGGTAAAGTTATATTGATAATTCATTAGTTTTACATTCAAAATCTTGAAGGAATTTGAAGAGTAGGTATAGAATTGTTTTGTGGGATTTGATCCCAAAATCATTGAGTTGTAAATACATACTCAATGAAATGTTAATTGGTTGAAACCCTGCACAAATGTTTGATATAAGCAAATAAGCATAAAAGGTTGAAAGGCTTGATTGGTTTGTGAAAACCTTGTTTTCTTGGACTAGATCATTGTGCAGTTACTTTTATTTAGATGTTTTGTTTATTTATATTACAAGGAACACATTGAATGTCTTATTTCATTTTAGACTAAGTTAATTACCCAAAATCAAGAGGTTAGGTTAATTACCCAAAATTAAGAAACCTGTATAGATGGCCAAGCATATACGAAGCTTGCTAGTGACCAAGGCTATAACCACCATGACTATCCCATACCAATATATTTCATTGAAAACCATAACTGTATATTACATTTACAAAGTCAATCAGAGTATTAGAAAACATGTTGATATATTGCTATTAAAAAGTTAATTCCATTAGAAACCATGATATTATCGGATGCCTTCAAGTACTTACAAGCGATTGCTGCCACAAATCATCAATGTCGTCGGTTGTGAGCAGAGCTCCTCTGAGCACACAGAAGTCAAATGAGGTGAGAATACGGTTAGGGGTAAGGTGGTTACGACCATAACTAACCCAAGCTGATGAGAAACCCGAAATAATGATGCATGTGGGAAACAAATGTCAAGCGGAAAGAGGAAAATTTGTGCCCGATGTCAAACAGCAGAATATCCAGATGTCAATCAGAGAATGAAAGTGTAGACGACTATGTTCATTCATAGGAAGGCTTCCATGTGATGGAACCCTGAAGTATGCACGAGTTCAAGGTCGAGGAGTAGAGTGCTGTCAGATGAAGGATGAGAAAAGATCCAGAAATGATAATAGAAGTAAAGGAGAGGAGGCTGTGTTAATCTAGTATATTACTTAATTGGGTGAACTTCCAGCGATTTGTTTGAATGTGTGGGGCTAATGCAAAGCAAGCACTATTCAATTTTGAAATTACCCTTTAAAACAGTGTTGATAAAATTGCCAATTTTTCTCTTGGTGATTTTTCCTTTTTCCCATATTTTTGACAATTTTTGTTGATTTTCTAGACAATTTTTGCTGATTTTTCTAGATTTTGAAAAATCTAAAATATTCTTAACAATTTTTGCTGATTCTTGAAAATCTAAAATATTCTTCCGACCAAAACGAAGAGAGGATTTGGATCCCTAATAAAGACAAGGTGAGAACTTGGGTCCCTATGAAACTCTCCAAACACAAGACAAGTTGAGAATTTGGTTGCCTCGTAAAGCCAAAAAGGTGAGAATTTGGGTCTCATAAAGACAAGGTGAACACAAGACAAGGTGAGAATTTAGGCCCTTAGGTCCTTCATAAAAAGAAGGTATTAAATCCTTCAGACCAAAACGAGGTGAGAATCCTCCCAGAACAAAACGAAGTGAGGATTTGGACCCCTCAGAAAGACAAGGTGAGAACTTGGGTCCCTCAAAACAAGACATCGTGGGTCCCTACTAAAGACAAGTGAGATCTCGGGTACCTATGGAACTCTCCCAAGTGAAGCTGAGCCCCTCTAGAACACTCCCAAGACAAGGTGAGAACTTGGGTCCCTGAGATCTCGGGTCCCTATGGAACTCTCCCAGGTGAAGCTGAGTCCCTCTAGAAGAACTCGGGTCCCTGATAAGCACAAGCATAGAGTTAGGTTTGAGCTGAGCTCTTAACTTGGAACTCTCCCAGGTGGAGCTGAGTCCCTCTAGAACGATCCCTGATAAGCACAAGCATAGAGTTCTGTTTGAGCTGAGCTCTTAACTTGTTTCCAGTTAAAAATACTGCCTTGATTGTTTAGAGTCTTAGACATTCCTGACTCTAAAAAGGCATACGACATGAACAACATAGCCATAGGGGTTAGGGTTATGTTTGAAAAATATCGTCTTGATTGTTTAGACATTCTTGGCCCTAATAAGGCATATGAGATGAACATTTTTGGTGTTGTGGCAATCAACATGAACAACATAGGTGTAGGGTTAGGGTTATGTTTGAAAAATACTGTCTTGATTGTTTGGAAAGACCTGTCCCTAAAAGGGCATACGAGGAGATGAAAATTTTTGGTGCTGTTGTTTTTTCAATATATAACAACATTAACTTGTGTTATTTTATAGCATCGGACTAAAACTCAGATGTAAGTAAAAGAATGAACCCAATCCTCCGCGCAGGATGACAACACGTATATAGTGTGGATGAATCACAGCTCTTCTGAATTTTATGTCTGTAAAGGACACATAAGAAGATCATATAATTTTTTATATATCATGTAGAGGCCAACTGAAGAATATCCCATCACATACATGCTACTTTCTATTGTTCAAGTAAATATCAATGCCCAAATTGTGAACAGTTGCCGAACATCAAACTGACCCTAGATGTTAAATGTATTGCAGAGTTTTTCTAAGAAAATGCAAAGGCTAGTAAAAATACAACTACTATTTTCAAAGAATGGTACGTGTAGATTTATAAGAGGAGGAAAAATAAGAATGGTACATACAAATTTATAAGGGGAAAATAGAAAATTTTCCAAGCATATAACCTCTTCCCTAATAGTTAACAAACGCCATGAAGAAAAACATGTAGGACAGGATTCACCTTTTCAGGCATTGAAATACAAGACGCCAAGAAAAAAGAGAGCATGAGATAGTATAGAAATTAGATAAATTAAGCATAGCCAAAAAAATTATACATGTACAGAGACAAGTACAGAATGCACCTGAAACAAGTCAGAAATGTAATTAAGATTGTTAAAAATCACCAACCCAATGGAAACGGACATAAATGTTGTAGCCAAAACTTTGAATGCCGACTGACCAATTATACAAGGAAGAATCTTCAAAGACAGGAATTGCCTGCTTACTGAAAGATGGTGAAATGCAATGAGATGCATGGATCTATTATGGAATTTAATTTTGTTTTGGGCATTGCAAGGAAGCCCTAAGATACATGACTGAGTTTCATAACCAAATAGTAGTGTTCTGGAAATACAATATGAGGTACTGGATTTCAAATTACATATTATAGATCTGATCAAATAGAAACATGTACCTACAACAAGAAACAAAATAGGCTCTAACTTCAACACCATGTAGACCTGTTAGGAAATAATCCAGTTCGGAATAGAATATAAAGGTTTACAAAGAATGGCTACAAGAATTTATGGATATTCACAACAGTCATGCATCCTAGAGGTTCCTTGCAAAGAGAGAATCATCAAAGGAAATCAATAAAATACAATAAGCATCCTTTCATATATCTATCTCAGAAACTTAACCATGAGACTGGTCACCTAAAAAAGACCCTCTGAGCAAATTGGAGGCTGTTGTGCCCAATTTTGTCTTGATTAAGTGACCTCTGCTTCCGCATAGCACATGAGTTGATACTCTAATGACTCTGTCATCCCCAAGCTGAAGAGACCTGCTCTGATCATCCTCTCATGTTGTCTGTGAACCACCATCAACAGCAACGATTAGAGAGGGTCTTTTTTTCTAAACCTGACAGACACTTTTGGATGTTACTTATTTACACCTTTTCACCTTTAATTTTATAAGGCTAGGGAAACCGCTGGCAATCGTCACAAGACCTTCATCATATATTGGGAAATTTTTAATGCATAGCTTCTTCAATGCTATGAACTTACCTAAAATACAAGACATCTCCTTGCCCCCAACAATATCACTGTTGCAGAGTTCCATTCTTTCCAGCACAGGGCAATTGGAAGCCAAGGCACTCAAACTCTCAACCAAAATAACAATGCCCATCAAGACAAGTTGTTGCATCTAATGAGATTTGTTTGCAATGGATAGTAACCCTTCCTCCCCAATTCTTTTGGACTTTCCACTATTAAGGTACACCTTTCTCAGTTTCCTACATTCATTTGCAACTGCATAAATACCTCGATCAGGTCAATCAGACACCCTGCTCATATGAAATACTTCCTGCTTTGAGCACTTTCAAACAACTATCAAACCTCTATCACCTAAATGCATGTTTTCAATTTGCAATTCCATCTGTTGTTGCAAGTTTCTAGTGCTGATTTCCAAAAATTGATCCCAAGACCCTGAATTCTATGATAAAATGAGCGTCCTTAGACACTTGGATCCCGATAATAGTGGGGCAAATAGCTCCCCGTTATAAAGATCTTTAAGGCACAATATTTGTAGCTTACCTTGCCCTGGCCCTATTCTTTCTGTTTGAACATCTAATCTTCTAAATCTTTTAGTTGTAAGATCCTCCAGTTTGTTGCAATTCTTAAGTATTGAGCTCCAACCCTTGACTCCAAATCCACATTACCCGCATGAAAATTTCTTAATAGGACCACATACAAGTGAGAAGGACTCTAGACCCTCATCAATAATCTCAATGCATCCCTTCAGTTTGAGATGACTGAAACTCTTTCCAATTAAAGAAAGTGCCTTGTTGTCAATACTGGGAAATTTTCTGGAGCATTTCAGAGCCAGAACAGTCGCATGTTCAAATCTAGTGATCAAGGCTGGAAGCAAGGAGAAAAGCTCAGTTCGAACAAGGAGAACTAAGAGTTTCCTACTTTTCGATTCAATGCGGTGCCATCTACTGCAGACTAGGGAGCAAGCATTTCAATCTTCGTTTGTGAGCTTCTAGAAAATCGAGGCCAAGCATTCATCTAGTAAATATACAATGAGATCCTACTTTGGATACACACCAAACTGTTTGGTCTCGTTATTCTCCAGAAAATGGGCCATTGGCGGAGGAGCTAAAGAAGAGCTGGATTGACCCATCATACCTAAGAAGTCAATCAGAAAATATTCAATTATCTTAAGAATAAGTTTATGGGTTAAAAAATAGAAGGAAACAAACAAATTTGATCTGAAATTGTGCTTGACCAATTCTAGAACACTCCCAAGACAAGCTGAGAACTTGGGTCCATGAGATCTCGGGTCCCTATGGAACTCTTCTAGGTGAAGCTGAGTCCCTCTAGAAGAACTTGGGTCCCTAATAAGCACAAGCATAGAGTTAGGCTTGAGCTAAGCGCTTAACTTGGAACTCTCCCAGGTGGAGCTGAGTCCCTCTAGAACGATCCTTGATAAGCACAAGCATAGAGTTTTGTTTGAGCTGAGCTCTTAACTTGTTTCCAGTTAAAAATACTGCCTTGATTGTTTAGAGTCTTAGACATTCCTGACTCTAAAAAGGCATACGACATGAACAACATAGCCATAGGGGTTAGGGTTATGTTTGAAAAATACCGTCTTGATTGTTTAGACATTCCTGGCCCTAACAAGGCATATGAGATGAACATTTTTGGTGCTGTGGCAATCAACATGAACAGCATAGGCATAGGGTTAGGGTTATGTTTGAAAAATATTGTCTTGATTGTTTGGACATTCCTGTCCCTAAAAGGGCATACAAGGAGATGAACATTTTTGGTGCTGTTGTTTTTTCAATATATAACAGCATTAACTTGTGTTATTTTATAGCATCGGACTAAAACTCAGATGTAAGTAAAAGAATGAACCCAATCCTCCACGCAGGAAGACAACACATATATAGTGTGGATTAATCACAGCTCTTCTGAATTTTATGTCTGTAAAGGACACATAATAAGATCATATAATCTTTATATAGCATATAGAGGCCAACTGAAGAATATCCCATCACATATGTGTTGCCTTCTATTGTTCAAGTAAATATCAATGCCCAAATTGTGAACAGTTGCCGAACATCAATCTAACCCTAGATGTTAAATGTATTACAGAGTTTTTATGAGCAAATGCAAAGGCTAGTAAAAGGACAACTACTATTTTCAAAGAATGGTACGTGCATATTTATAAGAGGAGGAAAAATAAGAATGGTACATACAAAGTTATAAGAGAAAAAATAAGAAAAGTTTCCAAGCATATAACCTCTTCCCTAATGGTTAACAAATGCCATGAAGCAAAACATGTATGATAGGATTCATCTTTTCAGGCATTGAAATACTAGAGGCCAAGAAAGAAGAGAGCTTGAGATAGTATAGAAATTAGATAAATTAAGCATAGCCAAAAAAATTCCACATGTACAGAGACAAGTGCAGAATGCACCTGAAACAAGTCAAAAATGTAATTAAGATTGTTAAAAGTCACCAACCCAATGGAAACAGACCTAAATGCTGTAGCCAAAACTTTGAATGACGGCTCACCGATTATACAAGGAAGGATCTTTAAAGACGGGAATTGCCTGCTTACTGAAAGATGGTGAAATGCACTGAGATGCATGGATCTATTCTGGAATTTAATTTTTTTTTGGGCATTGCAAGGAAGCCCTAAGGTACATGACTGAGTTTCATAAACAAACAGTAGTGTTCTGGAAATATAATATGAGGTACTGGATTTCAAATTACATGTTATAGATCTGATCAAACAGAAACATGTACCTACAACAAGAAACAAAATAGGCTCTAACTTCAACATCATGTAGACCTGTTAGGAAATAATCCAGTTCGGAATAGAATATAAAGGCTTACAAAGAATGGCTACAAGAATTTCCAGATATTCACAACAATCATGCGTCCTAGAGGTTCCTTGCAAAGAGAGAATCGTCAAAGGAAATCAATAAAATACAATAAGCATCCTTTCATATATCTATCTCAGAAACTTAACCATGAGACTGGCCACTAGAAAAAGACCCTCTGAGCAAATTGGAAGCTGTTGTGCCCAATTTTTGTCTTGATTAAGTGATCTTTGCTTCCGCATAGCACATGAGTTGATTCTCTGATGACTCTGTCATCCCCAAGCTAAAGAGACCTGCTCTGATCATCCTCTACTGTTGGTTGTGAACCACCATCAACAACAACGATTAGAGAGGCTCTTTTTTTCTGAACATGATAGACAGTTTTGGATGTTACTGCTTTACACCTTTTCACGTTTAATTTTATAAGGCTACGGCAGTCGCTGGAAATCGTCACAAGACCTTCATCAGATATTGGGAAATTTTTAATGCATAGCTTCTTCAATGTTATGAACTTACCTGAAATACAACACATCTCCTTGTCCCCAACACTATCACTGTTGCAGAGTGCCATTCTTTCCAGCACAAGGAAATTGGAAGCCAAGGCACTCAAACTCTCAACCGAAATAGCAATGCCCATCAAGACAAGTTCTTGCATCTGATGACATTTGTTTGCAATGGACAGTAACCCTTCCTCGCCAATTCTTTTGGACTTGCCACTATCAAGGTGCACCTTTCTCAGTTTCCTACATCCATTTGCAACTGCATAAATACCTCGATCGGGACAATGAGACACCCTTCTCATATAAAATACTTCCAGCTTTTAGCACTTTGAAATAGCCATCAAACCTTTATCACCTAAATGCATGTTTTCAATTTGCAATTTCGTTAGTTGTTGCAAGTTTCTAGTGTTGATTTCCAACAACTGATCCCAAGACCCTGAAGTCCGTGATAAAATGAGCATCCTTAGACACTGGGATCCCGATAATAGTGGGGCAAATAGATGCACATTATAAAGATCTTTAAGGCACAATATCTATAGCTTACCTTTCCCTGGCCCTATTCTTTGGATTTGAACATCTAATCTTATAAGTCTTTTGGCTGTAAGATCTTCCAGTTCATTGGAATTCTTAAGTATTGAGTTCAAACCCTTTGCTCTAAATCCACATGACCCGCATGAAAATTTATTAATAGGACCACATATAAGTGAGAAGGACTCTAGACCCTCATCAGTAATCTTGATGCATCCCTTCAGTTTGATCTTCTTGAGATGAGTGAATCTCTTTCCAATTAAAGAAAGTGCCTTGTTATCAATACTGGGAAATTTTCTGGAGCATTTCAGAGCCAGAACAGTGACATGTTCAAATCTAGTGATCAGGGCTGGAAGCAAGGAGGAAAGCTCAGTTCGAGCAAGGAGAACTAGACGTTGCCTGCTTTTCAAATCAATGCGGTGCCATCTACTGCAGACTAGGGAGCAAGCATTTCGATCTTCGTTTGTGAGCTTCTAGAAAATTGAGGCCAAGCATTCATCCGGTAAATATACAATGAGATCCTGAACTGGATACACACCAAATTGTTCGACCTTGTTATTCTCCAGAAAAAGGCCCATTGGTGGAGGAGCTAAAGAAGATCTGGATTGACCCATCAAACCTAAAAACTCAATCAGAAAATATTCAATTAGCTTAAGAATAAGTTTATGGGTTAAAAAACAAAAGGAAACAAACAAATTTGATCTGAAATTGCGCTTGACCAATTCTTAACCGCCTAACAAAGGGAAAGCTGGATATTTTCGGCAAAAACCTAAATTCTGAGACTTGAGGTAACAGTTCCTAACAGTCCAACAAATGAAAACCAAGAATTTTTATATGGTGAATCTCGAGGAGAAGCCCGTGCAAACTCCGGCAGCGAGAGAGATTGAGGTGCTGGAGATTTGTTAAGAACCCAAAAGAATCAAGCAGCGACTTCATATCTGGGCATCTTACGTGTAGGTATTGCAGTGAGGACAAATGACAGAATTCCTCTGGTAAAGTTTTGAGATGAATCAAATCTGACATACAAGTCACCACAATCTTTTGGATGTGCTTCATCTGTCCAATGGACTTTGGGAACATTGAAAGAGGAGCATAAACATGTAGCTCCCGCAACTCCAGAGGTGCTTGCCATGCAATATTTATCTGGGCATCTTACGGTAGCCACGAGAGCCACCGCCTCCACCACCACCCCCGTTTCCTCTGGACTGGGTTGTATTAATGGTGATGCTCCTCCCATCAAGCATCTTTCCATTCATTACGTCGATGGTGTCCCTCATCGATTGCTCATCGTTGAAGGTCACGAAGCCGAATCCATGGGATCTACCAGTTTCCCGATCACTTATAATCTACAGAAAACAAATCCAGAGACAAACCCTCAGAAAAGAACTTTATTCGTCAAACCTAAAACCCCGAAGTAAACCCTAGTTTTGAGAAACCCTCAGAAAATGATTAAATCTGTGAAAATTCAAAACCCCAAAAGCAAACCCTAATAAAACCTATCAAATTCAAACCCCAAAAATAATAAACCCTAATTATGACAAAATGGACATGACCATGAGAATTCGAGAGATTAATACACAAATAATGGCTTTACCTTGGATTCCACGACTTCGCCATAGGGGCTGAAAGCCTCCTGTAGGCTTCTGTCATTAGTAGACCATGCAAGACCTCCAACGAAGGCTGAAGTTTAAGAAAACTTAACAAAACAAGAGAGAGCAAGAAACCACTAACATAGGACCAGACCTAGGACCAGAACAGAAAACGAACAAAACCAATACGAACTAGGGACAGACCGCCCGATAAACGAGTGAGAAAGTAGGGTTTGGGCTAGACAGGAATGGCGCACGCTAATTTGGGCCTTAGATTTGGAGTGAGGCATCACAAGTGTAAACCTTTTCTGCAACGAATTGGTAACCACCTTGATCAAACGACTAAACCTTTTGCAATCGTCTAACATATAATCTTGTACAGAGAGGTTTTCAGAGAGGCGAGTTGATTTTAAAGGGAAACGCCTTACGGCGTAATTATAATCATTTATAAATTTTTATTTAATATTATAAGTAATATATTTTAATATATTTTAATATTATAAGTAATATTTAATATATTGTAATATGAAAATATAATAACCATAATCATATTAAAAATAGATTTAATCATATTAAAAATAGATTTATCGCATATGATTATATATATAGATATTCTTTAAACGTTTGATTACATAGAACTTAACATTTAATACGGTACCCACACAATTCAGTGAACCCTACAACGTAAATGTGTGATCCTCGTTACAGTCTCAACACCATCCATGGTGAATATTCATCTGTTTGATCTTTCTAGATCAGCACTTAACTCTTTTGTAAATGCAATAAAGGGACAAAGCCTGGCCAGTCCATGAAGCATTCACGCTGGTTGCTGAAAAGCCATCACAATATTTGATACGCAATGTGTGTGTGATTGCTTTGAATTGCAGTTAATTATTCTCCATTAAAATTTATTTTATATATATATATATATATATTAATTTTATTTAGAATTAATTGAATTTTTTTTAGAATTTTAATTTTTAGATTTGTGATGGCAAGAATTTCAGTATTTTAAATAATTTCTAAGAAATCAATTTTATTTATATTTTGAAAAATAATTCTAAAAAAGAAAATATTATAATCTTATTAAAAATTTATAAAAAATAAAAATATTTAATAATTAAAATATATTTTCTTTTCTTTTATTTTAATGTCTAATGAGACCAATAAAATAACTTAAAATATATAAAAATATATATTTTAAGGAATACAAAAAAATAAAAATAAAAATAATAATTAAATTACGCTTTACTCTATTTTAATGTGAAATGACAAAACCGAAAATAGCTTTAGCTTTTTCAAGTTTACGTTAACATAGAAGTACATGTCATATTTCTTTTACAGGAGAACGTATAGATAGAGAGCAATAGTTGGCCTCAAAACGTTCAACACTCTTTGAGGTAGAATCCTACTGTCTCATTTGTACTGCTAGTAATAGGGTACACTAAATGAATGAGAGTTAATTGCCTATAACAATACTTATATCCTATATCATCCAATTTTAAAAAACGCACTTACAAACTTACATAACAGAATTTTGATGTGAACACCTATTGACACTGGTTATAGGTATGAGCAGGGACTCTGCAACTTATCTTGGGCTCCGGCTTATGAGGTGTTTTTAGAATGTTATAAAAACATTTCATAACATTCTATGTAAAACGTTGTCTGACATAGGTGGATATATAAGCTTTCTTTTTCTCATAACGCACTTCTTTGAGTAGATATATGAAGTTTTTCACCGTCGTTAATGTCCATGTAACAATTATTTCGGAATCTCAATATCTATATCTACTCTTAAAAATGGGGTTAACCTATGGAAGAAACTTGGATAACGTGGATGATATAATTCTTATCATTATTAAATCATGTTACATATGATTGCGTCATTTGACATCAATATTTTATGTTGTAACGATTAAAACTCAGATACAAAAATTATTATTAAACCCTCCCAACCAACCGAAATAATATCCATTGACAATATCCACACCTGCTCATTATAACAACCGCTCATAAATAGTAAATCCAAAAGAAATTACAAATACTTTCAACACGCACGAATTACGTATTAACCAAGCTAGATAATATGATGGAAATAAATAATCGACGGCTGCACAATACCATCACTACTATCATCCAATCACCCGTTTCAGAAAATTTTCAAAGTACGTTCTATAAACAATTCCCACCTACGAAATGCAGATTTCAACGGCTTATTTGAATATATAGGATATTATTATATTTTATTTTTTACAGCCATTTAAATATTAAAATTTGTGGAGGTATATATACTTTATTAAATAAAATACATATTTTTTTATTATTAAATTTATTTAAAATTAATTTAACATTAATAATTTTTAAATTAAATTATTTATTTAATCTCTCATCATTACATAATTTTCCAAATTAAATTTACAATTTAATATAGTTATTTATTAGATCTATTTTAACTTCAAATATACTAAGTGCTAACAGATATTACTTTTCGTTTAACTCTAAAAAAATTGCATGTTAAGAGATTTGATTTTTCTAGGCTTTTTGAGATCTAAGGTTAGGATGGATATAGACTAGTTTAATTCCCCCTTTAAATAAGTTGTATTCCACATGAATACTATGAGTCAATAACATGGTTTCTTAATGATGGGTCATTTTAATTTTTATTATTATTTTATTTTTATAGGGTTTTTTTTTTATATTATTATGATTGAATTAAAATATTTACATTATATTATGTTAAATCTCTACCATATTAAGTTAAAGATCAAAGATTAATCATTCAAATTTAATATTCCAAATTTGCAAATATATTAAAATAAAATTGGAAATGATTCATTATTAAACATCTTTATTAGCTTTGTATTTTATTTTCTTTAAATAATTTAATATTACTTTTTAAATGCTTTAAATATTTTTATAAAATGCATCCTAATTTTTTACTATAAATATTAATTAATTAATTATATATATATATATATATATATATATATATATATATATATATATATATATATATATAACAGTCAGACTTTTGGAACACTTGAATTGCGGAAAGTTCACAACTTAAACTCAATTCAACCAAATCATTTTAGAATAGAAAATTTTCATTAAACAAAATGTTGGAAAATCCTAAAACACACACACATATAAAAAATAAAATTTAATTGTACAAATTTGAAATATATGTCAATATCTTTATGTTGTAATAAACCCTTATGGTTTAATTATTATTTTTAGTATTAGTAATTATTTTAACTAACACCACCACATGAATAAATGTGATTGATATATTTTATAGACTTATATTATAAATCTACCATTATAGTGACAAAATACATTAACCAAATAAATAAAGTAACAATCTGTCAAAAAAATATAAAGTTAAGTCACCCACATATAAAAGCTACTTATATTCATGTTTTTGCACAATTAAGTTGCCCACATATTAAAACTACTTATATTCATGTTTTTCTTTTCCACTTAGTGATTGGCATGGATAATTTTTAACTATTATAATAATCCACTTAGTGATTAACATAAATAACTTTTTAACCCTGATAATAAGAATTAATCTAAAAAGGCTTGTGTATCCTTAGTGTATACAATGTAGTCAGCATAATTTTGAGTTTTCGAGCCCATAATTAAGGTGGTGCTCTAAGGTTGTGACACTTTTACGCTTTGGTTTATATGCATAACAAATATTTAATTTCTTGGCGATGAAACTTAAGAATTTTACTGCTATGCGCTTGTTCCAACCAAACTGTAAGGCCTTCGTGAGCGAAGTGCGACGGGCACCGGCGACTCATGCACGAGAGCAGGTGCGCGGGCGGGCGCACGGGCGCGCGGACAAAGTGTGCGACGGGTGCGACACTTGTGCGGAGGAAATGCGACAATCCTACGACACTATGCGACATAAAATGCGACGATAATATAAACACATAATTCGACTAAGTGTGGGAGCGTATCACACATATATGCGATGGAGAAAATACTTGAAGCCGACTTGCAAGTAAGGTTCTGGGCGCATGTATGGTGGTTTGGGGGTCGGCCAAGGGGCTGCACACCCCCTGTAAACCCACATGTGAAAACTAGTTAAAGAGCATATATATAAGATATGCGTTGATTCATTTTGGAGCACACACTTCGCACTTGGAAGAAGTACGCATAAGGTAGAGGGTAAAGTAGTGCGCAGAAAAGAGGTAGTGCGCATACCTCATGCGCAGATCTTAGAAGGTGCACTCAAGGTCTCTCTTGTAACCGGTTGTGGATTGGGCAAGGTGTGCCTGGGTGAATTTCTATGGTGCGGTTATTGGTGTTAGACTTGGCAAGGATTCTTGGTGGCTCGGGTGAGCACCGTCCTTCGTGCAAGAGATGCACAAGATGTTGTAAAGGCAGGTTTGCCTCCCTATTATAAGATTTGGTTAAGTGTGAGACTTGGTTCGGCCAAGACACACTGTTGTGTTGTAAATCTGATATTCTTAATAAAATTGTCGGGTAGACTCACATTACGGGGAGTTGCCCCTCCCCTTTATACTTGTTGCAATTGTTGATGTTCTTGGTTAATTGCATGATGATAATGAATGAGTATGGGCTTCATTAAGTATAAATGATAATTTCTTTTACTTAGTTGCGAAACACAAGCTAAGTATGTTAATGTGAAAGTAGGCGTAGTCCACAAATGTTGGTATTGGTGAAAAGAACGCGTTCGGTGGTGCCACACCTTGCTACAAGCGGTTGGAAGACTACCGCAGGTGTAGGGGCGTGACAGTTGGTATCAGAGCTTCGGTTCGGTGAAGCTGTTGAGCAAGGTTTGCTCGTGAAGGTTTGAAGTTGATGACAGGTGATATTGAGACTTGAACAAGGTTTAGGTGTTGAAGCATTTGAAGGTAGTTTCAAGACTCGGTTTGAGCAGGGTTGCTCGTGACAGTGGAAGCAGGTTTAGCAGAGGTGAAGCTTAGTGCTGGGCCAAGCTGAACGACAAGGCATGGCAAGTTTGGGAGAAGGTGAAGGGAAGCTCTTGCTTACCTTATACAGGTTGAAGAGGTTGAAGGAGGAGAAGCCCTAGATCCGGAAGGAACTTGAAGTCTTGGAGAAGGCTGTTGAAGATGAACTTCTTCAACTTGGTTGGACAATGGAGCAAGATGAAGTTGCAGATTGTGCTGACCAGGAAGAGGAAGCCATGATGATTGAGGATGTTGCAGACATGACCATGATGGAGGATGAACTTGAGGATGATCAAGTTGGACCAGGATCGTGCAGTTTGTAGACATGGATGAATGAGGAAGAGCCTCATGATGATGATGAAGTAAGTATTGGTACTTGTGTTTCATTTGGGCATTTGGTAGATGGACCGTATGCAGGGAAGGGCAAAGCCAGTTTGCCTATGCTAGGGAGGATCTCACCATGGATGACTATGATGGAACCTTGTATGGAGAAGCAAGGATTGTTGATTGTTGCAGGACTTGTTGGGGTTGTTTGTGACCTTATGGTAGAAGGTACAAAGGCCCTTGACAAGGGTGGAACTTGATGATCATTGTGGATGATTGGGTCATGCTTTAGCCACATGGAGATTGGCTAAGTGCCCGGCATGACTCATGGACAGGTTGAGGAGGGCACACATTTGATGATGCTTGGGTGGACTTCTCATGGCCGAGACCAAGGCATAGTCTTGGTGGACACTTTGGTGGAGGAGCTATGATGGAGGGACTCATGACATGATGATATGGTTAGGTGACCGAGTTCACTAAACCGAAGATTGAAGACTTGGGTGAGGATGACCGATGGTTGTGATGAGTCTACTTGGTTGGACTACATGGACAGCTTAGTCATGGACATCAGGTTGGAGGCATGGGGCATGGCAGTCTTATGCAGGGACATTATGTGGGAGCACTTGTAGAGGTGTCATGGACATCCAATGAGGAGTGCCAAGGCAGGGATGTTGTGCAGATAGATTTGCTGGTGTGACATGGAGACTTGTTACTTATGAGCCGATGGAGAGGTTGTACACTCTTGTACAACAAGGCCATGGACTTGGACGGAGTTGTGAGCAGATTAGGGAGCATTCGTACTACATGGAGATGTTGGTTGGAGATGACTTGTGGAGCTCATGATGACATGAGATTGTTGTGACTTTTAGGGACTTCATACATGGTGGACTTAGAGGATTTGATGCATTGAGGAGCTGAGGTCAAGGGACTTTGATGCAGTATGGGATGCATACTTTCAAAGTACATGTATGGGCATGGCTTGGAAGAGTGACTTGATGTAGAGGATCGATATGAGACACTTTGAAGTGATGGAGTTACAACGATGATGATGATGCCTTGGTGGCTGCACTTGGGCATGGGTTGAGCCGAGACTCAACTACTTTTCACACATGATGATGTTGGGATAGATGTGGCTGATTTCATATAGCACATTGACACCAAACATCATGGACAGCATGTTGCAGATGAGGTGGATGGAGTTCCATGGACCTGAGCATGGATTATGGAGATAGATTCTTGATGAGTCGAGGATGTGACAGGATGTTTTGAGAAATGAATGATGGTGGCATGAGGATGTTCACTCTCATGGATTGAGTGTGGCAGTTGGACTGGCCATCCGACTAGTTCAAACATGGGGTCGCGAAGTGTACAGAGATGTGTTGGCATCGTGTTGGAGTATCATGGCAGTAGTTCACATGGGGACACATGATGAAGACAGGAGGTCAGTAATCATGGATCGAGATGACATCTGATGAAGAGCATACCGTGGAGGTGCATGCCTTGGTATGGTGAGCTTGGTGGCAGTGGTCATTAAGCCGGGACATAGTGGAGAGGAGTCTCTACATATGTTGCAGAGATGTTTGCCTTGTGTGGAAAGGTCGACATCGTGGATGATGGTGATCTTGGTGGATGGATACCGAGATGGTATGTTGTCGAGGACGACAACGATTTCAGGTGGAGGAGGATGTAAGGCCTTCGTGAGCGAAGTGCGACGGGCACCGGCGACTCGTGCACGAGAGCGGGCGCGCGGGCGGGCGCACGGGCGCGCGGACGAAGTGTGCGATGGGTGCGACACTTGTGCGGAGGAAATGCGACAATCCTACAACACTATGCGACATAAAATGCGATGATAATATAAACACATGATTCGACTAAGTGTGGGAGCGTATCACACATATATGCGATGGAGAAAATACTTGAAGCCGACTTGCAAGTAAGGTTCTGGGCGCATGTATGGTGGTTTGGGGGTCGGTCAAGGGGCTGCACACCCCCTGTAAACCCAAATGTGAAAACTAGTTAAAGAGCATATACATAAGATATGCGTTGATTCATTTTGGAGCACACGCTTCGCACTTGGAAGAAGTACGCATAAGGTAGAGGGTAAAGTAGTGCGCATACCTCATGCGCAGATCTTAGAAGGTGCACTCAAGGTCTCTCTTGTAACTGGTTGTGGATTGGGTAAGGTGTGCCCGGGTGAATTTCTATGGTGCGGTTCTTGGTGTAAGACTTGGCAAGGATTCTTGGTGGCTCGGGTGAGCACCGTCCTTCGTGCAAGAGATGCACAAGATGTTGTAAAGGCAGGTTTGCCTCCCTATTGTAATATTTGGTTAAGTGTGAGACTTGGTTCGGCCAAGACACACTTGTGTTATAAATCTGATATTCTTAATAAAATTGTCGGGCAGACTCACATTACGGGGAGTTGCCCCTCCCCTTTATACTTGTTGAAATTGTTGATGTTCTTGGTTAATTGCATGATGATAATGAATGAGTATGGGCTTCATTAAGTATAAAGGATAATTGCTTTTACTTAGTTGCGAAACACAAGCTAAGTATGTTAATGTGAAAGTAGGCGTAGTCCACGAATGTTAGTATTGGTGAAAAGAACGCATTCGGTGGTGCCGCACCTTGCTGCAAGCGGTTGGAAGACTACCGCAGGTGTAGGGGCGTGACACAAACTGATATGATCATAGAAAGATCAAAGTGTAATCTATATTCCGAAATCAAATCTAATGATATTAACAAATAGTTACTAAAATAAGTATAGTATATATGATATATCAACAGATGGTTTCAGATGATTTCATGACTTTTCTGTGGGAACTATTCTTAAGCTTCTTATAGCATATCAATATTAATTATCACTAAGTCATTGTATCAAACAATCAAGAGACACCACCAGACACTCAACATATTTTTTTGAAATGAAAACTTATATCAATTAAATCTTTAAAATCCTGATTTTATCCATCAACTCAAATATCAATTCAGATTTTACATACAAGAAAAAATATTATTAATATATTAGATTTAAACCCTTAATCCCAAATAGGACGTGAAAATGAACAGTGTAAACCAAAAAGTTTATAATTTATAATTATTGTGTTAAGTAAAACATATAAATTCGTTCATCCATATTTCATATTATTAAATCATTATCTAATTATTATTAAAATCACAAACCTTTCAACTATATTCAATTCACCTCTAAATTATTATGTTAAGTACAACATATAAATTCGTTCATCCATATTTCATATTATTAAATCATTATCTAATTATTATTAAAATCACAAACCTTTCCATTATATTCAATTCACCTCTTTATCAACTTATATAGTAGATTATCTTACACTAAACAGCTAATTCTGTCCCTAAAGAATTCATTTTCTCATCAACAACCACAAAATATTAGATAACAAATTGAATTTTTAATATAGCTTAGTGATTGTATAAACCCTTCACATGGCTCCTATCAGCCTAGTTGGTAACTTGAATGGCCTCGCATGGAGAACCAAAAGAGCACTTCAACCTAGTTGGTAACTTGAATGGCCTCGCATGGAGAACCAAAAGAGCACTTCAAGGGTATCGCGGTTAGAAGGCTACAAACGAAACGAAAGCAACTGAAATGAAACGAGAAAAAACTGTTTAATTTCAATGGGTGTGTAATCGTTTCAATTGGTTTAATAAAAATATATAATTTTTAAATTTACTTTTATTGGTTTGATACTGAAAATATAAATATTTTTCAGAACATACTTTTGATAATCATAAATTCATTAATTCATTCATTAAAAAATCAAAATTCTTCAAGTCTACGTCTTTAAATTAAAATAATGTAAGACATAACCGAAACAAGAATGACTGGTAGTCCCTATGACATATGGTCTATATTTTTCAGAACATACTTTTGAAACAAAATTTTATTAATTCATTTATTAAAAAATCAAAATTCTTCAAGTCTACGTCTTTAAATTAAAATAATGTAAGACATAACCGAAACAAGAATGTCTGGTAGTCCCTATGACATATGGTCTATATGGCGTGGCTGACGTGACACTTTTCCTCTGATGCTACATATACTGCACCCAAGAGTTAGTGAAAACATATGCATAAGTGAAGGTAAATAAACGATCAAAGCAGGTGGATGTTGTAGTCCATTGAGTCGAACTTCAATTAGCATAGGTCCATTTTCTATTTTTATTTTAAATGTATTAAGTTTTGAGATAGATTAAATTTCATGGGGTATAAATCTTTTTGTTAGTATAAGATTTGATTTGAAAAATGATCCGAAAGATTTAAAATTAGGATGAACTTTATAATTTTAATTTTAATTCTATATTAAGTATTTTTTTAATAATAATAATAGTAATAATAATATTATTTAAAATAAGTAGTCTAGATTTTTAGAGCTATTAAATTATTTTAGGTGTAATGTTTTTTTTAGTGTAAAATTTAAGGAAATGTTTACTTTTCGAGATATTTGATCTCTTTCTGCCCTTGATAGATAAGTTAAGATGTATCTAAGCTAGTTCTAAAGTCACACTTGTTTGGTAATATGGTCATTTTATTTTAAGATGGATTAATTACCTTAGTATATTACAATAGTGTATTAATAAGTAAAAAGATGAAAAATAATGAAATAAATTTTTTCAATCAAATCTGTTGAAATGCAATCTTCTTTTAGAGTGGTTGGGATGAATCTAGGTTGACATAATACATATCTAGTTGGCATTGAAATATTTTATTTATAATCCATGTTCTCCACATTAAAATGTTAAATCATACCTCCTCATATTTTTTCTTTTATCCATGCATTTAATTATTTAATTATTAATATTTTTGAAAATCTTATATATCAAGTCCATAGTAAGAATTGAAAGAATTACAAATATCCTTCATACAATGAATTAGAAAGTAACTATTAATGGAATAAGAATTCTCTCACAATATATATATATATATATATATATATATATATATATATATGTCTCATGTTAAAATCTTATATTGAAATATTTTTTTACAACCCACAATAGACCTTTCATTGTTATTGATATTTTAAAAAATTTGTATATCAACTCCATCTTAAAAATGAAATAATTCACACCTCCCTAATTATTGAAAGTGAAAATATAAGAATTTTTTTAATTTAAATCACTTTATTGTTATCTATATAAAATAGATATAAAATTATGTTATTTAAGATGGACATTGATATATTTTACTTATGGTTGACAATTATATATATATATATATATATATACACAGACCCCTAGATAAGCACATTTACTCAGTAGTGAATGTAGAAAATTTGAAGAAATGATGATTTTTTCAATGGATGGTGGGAGCTCTAGAGCGAAGAACAGCTAGGGTTGGAAGCTTGCAGATGTTGATCTCCATGGTAGGGCGAGGAGGAGGGAGCTCTACTCCCTCCTACAAGCAAGCAATTAGCAGCCATGGTAAGAAGCCAATGGAAGAAGTCAGAAGAGACGACGAGGGGAAAGAAGCAAGGAAGAAGACAAGGATGGAGACAAACACTGTGAGTATAATTATAAATAAAATTAGTTAGATACAACGACAGGGTGTAGTTATTTTTATATCAATGCATTCTAACCGATTTATTTTACTTATGAATCAATAAGTGCTAATGAATCTCTTTTAAGATGTCGGTGTCTAACATGACTGGTTGTATTGCACCATTACCCAAAGCCAAATCGGAGGCTTGTGTAGAATATAGGGAGGGCATGCGCAAAATACATGGAGGTCCTAAACTGAATAGTCACGTAATTGGGTTCCCCAGCAGCATAATGGTAGTTTTCTTACTGAAATAATGAGGGTTAGTGCCGAGATATCGGGTGAGGAATAAACCCAACTTCTCAGCACAATCCTGAGGGTTTTGGGATGAGAATTTATAGAGTTTTCGTATAGATTTCCAAAAGCAAAATAAAATCCTATATATACGTGCAATATTCTTAAACGAGCACTTATTGAATTTTTCTATTTAAAATAAAAGAGAATACACCAAGTCCCTATATAGTAAAATTCTAGAGACTAAGAAAATATAAATTTTCCTTTGCTCTAAACATTCACCGGAGAAATAGCTGAAAAGATAGTAGAAGAAAAATGTAGCAAGAAGATATTCCTTCTTTTATAGTAAAAGTAAGGGAGTATAAAAAGTGTAATAGTTGGGAGTGTATCAATCGCTACAAATACCATAACTGTAAATTCATATTGATATCAAAACCCACTATTGTTATACAGTGCTAAGTCCCTGAATAAATTATACATAGTTCATTGTATGCTTTCTGTTAAAAAGAAATCGATTCTCCCCGTCTTCTTTTCAAGTCCTCCATAATTAAAAAACATACACAGGGCTAGGCGTCGTAACCCATATAGCTAACCCGTATAGCTAAAATTGCGGTGGTGGAATAAAACCTTAAAGGTTTCCATTTCCTGGAACTAATCTAACACCTCAAACATATAAATCGAATTATCACAAGGATTGGTTCCAACATACCTGGAATAATAATAACAAAACAAATCAAGAATCTTTTAGCACTTGGGCAAAGAGCCCATCACCCAAGAAAACGAAACAGGGCTATGCTCGTAGTAATTGCATACTAAAATTTTGATGGGGAAGCATTTGTACAAAAGGGTACCTCAGTATTAGAAACTTTGTGCTATCAATGAAAAAAAAATCCGAAAATAATATATCTTAATATTAATAAAATGATATATCTTAAAATAACATTTAACTTTAAATTTATTTTCGATAAAATAAGAGTTAATTAAATTATCATATAAATTATAATTATTATATTTATTATTCAAAAATTATTATTATTATTATTATTAAAAAATTAAAATTAGGTAGATTATTGATATTAGGTTTAGTTTAAGTTATAAACGAAATTGTCTTTTTCACGATTAATTTCTGAGTTAATTTTAATCAAAATTTTATAGAGATTTTTCAAAACTTAAGTCTAAATTGTTTAATTTTCATAATTCGAGTGCACCAAGAGTTTTAACGGTGCTGAACACATTTATGCATTCAAAATTCTATTTTAAACAATAAAACAATTTGAACTTGTATTATCAAATTTTAGTAAATTCCGGAGTAAAAAACTATTTCATCTATAAATTAGACTACACTTTAATATTAATATAATTATAATAATTAACCCAAAATTATTTTATTAATTATAAAATTATTATTATAATTATATAATAAATATCATAATATTTTATTTAATTATTTATTTTTATAACCAATAATATCTATTAATAACATTAATAAAAAATCAACTACATATTTTAAATATCATTTAACATAGAATTTATTTTAGATAAAATAATTATAAATTTAAAATTTAAAAATATATTAGGTTTTAAAATTAATAAATTTAATATAAATAATATTTATTAATATTATTAATAAAAAACAACAATAGAATGCTATATCTTAAAATAACATTTAAGTTAAAATTTTATTTTCAGATAAAATAACATTTAATTAAACTAGGATTATAATAATTAAATTATTATATAAATTATAATTATTATAAATATTTTTAAAATTGGTTTTTATTTTGATTTTTTTAAAATTAAAATTATGTTAATTATTAATATTATTAATATTGTTTTAACAATTATGATTATAGTTATATGATAATTATCCTACTATATTTTATAATTATTATTTTCATATTTATTATTATAAATATTTTAAAAATTATAATAATACTTTTGGAGTATAAACCTTTACATCAATAAATCTAAAACACTGATATTATAAACCGAAAGGAATAATACTAAACTCAAAATATTAATATTATAAACTCAAGGTATAAAAACTCTAGCATAAATATTATCAGTTCTACAATAAGCATTCATGACCATGGTTGATTTTCATATTGAGACAATCCTTGTCACAATGTGACATTGGACTATGGTTCACCATATTTTACCATGATTGATTTTTCATATTGATAGAATCTTTGTCACAATGTGATGTTGGACCATGGTTAACCATGATTGATTTTCATATTGAGACAATCATTGTCACAATGCGACAGTGGACAATAGTTGACTATAATTGACCATGGAAATAATAAGCCCCAAGGGAATATAAACCCAAGGGAACAATGTTAAAACGAAGGGAATAATATAAACCTAAGGTATATAAACCCTAGGATAAATATTATAAACCCTAAAGTAAATCGCATTGGACCATGGTTGAGCATGTTTGACCAATTTTGACCATGGTTGACCAATGCTGACCATGATTATCCATGGTTGATGATGGTTGACAATGGTTGACAAGGGTTTATAAACTTTCGCTTTATATTATTCCCTTGGGTTTAATATTATTCCGTTGGGTTTATAATATTAATGATGGTCATCGATGGTCCAACATCACATTGTGAAAAATATTTCCTTGATATGAAATTAAATCATGGTCAACCATGGTCCAACATCACATTATGACATGGATTGTCTCAATATGAATATCAACTATGGTCAACCATGTTTATTTTAGGGTTTATAATATTTATCTTAGGGTTTATATACCTTTCATTTAAAATATTGATCCCTTGCGTTTATAATATCAATCCCTTTTGTTTATTAATTTAAGGGTTCATATTTCATGATCACATTGTGACAAAGATTTTCTTATAGTCCAATGTCACATTGTGGCAACCATGGTTCAACCTCACATTATGACAAACATTGTATCTACATGAAAATCAACCATAGTTAAGC
The DNA here is from genome assembly GCA_031772625.1 of Pinus tabuliformis. NCBI lineage: Eukaryota > Viridiplantae > Streptophyta > Pinopsida > Pinales > Pinaceae > Pinus > Pinus tabuliformis. The sequence continues at coordinate 4,045,114 of CM062807.1, read as the reverse complement.
ATGGTCGAATGCATCTCTCATTCTAAAAAATATTGTTTTGATATGAACCTCAATCATGGTCAACCATGGTCAACAACAGTCCAATGTCCCATTGTGACAAATATTATATTAATATGAAAATCAACCATGTTTATTTTAGTGTTTATAATATTTATATTAGGGTTTATACACCTTAGATTTATATTATTCCCTTTGGTTCAATATTATTCCTTTGGGTTTTGAATCCCTTAGGTTTATAGTAATGATCTCTTGGATTTATAATATCAATTATCGTCAACCATGGTCCAACATTGCATTGCGACAAAAATTGTCTAAATATAAAAATAGACCATGGTTGAACATCACATTGTGACAAAGATTGTCTTGATATGAAAATGAACCATGGTCAACCATGTTTATTTTAGGGTTTATAATATTTATCTTAGATATATAGCTTGGATTTATAATATTAATCCATTGGGCTTAATATTATTCCCTTGGGTTTATAATCCCTTGGACTTTTAGTATTAATCCCTTGGGTTTATTACTCCCTTCGGTTTATAATATCAATCCCTTGACTTTATTAGTCTAAGGGCTCATATTCCTAGGGTATATTATTATTCATAGGGTTTATATTATTAATCTTAGAGTTTCATATAAATCCATTTGGTTTATAAATGATCAACTGTGCTCCAATGTCACATTGTGTCAAAAATTGTCACAATATGAAAGTAAAAAATGCTCAACAATTTTCAACCATCATCGACCATGGTCAATCATGGTCAACATTAGTCAAACATGGTCGACAATGGCCAATTATGGTCAACCATGGTCCAACATCATTTATTTTAGGGTTGATAATATTTATTTTAGGGTTTATATACCTTGGGTGTATATTATTCCCCTGTATTTAATATTATTCCCATGGGTTTATAATCCCTCCAAGTTTATTATTCCCATGGTTAATTATGGTAAACCATTGTCCAACATCTTATTGTGACAAAGATTGTCTCAATATAAAAATCAACCAAGTCAACCATGGTCCAACGTCGCATTATGACAAAGATTCTCTTGATATGAAAATCAATCATGGTCAACCATGGTCCAACGTCGCATTGTGACAAGGATTATCTCAATATTAAAATCAACTATGGTCAACCATGTTTATTTTAGGGTTTATAATATTTATCTTAGGGTTCATATACCTTGGGTTTATAATATTAATCCCTTGGACTTATATTCCCTTTTGGTTTTAGTATTAATCCCATGAGTTTATTATTCCCTTGGTTTTATAATATAAATCCTTTTAGTTTATTAATGTAAGAGTTCATATTCCTAGAGTATAATATTATTGATATGGTTTATAATTTTAATCCTAGGGTTTAATATAAATCCCTTGACTTTATAATCATGGTCAACCATGGTCAACCATTGTCCAACATCACATTGTGGCAAAGATTGCCTCAATATGAAAATTAACCTTGTTCAACCATCATAAACCATGCTCAATTATGGTCAACATTAGTCAAACAAGGTAAACTATGGTCAACCATGATCCAATGCTATTTATTTTAGGGTTTATAATATATATCTTAGGCAATATATACCTTGGGTTTATATTATTCACTTGTGTTTAATATTATTCCCTTGGCTTTATAATCCCTTCAGGGTTATTATTCCCATGGTCAACCATTGTTCAACCTTACATTCCAACAAATATTGTCTCAATATGAAAATCTACCACGATTAACCATGGTACAATGCCACAATGAGACAAAGATTCTATCGATATGAAAATAAATCATGATCAACCATGGTCCAACGTTCAATCTAAATTATTACTATGAAAAAAATGTTAATTCTTAATGTAAGACAAGCTAAATCATTATATCAAACAATCTTGAGACACCACATATTTAACATACTTTTCGAAATAAAAACTATTTCAATTAAATCTTTAAAGTCCTGATTTTATCCATCAACTCAAATATCAACTTAGATGTTACAATAAGCATTATTCTTAATATATTAATTTTAAATCATTCATTCAATATTTAAAAATTTAAAATTCTACTAACCCTATTTGCTTAATTTTAAACCATATATGGGGTTTACAAAAGATTTTTCGGCCAAGATCACATGAAACATCATTTGTCAACATGTTTCGAACCAACCAGTGTGGTTCATCATCAGGACAAGTTGATGTATATGGGAAATATATCCGGTCTCAGGAGGAGATCTCCAAAGCCGTGACCCAACATTTCAAATTGGCTTCTGGCTACAATGAGTACATCGTTATTGAAGATCTCATATGGGAGATTGAACACTACCCCACTATGTATGACCAAGAATCAAATGATGAACGGTACAAATGCGTCACAGAGAAGGAATTATTTCTAGTCCTAAAATCTTTCAATGGTAATAAAAGCCCGGGGCCAGATGAGTGGATGGTGGAATTGTTCACACATTTTTTCGATCTATTCAAAAATGATATGTTGGACATGGTGGAGGAATCGAGGATCACTCGGGATGTTCCCCATGTTATTAATTCTACTTATATTGCTCTTATCCCGAAGCGTTGTCCAACAACCTATTTTGCGGATTTCAGGGCTATTTCACAATGTAATCTTATTTACAAAGTCATCTCAAAAACCATCGCTGGGCATATGATGGGTATTCTACCACACCATATATCTCCAGAGCAACATGGGTTTCTTCAGGACAAACAAATACATGATGTTGTTGCAAATGCACAGGAATGTATGCATTCGATTCATACAAATCATCTCAATGTTTCCATTATGCAAGTGGATCTGGAGAAGGTATTCAATTTCCTGGATTGGGGATACCTCAGACTGATCCTTTTCAAAATAGGAATTCAACTGAGATGTGTTGAATGGATAATGGTGTGTGTTGTTAATGTTAATTATTCCGATACCCAACAAAATTCTTCCGAGTTGGTCGAGGACTTAGACAGGGTTTCTCATTGTGTGCACTTTTATTCATTTTGGCTATGGACGGTTTGAGCTTGCATGTTTGAAAAGCGGTGGAACATGACCAATTCTAGGCTCTGAAGATGGGTAACAACATCAACGTATTGCATGGTTTCTTTGCATATGGCGTGCTCATCATGGGTATGTTAAGTCGATTTGCATGGTTGTTCCTTCTTCATATTTTTAGGAAATTTACTAATGCCATTGGTTTGCATATGAATGTCCATAAGTCTATTATCTTTCATGGAGTTTGTGATTTCGAAACCATTGCATATATAAGAATTTTGTTTGGTATCGGAGCTGAGAAGATGGGAAATGGTATGAAGTACTTGGGGTACCATATTAAACCTTGTAATTATGGAAATGTTAATTGGCAATGGCTTATTGATAGATTTTTAAGAGGATATCAGGGTGGGAATTTAGATGTCTGTCACTGGGGTTCAAGTCATCCTTACCCAAGTTGTCCTTAATCAACTGGGGGTTTAATGGGCACATATAACCGTATTATGGCTAACTTTATATGGGGGGAGAGTCATTGGCATAAGAAATATCATTTGTCTAAGATGTCCATTATTACTCTGCCAAAGGTCATGGGTGGTTGGGGGGTATTAGATATACGTCATTTCGGATGGTCATTATTGATCAAATCCTTATGGAGGGGTATTTTTGGGTCTGGATCATGGAGTCGTGTTATCAGACATAAATATCTAAAGGACCATGATTTCTTATTTTGGTTCCAAAAGGGCTCCATTGGATCCACACACGGATCGACAATCTGGCTCAACTTTCATAAAGTTGCCAATATCTTTCTACAACATCTGGCATGGAGCATGGGATTGGGTCATAGAATCCTCATTGGTATAGATCATATTCTGGGTGCTGGCTACGATTGCAATATCTTTGAGGGGCTCATACAGCTCTTAAATGGAAGAGGCATATTTTTCTAGAGTCAAGCCATTTCTCAATGGAGGGGTCCATGCCCAGTTTGGAAAAATGCTCAGGAGTTGGGTCTATTTGAGCAATGGGACCAGGAATGGAACTGGATTGTTGTTGGTATGAAACATCTTGGGATATGTCATGCCGGAATTCAAGACAATCTAATTTGGACAGGGAAGATGAAGGCTGGAAACATTATTGTTGCTGATACATATCTCTCTCTCTATATCGTGGATACTCAGCAGAGGGAGAAACATGTTTTTTATGCCTTCTGGAAGACCAAAATCCCAAACAAAATCATCCTTTTTACATGGTTGGTATTTCATAATAAAAATCTCACATGGGAGAATTTGCAGAAGAGGTAGTGGCATGGACTCAGTGTTTGCTCTATTTGCATAATGAGAGGAAAATAACAATCACATGTTCCTCAAGTGTCAACATATGGTTCAGGTATGGAAAAGGCTGTCATCACATATAGGTTTTCCATATATTCAACATGATTGTATTGTGGATTGCTTGAAGTGGTGGAGTACACTAAAGACTATTTGGCGAGCCATACCACTTATAGTTTTTTGGGATATATGGAAATGGAGAAATAAATACATCTTTCAAAATTTCACAGGAGATTTTTGTAAGGTATTTGAAAATACTTTAACTAATATTTCATTGCACTCTTATATAGAATCATGCTCCAAAAAATCTCAACACAAGAGGACAGGTCTTGAGATGTAATATCCAATGGGTTTTTTTCATGGTGCTACACAACGGAATACATGTAGCTGTGTTTTTTGGATTGCCATTTCCAATGAATTGACATACATGACTCACTGGCATGGGGGAAGTGACACTAATACCAAGGCTGAAGCAATGGCCTTATGAGGCCTCTTATTGTTTACCATCTTCCTTGGTATCCATGTTATACAAATCTATGGGGACTCCAAGATCATTATAGATCAGATTAAGGGCAGTGCAAACATCAACAATCCTTTGTTAATTGGGTGGCTCAGGAGAATTTATCTTATATGGAATCAACTCAACAATTCTATTATCATGCATGTTGGTAGAGAACAGAACAAGGAAGTTGATGAACTTTCAAAGATGGGATTACTAGGTAACTATGGTAATATGCACATGGAAATAATTCTGAACCACAATGTATTAGATGTCAGAGATTTTCCATTTCCTGGGTAAGTTCTATATCCCCTCTTTTTTTGTATATTTTTTGTATGTCTACTAATCTTAATACCTGTCAGCTCAGTCACTTTGGACAGAAGGACATGCTACTTGCATAATCACTTGGATAGATGGTATTGTAAAGCAGGCGAAATGGCGCGTGCATACTTTAATTTGGTTAGTTTTGTTGTTATCAACTATGTCCTTCTATGTTTTATTCTCGATGAGAATTGGGTCTACGGACTATTTATATTTCTGTAATGTGTTTTCCTGATGGCATTATTTGGATGGGATGTTGGATATGCCTACCCAGATGGACTTGTATGATGTGGAAAAATTGGCAAGTATTGTATATATCCTGAATATTGATCATATAATATAATATATCAAGCCTTTTTTGTACTCGAAAAAAAAGACAGAAAGATGTATATTATTATTTTAGGGCAACAAACATATGAGAGTTAGTGAAAACATATGCATAAGTGAAGGTAAATAAACCATCAAAGCGGGTGGATCTTTGAGCGTTGTATTTTTTTTTTTTTATCTCTCCATTGAATCGAACTTCAATTAGCATAGATATATGTTCCATTTTTATTTTAAATGTATTAAGCATTGAGATAAATTAAATGTCATGGTGTAAATTTTAGTTAGTATATATTTTTAAATACTATTATTATTATTATTATTATTATTATTATTATATACATTATATATATATATATATATATATATATATATATATATATATATATATATTAAAATAACTAGTTTAGATTTATTTTAACTTCGTACTTTTCAAGTGCCAAGAATGATTAAATCTCTCTAGGTCCGAATCTCTTTTTTGAGTGTAAAATTTGAGGAAATGTTTGCACCTCTAGATATTTGATCTCTAGAGATTTTATCCCTCTATACCCTTGATAGATACAAAGTTAAGATGGATCTAGTCTAATTCTAGTTGTGCAGGGTCACACTTGTTGAATACCTAAGTAATATTGTCATTTTATTTTAATATGGATTAGTTACCTTAGTATTTTAAAAATAGAGTATTAATAAGTAAAATGATGAAAAATAATGACATATTTTTTTTCAATCAAATCTCTTGAGATGCAACCTTCTTTTAGAGTGAAAAGAGATTTGATCCATTTGAGCCCTTGGTAGATTGAAGCTAATATGGATTTAGGCTGGTATAGTGCATATCTAGTTGATATTGAAATATTTAATTTATAATTCAGGTTCTCCACATTAAAATGTTAAAACATGCCCTCTCATCCTTTTTCTTTTATCCATATGTTTAATTATTTAATTATTATTATTTTTGAAAATCTTACATATCAAGTCCATAGTAACAATTTAAAGAATTACAAATCTCCCTCATACAATGAATTAAAAAACAACTAAAAATGGAATTATATATATATATATATATATATATATTATATATATATATATATATATATATATATATATATATATATATATATATATATATATATATATATATATATATATATATATATATATATATATATACCATGTTAAAATCTTATATTGAAATATATTTTTTACAACCTACATTAAATTTTTCTTTGTTATTGATATTTTAAAATTTTTATATATCAACTCCATATTAAAAATGAAATAATTTACACATCTTCCTAGGTATGGAAAGTGAAAATACAAGAATTTTTTTAATTTAAATTACTTTAATGTTCGCTATATAAATTAGATATCAGATTATGTTATTTAATATGAACATTGAAATATTTTACTTATTGTTGAAAATAAAATATTTTTTTTATAAATATATGTTATTAATATATATATTTTTTTAAATATCACATGTAAACTTAACTTAGAATGAATTAAACATTATGTAATATCAATAATAATATTTTTTGTCATCTCCATATTAATTAGTGGAGAAATTGCATGTCTTTGTCACACTAAAAAGTAAATTAATTATTTTTACTTATCTCCATATCAAATAGTGAAAATGTTACATTTCTTCATCATATTAAAAGGTAATTGGTTTTATTTTATTTTTATTTTGGTTACTTTATACCTCTATATAAAGTTATGTTAAATTAAGTTGCAAATTGAAGTATTTTAATTATGTGCCAGATTAATTATTTTGTTATTACTATTTTTAATTTGCTAATTGAAATTATTATTTTACTATTTTTAAATGTTACTTTATGTGACAACATCTCTTCCATACTCGACTTTATATTCATTGATATATATTCAAATCAAATCAAGCCAACAGTATTAACTGAAATCAATGCAACCAATTCATTTAATCACACTTAAAGTAATGCAAGCCAATAATAATTGAAATCAATGCAATAAATTAATTCAATCACAATTAAACTATTGCAATCCAATAATGTTCACTAAAATCAATGCAATTAATTAATTCAATCACACTTGTATACATTAACATTCACTAAAATCAATGTAATCAATGACTTATTTTACATTGTTTATAATGTATTATTTATAAGATAAAAATTAATAAATTAAATAAGACATACTTTTCATTAAATTATAATTATATACTTATTAAACTAATTCACCTACATAAACTACATATTCACTTAATAAATTAAGGTTTTAATTTAAAAATGATATATTATAAAATACTAAATTTTAATTTACAAATTATGTATTATAAAATACTTTAAAACAATAGCATTTGAATTACAACAATTAGATAACCAAATTTGTAGCCTAAAAAAATTCAATGTAAAGTTTTTCTCCTGATTTTAAGCATGGTTTTTTTTAGCATAATTTTGCCTAAACTTTGGTTTATTTTGGCATATTTTATGAGGATACTCCTTTTCTTTTTAGCACTCATGAATGCATTTTCATATATTTAGTTTATCATAACAATTAATTCAATTACGGTTAATTAATGTATTTAATAGTATTCACTAAAAACAATGCAATAAATTAACTCAATCATATTTAAACTAATGCAATCTATTAATATTCATTAAAATAAATGCAATAAAATATTTTAATAACATTTAAACTATTACAATCTAATGATATTCACTAAAATCAATGTAATCAATTAATTCAATCACACTTAAATTAATGCAATCCAATATCATTAACTAAAATCAATGTAATGAATTAATTCAATCACACTTGCATAAAATAATATTTACTAAAATGAAGGCAATGAATGGCCTATTTTAGGTTACATTAGAAATATTTCATTGAAATAGTAACCTATATGTGTACACATCCATTTTTATAGAAAATATGAATTCCTATGTGGTAAGTTAACAATTTAATCTCTACAAGAAGAAATTTAAATTATTTCATAGATATGAATTTATAACATGAAATAATCATCCTGAAAGAGTTATTAACTAAAAAAATATGGATCTAGGTTAGATATCAACGTTTAACATCCCTCTCTTTGCTTCTGATATTGATTTAGTTGATTCTTAACATTTCCAAAAATATCATTATAATTCGTTTCAAATTTTAGATAGATCAACTATAATTTAAAACCAAACAAATATATATATATATTATATTATAATTTCTGATGGTATCATTACTGAGCTCGTGGTCTGAATTAAAAAGTAATGAAAATAATTAAAAGTTAAATGAAATTTTAAAATTAAACAAAAACCAAACCACCTTAAATGTCCTAAAACCTAACAAAAACCAAACAAATTTAAATGACCTAAAACTTAAATGTTGAAAATTGTTAACTTACCTGGTTATTACAAAATATATGCAATTGAATCAAAATGCACTTTGTTATCTCCACATGCCCTTGGATAAATTTATGTAATACATAACATTCTTTTCTTTTAGATCAATAAGAAAATCTAATACCTAATATTATTTTATCTCTCGACATTGTATTTATGTGTTTTTAAAAATTGAAATATTCAATATTGATATATATTGTTAGTTTTAAGTAATGTTATTTTTTTTAAGTAATGTTATTTTTTTCAACTAATGTTACGCATAACATCTCCCCTATACATACATTAACTAAACTTTGTTAAATTGTTTTAAATTAACTTCAGACACAACATCCCCCACATACATTAACTAAACATTGTTAAATTGTTTTAAATTAACTTCAGACACAACATCTCCCACATATACATATATTAGCTGACACACATGAACTTTTTTATCTCCACATTCCCTTTGATAAAAGAATATAATACATAAAATTCTTTTCTTTTGGATGAATAAGAAAATCATTCTATTTATGTGTTTTTCAAAATTGGATTATTCAATATTAGGTGACACATATTTTTTTTTTATAGGAATGTTAATTTTTTTAAGTAATATTACACACAACATCTCCCCATATACATATATTAGATAAACTTTATTAAATTGTTTTGAAGCAACTTTAGACAACATCTCCCACACACATAGGTAATTTTACGTGACAACATCTCCCTCATGTATTGGGTTGGAGAACGCCTCTCATGGCAATAATAACAATAATAATATTATTATAATTTAAACACATACATAGAGGTAACTTTACATGACAACATCTCCCTCATTTATTGGGCTAGAATAATAAGAATAATAATAGTATTATTATTTAGATAATATTTTTTAAAATATTATGTTATTGATAGTGTTGTACATAATAAAATGTAATTTTTTTATTAATATTTTAAGTACATATTTTTGTATCAATATTGTTTTATTAAAATATTTTTTAAGTGTTTTATCTTTCTGCCAGTTTTAATAATGACTATATTGAAATATTTTTAAATAATAAATAAATTATACATCTTCCTAAAATAAAAGTTTTTTTTTTTTTAATTTATTTTTCTCTATTTATACAAAGATGAAATTAAATTTGGTTATTTAATATTGGTATTGAATTTTTTGGTTATATATATATATATATATATATATATATATATATATATATATAACTAGATAGCTTTCTAATATCAATAAAATTAATTAAATATGTATTTATAAAAAAATTAATTAAACATGTATTTATTTCTATCTTTCCTTATTATAAGCGACGTTACTTTTTTGACGTAATATTTCATTTTTATTTTAATAGATGTGGACTCACGAATGTCGGCTTAAAAAAATTGTGCAAGCCATTGCAACCAAATTCTCTTCTAAGAAAATTTAATATAACAGACTACATAATCTCTTAAGTAAGTGGGGTCCGTATAGGAAATAAAGAGATGTGACTCTCATATTGCTTTAAATCTTCATGAATTATTACTATTATGGTTGTTAATATGTGATATGATGTCTTTAGCTTATGAGAGAATATTGGAAAAAATGTCAAATGTGAAATGCAATATGTTGGTTTCATTGACCGCTTCACGGTTAAGTTCCCCTAACAGAATGACTCTACTAATGAATGGAAACCAATCATCTAACCCCTTTTCTCTAATTATGGATGCGGTAATGTATTTTATATTGATATCATTGGTACATGACACATTTTTGCATGACATGTTTCATTTCATTAAAAGCACATGTCCTGAAGCATGATAATAGAGTTAGTTTTATGTGATGTCGGTGAAGAGTTTTCCATTTTCTTACATGTTGGGTTTATATATTGAGGTTCTTGATTATGTGCTATGAAGTATTTCCCGATTTATTTCAAAGAACCATAACCATAATATCGTAGGGATTTGTCACATAATATCTTTGGGTATATTATTTTGGCATTGTATGACTTGTCGTTGGGCATACAATATAATTGGTGGAATATAATTAAACTGTACTATGTTATATGAGGTGCATGTTAATATTTGGACGATACACAAAGATGAAAGGGTTATGCATGGTTCATTGGTAAATAAGTTTAATCTTCATCTAGTGGTGAATGTTTTGGGTTGACGTAGAACATCCTAATGCATGTCTTGGGATGCTTGCATGATGTATGGAAGGATGGAAAACTTTGGAGGTAGGTCACCTACACATTTCCATATTATTTATACACTTCGATTAAATATCTTCTCTTATTCTCTACTAAAACCCTAGCATACTAAGGAAATATTTTAAGGAATTACAGTTGGTAGCGACAGTATAATAGTCTTAGGGTTATTAGCAAAGAATATAAGAGCTCGATAGTGTAGGTATGCATAGTTTCAACTCCTTGGGAGATAAATTTCACACGAATGCTAGCTAATTGAGTAGTATATATGTTATAGTTTTGTCTATGTGGATTTTTTTTGGGTTAATCCCCTCCTACATTCTTGACTTCTACTCCATTTAACCTCCCTATGTTTTATTTTGACCTTTTTCTACTTGTAATGTCCATGCATATATAATGTTTCATGGGTTATCTACATGCTAATGTTTCATGGGAACTCTTTGTTTGAGATATTTTCGACATGGCCTATCTCATAAAGAATATATGCACCACCATTTTTTTCTTGTGTTCAATCATTTTAGAAGAAGCATGCGTTTCAATTCATGGTACAAGTTATGAATCAATTCCATAGTATAGCATCATTATTTTTTTAATTTGTTGTACAAGATGATTAGGGTTAGTTGAACTAGGTGAACATGGTCATCCCATAAAAATTTGAAATATGAGAAAGAAGAGTTACTCCTCTATTCCTTCACTTCAATACACTCCTTCATTGTATTAGTAGTCTAATTTTTTTACCATTTCTAGAGGAAGATACTACCCATCTCCTACTCTATTATTATGTTTTCTACAACAAAAGTCAAGGGAATTACTAGATAGTTGAGTAATCATCCCACCCCTTTGCCCCCATGCTTCTAACTATGGTTGCTTAAATGAACACATGATTCTTAATTGTGAGCCTTGAACACATGATTCTTAATTGTGAGCCATTATTTTGCTCCATGGCCATCCACATCTATGCTACATAAAAACCCCAATGCTAATTCCTATACTTAGAGAAAAATATCAGTATACATCATTTTTTAAAGCTAATGGTTGAGCTTATTTTTATATGTGTAAGACACAATATTTAATATTAAAGCAACTGGGTTGACAATAAATTTTCTTTACATTGATTTTTATACCAAAATCAATATATTAACAAAAAAATTCAATATCGGGTCTATAATTATTTTCTTAGACTAGTCCATGATAATAGTCTTATTTTTCACTTACTCATTTTGAGTGTGTTGTGGATAAAGCCCTTTCCTAAGCTGAATGTCAAATTCCTACTAGCATATCATACATATTTTTTATGGTCCCATGTGGCTAATTAAGGGTTTCTACAAAGTAATTTTTGAGCTATTAAAACTTCCCATAGCTCCCACAACCATGCATCACACTTATCTTGTTATAAGAAAAAATGCTTATTTATTGTTCCTGTCTTATGATAGTTTGGTAATATTTAAAACTGTCTTCAACAAAAGTTTAACTTGTCTAAAACATTATGAACAACTTTTCATTGCAACCAAACTATAGTTTGAAATGTCTGCCTAAATTAATTTAATTATATTTGCACTCACCACCTTCCAGACATCTAAATCTTGGTATACTCTATCATTTTTCACTGCTTCATGGACCGGATTGTTTCCCTCCTACATTATATATATATATATATATATATATATATATATATATATATATATATATATATATATATATATATATATATATATATCAAAACCAAAATATATCTTTAATGTGGGATAGTTTTTTAGCTTGTGCTACCTAACCACCCTTCAATTGTTCAAAGAATATTAGCAAGATGTTAATATGTATATTGTTGTACCTATAGAAAAAGAACTCTATATAAATTTATATTCTACATGATAAGTGATAACTAATGTTCCAATTTATTTTCATGCCCATGCATGACCAAACCATCCCAGTAACAAGCTTTCTTCCCCTTTTTAAATCACTCCATCTATCATATATTTGGTTCAAGTTCCTGAACTATTGTACTGGATAAGAGATATGGACATTACTATTTCATTAGTCATTATTTTTTTATCCTTTGAATGAAGCAATGGTGTCATTATAAGAGTTTTTTCTTTAACTTTTCCATAGATGAGTTATTTCATTAGAGGTTCCATAGGAAATATGAGGGGACAACATAGGAGAACACATTTACATGGCATGGGAACAAAAATAGAGTATTATTCTCCATCCATTTTGATCTTGATTATGATGAATTCAATCAGTTGAATCAAACATGAAATCTATATTTAGGAGGGCATCTCCCTAGTCCTCACATGTCACATATCTCTCCTTGGCCACACACTGACATCTCTCCTTGGCCACACACTGACATTAGGGAGATTCCTGATCCATGTCTACCATCACAACACCAGCCTCAATGGCAAGATGGATGGGCAATAAATATTATTAGACCAAGCTTTAGAACTATCCATTGGTCCTCCATTTCTCGACATTCCATCACCCATTGGTGTGCCTCAAACTCCATGAGATTTATCTCATACAACACTTCTTTGAACAAGAACATCCAATTTCTTGTGCCCATATAGAAAAGAGAAAACAACCCATAATTGACTAACTTATTGTCTCTTCCACTCAATCTACTCATTCTCATACTAGTACATCCAAGACTAAAAATTAGGGAGGAAGAGAGATTTCCTTCCTAGATATGCACCTTCAAATTTATGAAGAAAGTAAAAGTGAAGAAAAAAGGGAAGGTACTATTTTATCCATGTATCTAGACTTGTTTGGACTATGCTATTTAACTGACTTTGTGATTGCTTTCTCTTCAAATTTTGGACATGTTTTATGACATTAGCATCATATTTTTTTGTTAAATTGCTATCCTTAAGCATAATGGAGATACAAGGTTTTGATATTTATGTCATTTTGAAATTTCTCATAAATTCTCATTATAATGTTTTATGATGATAATATATATTGTTTAATGATGCATTGAAATAAAATGATAAATGATATTAAAAGTTTTATCATCTAACTATTTATATTTTATTTATATGTAAATTACAATGTGAAATTTTAAACGATATTGAAACCTAGTGAAACAAACCTAGCTTAAAATAAATAAATAATAAAAAATTATTAAAATTTTGCATCAAAATCTCTTTCCCTTAAATTAATGTTTTTTTATTATCTAAATAAATTTATAGAAAAAGAATGTAGTTACCTTGTAACCCATTGAAGGCCATTGCAAAAAGCGAGAGACGGTAGGTATAGAGGAAAGGAGTTTTTTTAAAAGTAAACATAGATGTGCTATATATTAAATTGTCATTTTTCTGATCATATAATTCTTTTTTCTGATTGATGATGAGTGACCAAGAAGAGATGATTATATCATTTTGTTGTTTGTTTCTATACGATTGTTTAGGTTAAGTTATTTTTAATCTATTTTTTATAGAGCCTCGATTGAAATGGTCTTAAAAAAAAAGTCCAAAGCCCAAAGCGTAATTTTTATTTATTTATTATTATTATTTTTTGAGCTTATTTCATACTATTTAGTTGTTTTTTTAATATATATTTAATAACTTAATTTCTAAAGTCATTTTCTGGTTCAAATTTTCTCAGAAAAAGACTTATTTATATTCATTTTTCATTCAATAAAATCAATTTCTTTACTCTTTTATATTTCACATACATCTCTTTAGTTTTTTAAAATTACTGTTTTCCAATGACCAAACCCATGACATGTGTTACGTGTTCTTTGGTTGTCGATTTCATAATACTTACCAATGCACAATCATTTTAGGTTGTTAGTGTAGACTTGCTAGGCTACCTATATTTACTGTACATGTGTCAGGTTTTATCTACTTTCATTGATTGTAAAGTGTCGCTTCTTTTTATTAACTGTATTTAAAAAATTGCCGTGTTCATTATAAATATTCATGTTTCTAATATAGAGTTTTAATCCATTGAGGTCGATTCCCATTATTTCACTTATTTCTATGAGATTTGAATGGTTGTTAGTGAAGTATCAAAATTTCGCCCTCAACGAGAGATATATTTGTCCAAAAAAAATTCACATCTTCGGGGCATAATAGTTGTAAAATGATCTCATCAATATAAATATAATTTCATTAGGTTTATTAATAATGCGTTTTTAGATATAAAATTTTAAAATTCAAAGAAAAACGAGAGGATAAAAGGACAAAACGTTTATTTACTAATAATGTGTGCTTGACTATAAGATTTTAGAAATTTAAAGGATTGTTATTGTTAAAATATTCGTTAATGTTGAAAGCTCTAAATTATACAATAATGATCAAGAATTATCTAGAAAATTTAAGGATTGAATTTGTCAAAATATTCGTTAATGTTGACAGCTCTAAATTATACAATAATGATCTCGAAAATTGATCCTTCGTACGACCCTTGGTATACATCCCATCCTCGGAAACCATGATAACGTCTCCCCAAAGAACGCCATGAAAATTTGAAGGCACTATTGCAGATTCAGTACAACCGAATGGACAGGGGCCACAAAGCCAATCGAATATAGGAATACAATGACATCTTATCAATAATCTTTTCTGTGAAAACTTTTACAAATATATAATATTTACCCCTGATATTCTATGTGAAAACTTTACGAATATAAAAGCAGATTTAAATGGAGTTGTTTTTTTTAGATTTTTTTGGAAGATTTTTAGTAGATTTTTAAGGTCTAATTTCTCTATAATTTTATCTGAAATCTCATGTTTGATGACTAAATCAGAATTTTTCAAAATGCTGAATCTATTCATAAAATCAAAAAACTAAACTAATTTGAATAACCCAAATTATAATTTCAGCATAAATTTTAATGCAAACTTCCCACCCAAGAGATTCCAAAAATTCACACTAAAATCAACTCCGATTCAAATTAATCAATCCACACGCAATCTGGTACTTCACCAATCCTGCCCCGGTTGATGATTTCTGACCGCCATGATCTTCGCTTTGTTGTCAAAAAGCTATGTAACGACAATGCTCTAAGATCTATTCGTGTACCTTTGAAACCCTGTTTCGAATGATCCGTAATCACTATGATCTTCTATCTGTTGTGAAAATTGACAAACCATTAACATTTCAAAATATCATGTTATCTGCAACGAAAAACAATTCCATAAAGTTACGGATTTTAGACCTGGATTTGGTGTACCCCACTTCTAATATGGGTTTCGCGTCAATATATTAACGACTTTGTAAAGAAAGTCGTACGCATGAGATGCTTGCTTACGTCAACTATGCCAAATAGTAAATGAAATTATGATTGGAAATCTTCAGCTGCACAAGCGTTTTTTCAAATAATTGAGTAAGGTTATAATGTTATAATAATTATCTAACATTTATTTTAATTTTGGATTTACATGAGAGATCAAATTTTTGTTACTCTAAAATAAGTGTGTTTTTTAAAAGATTTGATTTTTTTAAAGAATTTATTAGATCTAAAATTAAGATTAATCTGTCATAATTATTATTTATTATTATTAATTTTACTATTATTACTTTAATTTTTTGTAATTTGATCTCTCAATTTTTTATTAAATAATTATAATTATAATTTACTTTATTTTATTTTGTTTTTATTTTTATGTAATTTGATTAAGTTAAAATGTTTAACATGATAAAACAAAATAGTACATTATATTATCTCTTCCATACTAAGTTTGAGAGTGCCTCTAAAAACAATAATATGAGAGATTTTTTATTTTTTTTTAATAATGGTAATTAGAGATAAACTTTATGATATCAAAATAGTAATATGAATGAGATGTGTAGTTTTTTTTTCAGCTTAACTAGTTGACACAATTTTATTAAAATAAAAGTAATATATTTATTAAATAAAAATATACTTCTATTACAATAAAAGAAATATTATAGCACTATAAAACATCAATAATATCACTTTCATTGTGTTGAATAGATTTATTCTTTGTTCCTTATATAAGAACTTAGAAAGAAATCGTGTAGAATTGATACATGCACATATAATGAAATATATTTCATTCTCAGCCATAAATAAAATATTTTGATATCCATATTAAGTAACATAATTTTATGTCGATTTTATATAAAGAGATTTAAAGTAATTTAAAGTGAAATATATTATAATTTTACTTTTGAGTGTAGGAAATAAGCCAATTTTTTCCTCTCACTCAGACACACAAGGACAAACAAAAAAATATTAATGTTGACTATAAACTAGCATAGATCCATTTTAACATTGGATCTACCAAACCTCCACAGGGATTAAAGTACTTTTAACTCTAAAAGAGGTTTGCACCTGAAGAAGATTTGATCCATCTGATTCAGAGTTAAATGGATTTAGGTCACTTTAATTATTAATTATACTTATAAATATATTTATTAATTTTTTTTGTTAGGTTCTGTGAGTTGTGAGATGACCAACATGCCTAACTTATGGCTTGAATAGCAACGGCCTAGTGGCATATAAGCACTTGGCCTAGGTCACACAAAACCTACTATGGTTAGATTTTTCTCCGTGGAATTTAGAATTACCTTCACCTCAAGAAGTGTCCTTAAAAAACACGGGATTGCACTTGTCCTAGGTCACACCAAACCTTACTATGGTTAGATTTTTCTCCATGGAATTTAGAATTGCCTTCACCTCAAGAAGTGTCTTTAAGAAAACACCTAAATCATCTGCTCTATGCCTTGTGGGCTAATTATAAATATAATTATTAATTTTATTATTATTATTTTTAATTTAATTTATTTTTTTATGTAAAATGATTGATTCAAAATATTTTATTAATAATTATACAATTATAATATTTATTTATTTTTTTAAAGGTTATTTTATTTTATTTTTATTTTTATATAATTTGACCAAGTCAAAATGTTTAACACAAAAATATATTAGAATATTTCTTATATACTACGCTAAAGAGTCTGTCTCGACTCAATACAATGTTCACCTTAAAAAAAATAACTTCATATTAATTTGATATATATATAGAGAGAAAATTAATAGAGAGTTTTTGGTATCATGGGTATTGAGACCTATAACTTTATCCAATTAGTAATCCCTCCCTTTCTCACGAACAACCCTTGTTGATATGCTTCTTTGTCAAGATTTCACTTTCACTATGAAAATAGATCAACTAATGGAGATAGATATTATTGATTACTTAGATAAGAGTTCCAATATGGTTAGATATGGGGTTCCATGGACAATCCCCTTTGGGTTACAGAGGCCCATCTCTATTAGAGATTTATACAATATGTGAGCTAGAATTGGATATGTCATCTCTCTCTATGGGCTAGAGTTCTAAGATGCAAGTTATTGTCAATATGTTGGAAGGGAATTTCCGTTATCCTCATTCTTCCCTAGCAGGCAGTGTGAAGGTTATACCTTCTCTTCAACATTCGTTTCCCCCCTTCACCACGATAGTTTCCCCATTATTTGTTAGTTTGAAGGTTATACCTTCTCTTCAACATTCGTTTCCCCCCTTCACCACGATATTTTCCCCATTATTTTCTATTTCATACTTTTCTAGTCTCTCCATAGAGGAATCTAAGCCCCTACCACATTCCTATCTTCTATTTCCTTCACCTTCTGGAATGGTAAGTTTTCTTGGAAGTTGATTATCTATGAATATGTATAGTGGCTATTGCTACCCCTCTCGTCCATTAGATTCAATGTGATTGTTGGCTAAAGAAAACCCTAAGAAAAAGAAAAAAATTGGCTAAGTGGAAATTCTAACAGTGGTGTCTGGAATTAGTGAAGAACGTCTATATTAAAAAAATTCACTATGGAGGAGGCTACCGTCGTCCTTCATTTGACTAGTAAGAGGATGACTATGGAAATTCTTCAAAAAAGGATGTAAGAACATTTTGAGGGATCTTTGGGTTACTCTTCACAATAAATATTGTTGGTCAAAGAGTGGATGGGACGTGTGTCCAAATCGTGGGAGGATTCTCCAAAAGTCTTAGCAAGAAGACGGAGTTGGGGATCACATGTCCCATTTCTCAAAAAATGGTACATTGACTTTGATGTCAAGTTGGATAAATTAGTTGAATTTCTAATTTGAGTTGATATTTCGACTCCCCACTTATATTCTAGTTATAATATCTCTTCAAGGATATAGGTAACAACCTCGGTATTCTTAATGAAGTGAATTTTTCATTCAACCAAAGAGGATATATGGGAATGGATAGGATTTTGGTTGGGTTGAATATATTAAAAGGCATTGCAAATGCCACAATCATCTTAGTTTGGGGTCATGTGCACATGAAACATTTCGATAATGAAGATATTCCTTTTAGATGTGGACACTGCCACACTTATATCCATTTAGGTCAGGATTATCTACTAACTCAAAAGTGATAGTAGTGGTTTGAGAAGGATTCTATAGAGAAGGTGTTGTATCCCATCATAGTGAAGAGGTATTTAGTGGTTATACCCAACACAACTTCTTTTACCATAGTCATATCAGTTTAATGTGGAAATATGTTAAGGTAAATAGAAATTTTTATTTCTATCCCTTAAGGCATCAACCCATGCTATGGTTTCCCTGCGGAAATTCTATCTCTAAATTATCAAGGTTTGGCTAGTCTTACTATATAATTTTCCATAAATAGGTTGGTGGAGTCTCTCTACCCACAAGTTCTCTTTCTCTAATAAACAATGATGGAAGGTGAGAAAGACGTAAATATCCAAAAAAGCACCTTTCCTTCTTAAGACTTCATGTCATACAAAGCCATTGGCAGTTTGGGAGGACTCACATTAGGATGGAAAACTAATGCCATGGACATTTTGAATTCTTGGTCAATCGTGTGCTATTTGGCTTAGATTTCTATTCAAAGGATTTTGGCATGCCTACTCAAAGCCACAATTTGTATTGAAATTGTTTGGACATGAAGGAATTTTGGGATAATACATTCAAGAAACTATTGCTACACTATAATAGATTGCTATAGTAAAAGACTTAAAGTTTACCATAGAATCATATGACATATGGGGATCTAGAGCCAATATTTGTCCCTATGTGGAATTTTTCCTAAACTCTCTAAAGGAGATGGGTCTACTAGATACCATAGAGATGGATCTATGGCATCGATGGTTTTTCTCTCATAAGAAAATTGTCACTTGGTAAATTTTTATTGAAGAAATGATAACACATTATGAGGATACAAAAAACAACACCTTTTTTAGCCAATTGATAAATCTCAAATGAAAGGGTTCAATGGTGGAGCACATTGAGGACTTCCAAAAATTGAATATAAGGGTAAAAGATATTCCAGAGGAGCATAGGATTGATGTGTTCATAGAGACTTTAGAGGATAACATCCAACATGAGGTTCACCTTTGGGAAACTGATTGATTGGAGAAGGCATTCAGGTTGGCAAGAAAAATTGAAAGAAAATTTATGGCAACAAGGAAGCCTACAAATCACAACTATAAATATGGAATTGTTGTTGCCCTTCGCCTTCCAAAACCTACAAGGTTGACACCACAACAATTGGAAGAAAAAAGAGAAAAAGGGCTTTGTTACAGTTGTGAGAGAAAATACATGAAAGTTCATAAGTGTGACGAGAAGAAATTATTTTACATAGATTGTGAAGAGGAAGAAGAAAAGGAACAAGAAACATCAAAAGAAGAGGATACACACCAGGCACAAACCCTAGAGAAAGAAGAAATGAATCCAACCTTATCTTGTAATTCATTGGCCAGAATTACCATTCCTCAAACTATCAAGATAAAAGGACATATCAAGAAAAAAAGGTCATAGTGTTGATTGATTCTAGAAGTACCCATAATTTTACTCACTGTAAGATAGTGAATGAATTGAATTGCTTCCTATATCCAACACCAGAGTGTCAAGTGATGGTTGCAAATGGAGGAACCATAAATTTCTCTCGAAAGTGCCATAATATCAAGCTATGCATGGGAGAATATGTGTTGAATAGTCGAATGTTTTCCATTCCAATGGGTTGTGTTGATGTTGTACTAGGAGTCCAATGGCTACAATCTTTGGGTACAATAGCTTTTAATTTTCAAGAACTTTTCTTGAATTTTTTCAGAAGGAAAGGAATTTGAATTAAGGGGTATCACAGGAAACTGGGAAAGATAATTGACTCTAACGGCATGCCAAAGATTCTAAAGAAAAAACAACATTACGTAATTTCACAATTATGTTCGCTAGAGGTTCCCACATCAAAATCATCTATTTCTCCATATCTCCAAAAAGTATTGGACAATCATTCCACGATATTTCAGACTCCCAAAGGCCTCCCACCTATTCATGATCGTGATCATGCTATTCATTTGACTCCAGGAAGTGTTCCTCCAAACATCAGGCCTTACAGATATCCCTGTGCCCAAAAGAGTGAAATTGAATGTATGGTTGCAGAAATGCTAGAGGCTGGTATAATTCAACATAGTCAAAGTTCTTTCTCTGCTCCAGTAGTATTGATGCACAATAAGGATGGATCATGGTGCATGTGTCGAGATTATAGGAAGCTCAACAAGATCACTATTAAAGAAAAAATTCCCATTCCTGTCATTGATGAATTATTGGATGAATTGCATGGAGTAATTTACTTCAACAGGTTGGATCTTCGTTTAGGATATTATCAAATTATAATGAAGACTGAATACATTCTAAAAATAACATTTAGAACTTAGGAGGGTCATTATGAGTTTTTGGTCATGCCTTTTGGCCTTACCAATGTACTTTCTACATTTCAATGTTTGATGAATTCCATTTTCAAACCCTTCCTTAGAAAATTTAGCTTAATATTTTTTGATGATATACTAATCTACAACAAGTCTTGGAAGAATCATGTTCAACATGTTGATAGAGTGCTCAAACTATTGGAGAAGAAACAATTATATGCAAAACCCTCCAAATGTTTCTTTGGAGTAGAAGAGGTGGAATATTTGAGTCATATTGTATTTCATGAAGGTGTTAAGGTAGACTCTAGAGAAATTAAAGCCATAAAGGAATGGAAAATCCACACATCTATAAAGAATCCGCGAGGATTTCTCGGGTTGATAGGGCATATCGTAAGTTTGTTAACAATTATTGGAGAATAGCAACACCTCTAACAAAATTACTGAAGAAAGATGCATTTTCTTGGACTCCAGAAGCAACAAAAGCCTTGGAAAATATTAAAGAGGCAATGTGCCAAGCACCGATCTTAGCTATGCAAAACTTCAAAAAATCATTTATTGTGGAACGTGATGCCTCAGGAAATGGAATCGGTGATGTTTTAATGCAATAATAAAGACTCATTGCTTTTGAAAGTCATCCAATCAAAGGAAAGAATTTAGATAAAGCTATTTATGAGAAGGAAATATTGGCAATACTACATGCACTAAAAAAATGATGACCTTACCTAATGGGAAGACACTTCAAGGTAAAAACGGATCATGATAGTCTTAAATACATTTTAGAACAAAGATTATCTTCATAAAAGCAACAAAAATGGGTCACAAAAATGTTGGGTTATGACTTTGCAATCATCTACAAAATATGGAAGAAAAATGTTGTTGCAGATGCACTCTCAAGAAAGGATGAGGATGTTGACGAATTTCTTTGTTCCATTTCTATTATCCAGCCAGATTGGATAAACGAAGCAAGGGATGAATGAAATAATGACGAAGAAGTGTGGGAAATCATTCAAAAGTTGCAGCAAGATCCCAATACATCTGATACATTTAGCTGGAAAAATGATTCGTTATCATACAAATATCACTTATAACTCTGTAAGAATTCCCAAATCAAACAAAATATTCTTCTGGAATTGCACACCTACCCCTTAGGAGGGCATTCAGGATTTTTAAAAACTTGTGACATGGTTAAGAATGAATTTGTTGGGATGGCCTTAAATTTGATATTCAAAAGTTTGTGGCAGAATGTTTGGTTTTCCAACAAAATAAAGTTTAAACCATTAAGAGCCCATGTATATCACAACCTTTATCCATTTCAGGTCAACATTGGGAGGAGGTTTCAATGGATTTTATCACAGGTTTATCCAAGTTCGAAGGAAAGAGTGTCATCATGGTGGTAGTTGATAGGCTTACCAAGTATGCACACTTTTGTGCATTATCTCGTCCATTTAAGGCCAATACAATTGCTACTACATTTATGGAAACAATTTAAAACTTACATGAAAGCCCAAATACTACTAAGCGATAGAGATCCTATTTTCATTGGAAATTTTTGGACAAAAATATTTTCTTGTCTCGGTACTGAGTTAGCTCATAGCTCTTCTTATCATCCTCAATCTGATGCGAAAATTGAAATAGTGAACAAATCTTTGGAAGGATATCTTCGTTGCTTTGTATCTGATAAACAGACACAACGTGTCAAATGGTTGCCCTTAGCTGAATGGTGGTATAACAACTCCCATACTGCAGCAAAAATGACCCCATTTATGGAACTTTATGGATATCATCTGACGTCCATCACATAATATTTAAGAGAAAATTTTAAGGTTCAAGCAGTGGAAGATCACATCGAGCATCAAAAAAAAGTTCTCCAACTCTTAAAGGATAACTTGACTTTGACGCAAAATAGAATGAAACAAGAAGCAGATCAACATCACAGTGAAAGAAGTTTTGATGTAAGTGACTGGGTATTTCTTCGATTACAACCATACAAACAAACATCGCTCAAGCAAGCTAAGAAGGATAATAAATTATCACCAAAGTATTATTGTTCGTACAAGGCCTTGCAAAAGATTGATAGTATGGCATACAAATTGGAACTTCCTGCATCATTCTGAGTGCAACCAGTTTTTCATGTTTCATGCTTAAAGAAATTTATAGGTAACATTCTCTTAGTTCAAACAATATTTGGAGAACTTGACGAGGAAAGAAAAATCATATTGGAACCTAAAGCAGTCATTGAAACAAGAACTCGACAACTACGAAATTGATCAATTTCAGAGTATCTCATCAAGTGGAATAACTTACCCGCTGAAGATTCCACATGGAAGGATGAAAGTTTTATATAGAAGCATCCAGAACTATTCAAAAGTTGAGGACAACACTTTTTTGAAGGAGAAGGGCATGTTAGGGCCCTATAGTACTAGTATATTCCCTTATTATTATTGTCATTGTAGCCCCTTATTATTATTGTTGTGCCCATATTGTCCCCATATTCTTATTATTATTCCCCATAAAAGCCCATTATTGATATTGTTATGCCCTTACAATTTTATTGTTATATCGGCTCTCATTATATTGTGAACCCTTAGACTCCTATATATATAGAAAAGAGATATTGTCATTTGTTATAAATAATCTTTCTTGTGAAAACTTTAAAAATATATAATCTTTACTCTTTATTGACAGTAAATCTGGTACTTCACCAATCCTACTCCGGTTGATGATCCCCGACCGCCATGATCTTCGCTTTGTTGTAAAAATTAACTAACACATTAAATTGTCAAAAAGCTATGAAATGACAATGCTCTAAGATCTATTCGTGTTCCTTTGAAGCCCTGTTTCTAATGATCCGTAATCACTCTAATCTGTTCTCAAAATTGACATACCATTTAAATTTCAAAATGTCAGGTTAACTATAACAAAAAACAAATCCATAAAGTTACGGATTTTACACCTGGATTTGGTGTACCCCACTTCTAATATGGCTCTTGCTTGTTATATATTAACGATTTTGTAAAGAAAGTCGTACGCATGAAATGCTTGCTGACCTTAAATATGCCAAATAGTAAATGAAATTATCTTCAGATGCCCAAGCGTTTTTTTCAATAACTGTTTTTTAATAATTGTAACTAGATGCGAAATGTTATAATGTTATATAATAGTTTGATAATAATTGGTTGAAATTTATCTTAATATTAGATTGGTAGTTTTTAGAGAAATCAAATCTTTTTTAAAGTTAAACTTTAAAAAATAAATTAAACTAGTTTAATCATTAATTATAATTATAAATAAAATTATTAATTTTATTTTTATTTTTATTATTAATTTTATTTCATTTAATATGTGAATTTTTGATTAAGAATTTGATAAAACTAGATATTTAACATGATAAGATAAGACAATACATTATTTGTGGATAGACATCTTTATATCGATTTTAAATGGATATACCCTCGTTTAATTTATATTTTCAATATTTAATAGACTGTCGAGATATATTGGTGGGGCAATATCTGAGGTATATGCTTCGTCTTAGTCCATGATCGACAACCGGCTGGGGCGTGGGGCAGGCCGAACGATCGAACAAAAAAATATGCATATGGGCGTAAAAATAAATATGGCCACGTGTCGCTGTGAATTGGAAGCTAATGTTTCCATTCTCATGTCCACCAACATCAACCATCTCCTCTACGTGTCAACCATCTCCTCTACACGTCTGTTAAAATCCCTATCCAACTGTAGCATTTTAATTTTTAACTCAACACCATGTATTTGATACCTCCGTTTTCACTGTGGTCAGGTTCGAAAGGTCTGTGAGTTGGATGCACACGTTGGATATGAGGAGGTTCAACCATAGTTGGACGCACAAGGCCGATGTGAGGAGGTTGAACGAGGAGGTTCAACCACAGGGTCTAGTGATTTTTATATCAATGTATTCTAACCGATTTCTTTTACTTATGAATCAATCAGTACAAATGAATCTCTTTTAAGATGTCGTGTCTAACATGACTGATTGTATTGCACCATTAGCCAAAGCCAAATTGGAGGCTTGTGTAGAATATAGGGAGGGCGTGCGCAAAATACATGGAGGGCCTAAACTGAATAGTCACGTAATTGGGTTGGCCAGCAGCATAATGGTAGTTTTCTTACTGAAATAATGAGGGTTAGTGCCAAGCTATCGGGTGAGGAATAAACCCAACTTCTCAGCACAATCCTTAGGGTTTTGGGATGAGGATTTATAGAGTTTTCGTATAGATTTCCAAAAACAAAAGAAAATTCTATATATATGTGCAATATTCTTAAACGAGCACTTATTGAATTTTTCTATTTAAAATAAAAGAGAATACACCAAGTCCCTATATAGTAAAATTCTAGAGACTAAGGAAATATAAACTATCCTTTTCTCTATTGAAGAGAAACATTCACCGGAGAAATAGCTGAAAAGATAGTATAAGAAAAATGTAGCAAGAAGATATTCCTTCTTATATAGTAAAACTAAGGGAGTATAAAAATTGTAACAACTGGAGTATAAAAATGGTACAAATACCATAATTGTAAATTCATATTAATATCAAAGCTCATTATTATTATACAGTCCTAAGTCCATGAATAAATCATACATAGTTACTTTCTTATATAGTAAAACTAAGGGAGTATAAAAATTGTAACAACTGGAGTATAAAAATTGTACAAATACCATAATTGTAAATTCATATTGATATCAAAGCTCATAAGCTCATTATTGTTATACAGTCCTAAGTCCATGAATAAATCATACATAGTTACCTTCTTATATAGTAAAACTAAGGGAGTATAAAAATTGTAACAACTGGAGTATAAAAATTGTACAAATACCATAATTGTAAATTCATATTGATATCAAAGCTCATTATTGTTATACAGTCCTAAGTCCATGAATATATCATACATAGTTCATTGTATGCTTTCTGTTAAAAAAGAAAGGGATTCTCCCTGTGTCCTTTTCAAGTCCTTAAAAATTAACAAACATACACTTGGGGAATAGCCATGACTACGGTGACTAAGTGTGCTTATAGGTTTTGCTTGGCCACTGGGCTTACAGTGTCCTATGTGAGGATTGACTCGATTTTTCCATAATTTACTGGTTATTTTTAACTGTTATCAAGTCTCTTCGTTAGATGGTGATTTTCGATGGTTTTATTGTTTTTGCTGGATGGGCAGTGGATGTTTTCTTGTTGTGATGATCTTATGAATGATACTATTGTTCATTGTTGGTTTCTCTTGTATGCATATTTTGACTCTTCCTTCAGGAGGCGCAAACACTGTCTCGGTTCACGATACACTCAAAAGGTATGTCACATCTTCTCTGAAGATACAATTTATGTGGTAATATTATCTATGTGGCTTGATTGGTGTTGTTTTTTTTTCCATTCTCCTCGTTTTTTTCATTTCCATTGACTCTCTAACTTCTCTTTTCCGGTATATGTTATTGGCTCTAGTACGATTTCATAGGCTATGGTATTGTTTCATAGGCTCGGTGTTATCCATAGGGTGATAATTTTTAACACTACCATTAATTTCGCAATTATATATCCTGTCATCCTCTCCTGTTTGATGTCTTTTCTCTCAGACCTTTGTCATTTGGTTTAGAATCTATCCAGGATTTCTACTCTTCACTCTCTTCTAGTTTGTTATCCACTTTTCATATAAACACT
The DNA here is from genome assembly GCA_031772625.1 of Pinus tabuliformis. Taxonomy (NCBI): domain Eukaryota; kingdom Viridiplantae; phylum Streptophyta; class Pinopsida; order Pinales; family Pinaceae; genus Pinus; species Pinus tabuliformis. Next base: position 4,017,772 of record CM062807.1, on the reverse strand, counting down.
TTCATATCATCCTGGCCCCAATTGACATAATCCATTGTTATTGCTAGACCTTGCAAGAAGTTTGGTTTTTTTTATGCAACCTCTAGGTCAAATGTGTTGGTTGCCACAGTTGTTGTTATGATTTGGGCTTTTAATACCATTACATTGTATACATGTTTCATGATTTCCCACTGTGTTTTTTCACATATAATTATGTTTTCGTCGGCCCTTCCTTCTGGTGGGATACTCTCTTGGATTTTTATTGGGGTTTCACCATTGACTTGGTATGACAGCCCTATGCTTGGTGCTATGATGAGCTTCCTCTTCATAGTATCACTCCACCCTCACTAGTTTTTTTAGAGCTTGACATTTCGACATTACTGGCTTTTCACTGGTTTCAATTTTCCGTCTGTCGGTTCTTCACCTTCTCGCAGGTTGTTTTATTATTCTCGGCTGGTGGGTGGCACATTTTCCTACTGACAGCACATCGATTTACAACAACGTGTCATCCTGGACGCTTTTTCATGTCAGCATTAACTTCACATCGTTCCAAATCTATTGGTTATTCCTTCTGTCAGTGAACATATTCTTTCCTATTTTAGGTTGTCCATCTGACGATGTCTTCTTTCTTTGTGAGCAAATTTTATATTCCTCACACGCACACTCTTCCTTGTTTTTTCTGATTTGGGGATCCCAAGGTATGGTGGGCTTTATTTCGAGTCAATATCACCTGCGTTTCTCTTCAACTTCCCTTCCTCCCATAATTACTTTGTCAGGGGGATCAGATTTCTTTCACAGCCCCTCCTTCGAATTTCCATCACATGGCGGATAATGAATCTGACATGTCTACCAACACGGCTCTAATCTGTGCCACCATGGATGTCGAGCCTCTGTTCATTAGTTGTTCTGGCCACATCCACCATAGTGGCCCACACTCACTTGATGCATGGCATACCATTCCCAGGGACGACAGGGTGGTAGATGTCGCTCAGTCACCTCATATGTTGTGGGGTGGCAGGCATGCATTACATGAACAGCATTCCAAACATCGTTCTATTAAAACCATTCCACCACCTCCGACTGTGGCTTTGGATAAGGATGTTCTCGTGGATCGTATTACCAGTCTTCATAAACGAGCTCTCATTGGCAGATGGTATTTCTCGGAGATGGAAGACTCTGAGATGCATAATTGGGCTGAAAAGAAATGGAGAACAATGTTCAGATACTTGCCAACTTTTGTTCGATTGCTGAAAGGTTGCTATAGTTTTCATTTTCTTAGTCAGAAGGACTTGGAGAAAGTTAAAGCTATATCATGGATTCATGGTAAGAGCTTCCTGGCCCTTCATAAGTGGTATATTGGGTATAACCCTCTTTATAATACACCAACAAACAAACTGGTCTGGGTGAAATTGCCCGGACTGCCAATTGAATTATGGACCAAACAAGCTTTAATTGATATTGGAAATGCCATCGACAAATTTGTATATGTTGATCCGTGCTGTCTGGGGGCACAGGACAAGAGAGTCGCCTGGATTCTCATCGAAAAGGAGTATCGTGGGGGGTTTCCAGATCACATTGAACTTCACTGGGGTGACACCAATCTTCACCAAAGGCTGGACTACTGGGGGGTTCCCTTCCGCTGCTCTCTCTGTCACCGGACAGGTCATCTGCGGGGTCAGTGTCCTCTTCGACAGGGTGGTCACCTTCATGGTATGAGATATTACAATGGTTCCATAGTGTCCCGCTCTGATATGGATCGACCGAGCCTCAATGGACATCAGGCTGCGCCACATAAGCAATATTCACAGCATTCAGGTATGCCTTGGGACCCAAATTCTAATCGCCCTCATGCATTTGGCTCTTTTGTTTCATCTCCTATTTCTATTCCGTCATCCCCAAATGCCTCTGCCAAATCAGATTTTCCACTCCCTGACAGTCCTGCCCCATTCAAATGTCATCCCCCACTAGAATTGACTCCCTATCAGGAAATACCTGCCCCTTTTTTCGCTCCAAACCCCTATCACGACATTTCGTCTAGCTTGCATACTTCATATGTACCCTCCCCGTTACCACTCTGTCGTCAATTCAAGGATAAAGATCCTAGTCTTAGCATTACTCCCCCTAATTCACCTATTGCCTCGCCTACAAACTCTGTCGAGAGTGACCTGGACTTCCTCTTACAAAGAAAGACATTGGACCTATGTACTCTCACTATCCACAAACCGAGGGGTTCTACCTCCCCCCACATCAGCCCTACCTCGGCAGGAAACATTACCATCCAACGGAAACAAAACCGAGGTAGCCGACATTTTCAGGGACGTCCCAAGACAAACCCATTAACCTCCCCCATGGATCGTTTTCTGGTTGATGTCCCTATTGCTGACATCCCTCCCTCACGGGCCCTTAGAGCACGGTTGCCTGACAATGATCTCTCATGACTTGCATTATCTCACTTAATATCTGGGGTCTGGGGGCTGCCCCTAAATACTTGGCTCTCAAACATCTTTTATCCTCTCTACATCCTTACATCATTCTCATTCAAGAATCCATGCATAGTGTTCCACAAGTTGTTCTATATTTTCGGAAAATGTTTCCGAACTGGTACATATCTGCTACTGTTGCTGCGGGTCTCTCTGGAGGTTTGGTGGCCTTATGGGACCCTAGTTGGATCAAAATAAAGGCCTACAAGTGTTTTGTGGGTATCTTGCTAGAAGGCAGCATACACGGCCTGCCTGGCCGTGTACACATCCTCAACATATATGCACCATACAGAGATAGATACATCTTCTGGGACAAGTTTATTTCTTCTGGGATGATGGAACTGGATTCACTCATCATCGCTGGGGACCTAAATTGTACTATCAGTCTGGATGAAGTTTGGGGCTACCGCAGGAAAATCGACCCCCTCACTGGGATGATACAAGATGCTATTCTTATGCATAACTTTGTGGACATTTGCCCTGCAAATATTTCCCCCACATGGGACAATGGCCATATTGGCACAACATATGTTGCTAAGAGACTAGATCGTTTTCTGATCCACGAACAATTGTTGGGTCATCTTGGTGATGTCCGTGCTGACATCATCAACAATTTTATATCTGATCACAGGCCTATCACACTGCAATGGAGGAAAATGGACATTCGCACGGGTATCCCCTTCAAATTCAACAGATCCTGGTTGGAGGATCTTGATTTTAACAAACTGGTGTTGGAGACTTGGGGTCGTAATTGTGTTCTTGACCCTTCCCCCATGGTTAACATTCTTGATAAACTTGACTCCCTCCGTGGGAATGTCAAATACTGGCAGAAGCAGAAGCTCAGGGACCTTAGAAGTGAACTCATTGACATTCAACGTGAACTGGATTCGATTCGGCCCATGATGTCCTCCCACTGTCTTTCTGCTACTATTCGGTCCCATATTCATACCCTTGAACTTAGGAAGAAGAATCTCCTTTTTATTGAGGAATCCACATGGAGATTGAAAAGCAGGGCGTTATGGATTAAGGAAGGTGATCGCAACACCAGATTCTTCCACTGTTATGCAAATCATCGTCGCAATATCAACACCATATGGGAGATTAATGATGCTGACGGACATATTCTCCGGTCACAAGAAGGGATTAGTAATGTTGCTGTACAATATTTTCAAAAGGCATATGGCCATAATGAAAATATTATTGTTGAGGACCTAATTTGGGGGATTGATCCTTATCTGATTATGTTTGATGCGGAGAAAAATGATGAATTTTATAAGGAAGTCACCGAGGATGAATTATTGGGCATCCTTAAATCATTTAAGGGAGACAAAAGTCTGGGTCCTGATGGATGGACGGTTGAAATTTTCACCCACTTTTTTGAACTCTTCAAAGGAGATTTATTGGGCATGGTGGAGGATTCGAGGACCACGAGCTTTATACATCATCATATCACCTCCACATATATCGCTTTCATTCCCAAACACAACTCTTCAAAGTGCTTCTTTGACTACAAGCCCATATCACTCTGCAATCTCATATACAAAATCATATCAAAGACCATTGTTGGCCGCATGTGCAGTACTCTTTCTCGCTATATCACTCCTTAACAGCATGGTTTTCTCTAGGACAGGCTTATTCATGACGTTGTTGCAAATGCATAGGAGGGCATGCACATGATCCATGCCAAGCATTTAATTGCTGTTATCTTATAGATTGACCTTTAGAAGGAATATGACTTCCTGGATTGGGGCTTCCTCCAATTTTTCCTCATCAAAATTGGATTATGACCCAGATGTGTTGATTGGATTATGGCTTCTGTTGATAATGTCAACTATGCTGTTATCATTAATGGATATCCAACAAAAAATTTTCGGGTTGGCCGGGGTCTTCGATAGGGATGCCCCCTCTTCACACTACTCTTCATCCTGGCAATGGATGGTATAAGCTTGCATATAAAAAAAGTGGTTCTGGATGATCAATTCCAGCCACTAAAGATGAGAAAGAACATCAACATTGCACATAATCTCTTTGTCGTCGATATTCTCATCATGGTTATGCTATGTTGTTTTTCTTGGTTATGTCTCTTTCACATTTTCAGTAGATTTGCAAATGCTACTGGCTTGCATATGATTGTTAATAAATCTGTTTTATATCATGGATAATGTGACATCGAGTCTATTACATATATCTAAGGTATATTTGGCATTAAGGCAATGCCAATACAAAATGGTATGAAATACCTTGGATACCTTATCAAACCTTGTTGCTATAGAATTGTTGATTGGCAATGGTTTGTTGATTGTTTCTACAAAAATATATCTGGGTGGGAGTTAGGTGCCTATCATTGGGTGGTCGGGATATACTCACCCAAGCGGTCCTGTCTCAGATGGGGGTTTATTGGGCACACCTATTTTACATCCCTACCTCTATTATAAATTGTCTAAACTACTTAATGGCTAACTTCATCTAGTGGGGGAGCCACGAAAGGAAAAAATACCACTTGGCCAAATTATCCAACATCACTTTCCCTAAGGGTATGGGGGTACGGGGAATCACGGACCTTCATCGGTTTGGGGGGTCATTGCTGATTAAATCCCTTTGGAGGGGTTTATTTGGATCTAGCACATGGAGTAAGATCATACAACACAAATATATTAAGGATAAAGACTTCATATTTTGGTACAGGAAAGGCACCATTGGCATCAAACAAGGATCAGCTATCTGGCTTAGTTTTCTAAAAATTGAAAAAATATTTATTCGTCATCTTGCATGGAAGTTTCAATTGGGAAACCACATTCTTATTGGTATAGACCCAATCCTGGGTGCTGGAATTGAATGTTTTCTCTCTGAGAGGCTTATTCATCTCCTTAATGGATGTGGCATATATTTCTGGTGCCAAGTCATTAATGGTTGGCAAGGACCGGTCCCCATATGGAAAAATGCTCAGGAGATCAGGTTTTATGGACTAATGGAATTGGAGTGGAATCAGATAATTTATGCTATGAAACACCTTGGCATCTGTCGTTCAGAAACACAGGATAAAATCATATGGTCGGGGAAGATGGCATCGGATAATATCATTGTGGCTGACACATATTCAACCCTTTGCAAATTGGACGCTAGACAGGGGGAGCACCAAGTTTTATATGCATTCTGGAAAACAAAAATTCCATTTAAAATTATCATCTTCACATGGTTGGTCTACCACAATAGAAATCTTATTTGGGAGAATCTGCAGAAAATGCAATGGCATGGTCCTGGAATGTGCTCTATTTGCAAAAGAGATGCCGAAAATAACAATCATATTTTTCTTCATTGTTTGCATACTGTACAGGTATGGAAAAAGTTATCATCTCTCATTGGTTTCCTGTATATACATCATAATTGCATTGTGGACTCTCTAAAATGGTGGAGTACTTAGAAATCTTCTTGGAGAGTCATTCCACTTTTTCTTTTTTGAGCAATCTGGAATTGGAGAAATAGGTATATTTTCCATAACTCTCCGAAATATTTCCATATGGTTGTTGATAGAATCATCACAAATCTCTCTATATATTCTACTCAATCCTCATGCACTAATATCACACTACAGAAGCAAATCAATATGCAGTTCTTATATCCGATGGGGTTTTTTGATGGAGCAACACAAAGGAATTCCTGTGCATGTGGTTTTTGGATTGCTATGTCTGCTGATTTGTCTTACAGGGTCTATTGGAATGGAGGTTGCGGCACCAACACCAGGGTGGAAGCATTAGCCCTATGGGGACTCTTATGGTTCAACAATTTCCTTGATAACCCCCACTTACATATATATGGAGATTCAAAGATCATCATTGATCAGGTCTCGAGGAAAGCCTCCATAAACAATCCCATGTTACAGGGCTAGCTGGAGTGGATTGATCTTCTTTGGCAACTCCTCGGAGGCTCCACAATCCAGCATATTGGCAGGAACCAGAACAAGGAAGCAGATAGACTATCCAAAAAGGGATTACAAGGGTTGATCGGCAAATGGTACTTAGAGATTACATGGGAACATAATATTTTTGATATGGGGGACTTCCCATTTCCTGGATAATTCTCTCTACTCTTTCCTCTCTTTTTTGTAAATTTTTGTGTATATGTCTTTTTGTCTAGCTATACAGATGCCCAGAGCCATGGGACGAAACTGCCAAGATTGCATGATATGATAGTATGTTTTTTCATGTGGTTCCAAGGTTCTGAATATATCATTGCATTTCAGATGCTTTGATCATCGCTTCTGGGCATATGGCCTGTGAACTTATATAGCATTACATGTCCTTTTTATTGGGATTGGGTAGCACTATGCTCTCATACATTCCAGGAATGTCGATATGATGTGAACTATCATGTATATTTTTATCTGATAATATAATATCCTACTTTTTTCTTCCTTAAAAACAAAAACATACACAAGGCTAGGGGTCGTAACCCATATAGCTAAAATTGCGGTAGTGGGATAAAACCCTAAAGGTTTCTGTTTCCTGGAACTAATCTAACACAGTCAAACATATAAATTGAATTATCATGAGGATTGGCTCCAAAATCAATTTAGAGACCTCGAAGGATGATAACAAAACAAATCAAGAATCTTTTAGCACCTGGGCAAAGAGTCATCACCCAAGAAAACAAAAGAGGGCTATGTTCGCAGTAATTGCAGACTAAAATTTTGATGGGGAAGCACCTGTACAAAAGGGTACCCCAGTGTTAGAAACTTTGTGCTATCAAAGAAAAAAAATAAAAAAATCCTAAAATGATATATCTTAATATTAATAAAATGATATATTTTAAAATAACATTTAACTTTAAATTTATTTTACATGAAATAATTATAAATAAAAAATTAAAAAATATATTATGTTTTAAAATTAATATAAATAATATTTATTAATATTATTAATAAAAAACAACAATAAAATATTATATCTTAAAATAAATTTAAGTTAAAATTTATTTTAAGATAAAATAACATTTAATTAATTATGATTATAGTAATTAAATTATTATATAAATTGTAATTATTTTTAAAATTGGTTTTTATTTTGATTTAAATTATTATTTTTTCTTTACAATTAAAATTATGCTAATTATTAATATTATTAAAATTATTTCAAAATTATTTTAATAATTATAATTATAGTTATATCATAATTAAAAATTATAATTATAGTTATATCATAATTATCAAAGTATTTTATATAATTATTATTTTCATATTTATTTTTGTAAGTATTATAAAAATTATAATAATACTCTTGAGTATGAACCCTTAGATCAATAAATATGAAACACTGATATTGTAAATTTAAGGAAATAATATTAAATCCAAAGGATTAATATTATAAACCAAAGGTATAAAAACTCTAAGATAAATATTATCAATCATAAAATAAGCATTCATGACCGTGGTTGATTTTCATATTGAGACAATCCTTGTTGCAATATGACATTGGACTATGGTTGACCATATTTTATCATGATTGATTTTCATATTGATAAAATCTGTCACAATGTGATGTTGGACCATGTTTGACCATGGCTGATTTTCATATTGAGACAATCTTTGTCACAATGCGATGTTGGACAATAGTTGACCATAATTGACCAAGGAAATAATAAGCCCCAAAGGAATATAAACCCAATGGAGGAATGTTAAACCCAAGAGAATAATTTAAACCTAAGGTATGTAAATCCTAGGATAAGTATTATAAACCCTAAAATAAATGGCATTGGACCATGGTCGACCATATTTGACCGATGTTGACCATGATTGACCATGGTTGATGATGGTTGACAAGGGTTTATATACTTTGGGTTTATATTATTCCCCTGGGTTTAATATCATTCCCTTGGGTTTATAATATCAATGATTGTTAACCATGGTCCAACGTCACATTGTGACATGGATTGTCTCAATATGAATATCAACTATGGTCAACCATGTTTATTTTAGGGTTTACAATATTTATCTTAGGGTTTATATGCCTTTCATTTATAATATTAATCCCTTGGGTTTAATGTTCTTCCCTTGGGTTTATAATATCAATTCCTTGGGTTTATTAATTTAAGGGTTCATATTTCATGGTCACATTGTGACAAATATTGTCTCAATATGAAAATCAATTATGGACAATCATGGACAACCATGGTCACGTTGTGACAAAGATTTTCCCATAGTCAAATGTCACATTGTGACAACCATGGTCCAACGTCACATTATGACAAAGATTGTATCTATATGAAAATCAACCATAGTTAACCATAGTTAACCATGGTCGACCACGGTTGAATGTCTCTCTCATTGTGACAAATATTGTCTTGATACAAACCTCAATCATGGTCAACCATGGACAACTACGGTTCAATGTCCCATTGTGACAAAGATTGTCTCAATATGAAAATCAACCATGGTAAACATGGTCAGCCATGTTTATTTTAGGGTTTATAATATCTATCTTGGGGTTTATATACCTTAGATTTATATTATTCCCTTTAGTTCAATATTATTCTTTCGGATTTAGAATCTCTTGGGTTTTGGTAATGATCCCTTGGATTTATAATATCAATTATCATCAACCATGGTCCAACTTTGCATTGTGACAAAGATTGTCTAAATATGAAAATCAACCATGGTCGAACATCGCATTGTGACAAAGATTGTCTTGATATGAAAATGAATCATGGTCAGCCATGTTTATTTTAGGGTTTATAATATTTATCTTAGATATATACCTTGGGTTTATAATATTAATCCATTGGGTTTAATATTATTCCTTTGGGTTTATAATCCCTTATACCTTTAGTATTAATCCCTTGGGTTTATTATTCCATTCGGTTTATAATATCAATCCCTTGACTTTATTATCTAAGGGCTCATATTCCTAGGGTATATTATTATTCAAAGTGTTTATATTATTAATCCTAGAGCTTAATATAAATCCATTTGGTTTATAAATGGTCAACCATGCTCCATTGTCACATTGTGTCAAACATTGTCTCAATATGAAAGTCAACAATGCTCAACCATTTTCAACCGTCATCAACCATGCAGTCATGGTCAACATTAGTAAAAAATGGTCGACCATGGCCAATTATGGTCAACCATGGTCCAACGTCATTTACTTTGGGGTTGATAATATTTATTCTAGGGTTTATATAGCTTGTGTTTATATTATTCCCCTTGATTTAATATTATTCCCTGAGTTTATAATCCTTGCGGGTTTATTATTCCCATGGTTAATTATGGTAAACCATTGTCCAACATCACATTGTGACAAAGATTGTCTCAATATAAAAATCAACCACAGTCAACCATGGTCCAATGTCACATTATGATAAAGATTCTCTTCATATGAAAATCAATCATAGTCAATTGTGGTCCAATGTCGCATTGTGACAAGGATAATCTCAACATTAAAATCAACTATGGTCAACCATGTTTATTTTAGTGTTTATAGTATTTATCTTAGGGTTTACATACCTTGGGTTTATAATATTAATCCCTTGGGGTTTTAGTACTAATCCCATGAGTTTATTATTCCCGTGGTTTTATAATATAAATCCATTCAATTTATTAATGTAAGAGTTCATATTCCTATAGTATAATATTATTGATGTCGTTTATAATATTAATCCTAGGGTTTTATATAAATCCCTTGGGTTTATAATTGTAGTCAACCATGGTCAACCATTGTCTAACACATTGTGGCAATGATTGTTTCAATATGAAAATCAACCATCATAAACCATGCTCAATTATGGCCAACATTAGTCAAACAAGGTAAACAATGGTCAACCATGGTCCAACGACATTTATTTTAGGATTTATAATATTTATCTTAGGCATTATATACCTTGGGTTTATATTATTCACTTGTGTTTAATATTATTACCTTGTGTTTATAATCCCTTCAGATTTATTATGCCCATGGTCAATTATGGTCAACCATTGTTCGACGTCACATTGTGACAAATATTGTCTCAATATGAAAATCTACCATGATCAACCATGGTACAATGCCACATTGTGACAAATATTCTATCGATATGAAAATCAATCATGGTCAACCATGATCCAACGTTCGATCTAGATTATCACTATAAAAGAGATGTGAATTCTTAATGTAAGACAAGCTACGTCATTATATTAAACAATCACGGAAACATTCAACATACTTTTCGAAATGAAAAACTATATCAATTAAGTCTTTAAAATCTTGATTTTATCCATCAACTCAAATATCAACTTAGATGTTACAATAAAAAAAAATATATTCTTAATATATTAATTTTAAACCATTCATTAAATATTTAAAAATTAAAAATTAAAATTCTACTGACCCTATTTCCAAATAGGGCGTGAAAACGGTCAATGTAATATTCTTAATATATTAATTTTTAACCCCTCATTCAATATTTAATATTTAAAAAATAAAATTCTACTAACTCTATTTCCAAATAGGGCGTGAAAATGCTCAATGTAAAAGCACCCATTTTACAATTTAAAATTACTGTGTTAAGTAAAACGCGTGAATTCATTCATCCATATTTCATATTATCAAATAGTTATCAAATTATTACAAGAATCACAAACATTTCAACTATATTCAATTCACCTCTTTATCATCAACAACCAAAAAAATATTATGTAACAAATTGAATTTTTAATATAGCTTACTGATTGTATAGACCCTTCACACGGCTCCTATCAGCTTAGTTGGTAACCCGAATGGCCTCACATGGAGAACAAAAAAAGCACTTCAATGGTATTGCTGTTACAAGGCTATAAACGAAACGAAAGAAAGCAAAACAGTTCAATTCTAATAAGTGTGTAATGGTTTCAATCCGTTTAACAAATGACAAAATAGATAATATTTAAATTTAATCTATTATTTATTGGTTTGAAATTGAAAATATGAATATTAACGTCGGTTTGATTACAGATAATATGAAAATTATTCTTTTAAAATCAAATTTTATTAATTTATTTATTAAAAAATTCAAAATTCTTCAAACTTGCATCTTTAAATTAAATCTTGTTAATTTATTTATTAAGGAATTCAAAATTCTTGAAACCTTCATCTTTAAATTAAAATCAATTAGCAAGATTTAACCAAAACAAGAATGTTTAGTAGTCCCTATGACATATGGTCTATATGGCGTGGCGCACATGACACTTTTCCTCTGATACGACATATACTGCACCCAGCTTTTATACGTCTCATCAATATTGAAAGCTTTTAGTTGGTAAGAGAAATAATCCATTCATTTTCAGGTGAGACATGAGTAACGTAACGATAAAGATGATGATTAGTGTGAACAATTAACAGGTATTTCAAATGGAACACGAATAAAATTGGATCCGAAGTTACTTCAAAAGTGTATTTCCATTTACGTTTGAAAAACGTTAAAATGTTCTCCATATTAAAATGTTAGAATCTGTCCTTTCATCATTTTTCTTTTATCCATACGTTTAATGATTTAATTATTAATATTTTTCGAAATTTTACATATCAAGTTTATATAGTGAGAATTTAAAGAATTACAAATTTCCCTTATGAATATAAATTCTCTTTATATATAATGTTAAAATTTTATATTGAAATATATTTTTTACAACTTAGATTAAATTTGTCTGTGTTATTGATATTTTTAAAATTTTATATATCAACTCCATATTAAAAATGAAATATTTTACACATCTTCTTAGTTATGGAAATTGAAAGTATAGGAACTTTTTAATGTAAATTACTTTATTGTTCGCTATATAAAATAGATACAAAATTATGTTATTTAATATGAACAATGAAATATTTTACTTCTTGTTAAAAGTAAAATAATTTTTTATTAATATATGTTATTAATATTTTTTTTAAATATCACATGTAGACTTAACTTAGAATGAATTGAACATCATGTAATATCAATAATAATATTATGTTATTTCCATATTAATTAGTGAAGAAATTGCATGTCTTCCTTACACTAAAAAGTAAATTAATTATTTTTACTTATCTCCATATTAAGTAGTGAAGGTATTACATTTATTCCTCATATTAAAAGGTAATTTATTTTATTTTATTTTTATTTTGTTTACTTTATACCTCTATATAAAGTTATGTTAAATTAAGTTGCAAATTGGAGTATTTTAATAATGTGCCACATTAATTTATTTTGTTATTACTATTTTTAATTTGCTAATTTAAAGTATTAATTTACTATTTTTAAATGTAATTTCAAGTGACAACATCAAATCATCAGCTTTATATTCATTGATATCTATTCAAATCAAATGAATCCAATAGTATTAACTAAAAGCAATACAACAAATTCATTCACACACTTAAACTAATGCAAGTCAATCATCACTCAAATCAATGCAATAAATTAATTCAATCACACTTAAATTATTGAAATCCAATAATATTCATTAAAATCAATGTAATGTATTAATTCAATCACACTTACATACATTAACATTCACTAAAATCAATGTAATCAATGACTTATTTTACATGGTTTATAATGTATTATTTATAAGATAAAAATTAATAAATAAATAAAATATACTTTTCATTAAATTATAACTATATATTTATTAAACTAATTCATCTACATGAACTACATATTCACTTAATAAAATTTAACTTTTAATTTACAAATTATATATTATAAAATACTTTAAAACAAGACCATTGAAATTACAACAATTAAATAACCAAATATGTAGCCTTAAACATCAATTTAAACTTTTTCTTTTGATTTTAAGCATGGTTTTTTTAACCTAATTTTGCCAAACTTTGGTTTATTTTGGCATATTTTATGAGGAATGTTTATTTAGGAGGATACTCTCTTTTTTTATCACTTATGAATTAATTTTTATATATTTAGCTTATCACAACAATTAATTCAATTATGCTTAAATTAATGTATTTAAGAGTATTCATTAAAATCAATGTAATAAATTAATTCAATCATACTTAAATTAATGCAATTTGTTAGTTAACTTATCACAACAATTAATTCAATGACCTTTAAATTAATGTATTCAATAATATTTATTAAAATCAATGCAATAAATTAATTCAATCATACTGAAACTAATGCAATCCACTAGTATTCACTAAAATCAATACAATTAATGGCTTACTTTTAAGCTACATTAGAAATATTTCATTGGAATAGTAACCTATATCCGTACACATCCATTTTTATGGAAAATATGAATTCCTATATAGTAAGTTCACAGTTTAATCTCTACAAAATGAAATTTAAGTTGCTTCATAGATATGAATTTATAACATGAAATAATGATCCGAGAGAGTTATTAACTAAAAATCTATGTTAAATATCAATATTTAAGATCCCTCTTTGCTTCTAATATTAATTTATTTAATACTTAACATCTCCAAATTTATCATTATAACTTGTTTCAAATTTCAGAGAGATCAACTATAATTTAAAACCAAATAAATAATATACATTATACTCTCGTGTTTTGAATTAAAAATTAATGAACATAATTACAAATTAAATGAAATTTTAAAATTAAACAAAAACCAAACAACCTTAAATGACCTAAAACCTAACAAAAACCAAACAACTTTAAATGACCTAAAACTTAAATGTTGAAAAATGTTAACTTACCTCATTATTACAGAATCTATGCAGTGAATCAAAATGCACTTTGTTATCTCCCCATGCCCTTGGAAAATGAATGTAATAAATAACATTGTTTTCTTTTACATTAGTAAGAAAATCTAATACTTGATATTATTTTATCTCTTGAAATTGTATTTATGTGTTTTTCAAAATTGAATTATTCAGTATTAACATATATTGTTATTTTTTAAAAAGTAATGTTATTTTTTTTCATGTTACTTACATCATCTTCCTATATATATACATTAGTTAAATTTTATTAAATTGTTTAAAAATAACTTTAGATATAACATGTAATATATATCTATATCTATCTATCTATCTCTATATATCTATCTCTATATATCTATATATATATATATATATATATATATATATATATATATATATATATATAGCTGACACATACATGCACTTTGTTATCTCCACATGCCTTAACTTACCTCATTATTACAGAATCTATGCAGTGAATCAAAATGCACTTTGTTATCTCCCCATGCCCTTGGAAAATGAATGTAATAAATAACATTGTTTTCTTTTACATTAGTAAGAAAATCTAATACTTGATATTATTTTATCTCTTGAAATTGTATTTATGTGTTTTTCAAAATTGAATTATTCAGTATTAACATATATTGTTATTTTTTAAAAAGTAATGTTATTTTTTTTCATGTTACTTACATCATCTTCCTATATATATACATTAGTTAAATTTTATTAAATTGTTTAAAAATAACTTTAGATATAACATGTAATATATATCTATATCTATCTATCTATCTCTATATATCTATATCTATATATATATCTATATATATATATATATATATATATATATATATATATATATATATAGCTGACACATACATGCACTTTGTTATCTCCACATGCCTTTTGGTAAATGAATATAATATATAAAAAAAAAAAAATGGATCAATAAGTAAATCATTGTATTTATGTGTTTTTCAAAATTGAATTATTTAATATTAGCTGACACATATTATTATTTTTTCTATGGTAATGTTATTTTTTTAAGTATTATTATGCACAACATCTCTCTATATACAAATATTATCTAAACTTTAATAAATTGTTTTAAAGTAACTTTAGGCACAACAACTCCATGTAACTTTATGTGACAACATCTCCCTCATGTATTGGGCTAGAGAAGGCCTCTTAGCGCAATAATAACAACAATAATACTATTATAATTTAAACACGCGGTAACTTTACATGACGACTTCATCTCCCACCTTAGGTAACTTTCCCTGACAACATCTCCCTCATGTATTAGGTTGGAGAAGGCTCATGTATTGGGTTGGAGAAGGCCTCTGAGCCCAATAATAATATTATTATTATTATTATAGTTTAAACACACATAAGTAAATTTACATGACAACATCTCCCTCGTGTATTGGGATAGAGAATGCCTCTCAACTCAATAATAATAATAATAATAATAATAAGAATATTATAATTTAAATAATATTGTTTTTAAATAACATGTTATTGATAGTGTTGTACATAATAAAGTGTAATTTTTTTATTAATATTTTAACTAAATATTTTTCTATGAATACTTTTTTATTAATATATTTTTTAAATGTTTTATCTTTTTTCTTATGTTAATAATCACTATATTAAAATATTTTTAAATACTAAAGAAATTATACATTTTTCTAAAATAATAGTTTTATTTTTTATTTTTTTTCTCATATATATATATATATATATATATATATATATATATATATAAGTAAAAATAAAAGTAATTACATAATTTTGTAATATCAATAAAATTAATTAAATATATATTTTTTCTATTTTTTTTAATTATAAGTAACATTATTTTTTGAGGTAATATTTCATTTTTATTTTAATAGATGTAGACTCACAAATTTCGGCTTAAAAAAATTGTGCAAGCCATTAGAACCAAATCTTCTTCTAAGAAAATTTAATATAAAAAAATACATAATCTCTTAAGTAAGTGAGGTCCTTTATAGGAAATAAAAAGATGTGACTCTGATATTGCTTTAAATCGTTATGACTTAATACTATTATGGTTGTTAATGTGTGATATGATGAATTGAGCTTATGAGAGAAGATTGAAGAAAATGTCAAATGTGAAATGCGATATGTTGGTTTTATTAACTGCTTCATGGTTAACTTCCCCTAATAGAATGGCTCTACTAATGAATGGAAAGTAATCATCTCACCCCTTTTCTCTCATTATGGAGACAGCCATGTATTCTATATTGATATCATTGGTACATTGACACATTTCTGCATGGCATGTTTCATTTTATTAAAAGCACATGTCGTTAAGCATGATAATAGACTTAGTTTTATGTGATGTAGGTGAAGAGTTTTTTATTTTTTTACATGTTGGGTTTATATATTGAGGTTCTTGATTATGTGCTATGAAGTCTTTCGTGACTTATTTCAAAGAACCATAGCCATAATATCGTAAGGATTTGTCACATAATATGTTTGGGTATATTATTTTGGCATTGTATGACTTGTGGTTGGACATACATTATACTTGGTGGAATATAGTTAAACTCTACTACGTTATATGTTGTGCATGTTAATTTTTAGACGGTCTACAAGGATGAATGGGTTATGCATGGTTCATTGGTAAATAAGGTTATCTTGATCTAGTGGTGAATGTTTTGGGTTAACGAGGAACATCCTAATGCATGCCTTGGGATGCTTGCATGATGTATGCAAGGATGGAAAACCTTGGAGGTAGGTCACATACTCATTTCCTCGTTATTTATACATTTTGATTAAATCTCTTCCCTTATTCTCTACTAAAATCTTAGCATACTAAGGAAATATTTTAAGGAATTGCAGTTGGCAGCTACATTGTAATAGTCTTAGGGTTATTAGAAAACAATATAAGAGCTTGATAGTGTAGGTATGCATAATTTCAACTCCTTGGAAGATAAATTTCATTTGAAAGCTAACTAATTGAGTAGTTTATACGTTATGGTTTTGTCTGTGTGGATTTTTATTGGGTTAATCTTGTCCTACAGTCTTCATTTCTACTCCATTTAACCTCCCTATTTTTTATTTTGACTTTTTTCTACTTATAGATTCCATGCATATATAATGATTCATGGGTTATCTACATGCTAATGTTTCAAGGGCTCTCTTTGTTTAAGATATTTTCGGCATGTCCTATGTCATAAAGAATCATTTTAGAAAGAGAAGCATGTGTTTCAATTCATGGTACAAGTTATGAATCAATTCCACAGAATAACATAATTTCTTTTTTAATTTGTTGTACAAGATGAATAGGGTTAGTTGAACTAGGTGAACATGGTCATCCCATAACAATTTGAAATATGAGAAAGAAGAGTTTCTCCTCCATTCCTTCACTTCAGCACACTCCTTCATTATATTATTAGTCTAATTTTTTTACCATTTCTAGAGGAAGATACTACCCATCTCCTACTCTATTATTTTGTTTTCTACAACAAAACTCAAGGGAATTACTAGATAGTTGAGTGATCATCCCACCCCTTTGCCCCCATGCTTGTAACTATGGTTGCTTAAATGAACCCATGATTCTTGATTATGAGCCATTCTTTTGCTCCATGGCCATCCACATCTATGATACATAAAAACCCCAAAGCTAATACATATACTTGGAGAAAATATCAGTATACATCATTTTTTAAAGCTCAACATTGAGCTTATTTTTATATGTTTAAGCCACAATATTTAATATTAAAGTACTTGGGTTGACAATACATTTTCTTTACATTGATTTTGATACCAAAATCTATATATTAACAAAAAATTGCAATATCGGGCCTATAATTCTTATTTTACACTAGTCCATAATAATAGTCTTATTTTTCACTTGCTCACTTTGAGTGTGTTGTGGATAAAGCCCTTTACTAAGGTGAATGTCAAATTCCTACTAGCATATCATACATATTTTTTATGGTCCCATGTGGCTAATTAAGGGTTTATACAAAGTAATTTTTGAGCTATTAAAACTCCCCATAGCTCCCACAACCATTCATGAGACTTATCTTGCTATAAGAAAAAATGCTTATTTATTGTTCCTGTCTTATGATAGTTTGGAAATTTTTAAAACTGTGTTCAACAAAAGTTTAACATGTCTAAAACATAATGAAAATATTTTCATTGCAACCAAACTGTAGTTTAAAATGTCTACCTAAAGTAATTTAATTATATTTGCACTCACCACCTTCCAGGCATCTAAATCTTGATATACTCTATCATTTTTCACTGCTTGATGGACCCGGTTGTTTCCCTCCTACATTATATGGGAAACAAAATGATATCTATATCTAAATAAATAAATAAATATATATATATATATATATTATTTTCTCATATTTCAAAACCAAAAGATATCTTTAATGTGGGATAGTTTTTTAGCTTGTGCTACCTAATCACCCTTCAATTGTTCAAAGAATATTAGCAAGATCTTAATATGTATATCGTTGTACCTATAGAAAAAGAAATCTATATAAATTTATATTCTACATGATAAGTGATAACTAATGTTTCAATTTGTTTGCATACCCATGCATGATCAACCATCCTAGTAACAAGCTTTCTTCCCTTTTTTAAATCACCCCATCTATTATATATTTGCTTCAAGTATGTGAACTATTATACTAGATAAGAGATATGGAAATTAGTATCTCATTAGTCATTATTTTTTTATCCTTTGAGTGAAGCAATGGTGTCATTATAAGAGTTTTTTCTTTAACTTTTCCATAGATGAGTTACTTCATTAGAGGTTCCATAGGAAATATGAGGGGATGACATAGGAGAACAAATATACATGGCATGGGAACAAAAATAAAGGAGTACTATTCTCTATCCATTTTGATGTTGATTATGATGAATTCAATCAGTTGAATCAAACATGAAATCTATATTTATGAGGACATCTCCCTAGTCCTCATATGTCACACATCTCTTCTTAACCACACCGTGACATTAGGGGGATTCCTGAGCCACTTCTACCATCACAACACCAACCTCAATGGAAAGATGGACGGGAAATAAATAATATTAGACCAAGCTTTAGAACTATCCATTGGTCTTCCATTTCTCGACATGATATTCCATCACCTATTGGTGTGCCTCAAATTCCATGAGGTTTATCTCATACAAAACTTCTTTGAACAAGAGCCTCCAATTTCCCGTGCCCATATAGAAAAAAGAAAACAACCCATAATTGACTCACCTATTGTCTCTTCCACTCAAGCTACTCATTCTCATACTAGTACACCCAAGATTAAAAAATATGGAGGAAGAGAGATTTCCTTCCTAGATATGCACCTTCAGATTTATGAAAAAAGTAAAAGTGAAGAAAAAAGGGAGAATACTATTTTAGACATGTATCTAGAATTGTTCTGACTATGTCATTTAATTGACTCTATTACTATCTTCTCTTCAAATTTTGAACATGTTTTATGACATTAGCATCATCTTTTTTGTTATATTGTTATCTTTAAACATAATGGAAACACAAGGTTTTGACATTTATGTCATTTTGAAATTTCTCATAAATTCTCATTATGATATTTTATGATAATAATATATATTGTTTGATGATACATTAAAATGATAGTGAAAGTTTTATCATCTAATTATTTATATTTCATTTATATAAAAGTCACACCGTGAAATTTTAAACCTACTGAAACGAACCTTGTGAAAACTGACCTACTTAAAATAAATAAATAATAATAAATTATTAAAATTTTCCATCAAAAGCCTCTTTTCGTTAAATTAATATTTTTTTATTATCTAAATAAATTTATAGAAAAAGAATGTAGTGACCTCGTAACCCATTGAAGGGGATTGCAAAAGGAGAAAGAGGGTATAGAGGAATGTAGCTTTTTTAAAAAGTAAACATAGATGTGCTATATATTAAATTGTCATTTTTCTGATCATATAATTATTTTTTCTCATTGATTATGAGTGACCAGGAAAAGGTGATTACATCATTTTGTTGTTTGTTTCTATACGAATGTTTCGGTCTAGTTATTTTTAACATTACTTCATCTATTTTTTTATAGAGCCTCTATTGAGATGGTCTTCTTGGAAAAGAAGGTCCAAACTATAAAGTTTCTTTATTTGTACATATTTCATAGTATTTGGTTGTTTTTTTAAATGTATATTTAACAAGTTAATTTCTAAAATCATTTTATATTCCAAAATTTCTCAAATTTAATGTATATTCATTTTTTATTCATAAAATCAATTTCTTTACTCTTTTATATTTGACGCAAATCTTATTTTTCATTCATTAAACTCAATTTCTTTACTCTTTTATATTTAAGGCAAATCTCATTTTTCATTCATTAAAATCAATTTCTTTACTCTTTTATATTTGACATACATCTCTTTAGCTTTTTGAAATTACTGTTTTCAAATATTGAGCAAACCCATGACATGTGTTATGTATTCTTTGGTATTCTTTGGTTGTCGTTGTCATAATACTTACTCATTCACAATCATTTTAGGTTGTTAGTGTAGACTTGTTAAACTACCTATATTTACTGTACAGGTGACAAGTTTTAACTACTTTCATTGATCGTAAAGTGTCGTTTCTTTCTATTCACTGTATTTATAAATTTGCCGTGTTGATTATAAATATTCATGTTTCTAATATAGAGTTTTAATCCATTGAGGTCGATTCCCATTATTTCACGTATCTCTATGAGATTTGAATGGGTGTTGGTGAAGTATCAAAATTTCGCCCCTCAACAATAGATACATTTGTCAAAAAATATTACACATCTTCGTGGTATACTAGTTGTAAAATGATCTTATCAATATAAATATAATTTCTTTCCCACCTAAATCTTAGGTTTATAATGCGTTTTTGGATATAAAATTTTAAAATTCAAAGGAAAACGAGAGGATAAATGGACAAAAAGTTTATTTACTAATAATGTGTGCTTGGCTATAATATTTTAGAAATTTAAAGGATTGTTATTGTTAAAAAATTCGTTAATGTTGAAAGCTCTAAATTATACAATAATGATCCAGAATTATTTAGAAATTTAAAGGATTGTTATTGTTAAAATATTCGTTAACGTTGACAGCTCTAAATTATACAATAATGATCTCGAAAATTGATCCTTTGTACGACCCTTGGTATACATCCCATCCTCGGAAACCATGATAACGTCTCCCCAAAGAACGCCATGAAAATTTGAAGGCACTATTGCAGATTCAGTACAACCGAATGGACAGGGGCCACAAAGGCAATCGAATATAGGAATACAATGATATGTTACCAATAATCTTTTCTGTGAAAACTTTACAAATATATAATATGATCCGTTATCACTATAATCTTCTATCTGTTGTGAAAATTGACAAACCATTAAAATTTCAAAATATCATGTTATCTGCAGCAAAAAACAATTGCATAAAGTTACGGACTTTACACCTGGATTTGGTGTATCGCACTTCTAATATGGGTTTCACGTCAATATATTAACGACTTTGTAAAGAAAGTCGTACGCATGAGATGCTTGCTTACGTCAACTATGCCAAATAGTAAATGAAATTATGATTGGAGTATCTTCAGCTGCACAAGCGTTTTTTTAAATAATTGAGGAAGGTTGTAATGTTATACAGTATTGTGATAATAATTATATAGGACTTAATTTAATTTTGGATTTATATCATAGGGATTAAATTTCTTGTTACTCTAAAATAAATTTGTATTTAAAAAAATGATTTTTTAAGAATTTAGTAGATTTGGAATTAAGATGAATTAATCTTGTATAATTATTATTTATTATTATTAATTTTAATTTTGTTATTACTTTAATAATTTTTGTGTGATTTGACATCTCAAAAAGTTTTATTAAATAATTATCATTATAATTTAGTTTACTTTATTTTATTTTCTTTTTATTTTTATGTAATTTGACTAAGTTAAAATGTTTAACATGACAAGCCAAGGTTATACATTATAATATCTATTCCATACCAGGTTGGAGAGTGCCTCTAAAAACAATAATATGAGAGATTTTTTTATTTTTTTTTTTAATAATGATGATTAGAGGTAAATTTTATAATATCAAAATAGTAATAAGAATGAGATGTGTAATTCTTTTTCAGCTTAACTAGTTGACACAATTTTTTTAAAATAAAAGTAAAATATTTATTAAATAAAAAATAACTTCTATTACAATAAAAAACAAAACTACTATAGCATTATAAAACATCAATAGTATCACTTTGATTGTGTTGAGTAGGTTTTTTATTTGTTGCTTATATAAGAACTTAGAAAGAGATCATGTAGAATTGATACATACATATAGCTTCTCAACAATAAATAAAATATTTTGATATCGTACCATAATTTTATATCAATTTTATATAAAGAGATTTAAAGTAATTTAAAGTGAAATATATTATAATTTCACTTTTGAGTGTAGGAAATAAGTGAATTTTTTCCTATCCCTTGATACACAAGGACAAACAAAAAAGTATTAATGTTGACTATAAACTAGCTTAGATCCATTTTAACCTTGGATCTACCAAGCCTCCAGAGGGATTAAATTACTTTTAACTCTAAAAGAGGTTTGCACCTCAAGAGATTTGATCCATCTGATTCAGAGTTAAATGGATCTAGGTCACTATAATTATTAATTATAGTTATAAATATATTTATTATTATTTTTTTTATGGCTTGAATAGCCACGACCTAGTGGCATCTAAGCTATCAAAATCACCTAGGGATTGCACTTGGCCTAGGTCACACCAAACCTTAGCATGGTTAAATTTTTGTCCATGGAGTTTAAAATTACCTTCACATCAAGAAGTGTCTTTAACAAAAAAACCTAGATCATCTTCTCTATGCCTTGTGGGCTAATTATAAATATAATTAATAATTTTATTAGTATTATTTTTAATTTCATTTTTTTATGTAATGATTGAGTCAAAATGTTTTATTAATAATTATAATAATTATAGTATTTATTTATTTTTTTAAGGTTATTTTATTTTATATTTATTTTTATATAATTTAAGCAAGTCAAAATGTTTAACACGACAATACATTAGAACATTCTTAGACATTGGGCTAAAGAGTGCCTCTCGGCACAATAAAATGTTCACCATAAAAAAAAAAAATAACTTCATATTAACTTGATATATATAGAAAGAATTTTAATAAATATTTTTTGTATCGTGGGTATTGAGACCTATAACTTGATCCAATTAGTGATCCCTCCCTTTCTCACCAACAACCCTTGCCGATATGCTTCTTTGTCGAGATTTCATTTTCACTATGAAAATAGATCATATCATGGAGATAGATATTCTTGATTACTTAGATGAGGGTCCCAATATGGTCAGATATGGATTTCCATGGAAAAGCCCCTCTAGATGAATGTTTGGGTTACATAGGCTTGTCTCTATTAAAGATTTATGAAATATGTGAGCTAGCATTGGATATGTCATCTCTCTCTATGGGCTAGAGTTCTAAGTTGCAAGTTATTGTCAATATGTTGGAAGGAAAATTTCCCTTATCCTCATTCTTCCCTAGATGGTAGTGTCAAGGTTCTACCTTCTCTTCAACATTTGTTTCCCCCCTGCACCACAATAGTTTACCCATTATTTTCTATTTCAAACTTTTCCACTCTCTCCATAGAGGAATCTCAACCCCTACCAAATTCCTATCTTCTATTTCCTTCACCTTCTAGCATGGGAAGTTTTCTTGGAAGTTGATTATCCATGAATATGTGTAGTGGTTATGGCTACCCCTCTTAGCCATTAGATTCAATGTGATTGTTGGCTAAATAAAGCCCTAAGAAAAAGAAAAAAATTGGCTAACTAGAAAGTCTAATAGTAGCATCTGGAATCAGGGAAAGATGCCTATATTAACAAAATTCACACTATGGAGGAGGCTACCATCATCCTTCATTTCACTAGCAAGAGGATGACTATGGAAGTTCTTCAAAAATGGATGTAAGAAAATTTTGAGGGATTTTTGGGTTACTTGTCACACTAAGTATTGTTGAACAAAGATTGGATGGCATGTGTGTCAAAATCATAAGAAGATGCTCCAAAAGTCTTAGCAATAATATGGAGTTGGAGATCACATGACTTGATTCTCAAAAAATGATACATCGCCTTCGATGTTAAGTTGGACAAATTGGTTGCATTTCCAGTTTGAGTTCATCTCCCGACTCTCCCACTTATCTTCTAGTTGTAATATCTCTTCAAGGAGATAGGTAACAAGCTTGGTGTTCTTAATGAAGTGAATTTTCCATTCAACCAAAGAGGATATATGGGCATGGATAGGATTTTGGTTGGGTTGAATATATTAAAAGTCATTTTAGATGCCATCATCTTCTTAGTTGGGGTTCATGTTCACACGAAACATTTGGATTATAAAGATAATCCTTTTAGGTGTGGACACTACCACACTTATATCCATTTAGGTCAAGATTATCTACTAAATCAAATATGACACTAGCGGGTTGAGAAGGATTCTATAGAGAAGGTGGTGTATCCCATCATAGTGAAGAGTTATTTAGTGTTTATAACCGACACGACTTCTTTTACCATAGTAATATTAGTTCAATTAGATTTTAGTATGGATTTGAATTTGGATGTTTCAATCTTGCTGGAAGGCCTAATCTTAGAAAATCATAGTGATGCTTAGACACCCCCTTCTAAATGTGTGCAAGTTTCGGTCTTCCATCCTCCTAATATGTCGTATGCCATCTTAATTTTTGGCTCTACGGTTTTCTCTTCATGTTATATTATACTTTTTGACATTTTCATGTAAATATATTCCTATTCCATTCCCCTCTCCTCTCTTAGTTTCTTCTTTAGCCCCTTGTCCTTTATAAGCATTTGAGCCATCCTTGTCTCTTTTCCTCATTTAGTAGATTACCCTAAGGTTTCCTCCCTACCTAGGTTGGTAATTTAAAGTTATAATCTTCACTCAAAGTCAACAATCACCATATCCTTAAGAGTTTTCTCAAGTTGATGAATTTTTACTTTCCTCGTCACTTTAGAGTGATATGGGCATGTTTGGGATCCTAATTTGAAGCCCACTTCTAGGGGTATTATATCCTTTGTTTCCACTTCCTAACATTAGGTCAATGTGGAAATATGTCAACGTAAATAGAAATTTTTATTTGTGTCCCTTAAGGCATCAACCCATGCTATGGTTTCCCTATGAAAATTTTATCTCTAAATTATAGAGGTTTGGCTAGTCTTGCTATATAATTTTCAATATATATGTTGGTGGAGTCTCTCTACCCACAAGTTCTCTTTCTCTAATAAATAATGATGGAAGTTGAGAAAGACATAAATATCCAAAAAGGAGCCTTTCCTTCTTGGGACTTCATGTCATACAATGCCATTGGTGGTTTGGGAGGTCTCACTTTAGGATGGAAATCTGTTGCCTTGGACATTTTGAATTCTTGGTAAAACATGTGCTATTTGGCTTAGAGTTCTATTCAAAGGATTTGGGCATGCCTACTGAAAGCCACAATTTGTATTGAAATTATTTGTACATGAGGGAATTTTGGGATAATACATTCAAGAATCTATTGCTAAACTATAATAGGTTACTATAGTAAAAGACTTCAAGTTTACCCTAGAATCATATGACATATGGGGATCTAGAGCCCATATTGTGTCTATGTGGAATTTTTCCTAAACTCTCTAAAGGAGATGGGTCTACTAGATATTCATCCCACAAAATTATGGCTAAATTGGAGAAATCATATGGTATGGGACGCTAGAATAGAGAATATATTGAACCAATTCGTTATCTCAAATTCCTTTCTTGAATCCCCACTGAGATATCATTAGTGGATTTCTATGGGTGGTCACTTGCACCATTTCCATATTATCCTAGAGGTGGAACCCTCTCTCCCAAAGTATCCTAATATCTTAAAATTAAGCCCTCATTGGTCTGAGGCTCCATCCTTCAAGCTTATCGTAAATGAAGTCTACAGGTAGACACGTTTAGATGAGGGAGCTTCTCGTACCTTACAAATTCATGAAAACTTAAAGCAATCGAAGGAATCTATTATCATTTGGGCAAATAAAAAAGAGAGAGGGACAAAAAATTACTTGAGGAAATAGAGACTAACATAAAAGAAATAATGGACAATGATATAGAGGGTCCCTTGTAATATTCCCTTCAATATCATCTAATATATCTGGAAGATAAGAGAAGGATGATCCTTCTTGATACAACAAAATCATTAGAGATGAATAGTTTACCTCTTTGGCTACAAGTTGGGGATGAAAATAAAAAATTCTTCTATTTCTTTTCTAATCATTTGAATACTATACATTCTAGCTAGTATATAACAAAGGAGGATGGTTCTCATGCCAAATCATTTCCAGACCTAGCAAAGGAAGGTTTCAACTATTTGAAATTCATCTTCAAGGAAAACATACAAGATACAATATATCATATCGTAAAGGTTGTAATATTATTTCCTAGATTCATTAATTAGGAAGGGAATGTATTCTTATGGCAGAGGTTACAAAAGAAGTGTCGGTGAGGATACTTCATAGTTTCAAGGAAGGGAAAAGCCCTATCCCTAAGAAACTTTTGATTGAATTTTATCTATAATGTTTTTATTATCTTGGTGAATATATCCTAAATATTATTGTGGTACAGGTAAATTCTCAGTGGGGACACAAGCAATTCCTCTAGTCCTATAGAGCAGGTCTAGCCACAAAAAAACAATTTATGGAAAATCTCCTTAAGATAGAATCAAATAAGAGGGCCTACCTCTTAGAATGCTATTCCGCTTGGTGATGATCATGCTTCCTCACTCCAACTACCTTCCTTTTCCTTCCTTCGAATACCTGAAACAAGCAAGAAAACAACAGTAACAAACATGCTAGCATACAATATTTTATTCAACCTACTTGATAGGTTAAGGAACATTAAGCCATAAAATGTAAGATAACACTTCAACGTAGGAAATCAATCAACAGTTGTATTCATATAAGTTCACAAAGAAATTACAATCAATGCCTTGACGTTGCTGGTCTCCTCTAACGTATCCAAGTTCTCGCACTTCTGCTAGTATCTCATGGACAACCCCAACAATGGAATTTTTAAGGCCTCTTGCCTTTAGTCTCAAACCAAACCAAACACAGTATTCTCCCTCAAACATACACTAGAAAGCTAGAAGCTATAGACGTCTTGCTGATTATTCAAGCTCCATAAATACCAATCCTGAAAACTAGTGAAGCTTGTAAAAGGAGGGGTTTATATAGCTTGGATAGAGGGGAAATGGTTCCTGTCATCATGGAGAAGGCTTAATCTCTTGGGTTGGTTCCATCCTAATAGGGGAAGGGAGCCCAAGCTGACTTCCTCAGCTCCATCTAGCCCAACCATTTACCAGACTTCAATTACGAAACTTCTAGACCTGGAAGCTACGACTACATATTTAAAAAACTTGCCAAAATAGGATCGATGCAACTGAGAAAAGGCTCAGTAGCACTGTATGATGCTAGTCATAGTTTTAATCTCTGCAAATCAGTGTGAGGAGGAAACTGGTAAGTAGTGTCGTTATTGTAAACTGGGGTAAAAGGAAGATTCTTAGGAAATGATGCAAAAGGGAATTGTTTTGTTCATGAAGAGAGACATGACGGGAGTTTCTTCATGATGGGAAAGCGTGTAGAGTTCACTGTAGATGTCCTCCAAGATCATGGACTGGGGAGTACAGGGATAGTGATAAAATTCTATGTAACAATTATTTAATTCCTTAGGGATTCAAACACATTCTAGCTCCCTTCAAAACAAATTTCATAGACCTCATACTTAAATTACAATATCCTTCTTCCTTTGGAAATTTTAGGTCATTGTACCTATACAAGGCAATATGTAAAATCATATCAAAACTTATTTTTGTGTAGCTTAAGGACAACCTCTTAGAAAATATATCCTTTGAACAATTGGGGCTCTTGAAAGAGCATCAAATCCTTGATGCCATTAGTTTGGCCATGAATGCCTCACCTTATTATATTGGGTCATTAGAGAAAAGTGCTATATAAGGTTGACCTCCCAAAATATTTTAATAGATTTAGCTACTTATATCTTAGGTTTCTACCCATCCATTTAGGTGTTTTTCATTCATTTGTCTTTTTCATTATGTATTTCATCATCTCTACCTCTTTTGCACTCTTAATCAATGGAGAAGTGTCCCATTTCATTAGTGAGAAGAGGGGTCTTCATCATTGATGCACCCTCTCTCCCTTATTTTTTCTCTTTTCCAGAGAAGGGATTGTAACGACCACCTCCCACATTTACCAAATCTATCCAGTCCTCTAAGGTAACCATGCGATGAAGAGTTAGTATGATGCGATTCAACTCCCCATGTATAGTTAAGGAAGTGGAATCGATAAAACAAAACCAATATGTCCTTTCTCAGGAGCTATAGAACCTTCAGCAGACAACCAACCCTTCTATGTGCCCAACCCCCTAAGACAACTTGTCATTTTTCTGAGATAGACCCCCACTGGCTCTAATGACAAGACATGCATGCAGATGAGACCCTCCAGACACTTCCATAATAAGACATGAATGTGGCCATGGCCTTCTTCAAGAAATTATATGCCAGTGACCACAAATTTTGTACCACTTTTTTAGGGCTAGAGCTCAGGCCTCTTCCAAGAACCTCATGAATCTTCTAGAAAATATAAATAACAATGAATTAAAGGTACTAATGAAAACATTGGTACAAGGACTTGAACCAAACCCTACTAGCCATGATAGGAATTTCATCAAATATATCATAAGCATGTAATCTATAGGTCATAACCATATATTTGAGCATAGGGGTCTCATACTTATCTGGGAATCATCAAGAAGAATTCATGCTTTATCAAAATAACTCCATTATCATCTATTTGATCATATTTTAATTCAAATTTCTTGTACTAATCAAATAACCAAGGTCTGTCATGAACCATGCTTATTACCAACATATAGCCAACAAAATAATAACAGTAGAACAACTATAAAAACCATATATTAACAAGTACATTTACACATGAAATACCAAAGGAAAATGAGTTCTTATTAATGTATGCATAAGGAAACCAAGTTAGGGACTTCCATGAACCACCCGAATATAGATTGGGTTGAACCAAATCTTTCTTTCAGCGAATCAACTCCATTCCATATTCCAAGTGTTAGGTCCCTATAATACTAATATATTCTATTATTATTATTGTCATTGTAGCCCCTTATTTTTATTGTTGTGCCCATGTTGTCCCCATATTGTTATTATTGTGCTCCATAGAAGCACACTATTATTATTGTTGTGCCTTTACATTATTATTGCTATGTCGACTCTGATTATATTGTGACCCCTTAGACTCCTGTATATAGAAAGGAACTCTTGTCACTTGTCTCGTCCAAGATGTTGGGAATTGGATCCCCCCACAGCATGTTTTGGGGCTCAAAGCCCAAGTTTTGGTCAAATGTATTGTAAGACTCCGCGAATTGCGGGCGCGGAGCCTGAAGTATAGGTTGAGTCATATGGTTGTCCGCCCTTAGTGTTGTAATGTAATGTAATGTCATGGTGACCTACACATGGTCCACGGACCATGGGCTTGTATAAATAGAGCTAGGCTCTAAATTGTAAAGATAGTGAACAGGAGATAGACGAATACGAATGGTTCGATCATAGAGTAAGAGTCTAATTGTGTTGGGTCATAGTAGTAAGAAGAGGCTTTGCAGCTGAGTGGGCAAAGGCCTAGTAGAGTTCGTAGCTGAGTGCGCAGACCCTGCAGCTGAGTGCGCATGGCGAAGTTGAGTTTGTAACCCAAGAAGAAGAGTAATAAAGAGAAGTTTGATTCTAAATACGGTGTATCTGGTTTTGTATGATTTCCTATGCATTTATATTGTTTTGTTTATCGTGCACACTTATATGAATGCTAGATATACTATTAGTTATCACTAGACATACACAGATAATTTAAGTAATCAGATAATAACAGGTTAATAGTAAGGAACTTGGGTAATAATATGGATCACACCCTGAGTATGGTTGCGCGAAGGCATCATCATAGGTTGCAAGGGACTAATAGATGCACATAGGGATGAGCGCAGACCGTCAGAGCTCATTAGACATCCCCAGGGTGCAGAAACCTGGTTCTAGCACCCTCCCATACTACTTCGGGTTAGACCTCAGTCCGCGCTCCACAGATTGTTACTGAAAGGGCCAGTAGTACTGGGATTTGTTTGGCTAAATACCTCTAAACCTAGGTTAGGGCCATACAAGCCAGCAACTGGTTCTATTATCGGGACCAGGATATGCATAAGGGATGTCTGATGTCGTGCCACTGGAATCCAACAAAGAAAGAAATTGAAGGGTGGTTGGACAAGAAGATTCACGAGTTTGTGGTGCAAGAAAATAGAAATCCACAAGTATCTAAGGAACAGTTGTTGGAGCGCTACCTATATACGGAAATCCACAAAATTTTCTTTACATCCTTTCC
The DNA here is from genome assembly GCA_031772625.1 of Pinus tabuliformis. Taxonomy (NCBI): domain Eukaryota; kingdom Viridiplantae; phylum Streptophyta; class Pinopsida; order Pinales; family Pinaceae; genus Pinus; species Pinus tabuliformis. The sequence goes on along the minus strand of CM062807.1, from coordinate 3,987,116 downwards.
TTCTGAGTTGTATGAGTGGATCGCGGAGCTAACAGACAGTTAGGGAAGGTGTAGGCTCGACAAACCAATAACATGGACTCTGGAATTAGTGCGTAGACTAGAAGTGTCAGGAGATAAGATCACGCAAGCTATGGACCATTGGCTCCACCAAATTATAGGATGATTTATCACTGAGTTCATGGTAAACATGACCGTCAGCTACAATGAGGCGGAGCAACGTTTCCTCAAGGGGCCATGAGGTAAGTATATCAAATATTTGAATAGTTGGTATAAGATGTTATTGTGTGAAAAGCAGATTATGCAAATAAATTAACGTTTGGGACTACGCAAAGTGGGAAGATCTACAGAAGTGGAAGTAGTGAAGAATTGGAAACCAGTCCCTTAATTTTCCCCTCGCAGGAAAGCGAGGAAGAGCTCATGAAAGTCTCCCCGAGAAGCGCGGTCAGTCTGATAAGGCAGTGAATTCTGTGCTTACCACCTCCACCTACACCGCCACCTGTCTCACCCTCCTCACCTCCATCTCCACCCACCCCACCTCCTCCACCACCACATTTTAGTATGGCGAGTGTGATCAAACTACCAGTATTCAAAGGAGTAGAGAATGAAGATCTAGACCAATTCTGTTTCGTAGTAAGGGTGGTATGGGAAGCACAAGGCATCGTGGATGAAAATATCAAGAAGGCTACACTGGTGAGCTCATTGTAGGATCACACATTAACATGGTACATTAAGCATTCTAATGACCATCCAAACACAGGAATCACAAAAATCCGTATCGCGCTGAATAGGGAATTTAGCAAGCCAAAGTTGGAAACACATTCAATCATCGGGTTTAAAGAGATTGCGATGCTCCCAAGCAAGATCCCCTGGGATCTAGACTAAATACTAAAGGGTATGATTCGCAAAGCCAACATGACATTAATGGATGGAAAACATCGCACATGGTTTGTAGTGTCACTAATAGCTCACTTAAGGACGGTGTTGTCGCAGCAAAAACTTTCCACTCGGGCCGAAGCTTTGGAGATGGCAATGAGATTTCATGAGACCCTTATACAAGACCCTAGTCTGGGAGTCCAACAAATCCATGTGCAACTGCAAAATCTGTGTTTGGAGATGTAGAGTTTGAAACAGGATAGGACACCTCTGCCAGAGGCGCGCGAGGAGGTATGGTGCATAAAATGCAAAGGCTAGGGGCATGACAAGGACCATTGTCCATTGTTCATGAATTATTTGGCAGGAGGAGCGCTGATGTCGTTAAGATGTGAGGCATAGGTAGGACCAAGCACGATGCCTACATTATGGTGCACGATCCGTCAGATAGGGGGAAAACACACTATGAATAATTGTCATTTATTGCAGAAGTATATGTAGACATCCCAACAATTGTTTTGTAATTTTTGCAGGTTGGTGGGCCATGATGAATGCACTTCTAGAAGATAAGAACTAATGATGGATCAGACTCCTGCCTATAGGGTGCAAACTAAAACGTGAGCCCTCAACCCAAATGTAGGAATGGCATGTGCTGGATTTCGAGGACGTGTTCGAGATCGAGGTGGAGCGGGACTAGGAAGGGGTCGTGGACAACTAATTTGTTACAATTGTGGAGGGTCAAGACACTATGCCCGCGATTGTACAAACCTGACAAGAACATCATGTTTGTACTGTACTCAGTTTGATCATAAGGCAGAAGACTGCCCTACATTGATAGCAAGACTGCATGAAAAAGGGTTACTTCAGCCCCCTCTAACTCAGAATTTGTAGATGATAAGGTCTGAGCCGCGTGAAGAAGACTCGAATGTAAACATGATGCTGAGGAGCAGTGTGACCATCGGCAATGATAAAGGTAAGCAGTCATAAGAAAGTGGGTGTGTTTGCAAGGCTCCTACAAAGGAACCCGAATTTGATTTAAAACATGCGAAGGAGACATTTATGGAAGCTAAGAAGAGCTTCATGGAGGCCTCCACTTTAGGTAGTAAGGATCAACTGGAACCAGGGATGGATCCTTCAATGCTCACTACCTTTCTGGAGACATGCATGAAATTGCTATGCGATAGCAAGGCAGTAAAAGGACTATAGGAACTTATCATGAGGTGCATGGGGTCAAGAGAACTGCATGTGGTTCAGAAACTTGGAAAGCATGCATTGCACACAGGAAGGGAAATGAGGTTGACTGCGAAAATCGGCAAGTATGAAATGGATCAGGTAATCTTGGATCTCAAATCGGATGCGAATGTACTGACAAAACAAACATGGGAACACAGAGGCAAACCCATGCTACAGTGGTCTCATATTCAATTACAAATGGCAAACCAATAGAAGATCTTGCCCATGGGAAGATTGCAAGTAGTGACAATAGATATTGAAGGTGCGAGCACGCAAGCAGATTTTGAAGTGATAGAGATTGTCGATGACAGTAATCCCTATCCTGCACTACTAGGAATAGACTGGGACACCTATATGAACAGAGTCATAAATATGAAGAAGCACAAAATGATCTTTTGAAAAAGGTCACTACGCATAGTAGTACCACTAGATCGAGTCGAAGGAGCACAATACACTGAGCCGGTATGCGACGATGATGGTGATGAAAATCTTGATTGTTTTTACAAGATTACCATGCGATAAGGGGATTGGGTCAATCCAACTGCAGATGGAAGGATTTCGTGGGAGTGCGAAAGCTCCTACACTTTAGATTCAGATGAAGAGATAGAGCGATGGAAGAATCGGTTGCATGAAGTAACAATGCTTAATTGAAACATGATGGTTAGATCACTGTACTACATGACAACAGAGGCAAGGCATCTTCCTACATATGATGGGTTGACAACAGTGGATGAATTCCTGAGAAAATTTGAAAGCGCAGTACCGGAACAATAGCGGTTCACTGCTCTGAAGTGGGCACTGTGCGCAACACCCGCAAGATGGTGGGGTATGCATCAGGAAGTTCTGAGGACTAGCGCGGATGCATCAGAATGACGTGCCTACAATTTTGGAAACTGAAAATACGACTAGTAGAAAGATATGACGAATGAGATGATCCATGCACACACCTCGTGAAATGGACCAAGGTCTATGAGGACGAGCCACAATCTGAATGGGTACATTGATTCTATCATACCCTAGATGTCATACCCATGAATTGGTATACTGAGACGGAGCTTTGCCATGGTATGAGCGAATGGGATGTCTTGCACGAGGGATTTCTGTTAACTTTCATGTTTGAATATCTTTGTTCAGATACTATTGATGGTGTGCTACAGGCAGTAAAATCAGCTATCTTCAAAATACCTCAGGAGCCAATGGAAGTACTTCATCTAGAATGGGCGACATAGTTGAGCTGCACGCTAAAGTGTTACAATGTAAATGTTGACAAGGATGATGAGGACCCACAAAATATTAAAATTTCAAAAATGGAAGGTCATCGCAAGATTAGAGGACCAACACTTGAAGACCCTGACATCATCGTGCCACTAAAGACAAAGTAGGTAAACATTGGAATGGAGGTAGAGCCGAAGTACGCAATGCTTGGGGACTATTGGGATGATACCACAGTGGATAAGGTTGTTGAGTTACTCCACGAATATGAAGAGTTGTTCTCGACCAAAATTATGGACTTAAAAGGGATCGTTGGTGATTTAGGGATGATGAATATCATGCTAAAACTTGACACGAAGCTAGTTAAGCAGTGGCCTTACCGCTTGAATCCGAAGTATAAAGAAAAGGTCTGCAACGAATTAGACAAAATGCTCATAACCAGAATTATTGAACTACTGGAAGAATCCGACTGGGTGAGTCCTATGGTGGTATAGGAGAAGAAACAGAAGGGTGAAGTAAGAATATGCGTGGACCTCAGGAAGCTGAATGACACCTGTGTACGCAATCCATTCCCGACACCATTCACAGATGAAGTACTAGAGAATGTTTGTAGTCAGGAAGCATACTCATTCATGGATGGGTTCTTAGGGTACCATCAGATCAAGATCACACCAGAAGATAGGAGAAAAATGACCTTCACAACAGAATGGGGCTGCTTTGAATACACCATTATGCCTTTTGGATTGAAGAATGTGCCAGCTATATTTTCATACATCGTGGTGGCTCCATTCAAAGAATACATCCACAAGTTCTTGGAGGTCTATCTAGATAATTGGATTGTCTTTGTATTAATTAAGCACGATGTAGCAAGCTTACGCTTGATGTTGGATACTTGCTGCCGACAACAGATTGCGCTGAAACTTAAGAAGTGCACATTCATCCTTCCCTTTGGAAACCTACTAGGACATGTGGTTTGCAAACAAGGACTGATGGTGGACCCTGTGAAGATTTTTGTTATTCTAAATGTGGAAGCAACACGAAGTGTTAAACAATTGCGCGCTACTTTGGGACAGGCTGGATATTATAGGAATTTCATCAAAAGTTATGCCCAAATAGCAGCGCCAACGGAACATCTATTGAAAAAAGATGTTACATATTGCTGGAATGATGATTGCATGAAAATTTTGGATGTCTTGAAGGGGAAACTGGCCTCCGCTCCAATCCTAGTCTTCCCAAAATGGGATGTGGAATTCCATGTACATGTTGATGTGTTGTGTATTGTGCTAGGAACTGTACTCACAGAGGAGGGCGCGAAGGGCGTGGATCACCCGATCATGTTTGAAAGTCAGAGATTGTCCAAAGTAAAAAAGAACTATTCTACCACCGAGCATGAGGGGTTTGCAATGGTGTACGTGCTCCAAAAATATCGACACTATTTACTCGGGGGACATTTCAAGATGTACACCGACCATTCCGCATTGAAATACCTGGTGAATAAGCCTGTGTTGTGGGGGTGCATATGCAGATGGCTCTTACTATTTCAAGAATATGATTTTGAGGTCATAGTCAAGTTAGGACACCTAAACACAGGACCAAATCACTTGTCACGAATTGAGATGGGCGAGGAACCAACGAATTTGGAGGAGGGACTACCTGATGCACAGCTCTTTACAGTGCGCATCGCGGATGGACACTTTGAAGATATAATCCATTTTCTAACAACAAGGACTGTGCCGAAGGAATACTCAATCCAATAGAAGAAGGAATTGGTGGTGCACGTGGTGGACTTTTTTGTCATTGCGGGGCACCTCTACAAAATGGGCAATGATGAGATATTGCGAAGATACATACCTAAATTTCAACGAGGTCAGATCCTCGTGGAAGCACATAGGGGGTGCTATAGGTAGACACTATGTAGGATGCGCAACTGCACAGAAGATTCTTCACGTATAATTATGGTGGCTAACCCTGCACCAGGATTCGGAAGCACATTGTAAGGCCTGCGATATATGTCAAAGGACTGGAAAACCATCACGAAGGGATGAGATGCCATTAAATCCACAAATGACAGTACAACCATTTGAAAAATGGGAAATTGACTTTGTGGGACCGATCAAACCTCAGGGAAAGATGGGCGTGCACTAGATCATCACCACGACGGAGTACTAGACACGATGGGTAAAAGCGCAGCCAGTCAAAGACTGCACAGCCACTATGACTGTGAAGTTTTTGTTTGAAAACGTGTTGACACTATTTGGCTGTCCAAAAATCTTAATGAGTGATCACGGAACACATTTCCTGAATGAAACCATCAGTGCGCTCACAAAAGAGTTCCAGGTATATCATCAAAAACGTACACCATACCACCCACAAGCTAATGGGACAGTAGAGGCATTCAACAAAAAACTGGAGACTATGTTGACCAAAGTATGTAACGCGCAGCGAAATGACTGGGACCTACTCGTACCTGCCGTATTATGGGCTTACAAGACAACGTGTAAGAAATTGACGGGACAGACACCGTTCCAATTAGTCTATGGCACATAAGCTATCATGATGATGGAATACATCATACGTAATCTACGAATAGTAGTGCTCACAGGCATGATGGACTGTGAAGCTCTGGAAGAAAGGCTCGCGCAATTAGAAGAACTCGAGGAAGAATCGTTTCTGGCTGGATTTCAACAGTAGGTACAAAAGTGGCATGAAAAGGCTTGGCACGACCACCATATCAAGTTGTGCACCTTGAAGGCAAATGACTTGGTTCCACTGTATGACAGTAAGTTTGAAAAATTTCCAGGAAAATTCAGAATGCACCCGCTGGGACCATACGTGGTTAAGGAGGTCACAGACAGAGGCGAGGTCTAGCTAGTCAGAGTAAATGGAGAACCCTTCCCAGGCAAAGTAAACAACAATCGCTTGAATCCCTACATGGGTGGGCTGACTATCTGACTAACCAGAAGAAGCACAGTCTTCGCGACCCAAAGAGTTGGACAAGGACACAGGACTATAAACACACATAGCAAATGTCAGTACAAAGATAAGGACACTATTCAGACGTAGATGATTCAGAAGAAAGAATTCAGCATGTGCAGAAGGTAGCAACCCAGGGCGCTGCCGACATTCAGGCAGTGTGGGACTAGTTGGAGGGACTCCATGCCAAGATTTTCATGTCGATAGAGTGACTCGAGGGCAAGTCACGATGTTTGTGTTGGGGGCCTGTTGGGCATTGGATCCCACCACAGCATGTTTTGGGGCTCAAAGCCCAAGTTTTGGTCAAATTTATTGTAAGACTCCGTTAATTGCGAGCGCGGACCGTGAAGTATAGGTTGAGTCATAGGGTTGTCCACCCTAAGTGTTGTAATGTAATGTAATGTCATGTCAGCCCACCCATGGTCCGCGGACCATGGGATGGTATAAATAGAATGAGGCTCTAAGTTGTAAAGATAGCGAACAGAAGATAGATGAATACGAATGGTTCGAGCATAGAGTAAGAGTCTAAGTGTATTGGGTCGTAGTAGTAGGAAGAGGCTCTACAGCTGAGTGTGCAGAGGCCTAGTAGAGTCCACAGTTGATTGCGCGAACCCCTGTAGCTAAGTGCGTAGGGCGAAGATGAGTCTGTAACCCAAGAAGAAGAGTAATAAAGAGAAGTTGATTCTAAATATTGTGTATCTAGTTTTGTATGATTTTCTATGCATTTATATTGTTTTGTTTATCACGCCCACTTATATGAATATTGGATATATTGTTAATTGTCACTAGACTTACACAGATAAGTTAAGTAATCGGATAATAATAGGTTAATAGTAAGGAACTTGGGTAATAATATGGATTGCGCCCCAAATAGGGCTGCGTGAAGTCAGTATCACAGGTTGCAAGGGACTAATAGATGCGCATAGCAATGAGCGTGGACTGTTAGAGCTCATCAGACATCCCGAGGGTGCGGAAACCTAGTTATATCACCCTCCCATACTACTTCGGGTGAGACCTCAGTCTGCGCTCTGCAAACTGTTGCTGAAAGGGCCAGTAGTACCGGGATTTGTTTGGATAAATCACCTATAAACCTGGGTCAAGCCCATACAATCCAACACAAGAATTGTTCATTTGTGTAATGTAAAGGATGTTGCCACCTTGAAGAGGCTACTTTTGAAGTCATTAACCTATCTCATTCTTTGATTTTGTGAGATGTTTGCATAACAATTGGTATCAAAGCTTTGGATTCTAGTATTCCGCTTCTTCAAACAGGGCATCGTGGAATTTTTGTTATATCTTTTTTCTATGAAGCTTTAGAAGCTAAAATTAAAACACATTTGAGCCGAAATTGTGATGAACCGTGGGACCAAATTTCAGATCTTGTCTCACTATATTTTCGGAGATATAAACTGATGAAGTTAGGGTTTTTTTAGGCTCCTGAATTTGATCGCAAACAGGTTTGATGGTCGAAACAGTGACATGTGACACTTCGTACAAGTTCGGTCTACTAAACTAGTCTATAATTAGGTCATCGTGGGATATTTGACATAACTCTTTCTTGTACAATCCAATCTAGATCAGACTTGTGGGGTTTGAAAGAGGATGCGGAGGGCTATCATAGGATGAAAGTTTAGACCTTGGAGATCTAAAATTATAGATATACAAAAAATTCAATATCAACCTCCTACAAAGAGAAAAAAGGTATGTAGTCTTTTTAAAAAATTTGCATAAGTTTGGTTTGAAAAAATTATTTGAATTGATTCAAAGAGCACAGTGAAGCATATTTATCATTAATTGATGCCCTGAAGAAAGAAAAGGGAAACACCTAGTAAGAAACTTGAAATATCTAGCATGACTCATGAAGAAGAGGAAGAAATGAAACATGATATATCAAAATTATGAGAGCAAGTGCAACAAATTTTACTCTCAGAAAAAGTAATAGAAGCTAAGATGGATGGTTTAAAGAAAGGAGTGGAAGCTAAGATGAATGGTGTGGAAGCTAATATGGGTGGTGGGGAAGATAATATGGATGGTCTAGAAGTAACCATTGAAGATTTGAAGAAAGACATGGAAAGTTTGAAAGGAGGTTTCACAAAGTTTCTAGAAGAAATTTTCCTAATGGCGAAAAGGTAGTTGAGGAAAATCATGATGAGAACAAAAGAAATGTTAGTCATGATTTCATAGACTCCAACATTGGGTTGAAGACCCACCATGTTCCAAATATTTATATGAGGAAGTTTTATGGCAAGGATCCTGTAACATGGATACTACAGATGGAACAATATTTTGAACTCCAATATGTGAAAAACAAACAAAAGGTATGAATTGCGGCTTTATATTTGGAACCCAATCATTTTGTGTGGTATCAATGGATTTTCTCTCATAAAAAAACTGTCACTTGGTCAATTTTTACGGAAGAAATGATAGCACATTATGAGGATACAAAAAGCAACAACTTTTTTAGCCAAATGATAAATCTCAAACAAAACGGTTCAATGGTGGAGCACATTGAGGACTTCCAAAAATTCAATATAAGGATAAAATATATTCCATAGGAGCATAGGATTGATTTGTTCATAGGGACTTTAAAGTATAACATCCAACATGAGGTTCACCTTTGGGAACCTGATTCATTGGAGAAATCATTCAGGTTGTCAAGAAAAATTCAAAGAAAAATTATGGCAACAAGGAAGCCTACCAATTACAACTATAAACATGGAAGTGTTGTTGACCCTAGCCTTCCACAACCTACAAGGTTGACACCACAATAATTGGCAGAAAAAAGAGTGAAAGGGCTTTGTTACAGTTGTGATAACAAATACAGTGAAGGTCATAAGTGTGTTGAGAAGAAATTATTATACATAGATTGTGAAGAGGAAGAATTAAAGGAACAAGAAACATAAAAAGAAGAGGATACACACCAGGAACAAACCCTAAAAAAAAAAGAAATGAATCCACCAATATCTTGTAATGCATTGGCTGGAAGTACCACTCCTCAAAATATCAAGATAAAAGGCCATATGAAGAAAAAGAAGGTAATAGTGTTGATTGATTCGGGCAGTACCCATAATTTTATTCATTGTAAGATCGCGAAGGAATTGAATTTCTTCCTATATCTAGCACCAAAGTGTCAAGTGATGGTTACAAATGGAGGAACCATAAATTTCTTTGGAAAGTTCCATAATATCAAGATATCCATGGGAGAGTATGTGTTGAATAGTCTAATGCTTTCCATTCCAATGGGTGGTGTTGATGTTGTACTGGGAGTCCAGTGGCTACAATATTTGGGTACAATAGCTTTTAATTTTCAAGAAATTTTCTTGGTCTTTTTTAAGAAGGAAAGGAAGTTGAATTAAGGGGTATCGCAGGGAAACTGGGAAAGATAATCAGCTCTAACAACATGAAAAAACTTCTAAAGAAATAACAACGTGGCATAATTGCACATTTATGTTTTCTAGAGGTTCCCACATACAAATAATCTATTTATCTAGATCTCCAAAAATCCTTGGACAATCATTCCATGATATTCGAGACACCTAAAGGCCTCCCACCTATTCATGATCATGATCATGCTATTCATTTGATTTCGGGAAGTGTTCCTCCAAACATCAGGCCTTACAGATATCCATATGCCCAAAAGAGTGAAATTGAATGTATGGTTGCAAAAATGCTAGAGGTTGGTATAATTCAACCTAATCAAAGTTCTTTATCTGCTCTAGTAGTATTGGTGCACAACAAGGGTGGACCATGGTGCATGTGTCTAGATTATAGGGAGATCAACAAGCTTACTATTAAAGAAAAACTTCCCATTCCTATCATTGATGAATTATTCGATCAAATGAATGCAGTAATTTATTTCACCAAGTTGGAACTTGGTTTTAGATATCATAAAATTAGAATGAAGACTAAAGACCTTCTGAAAACAACATTTAGAACTCATGAGGGTCATTATGAATTTTTTGTCATGCCTTTTGGCCTTACCAATTCACCTTCTACATTTCAAGATTTGATGAGTTCCATTTTCAAACCCCTCCTTAGAAAATTTGGCTTAGTATTTTTTGATGATATACAATCTACAACAAGTCTTGGAAGGATCATGCTCAACATGTTGATAGAGTGCTCAAACTATTGGAGAAGAAACAATTACATGCAAAAACCTCCAAATGTTTCTTTGGAGTACAAGAGGTGGAATATTTGGGTCATATTATATCTCATGAAGGTGTTAAGGTAGACCCTAGAAAAATGAAAGCCATTAAGGAATGGAAAATCCACACATCCATAAAGCATCTGCGAGGATATCTCAGGTTGACATGGTATTATCACAATTTCGTTAAGAATTATGGGAGAATAGCAGCACCTCTAAAAACATTATTGAAGAAATATTCACTTTCTTTGACTCGAGAAGCAACGAAAGCCTTCGAATATCTTAAAGAGGCAATGTGCCAACCACTAGTCTTAGCTATTCCAGACTTCAAAAAAGTCTTTATTGTGGAATGTGATGCCTCGGGAAATAGAATTGGTGTTGTTTTAATGCAAGAAGAAAGACCCATTTTCTTTTTAAAGTTGTCCAATCAAAGGAAAGTATTTACACAAAGCTATTTATGAGAAGGACATGTTGGCAATACTACATGCACTTAAAAAATGGCGACCATACCTAATGGGAAGACACTTCAAGGTAAAAACGGATCATGATAGTCTTAAATACTTTTTAGAACAAAGATTATCTTCATAAGAGCAACAAAATTGGGTCACAAAGATGTTGAGTTATGACTTTGAAATCATCCTACATAAAAAGAAAGCAAAATGTTGTTGCAAATGCACTCTCAAGAAAGGATGAGGATGTTGAAGCATTGCTTTGTGCCATTTATATTATCCAACCATATTGGATAAGCGAAGCAAGGGATGAATGGAATAATGATGAAGAAGTGTGGGAAATCATTCAAAATTTGCAGCAAGATCCCAATACATCTAATACATTTAGCTGGAAGAATGATTCGTTATGGTACAAAGATTTCTTATACCTCTATAAGAATTCCCAATTCAAACAAAAATTTCTTCTGGAATTGCACACCTGTAACTTACGATGGCATTCAGGATTCTTAAAAACTTACCACATGGTTAAGAAGGAATTTTTTTGGGATGGCCTTAAATCTGATATTGAAAAGTGTTTGGTGGAATGTTTGGTTTTCCAACAAAATAAAGTTGAGACAATTAACACCCCAAGTCTATTACAACCTTTATCCATTCCAAGTCAACATTGGAAGGAGGTTTCAATGCATTTTATCACAGGTTTACCCAGGTTCGAAGGAAAGAGTGTCATCATGGTGGTAGTTGATATACTTACCAATTATGCACACTTTTGTGCATTATCTCATCCATCTAAATCTAGTACAATTTCTATCGCATTTATGGAAACAATTCAAAACCTACATGGAAAGAATTCAAAACCTACATGGAAACAAAAATATTATTGTAAGCAATAGAGATCTTATTTTCACTGGAAATTTTTGGACATAATTATTTTCTGGTCTGGGTACTCAGTTAGCTCATAGTTCTTCTTATCATCCTCAATGTGATGGGAAAACTGAGATAGTGAACAAATGTTTGGAAGGATATCTTCATTGCTTTGTATCTGATAAACAGATACAATGTGTCAAATGGTTTCCTCTGGCTAAATGGTGGTATAACACTTCCTTCGATACTGTAGCAAAAATTAACCCATTTATGGCACTTTATGGACATCATCTGTCATCCATCACATAATATTTAAGAGAAAATTCCAAGGTTAAAGCAGTGGAAGATAACATCAAGCATCAACAAAAGTTTCTCCAACTCCTAAAGTTTAACCTAACTTTGGTGGAAAATAGAATGAAACAATATCTAGATCAACATTAGAGTGAAAGAAGTTTTGATGTAGGTGACTCGGTATTTCTACGACTACAACCATACAAAAAATTTCCCTCAAGCAAGCTAAGACAGATAATAAATTATCACCAAAGTATTATGGTCCATACAAGGTGTTGTAAAAGATTGGTACTATGGCATACAAATTGGAACTTCCTGCATCATCCTGAGTGCACCCAGTTTTCCATGTTTCATGCTTAAAAAAAGCTATAGCTGAACAACTCCCAGTTAAAAAAATATTTCCAGAACTTGACGAGGAAGGAAAAATCATATTGGAACCTCAAGCAGTCACTAAAACAAGAACTTTCCAGCTACAAAATCGATCAATTTTAGAGTACCTAATCAAGTGGAAGAACTTACCTGTTGAAGATTCCACATGGGAGGGTGAGAATTTTATATAGAAGCATCCAGAACTACTCAAGCATTGAGGACAACACTTTTTTGAAGGAGAGAGGCATGTTAGGTCCCCATAATACTAGTGTATTACCTTATTATTATTATTGTTGTAGCCCCTTATTGTTATTGTTGTTCCCATGTTGTCCCCATATTGCTATTATTGTGCCCCATAGAATCCCACTATTGTTATTGTTGTGCCCTTACATTATTATTGTTATGTTGGCTCTGATTATATTGTGACCCCTTAGACTCCTATATATATAAAGGAGGTCTTGTCATTTGTTTCATCGAAGAATTGTTCATCTCTATAATGTAAAGGAGGTTGCCCACTCAAGAGGCTACTTTTGAAGTCGTTGATCTATCTCATTCTTATATTTTGTGAGTTGGTTGCATAACTCTAAGCATGAATGGGGACTCACAATAGAATAAATTAAGGACTCCTTAGGCTTTACCGTATATCCACCAAGTGATTCCTAGGCCCAAAACCCTCATCAATACAATCGGGCTTTACCGTAATCCCACTAGATCACTAGGCCGTAAGAAAGCATGGATGCCTCCGTATCTCTCCACCTAAACCACGAGGAATTTTTCCATCTCCACCTCTTAGCTTTACCGTGTATCCCACCATTATTGGTCAAGGAATTTCTAGGCCTACGAAGTCTCCAGCCTCTATCATTTACTGTGTATCCCACCATTACTAGTCAAGGGATTCCTATGCCCAATCAAGGGTATTCACAATCATGATTTACTGTATATCCCACCAACAGATTCCTAGGCCTTGTGATTAATCCTAAGACCACCTCACTCATCTTAAAATCCATCCAGAAATCTTGCTCAACCAAAACAAGAGAGCCCCATCATAGCATGACTATCCGAAAATGGCAAGGAAAGGTTGAAAACCACTTTCAAACCTAGCGAGACCCATGCCAATGAAAAAAAGAGAACCAACAACACACATGCATGTACCCTGCATTCCAAAACTAGTAAGGAAATCATACATGCAACTCGATGTCTAGAAGTAATTCCACTATAGCCAATGAATTATCGGTCTTCCTTGCTTGATCCTTGCTTCCTCTTGATTTCTTACCCTCCTTTTCCTTCTTTCCTCCAATGTTAAAGTTCTCCAAGAATACTCTTAGTGTCCAAGAGTACGAGAGAGTAGAAAGAATAGAGAGAGCTCCAAAACTAAACTAAAACAAATGGTTGTGAATTGATTCTCAGAAACCTTTTAAATTACTGAGGCCTCTATTTTCTTCATTTTCCATTATTTTCCTATTTTTTCCTTCTCACATGTAGCCTATGACCTTTCACCTTCCTTTTCTCCTAATTTCCATTATTTTCATAAATAAAGTACCAATTAATGTCACTTTTATTTTCCAAAGTCTTTGCCTATTTGTGTAGCCATAAGAAACTAAATGAACACCCACACTAGGACTTTTTTCCCAATATTCATCTTGGAAAAAGTGTCTCATGACCTTGGTTATTATTTTGTTTTTATTAACTTTATTACATGGATTTTTCAACAATGTTGTTAGAAAATCATCCCCCTTAGGGAACACCACCCTCGGCATTCAATGATACCTGTAACCAACGAGACTGCTATAAGCAAAACAAACTGCCCATGGGGCTTTACAACTTAGCTCGATGCAGTATTTACAATGATCATCCTATTGAGAAGAAAACCAACATGAGGAACATAACAACATGATAACCATAATGACATGACACCCATATTGCTTATTGGAGGTTTATAACACAACTCATGGTGGTATTTACATCCATAGACATATATACATATACCAAAACATCACACCAATATTTATGCCAAAACATACAATCAACTAATGAATAAATAAGGACACAACACAAATTTGATCAACCATCTCCCATGTAGCTTCATCAGGCCTAAAGTGCCTCCATTTCACTTTAACCTACTCAATTTCTCGATTCCATAGCATGAACATCTTTCTCTACAAAGTACACTGAGGTCCTAGTTGGAATTCTCCTCTTGGCTCCACCTGTAATATAGACTAGTCAATCACACGATCAAAATATTTAACATACTTCTGAAGCAATGACGCGTGGAAAACATCTTGGACTTTCACTATCAAAAGCAGTGCAAGTTGATAGACTACTAGTCCAATCCTTTCAATAATCTTCAAATGTCCAGAAAATCGAGGTGCCAAATTTGCCATGATCCAATCCTCAAGGGGCTCTTCTTGGACTTGATGTGCAAATACACCTATTCCCCAACCTGAAACTCCTTAAACATCATGATCTAATCTGCATAAATTTTTTTTTTTCTATGCTTCCATCAAATTCTTCTTTATTACCTTCATTTCCTATTCCATATATGCAAACATATCCAGTCCTATCAATACCTTGTTCATTGGATCACTCCAACTGATGTGAGTATTACAACTCCACCCATACATTGCCTTGAACAGACTCATCCTCAGTGATTCTTAATACCAATATTTGTAAGAAAACTTAGGAATGGAAGGTACTCCTCCCATATCCTCTGCTGATACATCACATACATCCTCAACATGTCCTCTAATATCATGTTGACCCTCTTTGTCTATCCATTTGTTTGTGGATGATAAGTTGTGTTGAAGGCCAACCTTGTCCCCAAACATGCAAACAACTCCTTCCAATACTCGAAAGTGAACTTAGCATCCCTATTTGACATAATAGTCCTTAGAAAACAATGCAACCTCACTACATCTCGAATGAAGATCTATGCTACATCATTATCTGAATATGTAGAGTTCACTAGAATGAAGTGTGCTACCTTTTTCAACCTATCTGCCAAAACCATGATGGAATCATGTTGTCTAGATGTCTTGGGAAAAACTATGATGAATCCATGGAAATGATCTCCCATTTCCACTCTGGAATTGGAATCAGATGTAGTAATCCATCTGGGTGCTTTGATTATTCTTTTACCTATTAAAAATCTAAGAATCTATCCATAAACTTTGCCACTTCTTTCTTCAAATTCGACCAATAATAAAACTTCTTCATTGTTGTCAATGTCTTCTGGTATCGTGGGTGCCCTGAATAGAATTTTTTATGGAATTCTCGCAAGATAGTCTTCTTGATCTCACTTTCATTCGACACATAGATGTTGTCCCTAAATCTGACCAAACCATTTGTTGTGAGATGATAGTCCACATCTTGATCACCTCTACATTGATGTAACATGTTCCTAACCTCCATGTACATGTCTTCCTATTGTCCTTCATGTAAAATCCAATCATGTAAGTCTGTCCCATAAGAAATCATAACTACCATATGATTCACCCGCACTCTCCTACTAAGAGCCTTTGCAACCCTATCGTCCTTTCCCTTAATGCATCGGATCTCAAAGTCAAACTCGTTAATCGTGGAAAACCATCTAGCTTGCATATAACTCATATTTGGTTGGTCAAACAGATACCTCAATCCACTATGATCGCTCATCAATAAAAACCTCTTGCCAATAAGATAATGCTTCCACATATTCAATGTATGGATGATCGCTACCAACTCAAGATCATGTGTCATATAATTCTTCTCATGCTCATTCAAATACATGATTCATAGCAAACTACCTTTCCTTCATGCACTAAGACTCCACCAATTACCCTCTTGCAGTCCTATGTACACACTGCAAACTCTTTGTCTCGATTTGCAATGTTAAGACTGGACAATTCGTCAATAACAAATTCAATTTCTCAAAACTTGGTGCAAATTACTCAACCCATTCAAATTTCTTACCTTTCCTCTACAACGACATAATAGGATATGCAATCTAAGAGAAGTTCTTGATGAACCTCCTATAATAACCTACTAGCCCAATAAATGATCTTACATCATCCACATTTCTAGGAACTACCCACTCCATGATAGCTCTTATCTTATTTGGTTCCACTAGTATGCCTTCCTTAGAAAGAACATGTCCCAAGTAATGTACTTATTTCAAAAAATCCTCATTTGCTAAGATTTTTATACAACTAATGCTCTCTTAGCAATCTTAACATTGTTGTTGAGTGTTCGACATGCTTTTCTTCATTCTTAGAATATATCAATATATCATTAGTGAATACAATGACAAAATTGTCTAGAGAAGGACACAACACAATAAATCACATAAAAGTAGCTATAGCATTAGTCTAACCAAATGGAATTACAAAACACTCATAATTCCCATCCCTGGTCCAAAAAGTAGTCTTGTAGTTTTCATTTTCTTTAATGCGTACCTAATGATATCGGAATCTGAAGTCAATCTTCAAGAACACTGCTTCTCCCATGAACTGGTCGAACAAGTCATCAATCCTCAACAATGGATACTTGTTCTTGATGGTCACCATGTTCAACTACCTGTAATAAATGAATAACCTAAGAATACCATCCTTCTTCTTCACAAACAACGCTGGTGCACCCCAAGGAAATACACTTGGCCTAATGTATCCCTTGTAAAGAATTTCCTTCAACTGAAATTCAACTCTACTAACTCTGGTGTGCTCATTCAGTATGGTGTCTTTGATGTTGGTTCTACCCTAGGTACCAGCTCAATATAGAAGTCCACTTCTCTTTGAGGAAAAAAAATTGAAATCTCTGCTAGAAACACATCCTGAAACTATTGCAAGATCAGGTACCTCTTCATAACTTCTACATCCTCAACATCCTTACCTTTTTCACTATAAATATGCACTAAAAATAACACACACCCTTTTCAATGACTGCGCTTTGCCTGCATATCTACCACCATTCTAATTGACATAGCTTTCTTGTTACTGTGAAAGGTTCTATGTTCCCCATTGTCATCCAAGCATACAATAGTTTTTTCATAACAATTCACCTTAGTCTTGTGAAGATACAACCAATCCATACCCAAAATCATAGTATATGATCTAACAATAGTACATTCAGATGTACTGAGGTAGGCATACCATTCAACTCGAATGCACAAGATCTTACCCAATGATGAACTATCTTCTTTATACCTGTAGCCAACTACACTAACCAATATTCTACATGCATTTATTTATTCAAACCACACTTATCCGTTCCAAAGTTCTATCCGCTGCCTGAATTTCATTCACTTGATAATGATCCACATCCGTAAAAATGACATTGCAATCGGAGATTATGGATGCTCTATCCACAAAGTTCACTAGGTTAGGACTTACATAACTATAATTGGATCTATGGTTAATAAAAATACATACAACTTGATCGCAAATCTTATCATCCATATTGATAATAGATTCCTCGTGATCTACCTGCCTGTTATACATCGCTACATAAATTCATGGAACACTCTGATGAGCCTCATCATTGGGTAATTATATGGGCCTTAATTCACCTCCTAGCTTAGTTAAACCAACTATTCTCGCAACTTATTGCATACTTATGATTATATTTTGTTTATGAGATGAGTTAGATTTGGATATTCTGCTTTCTGGTCTAATGTGCATTTAATGCACGATTAAAGGATGAAAGCAAGGAATTTTGGCAAAGACCATGGTCAAAACTCGAATGGGACAAGGGAGAGGAATTATAGGAGGTGATTCTTCCTCATTTACTACCCATCCATTTGAATATTCCTCCATCAGCTTGGAGTGCAAAAAGCCAATCATGAGGACTAGAAGGCAACCGAGCAAGTGAAAGACAAACCACCAGTTTATCTCGAGTTTGGGAGCCAAGCCTCCCTAATTTTAAAGAAGTCGTTGGAGGCTTCAGATGTATAAGTAGAGAGGCCTAGGACCTCAGTAGGATTCAGATTTTTTATTGTAAAACTCTATTCTATTTTTGAGCTACAAGACTTGTGACAGTCTTTGATGTAATCCATTGTTTTGATAATAAGAATGAGTTTTGTTTTGAGCCAGCACTGAGTTAACTCAAAGGGCTGAAGCTCTTGGGCTAGGGCCCAACCCTAGCAACCAAGGCTCCTCTTTATTATACATGTATTCTAGCATAGATTCATAGTTTAAGTGTTCATTTGCTTAGTAGTTGCATTTCCATTACAAAAGTGTAGATTACATTGGTTGTATGTTAGCTTGCTTCCATTTGTGCCTTCTTTCAATTAGTAGGTTAGCAAGGAGAAAAATATCACCATAAAGTTGTCAGCACGTGTATCGGCCTCACTTCCTCCCTCTGGGACCATGACTTGAGTAAGAGACCCTTCAGCAATCCCAAAAACACAGATTTCTAGTTCTTGCATGAGCTTTGGAGTTTGTTGTCTTGATTCAGTATTTGGTTCATTTCATTCTCATCTTTTTCCATTACTCTATTTCTGTAATAAGATCTCATGCCTGCTTTCATTCCCTTCAACACTTCCTTCATGCAAAATATAGGCAATTGATTCATGCTTTCCTAGTTTATGAAGATGTATCTTGTTGCATAGTTCTTGGAAGAAATACATGTTTTAAGCACAACAAGTACTCCAGGAGGAGATCCAGACTTCATCACCAACAGCCACCTTCCACCTCATCCACCTTATCCATCTCTTGTTCCACCATCACCCTCACTAGCTTTTTTGTCCTTTTCATTGAAATTCCCCTAGATACATTGAGTGAATGTAGCCATCTCTTCTCTTGGATATTGACTCCTGAGTGTTCCTAGACCTTCTAACACCCCATCCCACTCATCACACACCTTTTCCAAGCTTTCCAACACATCCAATACCTCACAATTAGCTCTCCGCCATATCTTGTAAGTTTCTTATAATTCCTACAGGATTATCCTGTAGGTTTTCCTGAAACGACCTGTTTTGAGGCCGAATTGATGGGGATCCTCTACGAAGTTACAAAAATCCTCCTAGGACCCTTCCACACCATCAAACCACTCCATAAGCCTTTTTCCCATCCTCAATCACCTTCCATCCACCTGTCACATCCATAAGAACAATTAATTTGCATACTTGATTTTGCCAAAAAAAAACCAAAAAAGTGAAAACAGATTTAGTTAGTTTTCTTGCTTACACATTAGTATGGTTTGATGCTCTTTACTTCTATAGCTTAGATAGCAGCATTAGGTTAGTGATGATTTAGCAATTCTGCTTAGCACAGTTGTTCGAATGGTTAATTAGGATATGGTGTGATTTATCATTACATGTTCTTTTCTTCATTACTGCAGTAGTGTATCTTTCTTAGAATAGATTTTCTCTTCTTCCATCAAAGAATCAAGATTCTTCTGACTCTATAGAAGTCTGTCTTGGAACCCCTTGGGTATCTTGCCAATTAACAGTGACAACAGGCAGGACCTTCACTTTTACTTGTGCATATAACACTATTACCTCCAAGTTTGTATGAACCCTGGGTTGATAATTAAAGCTGGTAGCCTAGGAGTTGCAGCATCCTTGTTGCAATACTAGTGTTGATCACCTTTTTGGCGCCATTGCTGGGGAGGTGTCTGAGTAGAATGTGATTACTGCTTTTTTTCTTCTATTTCTTGTCTTCAATTTTCTGCCATTAGTTTATTTCTACAAAAGTATTCTAGTAGCTTCCTTTCTTTCATTTGTCATTATCTTCTTTCCTTTCCATTCTTTAAGTAGAATTTCAATTCAACAAGTAGCTTTTTCATTCTGTCAGTGATTTTCATTCAATCAACGATTTCATTTTTACAAAGTACTTTCGAGCTTAAATTTTTTTACAAAAACCAACCCAAAAACATTTCCTTTCATGCCTCGTAGGAATAGGGACAATTTAGGGAATTTTTTTCCAAATACCCCCACTGCATCCAACAACCAACCTTCTCTCTTCTTTGGTGGTTGTGAACTAGAAGAATCTTTAGGTGAGCAACCTGATATATATGAAGAACCTACAGGGGAAGAATAAGAAGAGGAACCCATTCCTACTGAACCAATGGCTAAAAACTGAAATGAAAGAGGGAATAGAGAGAGAGTTGAGGGTGCCTTCCCCATCAGGGAAACCAATGGGGACACTAAGAGGAAGAATATAAGCCCCTCTGCCCTACCTTATTTCCATGGCCTGACCACAGAAGACCCCAAAACTTTCCTATTTGAGTTTGTTGTTATATGCCAAACCTATGACTATACAGATGATGAGAAAAATTTAAAATTGTTTCCATCTATCCTCAAGGATGCAGCATTGCACTGGTTCATGGGTTTACCTGGAGATAGCATCACAACTTGTGCTCAGATGCAACAGGCTTTTAACAACAAATATCGGGACTATTATAGGTCAAAGGATACTAAAGAAGAAATTTTAAGGATGACCATGGGCCAGGATGAATCCTTAGAAGACTACGAAGAAAGATTCCAGCTCAGTTACAAAAGGGCCAGGTGCACACTTGACCCCGAATCACTAAAGTTGGTCTTTCTCAGAGGATTAAGGGAAGATCTTCTAGATACCTTACATTTGTTAGCAAGAGGAGATATCTACCAATTACCCTATGAGGATATCAAGACTGTCTTTAAAAACCATTCTAGGGCAGCCAGGAAAAAGGGTACGGGTAGTCAACCTATGGCCAGTACATCATCTTCCAACTCATCCATCAAGGGTGAAATTGGAAATATGCTGGAAGATTTCATAATTGAGATGTTGAAAACCCTTGCCTTGCAATTGGACACCATGAACATCAAAAGGAAGCAAGAGGAAGCAGAGAGATCCTCGGCCATCTTTTGTTCTAGATGCACTAGGAGACATCCTAGGAATGAATGTCCATTGAACTGTATTGAAATTTGCTTAGTCTGTGAAGAAAACCACTCCACAGACAAGTGCCCTTCTTTACCCAAACTCAAAGTTGTATATCAAGGAGCTGAAGGGGTCATTGAGTAGATTTTGTACATCAACGAAAGGAGACCTACTGGGCCTAGACCATACTAGCAGGGCATGCAAGGGTCATCCCATGCATATTACAACCCCAACCAAACCACAACTCTACCTTCACGGGGACCTGCTGCTCATCCTTCCTAGTCTACACCCCCCTCCTTGGTCCTATGCATCTCAATATCATTCCTAGCCATCCATCCATTCATTTCAACCTTACACTCTGCCACAACCTCAGTGGAATACACCATTATAGGGGTGGAGGCCCCAATACAATAATCCTCTAGCTATATTTCCTCCACCACCTACCCAACCAAAACTCCTACACTCTGCTCCACCCAAGCAACCCCAGATGCCTACCCACCCAAATCCAAACATGAAAAATAGGTAGGCTCAATAAGTATACAGTGGAGAGACATCATATCCAGCTTATGTTGTGGAAATCTAGGAGATTAACCTAAGATCTAGGAGAGTCCTCCCGGATAACCAACCCCCCCTCCATATAGGAAGGTTGAGGAAGAAAGAGAGGAAAGCAACCATAAAGTAAATCCACCCTTTCCTAGGAGATTATACCAACCACACCAGCTTACCCCAGAAGAAACTGAACTTCTAGGAGAATTGAAAAATCTATGTGTAAGGATCCCCCTTCTCTAGGAAATAAAATATGTTCCCATTTACAATAAGTTAATTAAGGAGAAATGCTTCAACCATTTAGGAAGAATAAAAAGGGATGCCCCTACCATTAATGTCATTGGGCAACTATCCAACTTAATCCTAGGGCAGGTAATATATCCAAAATATTTGGACCCTCGAATCCCTGTAGTAGATGTGCACATCAATGGCACCATTGTCCCACACACTTTGATCGATCTTGGGGCTTCCATTAATGTGATGACCAAGGACACCATGCTCAAGCTCAACCTCCAGGGTTCATTGAGGAAGACCACAATAGTTCTGCAACTTGCAGACCATTCCACAGTCACCCCTTAGGGAATTGTGGAGGATGTGATGGTCTCCATTGACTCCTGGGAGTACCTTGCTGATTTTATAGTTCTCCAACCTAAGGCTAAGCTTACTGGTTACCCCTTCATCCTTAGGAGGCCATGGTTGGCCACAGCCAATGCTTACACTAACTGCAAAGATGGGAATATGATCATCATGAACGAGCATATGTCCAAGCAGTCAGTACTATACCCTCCTTCTCAACCTTCTCTAGAGCATTATTTACCTTTATGGTTGGAGGAGGAGGAAGAAGATGAGGTTTATTCCACCCAACTTTATGCTTTAGAAGCAACCATGGGAGGAGGAAAACAAGATGAGGATGACTTGACTGAACACCTGCTCCAAAGTCCAACTCCTAGTTCATTACCATTAGAAGAAGAAGTAAAGGAAACCTGAAGAAATCATCCAATTGACTTATGCTTTCCAATTCAAACCCATTCCGTGTCAAAACCATAGAATTTAGCCCAGAGAAAACCTTGAAAATTAATCCATCCCTTTTTTCTCTCGAAGAGGAAAAGCTATGCAACATGTTAAAAGAAAACTTATAAGCCTTCACTTGGAGTTACAAGGAAATGAAGGGAGTACACCACTCAGTGTGTACTCCCCACATATACATCAAAAAAAGTTGCAAGCTGGTCTGACAACCACAAAGGAAGATGAATCCAACTCTTAAAGATATATTCAAAGAAGAGCTGCAAAAACTGCTAGATGTGGGATTCATTTACCCTATCTCTGACAGTGAGTGGGTCTCCCCTTTAGTGTTACTTCCCAAGAAAAACAAAAGTGGAGGATTTGTGTCGATTATAGGGAGTTGAACAAAGCCACAAAGAAGTATTATTTTCCCTACCCTTCATTGACCAAGTGCTAGATGGCTTGGCAGGGAAAAAGTTTTTTTCTTTCCTAGATGGATTCAGTGGGTACAACCAAATCCAAATACACCTAGAAGACTAGGATAAGACTAGATTCACTTGTCCTTGGGGAACTTTTTCCTATAGGGTCCTTCCTTTCATGCTATGAAATGCTCCTGCCACTTTCCAGAGAGCAGTCTTCATTATTTTTGATGAATTAGTACGTGATGTGGTGGAAATTTATATGGATGATTTTACACCTTATGGCTGCGATTTTAAAGAAGCCCTAACTAATCTAGGCAAAGTACTCCACAAATGCATTGAAAGGAACCTGTCTCTCAGTCCTGAAAAATGTGAATTCTTAAAGGTTGAAGGGACCGTGCTAGGTCATTCAATATCTCAGCAGGGACTGCAGGTGGAACCAAACAAAATAGCGATCATCCAAAGGGTCCCACCTCCACAAAAGCAGAGAGATTCAGGAGTTTCTTAGGGTTAGTTGGATACTATCGAAGGTTCATAAAGTACTTCAACAAGTTTGCCTCTCCTTTATTTGGATTGTTGACCAAATATTCTGAGTTTATATGGTAAAAAAGTTGTCAAGACACCTGAGACATTCTGAAGGGTAAGTTAACCACCACACCAATTCTCTGAGGACTGATCTGGGCCCTCCCCTTTAATATTCATGCTAATGCTTCACACAAAGCCATAGGAGTAGCCTTAGGCCAGGTAGAGGAAAAATGGCCTTATGCCATCTATTTTATTAGTAAGAACTTGTCAAAGGCCGAGATAGATTATACAGTGACCGAAAAGGAACTCCTGGCTGTTGTGAATTCATTAAACAAATTTAGGCATTACATTACATGCTATCAAACATTTGTTCATACTTACCATGCTGCAATCAAATATTTAATGAACAAACAAGATGTGAATGCTCGAATTATAAGATGGTTGCTTTTATTATAGTAGTTTGATCTAACCATTGTTGATAAGCCTGGTAATGAAAATATTGTTGCAGACCTTTTATCTAGGGTGAATATACATGTAGGTGAAGAAGGAATAGAGGATGACCATTTACCAGATGATCACTTGCTTGCTATTTCAGTTATCTCTCCATGGTTTGCTGATATAGCAAACTATTTGGTATCATCACAGTTCCCACCAAAATTTTCCTCCAAAGAGAAGACAAAGATAGTCAGGAAAAGTGCCCCCTTCACCTGGATTGGGGGCAATATTTTCAAACTCGGCCTAGATCAAATATTGAGAAGGTGTGTAAGGAAGAGGATGTTTTTGACATCCTTCTAACCTGTTATGATGGGCCTTGTGGAGGTCACTTTGTAGCAAGGAGGACAACATTCAAAGTGTTACAAGCAGACTATTATTGGCCCACTCTTCATCAGGATGTGAAAAAGTACACCAGTCAGTGTGATCGGTGCTAGATGATAGGAAAGCCTACTCCAAGAGATGAAATGACCTTACAACCTCAAGTGACTTTTGAGCCATTTGACAAGTGGGGCATGGACTTCATTGGACCTATCAACCCTCCTTCAAAGCAAAAATAGTACATTATTGTGTGCACCGATTATTTAACTAAGTGGGCAGAAGCCAAGGCAATTAAGGCATCAACAGAAGAGAAGGTGGTTGAGTTCCTAAGGGAGAATGTTTTCTACAAATTTGGGTACCCTAGAGAGCTAGTCACAGACCAAGGCAACCAGTTTACCTCCAACATGATTTAAGAACTGCTCAGCCATCACAAAATCAAGCATAGGACCTCCACTCTCTATCATCCACAAGCTAATGGGAAAGTGGACTATAATACCACATGGAAGACCACCACTGGATTTACACCCTCTGAGCTGGTCTATGGGAAAAAGGCCTTGTTGTCCATTGAGTTTGAATTTAAAACATTGAGGATGGCAGCCCAACTAGATTTGGATCTCAGTTATGCATAGAAAGAGAGATTGTTCCAATTGAATGGCTTGGAGGAATTTAGAGTGCAGGCCCTCCTACATACAGAGATAGTTCAGCTTCATAGGAAGATGTGGCATGATAAACATATTAAGGATAAGCAATTTCAAGAGGGCGATTGGGCATTGTTATATCATTCTAGCTATAAAGACTTCAAGGGAAAACTAAGGACAAGATGGCTCAGACCTTATGTTGTGGAAATATGTCATGATAATGGTTCAGTGCAAATCAGAACTATAGATGAAGAATCCATTCCGTTGCTTGTTAATGGGCACCAATTGACAATGTACAAGAGACCTTTATCAAAATAAGAGTTCATTGTCAATATCAATAAAACAGTGATGTTGGTGGAACAAGTCCAGCTCCTCCCTCATCAAGTCACTGAAAAAGAAAAAATAATAAGGACTCAGGTGAAAACCTCCACGAGGTGCCTGAGTCCCATCTTTGGGTTGAAAACCTCGTGAGGTAGCCCAATGATGAAAAATAAATAAGAAGATCCCTAGGTGAAAACCTCCCTTGAGGAGCCTAGGGCAGAAAGCTAGGGTGAAAACCTCTCTGAGGCAACCTAGTTGTTTTTCAAAAAGAAAAAAAGAGAGAAAAAGATATAATTGTTATTTGCAGGTGGGCAAGAAAGACAATCAAGGAGAAAAAATAGAATCCAAAGGGAACACTACCTCACACATATTCATCTCCCCCACTCCTCACCATGCATCCCTCCATCATTTCTATCATTTTTCCACTCCATTGCTTCAATTGATATGAAGACTGTGTTTTCTAAAGGATCCCCTATATTCCTATAGGATCCCCTGAAAACCTACAAGATGTTCCTGTAGGAATTACAGTGGCCTGGAAAACCTATAGGAAGCAATCTGAGGGCACATGGTAGGTTTTTTGGGTCCCTAAAATTCATCCTAAGCATGATCTAACACCTCACCTCATCCACCACCATCATCCCTGCACTCACCATTCAAAACAAAAAATATCAGTTTCAATAGTTTCTGCCAGTCATAGAAAAAAGAAAAAAAATAAAAATAGAGAAGAGTAAGAGAATTACCTAAGAGTCCCTTTCTCTACACACACTCCTACTCCCTCTATTCATTCATTACACCATCCTCATAGCCCCAACCAAAAACAAGATTAAAGAATCCTGAGGAAGAAGCAGCTACAGGACATCCTGTAGGAAATCCTATAGCAGCCTATCCCACAGAATTCCAATCACTAGCTACAG
The DNA here is from genome assembly GCA_031772625.1 of Pinus tabuliformis. Classification (NCBI taxonomy): domain Eukaryota; kingdom Viridiplantae; phylum Streptophyta; class Pinopsida; order Pinales; family Pinaceae; genus Pinus; species Pinus tabuliformis. Next base: position 3,960,705 of record CM062807.1, on the reverse strand, counting down.
GTCTTCACTAGGATGATCCAGGGGCTCCATAGCATCAGCAACATCATATATTCAGTCACATATACCTGAAAAATCCAAGAAATCATTAGCAGAAAACAAGAGGAGGAAGAAGAATAACATGCAACAAATAAACAACGCATCACCTCTAATCTTCGACAAATGCAGCAAGGCATCGAAACCATAGGTAAGTATCCCTCTCTCTCACTCATATGCATCATTTAATTGAAATTTGTAAGGGTTATGAGATATTTGGTTTATAAGTGAAAAGGTGGCCAGTTAACTTTGCCACCTTCGTTTAGTCAGCACATGCAAAACCAGGTGTCCTCTCACACGTGGTTGCAATCAACTCAAAGATAGAGGAAAAGTAGGAAAATAAGTGGTTAAACTGTAGATCTACAAGGTGGGAGCTGATTACAAAGAGTGGGAAATGATGAGGTGGTAGTGGGGACCAACGGTTCAAAAATGGCAACGTACCTCTGCTGCCAGCACACCATCTCACCCCGAAACACCATAAAGGGAAATAAAACATTGTTCACATGCATTAGTGCATTCCATCTCCTCGAAACTCCCTCACTCAAGTCACTCTCATAAATCTGGCCACCCACCAGAAGCAAGGATCCATTGTTCTGCACAAGAATTCCTACAGGAGCATGCACAGGAATTCCTACATGATACAGTCTACAACATCAGTCTACAGCATACACAGAGGCAGTTTACAGGTTAGGCATAGAATAATTCAACCAAGGATATCATGAGAATTGTCCACTGCCACCATTCTAAAGAGCTAGGCTCTAAAATTCCATCCCCATTTACAAACAAATGAATTAGAAAATCTCTAAAATCAAGTGAATTTAGCAATTGTTAGAGGTGAATTCCATACACATTCAACTCTGTTTTTCTCCTGCATTTAAAAAAAATTGTGTCAACCCTCTCATTCTTTTCCTTGAGCTTCACAAGCAAGATGATAGGAGGGTTCAATAGGAGAGATCTCACAAACACTATGAGGATACAACAACACCCCCAAGTTCTTGAAATCTTTACCAAACACAACTGGATGGGGTTTTTCGAAAAATTCACAGCGTATGATGATGAGGTGGCTCAAGAATTTTCTCATTCCCTCACTCCACACAGAAGAATCCATGCCACTATTTTAGTTAGAGGCCTCACTATAGATCTCACCCCAGATCTCACCAGTAGGTTCGGCACACTTCCCCTAGGAATTCCATGGAGAAAAGAAGACAGAGGAGATAGTTAGGTGGCAAAAAGGAAATTCTTTTTAGAAGGTGAAGAACCCACTGAGGACAAAAATGGAGTAAGGAGGGATAGTCTTCCATACCCATGGAGCGAGGTAGGCTATCAACTCATCAATTATATCTCATGTGAGGGTAGATATAGTGATTTTTATGGCTATCATTTCATTATCCTTAAAGAATTAAGATTAGGGGTAGAAACACCAATTCACCAAAGACTCAACATACCCTATTTCTTGATGCAATCACTCATAGACTCCAACAACGAAGTAAAGGAATGGAATTCCCAACAATTGGCTCACCATTGGTTGATTAGGATCGTCATTGAGGATGCCCTCCAAAACCTCAGAAGCCCTATAACATGGTCAGTATTTAGAGACTTGCCAGCAGAGGATGACATCAAAACCCTCACTTATGATGTTAGTCCTTCTGTCAGTGAGGACGATGCAAAACGAGAAGAGGAAGATACAAAGATAGATAAGGATGAGATGGATGAAGAAGAAGATGACATAGAGGAGGAGGATGAAGTAGAATAATAAGAGGGAGAAGAGAAGGAGGATGATGGTGAAAAATAGGAGGAAACTAAGGAAGAAACTGATGGAAATGAGGAAGAACCACAAGAGGAAGAAGAAAGGAAAAATAGAGAGGAAGAAGGCATTGAAACAGAAGGGAAAGAACACAAGGAGGATTCACCTAGGGTTTCCCCAAAGGCCACTTGAGAGAGAGGCAGCAACTGCCCTCACTACTCTCAACACCCCAGTTAAGCAAAAAGGAAAAAGAAGGAGGCAAACTCCCCTATATTTTAGAACAAGAAAGAGCACAAGAATCAAACAAGGGAAGCCACAAATATCAACAAAAATTCCTATTGAGATTGAAGATTCCCCTACTCAAAGAGACAAAATGCCTCCCCCTAATTCACCAATCACATATGTAAGGAGGCCTAATAATGAATCAACTTCCTCAAAGGGTAAGGAAAAGCTACAGGATCCACAACAAAACCTACAAGAAGCAAAAATAGTCCTACAAGATACTTTATTGAAACTACAGGAAGCACAAAAATTGGAAAGTGAGGTAGGGGGGCAGCAAGAAACAAAATAAGAAGACCCAGAGACAAAGGAACCAAGCCCCCAACCTAACCTAGACTCCTATTACCGGTTTATTGAAGGAGGTAGGGTAATACCTCAAAAATTTTCCATCCCATTATTTTTTGAACTTGAGAAGGAGAGGGCTAGAACCCATTGATGGATGCAAATAACCAAGTCAAAAGGGGTGGAAGACATTGGTCACATGGAAGAGAAACTCAAAGAAATGGGAAAAGAGATAAGTGGCTTATGGGACAAAGAAGCAATCATGAGAAGTCAACTTGAGACATAAAATGCATGGCTGAGGGGATAGCTACAGGAAAGAGAGAACCAACTAGCATGTATGGCCAACCTCTCCTTGGAGGCCATCCAGTGTAGGATGCCAGCTAAATCCTATGCTCTTTTCCTCAAAGAAAAATGGCTGTAGTTTCAGATTAAGACACTAGCATAAAGGGGAACCATGCCATTTCAGGACTACAGGTAGTTTATTGATCTTTGTGATCAAAGTACACTAGAGGATAGGGCCAAAATGGCTGAGTTTTATTTGCACAACATGGCCCTCACAGACATGAATGTTTGGGACCCTAATGCCAAGCTAGGAGATCTACAATTAATGGCTTTGGCATCATGGATGAACCATGAGGAGTCAAGATCTGTAGAGATGAAAAGAATATTGGTTAGAGATAAAAATGAACCTCTTTTCATTAGCACTGAACAATCAAATCCCATGGCCCTAATCTGCACCCATAATTTGATTGCAAATTATCCTCAGCTGGCACTTAGATATATTGCTGCTCAAGAGCAAGCAATTTCACATTTTGAGGATATGTTTAGGCTGCTAGGAGATTATAGTGTACATGAATGCCTAAGGAGATGGAGCACACTACCACACAACTTGAAGATAAGAGAATATCACTCCCCTCGAAGGTTGAGAGAGGCACTCAATAGGACACCTATGTATAAGCAATCAAAGCAAAGGTTGAAGATCAATTGGATAGGCCAAAAAATCAATCCACCACTATTCCCAGGGATGCTAGAAGGGAGAAAAGAAGAAGAAGAAAAGAGGCAGTGGGAAGGAGTAGAAAAGAAAGTAGGCTTCTATGAACAAGAAGAAGAGACCATAGCAAAAGCATGGGATGTCAGAGAGTACCAGAGCCATGAAGGACATGGACATTGACTAAGTTTCTCAGAAGATGAGCAACACTTCCAGTAGGGGGGGTGATGATGAGCCTCATCATTGGGGAATTATATGGCCCTTAATTCACCTCCTAGCTTAGTCAAACCAACTATTCTCACAACTTATTGCATACTTTTGATTATATTTTGTTTAAGAGATGAGTTAAAGTTGGATATTTTTCTTTGTGGTCTAATTTGCATTTAATGCGAGATTAAAGGATAGAAGCAAGGAATTTTAGCAAAGACCTTGGTCAAAACTCGAATGGGACAAGGGAGAGGAATTATAGGAGGTAAATCCTTCTCATTTACTACCCCTCCATTCGAATATTCATCCACCAGCTCGGAGTGCAAACAACGAAATCATGAGGACTAGAAGGGAGCCGAGCAAGTGAAAGACAAAGCACCAGTTTTTCTCGAGTTTTGGAGCCAAGCCTCCCTAATTTTAAGGAATTCATTGGAGACTTCAGATGTATAAGTATAGAGGCCTAGGACCACAGTAGGATTCAGATTTTTTATTGTAAAACTCTATTCTATTTTCGAGCTGCAAGACTTGTGACAGTTTTTGATGTAATCCATTGTTTTGATAATAAGAATGAGTTTTGTTTTGAGCCAACACTGAGTTAACTCAGAGGGATGAAGCTCTTGGGTTAGGGCCCATCCCTAGTATCCAAGGCTTCTATTTATTGTACATGTATGCTAGAATAGGTTCATGGTTTAATTGCTCATTTTCTTAGTAGTTGCATTTCCATTACGACAGTGTAGATTAGATTGGTTGTATGTTAGTTTGCTTCCATTTGTGCCTTCTTTCAATTATCAAGTTAGAAAGGAGAAAACAAACACCATAAGGTTGTCAGCAGGTGTCTCGACCTCACTTCCTCCCTTTGGGAACATAACTTGAGGAAGAGACCCTTCATCAATCCCAAAAACACATATTTCTAGTTCTTGCATGAGCTTTGAGTTCGTTGTTTTGATTCAGTATTTGTTTCATTTCATTCTCATCTTTTTCCATTACTCTATTTCTGCAATAACATCTCACTCATGCTTTCATTCCCTTCAACACTTTCTTCATGCATAATATAGGCAATTGATTCATGATTTCCTAGTTTATGAAGATGTATCTTGTTGCATAGTTCTTGGAAGACATACATGTTTTAAGAACAATAGGTACTTTAGGAGGTGATCCAAACTTCATCACCAGTAGCCACCTTCCACCTCAACCACCTTAGCCATATCTTGTTCCATGATCACTCTCACTAGTTTTTTTTGTCCTTTTGCATTAAAATTCCCCTAGATACATTGAGTGAATCTAGCCATCTCTTCTCGTGGATATTGACTCCTGAGTGTTCCTAGACCTTCTAACACCCCATCCCACTCATCACAGACCTATTCCAAGCTTCCCAACACCTCCAATACCTCACAATTCTCTCTCCACTATATCCTTTAGGTTTCCTATAATTCCTATAGGATCATCCTGTAGGTTTCTAGTACATCCTGTAGGTTTTCCTGAAACGGCCTATTTTGAGTCTGAGTTGATGGGGAACCTCTAGGAAGTCACAAACAGCCTCCTACAACCACTCCATAAGCCTTTTTCCCATCCTCAATCACCTTCCATCCACCTGTCACATCCACAAGAACAATTAATTTGCATACTTGATTTTGCAAAAAAAAAAAAAACAAAAAAGTGAGAACAAATTTAGTTAGTTTTCTTTCTTACACATTAGTATGGTTTGATGCTTTTTAGTTCTATAGCTTAGATAGCAACATTAGGTTAGTGATGATTTAGCAATTTTGTTTAGAACAGTTGTTTGAATGGTTAATTAGGATATGGTGTGATTCAACATTACATGTTGTTTTCTTCATTATTGCAGTAGTGAAGCTCTCTTAGAATATATTTTCCTTTCTTCCATCAAAGAATCAAGTTTATTCTGACTCTATAGAAGTCTAGCTTGGAACCCCTCAGGTTTCTCACCAGATGAATAGTGATAACAAGCAAGACCTTCACTTTTACTTGTGCATATAGCACCGTCACCTCCAAGTTTGTACGAACCCTGTGTTGATAAGTAAAGTGGGTAGCCCAGGAGTTGCAACACCCTTGCTGCAATACTAGCGTTCATCATTCTCTGCCCAACATCCCCAACTATCTGTGCATCCTGTGCATTGTAAATATGAGGACTACCACCCTGATTCTGTGGAGAATCCCACTTGAGATGCTCCTTACCATATATCCAACACTGCAAATTTCCCTTACCATCACATTTATTCAAATTACCTCCATGTTGTGACCCATTAAAATTCTTGTAAGGTGAAACATTTTCTTTCTCTCCTGCATTTTGAGGTCTTTTTCACTTCAACTTCCATTTACATTTAGCTTTGCATTTCCCTTTCCAAACTTGCTGAGATTTTGTCTTACACTTTGATTTCTCATAACAATGCTTAAATTTCCCAATGACTTCTTCAAGTAACCGAGCCTCATCATACTCATTATAATCCCTAAATGCTAATGGAAATCCACTAACAAATCTATGAACTTTGGATTTTTAATCTTTAAGATATGGTACATACCTCAACAACTCCAAGAACTTGGTCATATACTCATCATTTGCCATCGACCTCATCTTTAGCTCATATAATTCCTTGGCTTTGTTGTCATAGTACCTCTATGAAAATATTTCTTCCTAAAAAATATCTTAATCTCATGCCAACTCAACTTCTTTCTCCTGATGTCTCTAACCCGCTTCACATCTTCCCACAACATGTCTTCTTTCCCTTTGAGGTTGAAGATAATTATTTCAACATTCATGTTCTCTATGTAATCGTGCATCTCAAAGAACTTGTTCATCACAACTAGCCATGCCTCTACATCTTTTTTATTCTTCAAATTCCCATCAAAGGAAGGTGTCTTGGCTTTCTTGAACTCATTTGGAAAAAATCCCCTGTCACTCCTCCTGTAACAATGATAATTATGATGACCATGGTACATGTCAGAACCAAAACTAGAATAAAAATTATGTCCATCACCTCTCCTATACGACATATCCAATAGCCTACCAACTCTTATTGTGTCATCCCTATCTAACCTGTGACCACCATGAGATCCACTTCCATATGTCCCATTAGTCCCATCATCCTACCCATGGATGATCCTAAGAAGTCACTATATCTAGATGTTTGAAAAACTTTAAAGGATTACTAGATTAACTTCTACTTGTTTCTCCTATTCCTTGATGATTCTGTCATTATCTACTTTACAACTTCTTATTTCTTCATTCAAACTTCTCAATGTGTCTGCTAAGTCATAAGAGAGCCCACCACCATGTTACGCATCTGATCCATAAGGAGAGTCTTGTGAAGTATCATCTACCATCTTCCTGGTCATATTTGATCTTCTTCCTGCAAATATTCCATGTCATCTTAAACCAAAACATTACATAATCAACATAGCTCATTATAGTTCAGGGGAGGATATATCGTTTGCAAGATCAACTAGATTAGCACAATACATGTGTAAACATAATCATATCAGTACATAAACATAATTTCAACCATCAACGAGTTACCATGCATAACTATACCATCGACATACCATGACCTCATAGATGAAAACTATAACCATGTCAATGTATGCATAATGACAGATAGACACTGACATGCATAACAATTTCATAACTGACATACACTTATGACAACCATATCCAACAAAAATGCCATCAACTTTCACATGGCAGCACAACTGTAACAATGATCACCACCATGCATACACAACAAGCACATAGACCACAAGCATAATTAACACATATGGAATCGACATGTGTGCATGACCAACACATTACACCCATCCAATCCAAGGGGTGAACCAAGCTCTGATACCACTCTGTAACACCCACCTCCCACATTTACCCAAGCTATCCAGTCCTTCATGGTAAACATGTGACAAACAATTAATATGATGTGATTCAACTCCCCATGTACAATTAAGGAAGTAGAACCGATAAAAAAAACAATTTGACATTTCAAGAGACAATTAACCCTTCCCGGTGCCCAACCCCTGAGACAACATGTCATTTTGTTGAGCTATACCCCATGTCACTCCCATGACAAGCCATGCATGCGACTGATACCCTCCTCTCAGTCGCACAACCAGGCATGCATGCGACTGTGCCCTTCTTCATTTAGTCCTAAGCCAACGACCTCGAATTCTGTGCCAATTTCTCAGGGCTAGGTCCCATGCCTCTACTCAGAACTTCATGAAACTTCCATAAATGATAAATAAAAATGAATTAAAGTTACTAATGAAAACATTGATACAATGAATTGACCTGACCCCTACTAGCCATGATAGGAATTTCGTCAAACATATCATAAACATGTAATCTAAATGTCATAACCACTTATCTGAGCATAGGGGTCTCATACTTCTCAGAATCATTGAATTATCATCTATTAGGTCATATATTCATTCTCATTTCTTGTACTAATCAAATCATGATGAGGTCCATAACCAAAGTTTATCATGAACCATGCTTATAATCAACATATAACCAACATAATAAGAAGAGTAGAACAACCATAAAAACAACATATTAACAAGTAGATTTACACATGAATCACCAAAGTAAAAGGAGTTCTTATTAATGTATGCATAATCAAACCAAGTCAAGGACTTCCACAAACCACCTGACCATAGATTGGGAAAAACCAAATATTTCTTTCAGCCAATCACCCCAGTGCCATATTCCAAACACAAATGTGGGACTCAAAACAAAACCAATCAAGGCCTCCTCAAGATTTATCGTATATCCACCAACGGGTTCCTAGGCCTGAAACCCTCATTCATACAAGCAAGCTTTATTATGATCCCACCAGATCACTAGGACCTAAAAAAGCATGGATAACTCCAGATCTCTCCACCTAAACCGTGAGGAATTTTTCCATCTCCACCTCTCATCTTTACCATCTATCCCTACATTACCGGTTAAGGGATTCCTAGGCCTACAAGGTCTCCACCCTATTTTCCTTTACCTTCTATCCTGTTATTATCGGTCAATGAATTCCTAGGCCCAGTCAAGGGTATTCACAACCAGGATTTACCGTATATCCTACCAAAGGATTACTAGGCCTTGTGATTAATCATGAGACCACCCCACTCAACTCTGAATCCATCCGGAAATCCAGGCAAACCAAAATAAGAAAGCCCCATCACACCATGGCTATCCAAAAATGGCAAGGCAAGGTTGAAAACAACTATCACACTTGGAAAGGCCCATGTCAATGATAGCAAGAGAACCAAAAAAACACATGAATGTACCATGCATGCTAAAACTAGTAAGGAAATCATACATGGAATTCAATACCTGTAAGTAATTCTACTGTAGCCACTGGATTTCTGCTCTTCGTTGCTTGATCCTTACTTCCTCTTTCTTTCTTGTCCTTCCTTTTCATTCTTTCCTCTAATGCTAGAGTGCTCATAGAATACTCTAAGTGTCCAAGAGTATGGGAGAGTAGAGAGAATAGAGAGAGCTCCAAAATTGAACTAAAAAAATGCTGTGAACTGATCCTTAGAAGATTTTTATTTAATGAGGCCTTTATTTTCTTCATTTTCCATTACTTTCCTTCATTTTTCTCCTCACATGTAACCTGCTTCCTTTCACCTTCATTTTCTCCTAATTTCCATTGCTTCCATTAATAAAATTCCAATTAATGCCACTCTTCCTTTCCAAATCCTTTTCCAATTTCCCTAGCCATAATAAATCAAATGAACACCCACACTAGGATGTTTTGAACAGCATTCAACTTGGAATACATGTCCCATTACTTTGGTTATTATTTTTCCTTTATTGATTTTATTACATGGATTTTTGACCAGGGTCGTTACAGGGATAAGAAGACTTATAAAAGATACAATATCCAATATTTTTTCAGATATGTTTCTAAAATCCCAAGTTATTACCTCATACACTTACTCTTTTTGGATACCATTCTAACACTTACTCGTTTCAAGTTCTCCATGGAAATTAGTAGGTTACAAACAGTCCAAATCTCAATTCTTTTGGGGGTCTATATAAAGAGGATCAAATAAATATTTATTTATTTTTTCTTTTCTCTATGGGTATTAGGGGAGGAATGAAATACTTGAGTTTTCTCTTTGGCTAAATCACAATTTTAAGGTAGATTGGGGTTGGTTCATAGTATCTACTAAGAAGTGAGTTAACATATGGTGTAATAGGTGGGTTTATAGGGTAATAACATTTGTTCTTGTTAAATTTGTAATTGAAGAAATCGTAGTTTAATGGGCTTTTATAGCATGGATTCCAAGGGGGATATTAAGCAAGATTAGGTATATATTCACTATATTCTTATGGGTATGTAGGTAATGAAAACATACTTTTTCCTTAGCTTCATAGAAATCAATTACGGACGCAAAGGCTATGGTTCGTTGGAGACTAAAAAATACCCCATGGTTTGTAATAACTCTAGCACACTACTTTAAAAAATATCTTTACGATCCATTTAGGCTTGCAGCAGTCTTTCCATAACCATCTTTAAAAGGTTTTTTTGGGATTTAGAGGAAGTTTTATTAACCCACCTTGACATTCATGAAGATTGAACCTTGGAAGAGGGGGTGGGGAGGGTGGTGTGGTGGGGGCTGTGGTTTCTAACAACAGCCTCTAAAAAAAATTTCTCATGAATTTTTTTTTTTTTTTGGGTGGGGCCGGGGGGGTGTTACGTAGTTTTAAATGCCAACCCCTAAATAAAATTTTCATCGTAGATTTTTGACAATCTTGGCTAAAATTCATGAGAATTTAACTATTAAAGGCAATTTTTAAATTCATTGATCTTATTGTACCCCTTATTTTCCTTACTCAAATTTTATCCCATGTCATTCCATTATGTCATAGTCATACACATATTTGGATCACACCATAGGCTGAGATAATGGCACATATCTGGATCATCAAAAGCTTCAACTTGCATCAAAGAGTAGGCTAGGTACCAAATACTTGGATCATGTAACTTGTATTGGTCATAGAGATAATATTGCACTTTTTCATAGGGATAAATCCCATTGCCACAAAGATAACTCGAATTTTGTGATAGAGATAACTCAGGTTGCCACATAGATAACTCACACTTTGTCACACAGATAACTCACACTTATATAGAGATGACTGACACTTTTTTATAGAGATAACTCACACTTCGACAAAGATAACTCACACTTTTTTTCTTCTTTTATTCGCTTTAGATCAGATCAGATGTGCTCCTGTAGTGAGGTCAAATAGTGTCTTTGGATGAAGAAATTGTATCATTTTTATATGCATAATAAGGGGTCTGAAATGATTTCTTTAGGGGATGAACCAACTTGAATATTAGAGGAGCCGACTTGACATCTTGTTGAGCCTACATTTCACTTTTGAAAAAATCAATTTATTTCTTTTGAGAATGGCATGAAGAAAATGCCCCATAAAATGATATTTTGACAAAAACAATAAATGTTTCTTCCTTTTATCACAAGCATGAAGAATATGCTAAACAATATTTTCTCTCATAATTTTCTTTTTTTATATTTTATCAATACAAGTACAATAGTGCACATTATAAATACTGACCATAGCTACAAAATTCAACGGTTTCCATTACTTATTTTATTGTTGGTATCCATTTTATCATCTATGGATAATATCCATCCATTATGGTTGCTTTCTCAACTGTGGTTTTTACTTTTGTGTGCATAATGGTTACTTCTATCTCCTTTCCTGTGTTGTGAACCCATGTTTTTCAATTCCATGTTGTTAATATCCCTTCTTTGGGAAGAAATGATTGTAGTTTCACTTTGCATCCGTTCTTATCTAGACACATAGAATTCTGCACCCTTTCTTGGAAGGGTTGAATTGGTGATTTCAAATTGTTTCTTACTCTTAACCACACTATGAGAAGGAATAGATTGTATTGCATTCTATGGAATCTCAAATGTTCCCTTTACAAAACAACTAATTCCTCCTGCTAACTCAATATCCTCCAAATGGACATTAAATATATCATGTAACACATGCGTTATAGTTCACTTGGTCTTTTTGCTTTCCACGGTATGATATTCACCACCTCTATGCTAGCCTTTTTGTTGTTCTCTCTCCAAGACTGTGAGTCCTCATGGCCATAGTTTTCCATGGCTCTCGAAGACTCTCTGCATGACTCCCTCAGCCAAACATTTTTGTGTCTTGGAAGGATTTACCCATGTTTCGAGCCTGACCTCTGTTACCTTCTTCTTTTTTTCCATGCTGTCTATACCCTTGTCCTCTTTCTTTCATGAGCTGACTACCTCCTTATTTTTTCTACTTCAGTCCCTCCCCTAATATTCTCGCGCCAATAAATTGCATATTCCTCGGTCATTATACCTACATGGCCTGGATTTCCCCAGTTCATGGAATCATGCCACATGCTCTCAATGTATCCTATATTTTTCTGTTGTTATCACAAGTGGCCAACAACTATATTTGCACCTAGTCATGAGTTGGCCCTTTTTTCTGTAACCAAATTCCATTGTCCATATTGTTCTACATTAAGTTAGCTAGGGGCATGCTCCTTGTCTCTTTCCAGCTGATATTTTTTCTATCAATCTCTTGTGCACACATACCAACTTTCATGAATGCCATCAAATAAATCAACATCCCCACAAATTTCCACCCTCCTCAACTCTGGAAACCATGTCCGTAAACTTAACCCGTTTAATTTATTTTACAACACATATAATAAATGGAAAAGAAGGGGTAACCAGCAATGTCACAAATTGACCCAAGAATTTTGGAGGAACTGATTGATTGAGTAAATGGTAGAAAATAATTGTGCCCATCTCTTGACGAAGCTTAATTCATCCCAAAAATTGAATTAAAGAAGGAGGAATCACCATTGCTGAGTGATTCATCGAAACATCCATCCAATTGAGGTTGTTGTAGAGAGAAGCTAAGAATCATGGTTAACCCATTTAGGTATCTAAAAGAAAGTTTATTCTTGGAGGTTATTAGGGCATGGTTTAGTAAGCCCCACATTAAAAATTCATAGACCAACATTACCATAAGATGCATGGTAGGGTGTTGTGGTGGAAAAGCCACCTTATTAATCTTAAACCTTACACTTTCACATGGTGAGAGTATTGGGCTTAGCATCAGTAAGAGATGATGTAGAGATAAATTTTGTTTCGCTTAAGATAAAGCAAAAATGATCTTGAGGTAACAATGTGAAGTCATAGGAAACACGCATGCTTTGCATTTAACCATTTATGTCTAATTGAAGTAAACACACACCTTACGTGATAATGAATTCAAGTAAGAGTGTATATATATATATATATATATATATATATATATATATATATATATATATAATGTTAAATTTGGGGTAAATTACATTCTCTCAACTTCTTCCAAAATCTTAGGAGATTAATTATCTATTGAGAATTCTTGATTTCCCTTTATCTAAGTATAAAAAGGAATGTAATGTATTTACTGGGCCAAGTAAGAAGGGGGGAATTTCCCGAACTTTTTAATGAATAAAATTGTTAGTTATAAACATTAGTATTATTTGTTTTAGTTGGCATTTTGTAGTTGCCTCATTTAGTTATGATTTGTGTGTATCCTCCATTGTGGTTCTCTACCATCACTCAATCTTTAATCCTATAATACATATGCAATTTTATGTTTGAAGCGAGGTTTTTGAGAAAATGTTTCAATTAATATTTGTAAAAGCTAGAAGGGATGGTTATTTCCTTCAAGGTAAAGAGGAAATTTCTCCTTGGTAAGAGATGATCAGGATGTTATCCAACAATGAAGGATACTAGACCCTTAGCCCCATTATGTTATACAATTGTTCTCCAACATTTTCATTCCTCCCTGAAGGATTTCTTTGCTTAAATTTACTTTTGAAGCCATTCACATATTAACCCAAGGAACATGTCCTAACAAATTTACTTCACCCAGTAAACCTTAGCTGTTTTTTTGAGTCAGCATCTATGTTAGCACTTTGTCTCTTAAGTGCTATTAGGGTCACATGTTGCATTAAATCACATAGAGAAGACATACCCCACCCATATGCAGTTCCACAATATTTTTTAGTTACTAAACACAACTATTTTAGTTACAAATACAATTAATTTAGTTTATCTAGTGTCAATTGACTATATTTTTAAACTAATGGAAACTGCTAGAAATTTAATGATCGAATTTGGTGGGTTTATTTTTGAGTAGTTAAGGTTTGGCTCATTTCTTTTTTACTGTGGTGAGAGTTATAGGATGAGCGTCCCAGCTGGTGGGGAAGACCCTCCCTCTTTTCATAATGTTGTGGTCTCTGACAAGTCTAAATTATTAGGACAATATAGAATCCAAGTGAGTGGGAGTGGTTATCATGATGACATGTCAATCATGGCTTCACAGTAGAAGGCTCTATTAAAAGATAAATGCATTATGAAGGCTCCTTGGAATCCTAAATTTGTTATTCCTCATAAATTTTTGGATGAAAATTGATGGTGGCTGAAGGACCATTCCTTCATCTGTAAATTTATGGGTTGTTGGCATACTAAAAAATAGTTGGAAAGGTGGATCTAGAAACAATGATAACCACAAGGTGAGCTCAACTTGTGACTTGGCCTTGAGGGTTTTTTACTGTAGTTTTGAAAATTTGGAAAATAAGAAACATATTTTTTATGGAGGTCCTTATTTTTTTAACAATATGGGTTTGTATATGCATCACTAGGAGGAGTGTTTTAATAGAAAAAAGGCACACTTTCTGGCAACTCAGGTTTGGGTGAGACTCTATCCCCTTCCTGCTGATTTTTGGATTCCTGAGATTTTGGAAGGTATTGGAAATGTTTTGGGTTCTTTTGTTAAGGTTTCAGAAGTAACTAAGAAGGGTTGTAATATGTCTTATGATATATTATGTGTATATATGAATGTATCCCAATCACTGCCATAATTGATTGACCTTCATTACAAGGGCCAAATATGGAATCTAACCCTAGACTATGAACATGTTTCATTTCATTGTAGACATTGTCATGAACATGGCCATTTATTTCATGATTGTCTTATTAGAAATGGTTTTCCATAAGATGAGAGTTTTACCAATGTAGTGTCTCGAAGGATATCGAGAGACAAGACTGTACAACCCATTTACAAACTTGAGGAAAGAAACTTGTTTGTTGTGCTTGAATAAATGTAGGAAGATCTGGGGAAACTGTGCCAAATGACACTGTTATGGTTGAACAACCCCTTGATTCTACCCTAGAGAAATAGCCCCAAAATAGGAATACCCTAGAAGGCATAATTACAGAAGGAACTGTTACCGAGTTCCGCTTTGTTTTACCTGGAATTGCAGACGTTATGCAATTAATGAAGTTAAATTCTAGGCCCCTTTTCATTGAAGAAAAATCCTTGGTGGGGATTTTAAATGAATGGGTTGTCTAAGACTTGGTAGAATTACCAAAAGAACAAAAGGAAATTTATGGGAAGGCTTATTTCGAATTGTGCACAAAAAAATGCAGTCCTCTTTGGACAATAGGGTGATTCGCGTTATTCATGAGTTGAAATAAAAATGGGAAAAACTATTAGTGAAATATTTTCTTAAAGAACCTAAACGAAAGTGTGACAAGTCGGTTTGTGATTTCTTACAAGAAAAGGGATTTTCTCCTTCTGTAAAATCATAATTATGAAAATTGCACAAAATTTTACATTATACTATATTATGGTGCTTCAAGGGTGCTCAATTAATAGTCTATTGGTTATTGTCTTAATCACTCACACTCATGACCTATCTCACCTATTTTGTTGGAGAAATCATTTACGAATGGTGGCAATTTTCGCTTCTTCTGTTGTTGTAGTCGTGGTTCTTGTTCTGTTTCCTCTAGGGATGGTGATCATATTCGCTCCTATTCTATTTATTTGTAGGTGGAGGTTACATGTCCTTGTAATGGTTCAAGTTGTAAGTCTCATGGTGGCTGGTGTAGCTAGTTTGTCAACTATGTATTGAAGAAGTATCAATTTTTTTTGTTATATAGCAAGCACATGATATGATTTTTTTTAATTCGTTTATATTTGGTATAGGATAGTGTCCCAACTGTTTTTCTAGTGGTGCAATAACTTCATGGCACTAGAGTTTCTCTGGTATTTCATTATCATCTATTGGTTATAAATGTTTTAACTCTACTGTTATGAAACTAGCTCACAAAAAGATAGAAAAGAGAGATAAACGCCTTAGAATTCAGCCTCTTCGAGGGGGCAACCTCCTTTACATTACACAAATGAACAATTCTTAGATGAAACAAATGACTAAACCTCCCTTATATATAGGAGTCTAAGGGGTAATAATATAATCAAGCCGACATAACAGTAATAACATAAGGGAATAAAAATAACAATAGTCATTTTCTATGGGGCACACTAATAACAATATGGGGATAATAGGGGCACAATAATAACAATAAGGGATACAATGATAATAGTAATGGAGGAATCACTAGTATTATAGGGGCCTAACGTGCCCCTCTCCTTCCGAAAAGCATTGTCCTCAATGCTTCAGAAGTTCTGGATGCTTCTGTATAAAATTCTCATCCTCCCATGTGGAATCTTCAGCGGATATATTCTTCCACTTGATGAGATACTCCGAAATTGATCTATTTCGTAGTTTTCGAGTTCTTTTTTTCATGACTGCTTCCGATTCCAATATGATTTTTCCTTCCTCGTCAAGTTCTGGTAATATTATTTGAACTGGGAGCTTGTCACCTATAACCTTATTTAAACATGAAACATGGAAAACTGGGTGCACTCGGGAAGCTGTAGGAAGCTCCAATTTGTATGCCATAGTACCAATCTTTTGTAGCACCTTGTACAAACCATAATACTTTGGTGATAATTTATTATCCTTCTTAGATTGCTTGAGGGATGTTTGTTTATATGGTTGTAGCCGTAGGAATACCCAGTCTCCTACATCAAAACTTCTTTCACTATGATGTTGATCTGCCTATTGTTTCATTCTATTCTGACCCAATGTGAGGTTATCCTTTAAGAGTTGGAGAACTTGTCATTGATGCTCGATGTGATGTTCCACTGCTTGAAACTTAGAATTTTCTCTTAAATATGATGTGATGGATGGTGGATGATATCCATAAAGTGCCATAAATGGGGTCATTTTTGTTGCAGTATGGAAGGAAGTGTTATACCACCATTCAGCCAAAGGAAACCATTTGACCCATTGTTTTTGTTTATCACAACGAAGATATCCTTCCAAAACTTTGTTTACTATCTCAGTTTGCCCATTAGATTGAGGATGATAATGCACAAAAGTGTGCATACTTGGTAAGTATGTAAACTACCACCATGATGACACTCTTTCCTTTGGACATGCATAAACCTATGATAAAATCCATTGAAACCTCCTCCCAAAGTTGGCTTGGAATGGATAAAGTTTGTAATAGACCTGGGGTCTTAATTGTTTCAAATCTATTTCGTTGGAAAACCAAACATTCCGCCACAAACTTTTGAATATCCAATTTAAGGCCATCCCAAAAAAATTCCTTCTTAACCCTGTGGTAATTTTTAAAAAATCCTAAGTGCCCTCCTAAGGGAGAAGTGTGCAATTCCATAAGAATATTTTGTTATTGGGAATTCTTACATAGGTATAAGTGATCTTTGTACCATAACGAATCATTTTTCCAGCTAAATATATCAGATGTACTGGGATCTTGTTGTATCTTTCAAATGAGTGCCCACACTTCTTCGTCATTCTTCCATTCCTCCCTTGCTTTGTTTATCCAATCTGGTTGGATAATATAAATGGCACACAACAATGCTTCCACATCCTCATCCTTTCTTGAGAGTGCATATGGCACAACATTTTTCTTCCCTTTTTTGTAGATGATTTCAAAGTCATAACCCAACATCTTTGTGACCCATTTTTGTTGCTCTTCAGATGATAATCTTTGTTCTAAAAAGTATTTAAGACTATCATGATCCGTTTTTACCTTGAAGTGTCTTCCCATTAGGTAGGGTCGCCATTTCTTAAGTGCATGTAGTATTGCTAACATTTCCTTCTCATAAATGGCTTTGTGTAAATACTTTCCCTTGATTGGACAACTTTCGAAAGCAATGGGTCTTTCATCTTGCATTAAAATAGCACCAATTCCATTTGTTGAAGCATCACATTCCACAATAAAGGTTTTTTTGAAGTCCGGTGTAGCTAAGAGAGATGCTTGGCACATTACCTCTTTAAGGTGTTCGAAGACCTTTGTTGCTTCTGGAGTCCATGAAAATGCATCTTTCTTCAATAGTGTTATTAGAGGTGCTGCTATTCCCCCATAATTCTTAACAAACATGTGATAATAGCCTGTCAACCCAAGAAATTCTCGCAGATTATTTATGGATGTGGGGATTTTCCATTCGTTAATGGCTTTAATTTTGCTAGGGTTTACTTAACACCTTCATGAGATACAATATGACCCAGATATTCCACCTCTTGTACTCCAAAGAAACATTTGGAGCTTTTTTCATATAATTGTTTCTCCTCCAATAGTTTGAGCACCCTGTTAACATGTTCAACATGATCCTTCCAAGGCTCGCTGTAGATTAGTATATCATCAAAAATACTAACACAAATTTTCTAAGGAAGGGTTTGAAAATGGAATTTATCAAACCTTGAAATGTAGATGGTGTATTGGTAAGGCCAAAAGGCATGACCAAAAATTCATAATGACCCTCATGAGTTCTAAATGCTGTTTTCGGAATGTCTTCAGTCTTCCTTCTAATTTGATGATATCCTGGACAAAGATCCAACTTAGTGAAGTAAATTGATCCATGCAACTCATCCAATAATTCATCAATGACAGGAATGGGAAATTTATCTTTAGTAGTGAGCCTGTTGATTTCCTTATAATCTGGACACATGCGCCATGATCCATCCTTCTTATGCACCAATACTACTGGAGCAGAGAAAGAACTTTGACTAGGTTGAATTATACCAGCCTCTAGCATTTCTGCAACCATGCATTCAATTTCACTCTTTTGGACATATGAATATCTGTATGGCCTGATGTTTGGAGGAACACTTCCTGAAATCAAATGAATAGCATGATCATGATCACGAATATGTGGGAGACCTTTGGGAGTCTCAATACCTTGGAATGATTGTCCAAGACTTTTTCGAGATCTAGAGAAATAGATGATTTCGATGTGGGAACGTCTAGCTAACATAATTGTGTGATTACACCTCGTTGTTCCTTATTTAGAAGCTTTGACATATTGTTAGAGCTGATTATCTTTCCTGGTTTCCCTGCAATACCCCTTAATTCGACTTCCTTTCCATCTGCACAAAATTTCATGAAAATTTCTTGAAAATTAAAAATTATTGTACCCAAGGATTGTAGCCATTGGAGTCCTAGTACAACATCAGTACCACCCATTGGATGGAAAGCATTGGGCTATGCAATACATATTCACCCATGGATATCTTGATTTTATGGAACTTTACAGAGAAATTTATGGTTCCTCTTCTTGCAACCATCACTTGGCACTCTAGTGCTGGATATAGGAAGCAATTCAATTCCTTTGCTATCTTACAATGAATAAAATTATGGGTACTTCCCGAATCAATCAACACTATTACCTTTTTATTCTTGATATGTCCTTCTATCTTGATAGTTTGAGGAGTGGTAATTCCAGCCAATGCATTAAAAGATATGGTTAGATTCATTTTTTCTTTATCTGGAGTTTGTTCTTGGAGTATATCCTCTTCTTTTGACATTTCTTGTTCCTTTTCTTCCTCCTTTTCACAATCTATGTAGAAACATTTCTTCTCAACACACTTATGACCTTTAGTGTATTTGTTATCACAACTGCAACAAAGCCCTTTTTCTCTTCTTTCTTCCAGTTGTTGTGGTGCCAACCTTGTAGATCGTGAAAGGCTAGGGGAAGAAGCACTTCCATCTTAATAGTTGTGAGTGGTAGGCTTCCTCATTGCCATAATTTTACTTTCCATTTCTCTTGCTAACCCGAATGCCTTCTCCAATGAATCAGGTTCCCAAAGGTGAACCTCATGTTGGATATTATCTTTTAAAGTCTCTATGAACACATCAATCATATGCTCCTTTGGAATATATTTTACCCTTATGTTCAATTTTTGGAAGTCCTCAATGTGCTCCATCATTGAACCGCTTTGTTTGAGATTTATCAATTGGCTAAAAAAGGTGTTGCTTTTTGTGTCCTCATAATGTGCTATCATTTCTTCCGTAAAATTTGTCCAAGTGACAACTTGTTTACGAGAGCAAAGCCATCGATATCTTACAAACTGATTTGGTTCCAAATATAAAGTTGAAATACGTACCTTTTGTGTGTTTTGCACATTATGGAGATCGAAAAATTGCTCCATCTATAGTATCCGTGTTCTTGGATCCTTGCCATCAAACTTCCTCATATCGATTTTGGAACATGGTGGGTCTTCAATCCAACATTAGAGTCTATGAAATCATGATTAACATTTATTTTGTTCTCATCATGTGTTTCCTTTACTACCCTTTCACCAATAGTGACCATTTCTTGTAGCAACTTATTCAAATTTATCTTCAATTATTTAATCTTATCATCCATGCCATTCATCTTAGCGTCCATGCCATTCCTATTAGATTCCATTCCATCCATCTTAGCTTCCATACCATGCATCTTAACTTGCATGCCATTCATATTAGCTTCCACGCCATTCATCTTGGCTTCATTTACCTTTAGTGAGAGTGAAATTTGTTGTACTTGATCTTGTAATTTTGATATATCATGTTGCATTTCTTCCTCTTCTTCACGAGTCATGTTAGAGATTTCAGGTTACTTACTAAGTGTTTCCATTTTCTTTCTTCGAGGAATTAATTAATGCTAATAATTCTTCACTATTCCCTTTGAATTCCTTCAAACTAATTTTTCAAACCAATCTTATGCAAAACTTAAAAAAAAACTACACGCATTTTTTTCAGTTTGTAGGAGCTCGATATTGAATCTATTGTATCTCTGTAACTGCAGATATCAAATATCTGAAATCTCATCCTGCAGTATCCCTTTGAGTCCTCTTTCTAACCCCACAAGTCTGATCAAAATTGGATTCCCCAAGGAAGAGTTATGCCAAATCTCCCACGGTGACATTATTATAGACTAATTCAACGAGTGAACTTGTATGACATGCCACATGTCACTGTTTTGACCTTAGTACCTGAAACTGATACACAAAAAACTACAGGCCATCCTCTTTCTGAAACTTCTTGCAAAATTTCAATATGATACTCAAAACAAATGTTACGATGATTTTCCCCAGGTCACCTGTTTGGAATGTAATTCAGGAGTCTGCAAAAACCCTAATTTCCTAAGATCATATCTCCTTAAATATATCGAGACAAACTCTGAAATTCAGACCGAAATTTCAAAATGATTTCGGTTCAAATGGGATTTTTTTTGTAGCTTCTGAAACATCACCAAAAAAAAAAATTATAGAGAAAATGCCGCGATGGCCTGTTTGGAGCAGCGAAACCCTGGAATCCAAAGCTTTGATACCAAATGTTATGAAACCAGCTCACAAAAAGATATAAAAGAGAGGTAAATGCCTTAGAATTCAACCTCTTCAAGGGGGAAACCTCCTTTAAATTACACAAATAAACAATTATTGGATGATACAAATGACTAAACCTCCCTTCTATATATAGGAGTCTAAGGGGTCACAATATAGTCAAGTCAACATAATAGTAATAACATAAGGGCACAAAAATAACAATAGTGGATTTCTATGGGGCATACTAATAATAATATGGAAATAATAGGGGCACAATAATAACAATAAGGGATACAATGACAATAGTAATGGGGGAATCACTAATATTATAGGGATATAACATCTACTCATAGAATATGGACATAATGGATGCTAATATTGGAACTTTAGTTTTGATAACTAAGTTTTTTGCTTCTCATACTATCCATATAAAATTATGTATATATTAGTAGAAACCTTTTTGTATTGGCTTACCAAAAAACCTCTATTTTTAAACTAGTTAAAGCATTAATACTCGCTCAACTTGTAGTGACTTGCGTCTACAAAGGGTAAGGAAAATATTAGGCTAGTGTAGTGTGTTAATACTAGCATTTGTAGTAGATGTTGCAAAGGAAATGCCGTAAGGCATAAATTGAGGAACAATATCGACATGGGAATGGGAAAATCTACATAAGATGCAGATATGTAGCATAAATGAAATTCTAAAGATGTATAAATTGAAGTTGATTTAGGGTGCCTAAGTCTATATATTTTTTTTAATTATTGAATTAATATTGCATATAAATCTCATAAAATTCAACCAACTTATAATTGAGGGCTCTGATCTCTAAGTTTGACTTTGGGTCATTAACATGGTGATGCCTTGTCTCAACCACTAAACCACATACCAACAAACAAAAGACTGCAAAATGTTACGATCATTACTATAGTAAACCCAATGACTCTACACACAAGAATTTATTCTTTACTCGAAGAGAATATTGCTTAACCATATCCACAAAAAGATTGCAAGGTGGAAAGCATTATGCAGAATAGAATCTCTGTTATTATAACTTGTAAGTTGTAGCATTGTTCCAACCAGTAAAACTATCTTCACATTTTCGAAGATCAAATGGAAATAAGTTTTGAAGAATTCAATCAAAAAATGTCCAATATCATTGGATCACATGATTAAGGGTAACCTGTCCTATGAATCTAATATTTTTATGCACTTACAATTAAGGGAGAAAACAAGGTCCAAACAATGTATACCATAGGGACCAATAAATAGTATATTTGATAATCCTTGCTAGGATCAGAAAAAACAACATTACTTCTCCTTAAATCCTTCACAGTCAAATTATACAATTGTTGTACAACACAAGGCCCATGTTGTTGTCAATCAAGAAATAGTTCTGATCGAGAATGCGACCAGATTCCTTCAATCTCATACAGTGATTAATGCACCAATTATACAATTGTTGTACAACACAAGGCTCATGCTGTTGTCAATCAAGCAATAGTTCTGATCGAGAATGTGCCAGATTCCTTCAATCTCATACAGTGATTAATGCACCAAACATAGGTGTACTAGTTGCAACGACTTATATATCATTTTACTGATGTTGTCATGTCAAAATCAATGTGATACAATTAAGTCACCTTTAAGAAGAACCTCATTGCAATTTCTATACAAGGATGTCTATCCTATCATTCCTCATTCTAACTAAAATAACTTTAGTGCTCATTGTTAACACCTGGACCACAATATGTAAGTATGATGTAGTTTTGTAGAACAAATCTTCCACAATAGCCTCAAGAAAGGACGCAAATTGGTGTTGGACTATTTTTCTTGGATAAGCTTAAACTAGGCATACAAAATTCACTCATACCAAGGGATAGTTGAAAGCTTGGACATTGCCAAGTCACAGAAGCTACCTCATATTTGTAAGTTCAGATCTTTGTATTTTTTTGCAACAAATCTCTGGACTTACCCTCAGAATTGTGCCAAGGTTTTAACCTTAAAAATGTGGCAATAATTCTCACAAATCTAGCTTCCAAATGTCCTTAACAGGATTCAAAATAAACCCATCATTTGTGCCCTAGTGGGTGCCTCGTTAGGGCATCATTGTTCAACCTTAAATTCTTGGATTAGCTTGTTGTACAACACAAGGTTCATGCTATTGTCAATCAAGCAATAGTTCTAATAAAGAATTCCACGAGATTCCTTCAATCTCATACAGTGATTAATCCACCAAACATAGGTGTACCAGATGCAATGACTTATATCATTTTACTAATGTTGTCATGTCAAAATCAATGTGATACAATTAAGTCACTTTTAAGAAAAATATCATTGCAATTTCTATACAAGGTTGTCTGTCCTATCATTACTCATTCTGACTTGTCCTATCATTAATCATTCTGACTTACCCTCATAATTGTGCCAAGACTTTCACCTTAAAAAAGTGTCAAGCATTCCCACAAAGATTATACATTGCCAACTCACAGGAGCTACCTCAGATTTGTAAGTTCATATCTTTATATTTTTTTGCAACAACTCTCTGGACATACCCTCAGAATTATGCCAAGACTTTAACCTTAAAAATGTCTCAAGAATTCTCACAAATATTCCTTCCAAATGTCCTTAAGATGATTCAAAATAAACCCATCGTTTATGCCCTATTGGGTGTCTGGTTAGGGCATCACTATTCAGCTTTAAATTCTTGGATTAGCTTCACGAATTAGGCTCCAAATGCTTGCTTCATCCACAGACCAGTCAATTACCTTTTATAAATATTTTGTTTGAGCATTGGAGCTCAATAACATTTACAAAATTATAAAAAGTTTATCTCCAATCATTTTTTTTCTTTTCTTTTTCTTTTTCTGGTTTCCACTTATTAATACCTAAAACAATTTTAAAACATTAAAAAAACATTTCCAAATCATTTTTATTTCCATTTTTATAATCAAAACTAAATTTCCATTTCTCCACTTGTAAACCAAATGTATAGCAAAACAAAACCAAGAGTGCTGATATTCGTTAGGTTGTTCACCTCTTTTATTGTCAGAATTTTGAGCAGGTTATCAACTTCACACTATTCATTGATTTTACATTTATATAAAGGTTCCACACTTTAGATGTCTTTTGATTGAATTATGGATTTTTTAATAACTTTATTGATGAACAATTTCCATGAAAACATTTTTTTTTAGAGATTTTAATGTGACAGATTGTAAGTAAATAACAGAGCTAAAATTAGGTATAGATTTCAAATGGCGGTTGTCAAAATCTCAATTTGGTATGCCCTATCTTAATCTATTTTATCTAAAATTTAAAATCTATTAAATCATATTAATGAGAGAGAAATTTACCAACAAAAATAACGAAGTAAAACATACAAAAGGAGACATAAGTAAAAGATATAAGATCCATATTAGAATTAGTATACATGAAGAACCATATAGATAGCATAAGCATTAATAACATATGCTCTAATATCTTTTTATAAAAAGTAATCATTCTTACAACGGTTGCTTTCTTGATACCACACAACAGAGATTTCAGCTAAGTATCCATATTAGAATTAGTATACATGAAGAACCATATAGAGAGCATAAGCATTAATAACATATGCTCTAATATCTTTTTATAAAAGGTAATCATTCTTATAACGACTGCTCTCTTCATACCACACAACAGAGATTTCAGCTAAGTATTCTAGAATAATTGCAAACAGAAGCACTTAGCTCTGTGTTGTGAAGGGAGGAAGGCATCATGTTTCTAGTTGTTTCCCTTTGTTTCATCTTTTTATAAAAAGTAATCATTCTTATAACAGCTGCTCTCTTCATACCACACAACAGAGATTTAAGCTAAGTATTCTACGATAATTGCAAACAAAAACACTTAGCTCTGTGTTGTGAAGGGAGGAAGGCATCATGTTTCTAGTTGTTTCCCTTTATTTCATTTACATAGAGGTCAACAGATATGTCATTGGAGAAATAAAACCTATAATTTTATTATTTAAAAACTAAAACTAATAAAAATGAAAAAATAATGGAAAATGTATATATCGATTTGATCTGCTTATTCTTGTGAAGACATTTGTCTACATTTATATGGACTATCCGAATCAATTTTTCGGAGTTAAGTTTTTGAGATTTTTTTTTGGGCATCAATTCATGTCGAGGCTTTTCGTAAAAAGATAACTAGGTATATGAGGATTTGATTTATTTTTCCTCAAGAGGCATCTATAAACGCTAGATTATAAGGAGTATTTGAATTGAATTTTTAAAACAAATTTTTGAATTTATACGAAGAAAAGGTTATTTCAATCCCATTTAAAGTAGTAACACATGATATTAATCGAAATTCAACAATTTCATTCAGACTTATATTGTTTTTTATGTTGTTTTGAATGAAAATACGGAGTTTTCATGGTCATGGTTTCTTCATAAATCAGTATAATTTGTATAAATTCATGATTACTTTTTGTGTTACATGAAAGCTCAATCTATTTATTTTGAATTTGGTATCAAGAGACAAGCCAACGCTTCTCTAATACCAACTTCAATGGACGTGCACAAATTGTGAAAGATGAAGAAAGCTATAACTTCCCAAGTGGGTGTTCTTGTCTTTGTGATGCAGCAGAAAAGGAGTTTATGGATCAATCCAGAAACCAAAAAAACTCAAAAAAACTGCTACTGCTCATGCCCAAATAAAAGGCTTCTCTACAACTTTTGTTTTCCCTTTTCCTCCATTTCTCTTCTCTAATTGCAGAGCGGTCACCGAACTGAACAGGGTACTCAATTTACATCGTGTTAAGAGGAGCCATTCTTTATTTATTTGTGGGATTGAACATATGACCTTCCCACGATAAATGCCTTTGACCAATCAATGTCTGTGAATGAAACATGATAAGGGTTTATAGTTCAATGGGCTGCCTGCCAGTAATAAGTGTAATAAGCTCCAGTAGAATCACACCAGGTGTTGAATCTAAGAATTCTCTCCACTAAATCAACCGCATCGTCTTCGACCCCAAGTAAGTGCCATCAAAGGAGTTTGAGGGGGATCGTTGTCGAAATGTGTTATGAAATAATGGTGGTTACTCTCAAGCTCAATAAACTCCAACGTATCCTAGGAATTGTCGTCAGAATATTCTGTAGCTGCTTCAACTTAGTCCCGGGGTGATCAGCAGACAGCACAGTAGCAAGAATTATATACACAAACCTTTCAACAGTAGACCTGCAACCCATTTCTGCTGCAATTGAACAATAAATGGCTACAAAAATCTCAAAATTTGAGACAACTTCCAAAAAATGAGCATCATTAAGTTTGTTATTTTCATTATGAAAACTATCATAACTTTTCTAATTCAAACTGTGATTCTATGTTGTTGCTATGGAGCTTAGCTAGGACTCCCACGAGAGGAGCATTGATATACATCATAGGATCATACATAATTTACTTAGTCACATACAATAATACTCACCAAACGACCCATATAGAAATACTGTATTTCTTTGTAAACATATCAATAGCATTATCGTTGGATTTCCTTACTGGAGATGCTAAATGCTGATAATGCACTTCAAGATATTTGGAAAAAATCTCTGGTTTATCTTTGTAAACACATTAAAATCACTATTGTTGAATTTCTTTATTTGGAATCTCAAGTTGCTGAAATTTATTTATTGGAGATGTGGATATAACCAATCTCAAAGATTCTGTAACAATCTCACACTCATCATTCACTGCGATATATATTCACAGTTTCCATAACCTGCACACCAAAAAACACACTCTCAATCAGTTACCCTACTGAACAAAGAAACTCGCCAGTATTGATAGAATATCCTCTGTTGTAGCTACCAAGAATTATGAAAGTATGTATGTAGAATGATTGTGGAAAGAAGCACAATGATCTACAATCATACCCACCCTATTCTCTGGATTTCTACCTAGTAACATAGCCCAGGACTAAACAACACTTTACCAATTAGCTTACACCACAAGGGCAGAGCACCCTGATTCTTGAGGGATACATCAAAAGCAAGCAATTAAGAACAGAAGAATACAAGCCCACTTACCTACAGCAAACAAGGGGAAGGATGTGAAAGCCATAACAGAAAGAGGGCTTGCAGCCTGAGCTTGTAAGAAATGTGTGCCATTGTAGAAATACAAGCAACTTTTGACTGGGCTGCTCTCTGCTATTTGATGGCCCTCCTTGCAATATGTGTGAAGCAGAAGGATTTGCAGGATTTGCAGGATCTAGTCAGGAAACAACATTTCTAAAACATTCATGAATAAATGGCAATACCAAAATGAGAAAATATTGTTATTACATTTTGGATTTGTCCATCTGTGAGAGCAGAATCTCCTCTCCACCTTATCCTCTAGCTACTGTTGGACAGTACGTTGAGCCTACAAAAACATAATAGATTTATGCAGAGCATCTTTGTAGTCAAACTCACCCAACACAAACTGATGATCAACAGACGCACAGTAGCAAGAATTATACACACAAACCTTTCAACAGTAGACCTGTAACCCATTTCTACTACAATTGATCAATAAATGGCTACAAAAAGCTCGAAATTTGAGACTACTACTACTACTCAAAGTCACTTAAATATTATTATTGTTATATAAATATCTAAATTCATTTTATAATACTTTAAAAATAGCAATTTTCAGATATTATAATCCCTAAATCCTTTCTTCCCATTCTTAATGACTTTTGCAATTGGAAATAGGGCTTCGCAATGAGGTTCCCTCTGCATTAAACTCTGTAATTGACCCATCACGGTTAGTGTTAGATTCCTTGGAGGGGTTTTATTCTCTTGAACAAAATTCAAGTGACAAGAAAGAATCTAGGCTCCTGGCTCTACGCCGGGCCTGTACATTATTACTGAAATCTCTTATACCTGTTTTGGCAGATCCTATTTTTGGTGTTGGACATTCAATTCTGCCCTTAAATATAAAGGAGCAAGCAAAAAGTATTGCAGATGAATGGAGGTCGAAGATAAACCTTGAAGGAGATTTTTCCAATGGCAATTCGTTGGAGGCCCAAGCCTTCTTGCAACTTCTAGCTACTTTTGGAATCGTGTCAGAGTTTGATAAAGATGACTTATGCAAGCTTGTTCTTGTAGTTGCACGGTGCAGGCAGACACCTGAACTCTGTCGTTCCCTTGGACTTGAATAAAAAATGCCAAGTTGGTTGGTTGGTGTTCTGTAATTTTAGCCTCAGTGGCTAGGCTGGCAAAATTTCCCATCCATTTTGGTAGATAGGCTTTTTGTTGTTTTTCTGGCATTCATGGCTGGCTTGGTTTTTTTGAGGGACTGGTGGATTTTATCAGTATACTTGGTTGTGGCTGATTGAGTTGAAGATAAATTTTGGTAATCCTGGCTGTAGTAAACCTTCCCAACGTTTTTTGTTTAGTCCAGTGAACGGGTTTCTAAGTTGACGGGGTTGGTAGTATTTTCTTTAAATCTCAACATTTCATATGCAAGGCAGATACTAAGTGGCCTCTACTAGGTAGACATCTTTTTATGAGGTATAAAGTTGTACGTAAGTTATTTTTTTGATATTAATAAAGGCACCTGAAGATGATCAGCTATGGTAAAGTGTCATAAGGCCTTTCATGAGTGGGGAACTATTTACTTACGAAAATGGTCTCAAGGTGACATAGCTGTTATCTTTATTGAAAAATCGGTTGAAGTTGTCTGTGTTATTTTTTTCTTTCACAGTAAACTGTCTTTTGGTATTTCAAATGTTTGTGACATATTCAGATTAACTGAAAATTTTGTGACAATTTCATGCAGATGTTGTAGAAACCCTGGTCAATAGTGGAAAACAAATTTAGGCAGTCAACTTTGCTCATGCATTTAGGCTGACAGAGAAGTTTGCACCTGTTCCTTTGTTGAAGGAATATCTGAAAGATGCTAAGAAAGATTTTCAGGCAACTTTAAAAAGCGGGAATAACTCTACTGCTGCACAGATACGATTGTATTACTGTTATACAAAATGTCTTGTTATGTGATGATCATTTTGGCTTAGTATTGTTGGTTATATCAGAAGTTCCTTTTTTGACCGATATTTTTATTTGCTGCTACAGAGTGAAGTAAATACAAAAGAGCTTTCTGCTTACAGAGCTATTATAAAGTGCATTGAGGAGCACAAACTTGAATCGCAGTTCTCACCAGATCCTCTTCAAAAGCGTGTAGCTCAGCTAGAGAAAGCTAAGGCAGACAGAAAAAGGTCTGTAGGTGCTATTAAGTCTTAGCCTAAGCATCCTCGTGCTAATGGAGGAAATGTTGGTGTGCATATGCCTATGTTAAGTGTAGCTGAAAGAACTTCAGCTCTTTATGCTTCTTCCAATGGTGCAGACAGAAGCTTTTATAGGTCTTTGGATAGAGTACAATATTCTGGTGCAGCTCCAGGTGTTACATCCTACAACCTACAGGGCCAAAATGCATATGAAAAATCAAACCAAGGATTATATGGAGCAGCCTATGGTGTTGGAAATAGGAGTCTAGTCTCACTCTCAAGGCCATATATGATCCATCAGATAACATGGGGCCTTCGTTGTTGGGTTCTGGTTCTTACAATTCCTCTACTAATTACAACAACCATCACTTTGGCAGTGGACTACCTACCCCTCCTCTAGCTTATCAGTCTTCTTTTATACATTAGGTAGGTACGGTGCTTATCTTACCATGGTCAAGCAAGTTCTGATCTTATCAGGCCCCATAAAACCTTTTTTATTGGATGTGGCTGGTAGTGAGCACTTAGCTTTGAAGAGGTTTTTTTACTTTGTTTTTGTAAATCTAAAAGATTGGAAAAGTTCATTTGGCATCTTTTCACCACTTTCAATGGTGTTTTCTTCTATTAAGGAATCTTCTATTAAGGAATTTTATTTGTGTATGGTATCGAGTGCTTCATCACTTTCCCAAGTTACTATATACTATAGTCTTTAGACTTCAAAGATGATTTTATGCGTAATCTTGTTATTCTTTTATTTGTTTGACAAATGTTAGAGGATCGATCTGTCTCTTTGTGGAAGATTAAAATTTGGTGAATAATATATCATTTGTGATCTTGTTTGGAGCTCATAACACAAGACTTTCAATTGCATTTGTATGCCGAGGGCTGGACTTGTGCTGAATATGACTTATCGTCCACTTGCACCTTACCTCTTTGGTACCTGTTTACTCTACGCCTATGAAGTGAATCGGATTTTATTTTGATTAGTCCAATTGTAAGGCTATTTTGGAAACTAGACCCTGCCCCTCTTAAGTTGTTGCATCATTTAAATCACCCTTTTTGAGCAGAAATGATTTGTAGTACTAGTGGTATAGTTGTTATACCCTACGTTAATATTTTTTTGTTCTCTGTAACGAGGACAAAGCACATTGGAGTTATATGTCCCCTCTAGAAATATTATTTTCTTGCATCCTTGAACACTGCTGATGTCAATAGTCAAAGAAAAAAACTGTCAATTCGCATGTGTACTTGTGAATCATTATATTTTGAATGTTAGTCAAACTGTTGTATCCTGTGGGGATAATTTTTTTCTCTGATGAAGCACAGTTGTAGAGCTCACCAAATTTATCTTGAAATGTTGCCATCTTTCCGAGAGTGTTTTATTACTAATTATAGAAAATTAGAAATTAGTCATTACTCGCAAATTCACAGGAAAGCTACATAACTGATTGAAAAATTTTAAAACGATTTTGGAACTAGGCATTTATCAACACTTACCTATAGTTTAAGAATGAAAGGTGGTTGGGTATTTTTGGCCCAGGTTAAATGCCTAGTAATGCGTATGAAAGGTGACTGAAGTTCTTGGGTTAAGAGGAACTTGAGTGCAAATAAGCATTAACTATAATTCAAAGAAGCATTATAAGATTCATGGTTTGAAGCTGCTGGGTCCTTTCTCGCTGGAAATGCTCAACTTTTTGTTTGAGATTTTGTAGCTTATCTTTGGTCTCGTTTAAAAACAAAACGATTTTTGTGAAGATTTTAGATGTAATTTTGGTTGGTTTTTTGTGTTAATGTATCCAGCGAATTGATCTATTCAGTTACATGAGCATTGATTGATTATGTTTCAGAGTGCAAGTTCCAATATGCTTAATGGTCAAATTGAATAAACATTCAGCGAGTTGATCTATTCAGTTACATGAGCATTGATTGGTTATCTTTCAGAGTTTAAGTTCCAATATGCTTATTTCTCAGATTGAATAAATTTCACAGTAAGGTCCATGGCAAGTGGGAGGATCTGCCTGATTTAATCCTAGGGGCATATTTTATTTATTTTTAAGCATTCAAATACATGTTTCTTCCATTTCTTCAGTGCTTTGATTATCCATGTTGATTTCTAGCTTCCTTTGCATTGCATGAGCCTTCAACGCATTCCACCAAAACAACCAATATCCTATACAGAAAACCTCGGAACAAGAAATTTTAATCAAAATCACTCGATACACTATTAAGACCATAAAAGCCTAAAATCCCATTTTTCATACGGGACAAAATTACAAATCTGGAATAAATTTACAATAGCTACAACAACAATTCCAATACCCACGTTATCAACCAGAAAACCCACAAAAACACTCATTAAAATCTTGAGCCCTAGAACCCAAAGCCTGACCCCTAAAACCCCCAAATTTCAACATACCCAACTTGGAACCTCGAAACCTCTTACACATAGAAATGCATGTGACAGACAAATCTGAAGGAAACGTCACAGAACCTACAACTACAAAAACCCGTTACCATTACAAAACCCACTTAAACAACCTTTAAACCCTTCAACCCAAGCCCTGAACCTTAGCAGCCCAAATTTCACTATACATTACAGAAACCAACCCACACTAAAATTTCAAAAACGTAAACATAGAATACCTGCATTTATAGTCACAGAACACACACAAGACCAATCATTAAACCTTGAACCATAGAACCCAAATCCTAACCCTTAAACCCCAATTTTAGTAATTCTTGTCATACAGCACAAAATACGAATTTGCGAAAAAAAATCGAAAACACACAACACCCAATTAATTTACAGTATTCACTGAGAACTCTTCAACCTTTAAATCTGCAAACACCCATATTGACCTTAAGAAAAATGCAAATGGCATTCACTAATACTGAGCGTAAATGCGGAAATCTTTCAGAACATACCTTGTCTTTTGGCGATCTAGATAGAACCCGGAATTTGAACATATGACCTTCCCGCGATAAATGCCTTTGACCAATCAACGTCTGTGAATGAAACATGATAAGGGTTTCTGGTTCAATGGGCCGCCTGCCAGTAATAAGCGTAATAAGCTCCAGTAGAACCACACCAGGTGTTGAATCTAAGCATTCTCTCCACTAAATCAACCGCATCGTCTTCGGCCCCAAGTAAGTGCCATCAAAGGAGTTTGAGGGGGATCGTTGTCGAAATGCGTTCTGAAATAATGGCAGTTACTCTCAAGCTCAATAAACTCCAGCGTATCCTAGGAATTACCGTCAGAATCTTCTGTAGCTGCTTCAACTGAGTCCCGGGGTGATCAGCAGACAACACAGTAGCAAGAATTATACACACAAACCTTTCAACAGTAGACCTGTAACCCATTTCTGCTGCAATTGATCAATAAATGGCTACAAAAA
The DNA here is from genome assembly GCA_031772625.1 of Pinus tabuliformis. NCBI lineage: Eukaryota > Viridiplantae > Streptophyta > Pinopsida > Pinales > Pinaceae > Pinus > Pinus tabuliformis. The sequence continues at coordinate 3,927,993 of CM062807.1, read as the reverse complement.
TCTCAAAATTTGAGACAACTTCCAAAAAATTAGCATCATTAATTTCGTTATTTTTATTATGAAGACTACCATAACTTTTGGAATTCAAACTGTGATTCCATGTTGTTTCTATGGAGCTTAGCGAGGACTCCCACGAGAGGAGCATTGATATACATCATGGGATCGTACATAATTTACGTAGTCACATACAATAATACTCACCAAACAACCCATATAGAAATAATGTATTTCTTTGTAAACATATCAATAGAATTATCGTTGGATTTCCTTACTGGAGATGCTAAATGCTGATAATGCACTTCAAGATATTTGGAAAAAATCTCTGGTTTATCTTTGTAAACACATTAAAATCACTATTGTTGAATTTCTTTATTTGGAATCTCAATCTGCTGAAATTTATTTATTGGAGATGTGGATATAACCAATCTCAAAGATTCTGTAACAATCTCACACTCATCACTTACTGCGATATATATTCACAGTTTCCATAACCTGCACACCAAAAAACACACTCTCAATCAGTTACCCTACTGAACAAAGAAACTCGCCAGTATTGATAGAATATGCTCTGTTGTAGTGTTGGAAATACTGAGAGGGGGGTGAATCAGTATTTCTTTTTCTCACTATTGTTTTACTAGTTAAAACATATATGTTCAGAACACAAAATGAACAACAGGAATAAATGCTTTTATTAATATCACTGTGCAGTAAAATAAATACAATAAATAGGTTTATCACAATTGGTTTCCAAGCTCCAACTTGGACTTTGGTGAGGCTCCAACCTCCTGAGCACCAACTCTATTTTGCCAAGACACCAATCTTGGACTTAGGAGCACCAACTCCCAAGCACTTCAATCCTGTTCAATTCTGAGGCTCCAACCTCTTTGGTATACACTAGTGTGCTGCTGCGCTCTTTTCAGCTTCCACTGCTTCTGCTGCCCCCTTTTCTTCTGCTGCTTTCACTATCTCATGCTCAGGTTATACCGTTCACGAACAACCACTACAGTTCTCTGTTTTTGCTGCTTTTATATGCTCCATGCCCCTGTCCATTTGTTTCCTCTTACATGCTGGCTCTTTGGCTTCCTCCTCACTTGATCGCTTGACACTTTGGCTTCCATTCCTTTTCTTCTTCTGTCAATACAAGTGTTCCAAAATCTGAGTAGAAAAACCCAAACTCCCCTTTCTTAAATAAAACTCGGCCCTTGACCTGTGGTTAATACCTTACAAGCTTTATCGGAGGCGTTTAATCACCCATCGGAAGCCACCACCCGAGCGTTTTAATCAACCATCGGAAGCCACCACCAGAGCGTTTTAATCACCCATCGGAAGCCACCACCCGAGCGTTTTAATCACCCATCGGTGAGTCTTGATGGGTTGCAGACCCGATCTCCTTTAGGCTGCTCCAAATATAATTTCGGCTCCGGATGATTTCGGTGATCGCTATCTCCGCTGCTCCGATGCGATACAAGAGTTCTGCAGACTCGATATGATTTTACACTTCACTTGATAATAGTTTCGGTTTCGGATTTCGCTGATGCGATAAGGATTCTCTGCTCTGCGGACCCGATATGCTTTCTATTTTGCTTGATAAGAGTTTCGGCTCCGGATTTCGGAGCTTGCACCTTGAACAGTTTCGACATTCTGGATGCGATATATTATAGACTGTTTTTAATAAGTCCATCGGGTCCATGCCTCTATCGCAATCGGCAGATTATAGCACCATCCCTTATGACTTGCGATCACTGCGGACGCAATATGATATTAAGCCACAGTCTATATTCCCGTCGGGTTCGCAGCCTTATCGCAATCGGCGATCCGGAGAGTGTCATGCCTTTGTGTGTTGTTGCGATTGGCGGATGCGATATAGCATTCAACCATAACATAATTCTGCATCGGGTCCGCATTATTATCACAATCGGAGGTTTCAGTGGTGGCACATAGCTGACCCACCGATTAGCAATGTCGCCGATATATATATATATATATATATATATGCCTTTATATATAAACTTCTCCGCCGATAGTGTGTTTGTAATATGTGCCCGCCGATAGTTGTGAATGCATATATATATGATTTCTGGCCGCCGATAGTGTTATCTGTGGCATATATGGCTCTGTTTTCTGCATTTGCTCCTCCAATGGCTCCTCTTGCTCCTCTTGTTCTGATAGCTCCTCTTCTTTGGCATATATATGGCATATATATATGTGGCTCCTCCTATAACTCCTCTTTGCTCCAATGTGGCTCCTCTGGCTCGGTCTGCTCCTCTTGCCTCTTTTTGCTCCTCTTGGCTCTGATATGCTTTGTCTCCTCCTCTTGAATATTGCCATATTGACATCAATGACAATCTGTGTCCAACAATCTCCCCCTTTGTTATTGATGGCAATATTCTTTTGCTTTCTCCCCCTTTGACATCAATGGCAAAGGAATGCATACGAACTCCCCCTGTCAAACTGCTCCCCCTGTCCTGCTGCATCTTTATGAATGAACTTGAGTGATGATAAAGAAATAACCCCCATCTTTTGACGCAGATGTTCGAATGCTTCTTGAGGAAGAGGTTTTGTGAAAATATCATCTATCTACTCCTTAGTACTAATATATTCCAGAGCGATGTTTTGTTCAGCTACTTGCTCACGGAGGAAATGATACTTGATTGGTATGTGTTTGGTTCTCGAGTGCATCACTGGATTTTTGCTGAGATTGATAGCACTAGTGTTGTCACAATAGACGATAATCGGTTGATTTGTACATATGTCGAGATCTTTTAGCGCTTCCTTCATCCAAAGTATCTGAGAGCCACAGTCTGCTGCAGCAATATACTCGGCTTCGGTTGTGGATAATGATATGGATGACTGTTTTTTGCTGAGCCAGGATACCAAACAGTCTCCTAGGAAGAATGCATTCCCACTAGTACTTTTCCAATCATCTATGTTTCCATCCCAATCAGCATCAGTGTATGCAGTTACAGTCAATGTTGAACTCTTTGGGTACCAGAGACCAAAATCAGAAGTTCCCTTCAAATATCTGAGAATTCTTTTTACAGCTAATAAATGAGATTGTTTGGGAGCCGATTGAAATCTTCCCACCATTCCTACTACTTGCATTATGTCTGGTCGTGTGGCTGTTAAGTATAGAAGGGCTCCAATCATTAACCTGTAATGAGTTGCATCTACTAGAGGGGAGTCATCATCTTTGCTCAGTTTGCAGTTTGTGGTCATGGGAGTGCTCATGGGTGCACAGTCCTCCATTCCATATTTTTGAGCATGTCTTTTAGATATTTGGCTTGAGATATACACAATCCTACTCTGGTTTGAGATACTTGAAGTCCAAGGAAGTGGGACAATTCACCTATCATTGACATCTCAAGTTCTTTTGCCATGCTTTGAGAAAATTCATGGCTCATTTCATCATTATTACTAGCAAAAATCAGATCATCGACATACACAAGAGCAACTAGTAACTTACCTTGATCTGTCTTTATGTATAGATTACTTCCATCCACTCCCTTTTTGAAGCCTTTTTGTTGGAGATAGTTATCCAGTCTTGCATACCAAGCTCTAGGAGCTTGTTTCAACCCATACAAAGCCTTTTTCAACTTACAAACTAGGTCCTTTCCTGCTGTCAGATCAAAACCTTCTGGCTGCTCCATGTAGACTTCCTCCTTCAGTTCGCCATTTAGAAATGTTGATTTCACGTCCATTTGATAGATTTTGAATCCTTTCGAGCAAGAAAATTCTAAGAACATCCTGATAGCTTCCATACGGGCCACTGGTGCAAATGTCTCTTCAAAGTCAACTCCTTCAATTTGTGAATAGTCTTTGCAGACAAGTCTTGCCTTGTTTCTGATAACCTGTCTTTCCTCATTCAATTTATTTTTGAACACCCATTTGGTTCCTATTATGTTTTTGTCCTTTGGACGAGGTACCAGCTCCCATGTCTTGTTCTTCTCAATTTGGGACATTTCTTCTTCCATTGCTTTTACCCAATGAGGATCCTTACTTGCTTCTATGAATGTTTCTGGTTCTATCATAGATAGGAGGGCAATGGCTTTTCTCTTGGGTTAGGTTGTTATCCTTCTTCTGGTCTGCACACCTTCATCTTTATCGCCAATGACCTGTTCTTCTGGATGATATCTTTCTACATACTTCATCTTTGAAGGGGTATGAGGTGGTTCTCTTTCATCTTCTTCTTCTTCATCATCTATCTCTTCTTCTTTAGATTCTTCTTCTTCAATGAGAAAGTCATCTTCTTGTTCTTCAATTTCCTTTTCTAGAAGATCTTCATCAACCTTTACATCGATGCTTTCCACTATTTTCTTCAGGCGAAAATTGTAGCACTTGTAAGCCTTGCTCCGTGGAGAATATCCAAGAAATATCCCCTCATCAACCCGAGAATCAAATTTTCCAGGTGAACCATCATTTATTTTTATGAAGCACTTGCTTCCAAATATTTTGAAATACTTCACTGAAGCAGGTCTCCCTTTCCATAGCTCATAAGGATTTTTGTCACAATTTGGTCTCAATTGAGTCTGATTCAATGTATAGACAGTTGTCCCTACTGCTTCCCTCCAGAATTTAGGTTGTAGGTTTGCTGCTAACAACATGGTTCTTGCCATTTCTTGGACAATTCGGTTTCATCTTTCAACTACCCCATTTTGCTGAGGTGTTCTGGCAACCGAGTATTCCGTTCTAATTCCATGAATATTGCAGAACTCTCTGAACTCGTTTGATGTGAATTCTCCTCCTCGGTCTGTTCTGAGACACTTAATTTTTGAATCTTTTTCATTTTCTACAAGGGCTCTTAGATTCTTAAAACACTCAAAAGTTTCAGATTTATACTTTATGAAATATATCCACATCATTCTAGTATAATCATCAACAAATAGTACAAAGTACCTTTCTCCTTGGAGTGCTTGATTTCTAGTTGGCCCACACACATCAGCATGTATGATCTCCAAGGGCTTTGATGTATAGTGTTCCTTTGTCTTGTGGCTGGTTCTGGTCTGTTTTCCATGTTGACATGGACCACACACTGCTTGATTTGGTTTGGACAACCTTGGGATGTCTTGTACAGCTTTGATCTTGCTGATATTGACCAGATTTTCGGAGCTGGTATGTCCAAGTCTCTTGTGCCACAACCAACTCTCATCTGCCTGACTCAAGTAGCATTTGTTTTCCTGAATCTTGTTCAGAACGTAAATGTTGTCTGGTGTTCTCACTCCTTTTGCCACAAGTTTCCCTGAGGCAGTGTTCCTTATTTCACAGTCTTTGGTGCTGAAAACAACCTTATGTCCTTGATCACAAATTTGACTGACACTCAGAAGGTTTTGTTTGAGTCCATCAACCAGCAGAGCATCTTGAGCTTTTCCTTTTCCATTGATCAGAGTAACTGTTCCTCTTCCTGCAATTTTGCCAGTTCCGCTTCCAAAGGACACATTCCCTTCCTTTTTGCTCAGTGAGATAAATTTCCTTCTGTCTCCTGTCATGTGTCTGGAGCACCCACTATCCACAAACCACTGGTTTCCATTATTTTGCGCAAATAGAGCCAGGCCGCATTTGTCCATTGTAGAGATCTTGCTGCTCGTCTTTCTTCCTTTGAGTGGTCAGTTTTGTTCATAGTGTCCATTATTGTAGCAAAAAGAGCAAGTCAGATCAAATTTAGTTAAGGGATCGAATGAATTGAAGGTTTTGATTTGTCCATGTCTTTTGGGAGCATATGAGTTGATTACTCGGTCCTTTTGCGTTGTCTTCTCACTTCTGCGAGCCATACAGTGTCTAGCTTGGTGACCGAAGTTTTTACAGTGAAAACAGTGTCCAAGAAATATGGTTTTGAAGTAACCATGGTTTAATTCGCTTTCCTTTCTGAGAATTACTCCTCCCTCGTCCTTTGGATTTTTGATGGGCCCTTGGTGGGGTATAGATTTGTATTTGCTGTAGTGTCCATGATTCGACTCCACATTCTTCTTTGGAGTAACTCTTTCTTTATTCTCGGAATCTGGGATGCACTTTTGATAAGATACTTTTTCATCTTTTGGGTTGCAGGAAAGTGCATCGGCATAGCTTTTCGCACTATCCTTAGTGCTTGAGGATTCTCCCTTGAAACCTATTCCAGACTTATCATGTTGAGGTTTTTGATTTTTTAGAATAGTATCAAGTATTTGAGAGCTTTTACAACCCTTTTTAATTTGCTCCAACTCCTTTCTCAGAGATACTACTTCGGCCTCACGTTCTTCACAAGTCTCTTCTTTTTCCTTAAGCTTTGTTTCCAAGAGATCTTCTCTCCTTCTTATTTCCTCATTTTCCACTTTGAGAGAGATAATTTTGTTTCGCAGTTTCTCGTTCTCTTCAATGGCACTTATTAACAGTTCATCCACATTTCCTTCTGGCCCCGAGTCATCATCATCTGTGAGTGCCATGAATAATGCTTCTTGGCTTTCATCATGATCGCTTTCCTCATCTGATTTCTTTTTGATGACCATAAACTTATCCTCATCAGACTCACCTTGCTTGGAGAGAAGGTTTTTCTTATTGAACCCTTTCTTTTTGTATGTCATTCTTTTAGAATTTCTTTCATCATCACTGTCTTGTTTATGAGGACATTTTGCTGCATAATGACCTATTTTACCACATTTAAAATAGATAAGAGGATACTTTCCTTTAAGCTTAGATCCTCTCTTCATCTTTCGTACATATTGAGCCAATTCGGATTCCACATCTGACTCATCACTATAGTCATTCCTTTCTTTCCCTTTCTTTGACTTTGAGGCCTTGAATGCTGCATCTTTGGAGTTAGGTCCACCTTTCCTCATTTCATAGGCAGTGAGAATTCCATGGAGTTCATCCATTTTGAGGGTGTCAAGATCCTTTGATTCTTCTATAGCACTTATTTTGGAGTCAAATCTGTCTGGAAGGGACCTTAATACCTTTTGTACAATAGTACTTTCTTCAACCTTTTCGTCCAATCCTTTCAGGGAATTTACCACTTCAGCTACTCGGAGGAGGTATGCTGCAATATCTTCTTCCTCTTCCATCTTCAAACTTTCAAATTGTCTTCTGTGAGTTTGAAGCTTTTCCTTTTTGACTTTTGAGTCTCCATCGTACAAGCTAACTAGCTTCTCCCACATTTCTCTGGCAAAGTTACAGTGCATGATTTTTGTAAACTCGGAATCAGTGATTCCACTGGTGATAGAGTTCATGGCTTTTGCATTTGCAATGTAGGCTTTCCTCTCGTCTTGGTCTGTTGGAAGACTGGAAGTCGCTCGGTATTTAGTTTGACAAAAATGCCAGACTTCAGGTCCAAGGGACATTAAATAGTAAGTCATTCTTCTCTTCCAAAACCAAAAGTTAGTGCCATCAAACAGAGGAGGTTTTCCTGATGCTTCATGATTTCTCATCATGGTTGTTGATCCTTCTTCAAGTTGTTAGGCTAGAATGAAGAAGCCGGCTCTGATACCAATTGTTGGAAATACTGAGAGGGGGGTGAATCAGTATTTCTTTTTCTCACTATTGTTTTACTAGTCAAAACATATATGTTCAGAACACAAAATGAACAGCAGGAATAAATGCTTTTATTAATATAACTGTGTAGTAAAATAAATACAATAAATAGATTGTCACAATTGGTTGCCAAGCTCCAACTTGGACTTTGGTGAGGCTCCAACCTCCTGAGCACCAACTCTATTTTGCCAAGACACCAATCTTGGACTTAGGAGCACCAAATCCCAAGGACTTCAATCATGTTCAATTCTGAGGCTCCAACCTCTTTGGTATACACTGGTGTGCTGTTGCACTCTTTTCAGCTTCCACTGCTTCTGCTTCCCCCATTTCTTCTGCTGCTTTCACTATCTCATGCTCAGGTTATACCGTTCACGAACAACCAATGCAGTTCTCTGTTTTTGCTACTTTTATATGCTCCATGCCCCTGTCTATTCGTTTCCTCTTACATGCTGGCTCTTTGGCTTCCTCCTCACTTGATCGCTTGACACTTCGGCTACCATTCCTTTGCTTCTTCTGTCTATACAAGTGTTCCAAAATCTGAGTAGAAAAACCCAAACTCCCCTTTCTTAAATAAAACTCGGCCCTTGACCTGTGGTTAATACCTTACAGGCTTTATCAGAGGCGTTTAATCACCCATCGGAAGCCACCACCCGAGCATTTTAATCAACCATCGGAAGCCACCACTCGAGCGTTTTAATCACCCATCAGAAGCCACCACCCGAGCGTTTTAATCACCCATCGGCGAGTCTTGATGGGTTGCAGACCCGATCTCCTTTAGGCTGCTCCAAATATAATTTCGGCGATCGCTACCTCCGCTGCTCCGATGCGATACAAGAGTTCTGTGGACCCGATATGATTTTACACTTCACTTGATAATAGTTTCGGCTCCGGATTTCGCTGATGTGATAAGGATTCTCTACTCCGCGGACCCGATATGCTTTCTATTTTGCTTGATAAGAGTTTCGGCTCCATATTTCGGAGCTTGCACCTTGAACAGTTCCGACACTCTGGATGCGATATATTATAGACTGTTTTTAATAAGTCCATCGGGTCCATGCCTCTATCGTAATCGGCAGATTATAGCGCCATCCCTTATGACTTGCGATCACTGCGGATGCGATATGATATTAAGCCACAGTCTATATTCTCGTCGGGTCCGCAGCCTTATCGCAATCGATGATCGGGAGAGTGTCATGCCTTTGTGTGTTGTTGCGATGGGCGGGTGCGATATAGCATTCAACCATAACATAATTCTGCATCGGGTCCACATTATTATCGCAATCGGAGGTTTTAGTGGTGGCACATAGCTGACCCGCCGATTAGCGATGTCGCCGATATATATATATATGCCTTTATATATAAACTTCTCTGCCGATAGTGTGTTTGTAATATGTGCCCGCCGATAGTTGTTAATGCATATATATATGATTTCTGGCCGCCGATAGTGTTATTTGTGGCATATATGGCTCTGTTTGCTACATTTGCTCCTCCGATGGCTCCTCTTGCTCCTCTTGTTCCGATAGCTCCTCTTCTTTGACATATATATGGCATATATATATGTGGCTCCTTTTGCTCCTCTTGGCTCCGATATGCTCTGCCTCCTCCTCTTGAATATTGCCATATTGACATCAATGACAATCTGTGTCCAACATGTAGCTACCAAGAATTATGAAAGTATGTATGTAGAATGATTGTGGAAAGAGACACAGTGCTCTACAATCATACCCACCTTATCCTCTGGGTTTCTACCTAGTGACATAGCCCAGGACTAAACAACACTTTACCAATCTGCTTACACCCCAAGGGCAGAGCACCCTGATTCTCGAGGGATACATCAAAAGCAAGCAATTAAGAACAGAAGAATACAAGCCCACTTACCTGCAGCAAACAAGGGGAAGGATGTGAAAGCCATAACAGAAAGAGGGCTTGCAGCCTGAGCTTGTAAGAAATGCGTGCCATTGTAGAAATACAAGCAACTTTTGACTGGGCTGCTCTCTGCTATTTGATGGCCCTCCTTGCAATATGTGTGAAGCAGAAGAGGAAAAGATCCAAATTCTTCAATTCAGTCCTACATGCATATCGATATCGAAAAATTTGATGAAATTGAAACACATATCGATATCCAAAAATCTAATGAAATCGAAACACTAGACATTTGAAAAGAAAAAGAAAAAACCTAAAAAGAATTCCAGAAATATTACCTTCCAATGCTTCGTCTAACAACTGCACCATCTCCTTCAGGCTGTGAATTGGAAACTAACATAAGAAACGACGAAACGACAGGCAAACGATAAAAAAATGGGGATCCTTTTGAAGTGAGACCTGTGGCCAGGGAAACTCTTTCTTTGCTTCTAAGGTGTACGTGACAGAAGTTTCCTTACCTGCCAAGACCAACAGATAAACACCAGGCCCTAAATATTAACAAATCTAGAAAATCTGCAATTAAAGGAACAAAAACCCTGTCATATGTATGATCAATACCGGGAGGATCAACCTTGAAGGTGTACATGTCAGAAGTTTTTAGTCGCATTGAATGTTGGTTATTAATGTTACTCCTTCCTTGCACGATGTCGCATGTCCCCTGAAATGGAAAATTCTCAGATTCGAAAGGATCCCCAAAATCCATTGGGAAGGGATCAAAAACACTGGATCGTCTGTTGATGAAACGACTGAAAGAATGTCGATCTTGAATGTGAGACCTTCACAGACCTGGAGAGATGAGATGATTTTGCTGAAGTTTTTGGACGGATAGGGGAGCATTTATACAAATACCAGGAAATGGGTAGAATGTTCAAGAACAAAGGCGAAGAAACCTAAGAGGAGTTTTCTTCTGCAAATTGAAAACACAAATGCAAAGTTTAACTTCACGATTATGGAGGGTTATATGCCATATCTTGTCAGTTAGTTGAAACTGTATTAATCCGACGACACATTATTCTTGAATCGTCTAACATTTGATCGGATGGTGCAGGTTTGTGCAAGGTGGTAATTAACGGAGTTAATTTCAAAGAGAAACACCTTACGGCATAATAATATTAAATTGAACTATTTTTGGAAGAAAATTAAACAATATTGTTACTTTGATGTTCAAGCTATTCTCTATAAAAACAAATGTAAATTTATCGTGATTTATTTATCGTAATTTATTTGCGTTTGTCTATGCAATTTGGAAATGTCTTCCATGCATAAATATCTTCCATGCAGGGATACTTTTGCAAGAGTGTGGCACGTATAATTTTGCACGGTTGTGAAGGAGACTGTTTGGTGATGTGTCTTTCTCTGAGCAATTTTCCGATACATTTTTCAAAAGCTACAAAGAAGTTGAATTTGAACATGTAATATGCATACTTGCAACATTAAAAGTTTGTAAATTTATTGAAACATTCTATTCTTCAATTTCTGAATTTTTAATACAGATTGTTCAAACGAAAATTTGTGAGTTTAGTAAAACATTTTAATGACCATGTTCAGATTTCTGAAAATTTGATGCGGAGTTGTTTCAATGACTTACACCTCAAACAACTATTTCTTCTTGTTCGTCCTGGCTGTCTTCTTCCTATTTCAAATACAGGTTTTGGGGAAATCAAGTTACGCAGGGTTACGAGTTCAGGGATAATTTCTATTACCGGTTGAGGTTATGAAGGTTTGAGGGGCCATTGCGGGTTGAGGTCAACTCAACTTTCCAATTGAATATAATATTGTTACAATATATCTTTGTAAAACTTTTCTTAATTCAAACTTGGTATGTATGGGAATGTGTGTCTTGTCAAGAAGACTCAAATCTGTATCTCAATAGGAATGGGGATAATACATTTTAATTTTATTAAACAAATGGAATATATCACTTTTATTTATAAAAATTTAAAAATTTCGTGACACAATAGTGGTCAACTAATCAATCAATTACTATAAGTCCCTAAAGGCCGGGACTAATAAGAGGAAGATTAGCAATTTATTTCCACGTGCATCATCATTTTGTATCAATATAGGGAAAACATGAAAACTAAACAATTTTAACTTTTTCTCGTATATTTTTAAAAGTCTAAATTTTAAAAGCCTCCTAATTATGACAATCTTTTCATATTATTAATATAGTTGTTTATTAATACTAATATACATTTATCTTAATTATGGATCTACCAATGGCTTAGAGGGATCAAATCTTTCAAGATATAAATTTCTTTTTGAGTACAAAAGTTGAGGAAACATTTGCACCTCTAGAGATTTGATTTCTTAATAATATACCAACCCAATATCCAAGATCCACCAATGGCTTAGAGGGATCAAATCTTTCAAGATACAAATTTCTTTTTGGGTGCGAAAGTTAAGGAAACGTTTGCACCTCTAAAGATTTGATTTCTTAATAATATACCAACCCAATATCCAAGAGAAAGGTTGTAATGTTGTGTTCTGTCTTGTTCTATAAGCATTTTAGCTTTGTCAAATCACTTAAAAAATTAAAAAATAAATAAAAATTAAGAATTTACTGTTAATCGTCTACGAGGTCTTGGATAGATGGGTGCTATGTTAAGACACTCTTTGATATGAAGTCACTAGTTCAATTCCCACCTTAATCAAAATGATATATTAGACATGAAGTTGTAGTCTTGTCAAACTTAAAAACAAAAAAATTAACATTTTGACAACCCATAATTTTACATATGAATATTTTCTCTGCAGATTTGTCCTTTTCTCTAAACATTTTTCTACAATTTCTTATGGCTGAGTTTTTAAGGCTACTCTAAATTTCAGCGAACAAAATTGTGGTTGTTCCCACTAGTCCATTTGCTTCCCTACTTGTATACAGAGATGTTGGGAACCAAGATATATTCATACATACTCAAAGCAGATCCATAAATAATGCCAAAGGAAAAACTATATTGGAAAAAATATAATTACCAAGGTGTTAATGATCTGTATGTCATAACAGTTCAAAAGTGGGAATTCAAAATATATAGCATTTATCATTGTGCCTATCAGTTTAGAAGGGGAATTAAAAATATATAACATTTATCATTGTGCCATGAAGCAAACACAGCTCAACCAAGAAGAATTGCAAATTTTCCATCCAAAGCATTTTGACAATATATTAAATCAAGGTTTCCATCCGAAGCATTTTTAAAAGTAGATTTGATCAATGCAATAGAGGACTATTCCAACAATATAGTAGAAGCGGTGTGGTTCATACGTGTACCACATTCTCGCAATCAACTGCCTTAATAAATTTTACGAGAAATAAACAACTGTAAAATTGAGTTTCAGTGGATTTCATATCGTTTGCTTCTACCGACTTATATTATAAATTTGTCAATCAAAGTGCATCTTTGGAGATTATATTGTATTCCAATGAAAATAAAGGCCATTTCCATTATTCGTTCCGGTGCTTACTCTTTTGGCAAGATGCAGACCATGTCATTTGTATGTTGCCAAGTATGAACTAGTACTTCCTATTTCAATCATTTGTAAGGCATTATAAAATATTTTGGTGTTGATGTCGGCTCAAAACATCACAAAAAGCGTGAGTGCTTTCATCATGCTTCTAATGCCTGAGTCTGAGCCTGTGCCTCTGCCTGCTCATTTCATGTGTATATGTGATAGAGAGGGTGTCCATTGGATTTGGATCATCCACTGTTCGACAAAACACCATCAAAGGAAGGGAACACAAGCAAAGAAAGGGCATGTTAAGGTACTTAATGATTGAGCACTAATTGTTAGACCAGAGCATACATAACACACAGCGGATTCATACTCAGAGACTTAGACGGCAATAGCATAGAATAATTTCCAGAGATAGACAAATGGAGAGAAAACAAGATTATTTAGTCAGAAACAGCAGAATAGATAAAACAATCACTGGAGAATAGAAATCACTTAGTATTACATAATAGGCTTGGGCCTTAGCTTGCTTTCCTTGGCTAGAGAAATTACAAATTTATAGAGGCAGAAGAAGGATCTAGAATCCTGTATGTGATTCAGATGGAGATCTAGAATGATCTAGAAACTAATGGCTATGTAAAAAAATCTAGAATCCTAGAGATCTAGAAAGATTTGATCTAGAAGGATTTAGAATCCTGCGTGAATTTGGCTTCACACTTAAAATTCTCCCACTTGAAGCCAAATAAGAGTCATCAAGTCACACAGAGTCCTACCATGCCTCTACATAACTCATATTTATTTCGTGGTAGAATCTTAGTGAGCATATCAGCAGGGTTCCTATCTATATGTATCTTTTCCAAGGATAATTGTTCTTCCTCCAACACATGACGGATCTAATGGTACCTTAAGTCAATGGGCTTGGTTTTTGAATAAAATGCTAGGTTTTTCACCAAGTGAATGGCACTCTAACATCACAATATAACACATAATTTCCTGATTTATTCCTATCTCTCCTAGGAATCACTGCATCCACAACATCTCTTTACAAGCTTTTGTTGCAGCTATGTACTATGCTTTTGTTGTAGAGAGGGATACTATTCTTTGTAGCCTTAACGCCCAAGATATTTCCGCACATACAAATGTATACAAATAACTTTTAGTGGAATTTCTAGTGTCCATATCTCCATCCATATCCACATCTGTAAATCCTTGAAGCACAGTCTCATCATGACCAAAAAATAAACAATAATCACTAGTACCCTTGAGATACCTCAAAATCCATTTTACTGCTTGATAATGTTGTTTGCCTGGATTGGCAAGGAACCTACTCACTAATCCCACAAAATATGCAATGACTGTTCGTGTGCATACCATGGCATACATCAAACTGCCAACTGCTGAAGCATAAGGAATCTTGCTCATTTCTTCTTTCTCTTTGTCATTACTAGGACATAATTCAGTACTCAGCTTGAAGTGGGCTACAAGGGGTGTACCAACTGGCTTGGCATCCTTCATATTAAACCTGTCAAGCACCTTCTTGATATATTTTTCTTGTGACAGCCACAACCTTTTGTTTTTCCTGTCACGCATAATCCGCATGCCCAATATCTGTTGTGCTGGTCCCAAATCCTTCATTGTAAATTTTCTACCCAAATATTTCTTCAACCTATTAATCTTATTCTTATCATGCCCAACAATCAACATGTCATCCACATATAACAATAATATGATATACTTTCCTTTATCATACCTCTTGATATAGACACAATGGTCAGCTTCCAACCTCTGAAAACCATGTTTGAACATGAATGAATCAAATTTCTTGTACCATTGTCGAGGTGCTTGTTTCAACCCATAGAGACTCTTCTTCAACCTACAAACAAGGCCTTCTTTGCCTTTTTCTATGAAGCCTTCTGGCTGCTCCATATAAATTTCTTCCTCCAATTCACCATGAAGGAATGCAGTTTTTACATCTAACTGTTCACATTCTAGGTCTAAAGCAACAACTAGACCAAGAATGACTCTAATGGATGACATTTTAACAATAGGTGAGAAAATTTCAGTGAAGTCAATACCTTCTTTTTGGGCAAAACCTTTCACCACCAGCCTTGCTTTATACCTCTCATTCTTTTCATCACCTTCATGCTTAATCTTGTACACACATTTGTTTTGTAGAGCATTTCTACCTTTTGGGAGATTTACCAACTCCCAAGTTTTATTTTCTGGCAAAGAGTTCATTTCTTCTTCCATTGCTTTCTTCCATTCTTTACTACGCTCAACTTTACAAGCTTCTTGAAAGCAATTAGGTTCACCTTCATCAGTCAACAAAATATAGTTTGGAGGATACCTTTGCAAAGGCTTATGAGGCCTAGAAGATCTGCAAACCAACTATGGTGGTGCATTATTAGGTTGAATCTCCTATAAAGGTTCCTGCAAGATTCCTTCTTCTTGTTGTTCATCATTTTCCACTTGTTGTTCTTCATGCTCCTGAATTTGTTGTTCATTTTCTTGTATTGGTGGTATGTTTTCCTGCTGCTCTTCAAACCTGTCAATAACCTTCTTGACCTCAAACTCTCCTACAATCCTCTTGAACATTTCTGACTCATTAAATATAACATCCCTGCTTCTAATAATTTTATGTTTGATTGGATCCCATAGACAATAACCAAAATCTTCATCCACATATCCCAAAAAAATGCATTTCATAGATTTATCATCTAGGTTAGTTCTATTTTCTTTGGGAATATGTACGAATGCTTCACATCCAAATATTTTCAAGTGAGAATATTTCAAATTCTTACCAGTCCAAACTTCTTCAGGGATACTGCCATCCAAGGCTGTAGTTGGAGATCTATTTATGAGGTAGCAAGCGGTCCTGACTGCGTCAACCCAAAAAATTCTTCTCCGAACCGGAATTGGACAACATACTTCACACCTTTTCCATAATGGTGTGATTCATCCTTTTTGCGACACCATTTTGTTGAGGAGTATTAGGCACAGACTTTTCATGCTTTATGCCAAACCTATTACAATATTCCTTAAATGCATTTGAGCAATATTCTCCACCATTATCTGTTCTTAAACACGTCAACAATTAGTTATTCTCTCTTTCATCAGCAACATGGAATTTTCAAAATATTCCAAACACTTCACTTTTATTTTTCATAGGATATGCCCAAACCTTCCTAGATGCATCATCTATAAATGTTACAAAATATGATGCTCCTCCTAATGATTTGATGTTAACAGGCCCAAACACATCTGAGTGTACCAATTCTAACACATTTTTCTTTCTATCATGGCCACCTCTAAGGAATAAAACCCTTCTTTGTCTACCATATATACAATGCTCACAAAGATCAAGATTGTAGGATTTCAAACCTGGCAATAAATTTTTACCAACAAGGATTTTTAAGCCCTTCTCGCTCATGTGACCCAAATGCTTATGCCACAGATCTTCTGAATTTCCTTCTTTCGTGACAACAGCCAAATTTGATTTTCCTATCAGTGTATTCAATGTGTATAGTTTTCCTGTCTTGGGTCCTTTGACCACAACCAATGCACCTTTGTTAATTTTCCAGCCTCCTTTTCCAAAGCTTGTCAAATAGCCTTCATCATCAGTGATCCCATAGAGATTAAAATCATGCACATTTCTGGTACATGCCTGACCTATTTCAACAATATATCTTGTCCATCTTTCATCTTGATCTGGACATTTCCCACTCCAACAATACTGCAAAAATGATTATTCCCAAAATGCACTCTACCATAATCAACAGGATTATATGAAACAAAACTATCTTTGCATGGGGTTAAATGGTAAGATACCCCAGAGTCAAGGATCCAATCAAAGCTACTGCTAGATGTATATAAACATGCATCCTCTACTTAAAAAAATAAACAACACATCACCATCTATGGCTACAGCAGTAGTCTCACCTTCATTTGTGCTAGATGACTTGTTATTTGTACTGGATGGTCTCTGATCTTTTTGTCCTTTCTTCCAGAATTGACATTCTTTCTTCATGTGCCCGAGTTTTCCACAATGAAAGCAGATGATTCTGCTTCTCCTTGATTTTGATCGGCCTCTTGATCTTGATCACCCTTGCCGGCCTCGATCCATTATCCTACCACGATCAACTAGAGCTAGAGCCTCTCCTCCCTAGTTTTTCATAATTGTCTTGCATCGCAGCTCCTCATTCATTAAACCGTTGCTGACATCATCAAACTTCAGTGTCCCTGTAGTTGCTGAAGTTCTCATAGCTACAATTAAATTTTCCCAACTGTCTAGCATAGAACACTTTAGCAAAATATCTCTAATTTCATCATCTAAAATGATTTTAATAGAGGCAAGCTGATTAGTAATAATATTAAATGCATTCAAGTGCTCAGCAACTGAAGCACCCTCCTTCATTTTGAGATTATAAAGCTTCTTCATCAAGAACACTTTGTTTGATGTTGTGTTCTTCTCATATAGATCATGGAGCTTCTTCCATAATCCTTCAGCTACCTTTTCTCCGGACACATTGAAATGCACATTCTTTGCTAGATATTAGTAGATTGTTGCAATCGCCTTTCTATCTAGCTTATTCCATTCTTCATTTGTCATCAATGAGGGTTTCTTTGTTGTGCCCTCAATCGGAAAATATTGATCCTTTAAAATCACTATATCCTCCATCTGTGATTTCCATAGGGAAAAATTAGCCCCGCTCACCTTCTCCATATATATAACTGTTGTCTCCATTTTCAATCAAATTCATGCCCCAAAACACAAAAAGTCCACTTAAAAATAAAACTTTAATTATTACTTTTTAAAATTTAGTAATAATGACCTTCCTCCTTTTAAAATACCCTTTTCAAAATTCCTACACCTTATTAAAATATAATTTTCAAAATTCCAACATATAATTATATATGTTTCATAATAAATATAAGAACATATATAATGTTTTAACCTTTTTCACATTTCACACATACATATGTTGGTTTGAGAAAAAACTTGACCTATACCTACAAGCTTGATGCGAAAAAAAACTTATGAACACCACGTTTCAACTCCAAACTCCACAGATCTCCACCTTTCATACTCCAGCAACACGTTTAAACATAGATCCACGACTTTTTAGTTCTAGCGTTCCTCAGCTATTTCTTGGACAGATCTTTCAACAACTCCAGATGTAATAAGGCACTAAGTGGCTTGCACAGTGAATATTCAACCCTAGATCTGATACCAGTTGTTAGACCAGAGCATACGTAACACACAGTGGATTCATACTCAGAGACTTATACGGCAATAGCAGAGAATAATTTCCAAAGGCAGGCAAATGGAGAAACAACAAGATTACTCAGTCAGAAAAAACAGAATAGATAAAACAATCACTAGAGAATAGAAATCACTTAGCATTACACCAAAATAGATAAAACAATCACTGGAGAATAGAAATCACTTAGCATTACATAACAAGCCTCGGCCTTGGCTTGTTTTCCTTGGCCAGAGAAATTACAAATTTAAGAGGCAGAAGAAGGATCTAAAATCTTGTATGTGATTCAAATGGAGATCTGAAATGATATAGAAACTAATGGCGGTGTAGAAAGATCTAGAATCTGAAGATCTAGAAAGATCTCATCTAGAAAAATCTAAAATCTCGCATGAATTTAGCTTCACACTTAACACTAATGGCTTCTCTATATTACAAATGCATTTTGTTATTATTTATTTCTCACTCTACTCCCATAAATGCCATGGTAATTTGTTTTTTAAATTCATATCGAGAATTTTGATGTATATCCGTACATCTCAAACTACACCTTTCTATCAAAATTATTTGAGGGTTTGGTTCGATTCTTTTATGGATGCGAACCATTCGGAAAGAATGATCACGCTCTCTCCAAATAATGGTAGGGATTCAAGGCACATTTATTTTCCATGTCCATTTTTCTTTTGCTGAGAAAGTAAATTGCCTGCTATGATATATATCTCAACTACGCCGAATTAGAGTGCGTCAGCCGGGAAAGTAAATTGCCTGCTTTGAACCATATCTGAACTAGGCACCATCAGACTGCTTCTCTACTGTCTGGTCAGTCGCCCTTACGATGGACATCACAAGCATTTCACTCTCTCTACACCCGGGCAGTGGCACTGTTAGATCCAATGAGTGAACCCCCTTGCCACTTTAGTTTTGTTTATCCATTCTCTTACTTTGGTGTGATTGGGGTGAGAGGCATTCTGCCACTTAGTAGGGTAGAGAATTGTAATATAATGAGTAACATTTTTACTAAATCAAATTACACATAAATAAATAAAATAAAATATTATTTTATATATGTTTAAATGAAATTAAAATTAAAAATAAGAAAATGAAAATAATTTTAAAAAAATAAAATAAAAAAGATTTAACTTGAGAATCCATGATTGACTTCCAATTTTCATGTGGAGCTTATTTAATATTATAAAAATAGAAGAGAGCAAAGTGATTAAGCGCACAACACAAATCACACAATAATTTTATTGATTACATAAAGCAATTACATATATAAGACTTAGACACACACACATATATTATATATCAAATGACTCAAACATGACACAGCTTCATCTCATAACTTAGGAATCAACAACTTCTAGATTGATCCTCGTAAATCATAATGAAAACTATACATGACGTCTCCCTTAATGCTTACATGGAAAACATTCAAAGTACATATTACACCAATAACTCAGTGTTTGTCAAATTTGTTTGATATGCCATCATTAACACTCATATTCACTCTGAAATCTCAGAGCTTTGGGTCTTCCCACTTGATCCATTTACATAGCCACTTCAAACCATCATTAACATGCTTTGCAAAATTGACCCTTGTGAACCTTCCTCAGTTAGTGCAATGAGTCAGCCTCAATACTAAACCATCCTATGGAAGTACCACCCTTTGTTAAATCCATAGCCCTGCACAACTTTCATCAGTTATCTAAGATAGCATTATGGGTACAACTGACAATTCTACAACTTGACCTGGCATAAAATATCTTCTAGTAACACAAGTCACACCAACTTGACCTTATTAAGAACTACAACGAGTTACATTAATCTACTAAATAATTAGTCTCTTCTTTGTAGATTTGCATCATTTAATTTCTAACAATACACTTGCCCAATAACACTACACTATAAAAACTTCTACCAAAAACGTTTTTTTTTGTTATTTTTTCTTTTTCACCATTTTCAAAACATATCTCGCCCAATAACACTACAACCTAAAACTACACTATAAAAACTTCTACCAACAACCTCTTTTTTTTTTTTTTTTTGGTTATTTTTTCTTTTTCACCATTTTCAAAACATATCTTCCCACTGGCTAAGCTGAATGTGAAGGTGACGGAAGAAACCTGTCTAACATTGGATACATTCTTGAATTAACAGCGACTTGATGTGAATGTGAATGTGATACTTTAAGTTCACCCACTTTAACTTTTCTTAAATTAACATTGGATCAATTTATTAATACCCAAATACTTCTACAAGTCGTAAATTTTTTTATAAATATTTAATACATTAAATGACTTGACTTAAAAAAAAAAAAAAAACGAAAGACTTTCTCCACGTGAAAATCAACTTCCAAAAACACCTTTTTCCACGTAAAGACTTCCAAATGAAAATTAAACTTCTAAATTAATAGTGAGTCTGCAACAAGAAGCGGCTCACAGCAGGCGCTGGATCACGACTCAAAGGATTTGATGACTACTAATAAAATTCCACGTTCAGCGAGTGGTCTCCTTACACTCAATTTCTGTGTCAGCTATTATCTATTAGCACATGACAAAAACTAGCCCATTTCTTTGCTGCGGAACCATTTCACCTCTTGGAAATCAGGGGATCGATAAAGCTTCCATCGGACAGAAAATATCCATGCACTGATGAGAATGGATGATTCCTCTTACGCTGGAGGTTGGTTCGCGCTGGAAATCCTCAGATCTGATGTAATTTCTTTAATGCCAAACCACTGCGTTCAATAGCTCAAAAAACCCGACACTAATGATCCTCGTCCTCTCTGCGCAAAATGGGATGAGCCAACAATTCACAGATCTCACTCTTGGATCTCAGATCCAAAATTCGTAGTTTTTTTGTGACTTAGCCCACGATCTCTCCTTTATATCTTTTCAAAGCGGTGAGATAATGTTGGATCTTTCTTTTTAAAAAAAATTAAGCCAATTTGATAAACATTAATAAAAAAATATCCACAATTCTACTGCCAAACAAACAGATCGGCACCTCAACACCACGAAACACATAACACACAAGAAATATAGAAATCAAATTCTCAACTAATCTATCTTTATAAAATCAATAAACACAAGAAATATGGAAATCAAACCCTCAACTAATCTATTTACATGTAATCAATAAACTCAGGTTTCTCTCACATTTTTGGGTTTTCCTGTGAAGGAGTGAGGCCAGAATAGGCTCTGATATTATATTAGAAAAATAAAAGAGAGTAGAGAGATTGAGCACACAATATAAATCATTCAATGATTTTATTGATGACATAAAGCAATTACATATATACTATTTGGATCACTGACTCAGACATGACACTTCTCCATTTCATATTTTAGAAACCAGCAACTTCTAGATTGACTCCTCTTAACCACAACTATACATGACATGAGGTATTACTTCCAACATTTAAAAAGGGCAAATTAAACCAACCTAAATGAATCTTAACTATGGATTTACCAAACACTTAAAAGTACCCATGACCCTTCTGCTTAGATTAGTTTCTCCACTTTATTGGTTTAGTTTAATTTACCATACTCTTTATTAAAATAATTTTGGATTTATGTGGTGATATTTAACTTGTTCTTCTAGATTATTAAATTTATCTTTTTATTTTATTAAATTAATTTCTCATATATGTAATAATATTTAACTTATTATTTTAAATTAATATAGTTTAAATTAAGTTATATTTTTAAAACTACTTTAGGTTTATTTCAATTTTAGATTTCTTAATTTTGAAAATATCAAATAATTTTTTACTTTATAAAAAAAATTGTCCCTCAAACACTTTAATCTCTAAATTTAATAGATAAATAATACATTTTATCTTTATTACCGAAATGAAATATATTACTTTCCTTTATAAAACATTCCTTAAATAGTGAAAGAAAAAAATAATAGTCGTGAGCTAATAATAAAAGGAAGATCAGAAATTCACTTTGACATGTATCTTCGTTTTCCATAAATACGGGCAAGACATGAAACTAAACAGTTTTAACTGTTTTCTCATATATTTCTAAAGGGGATAACATTTAAAATCTTGCTAATTATAAATGGAAACAAGTAAAGTGTGTTTTTATGAAACCTAATTATAGATGAAGATGAACATGTTTATTAATATTACTATAAATCATTTATTTACTAAATGTGGATATATCAAATTTTTCAACATATAAATTTATTTTTAATGTAAAAGTCGAGAAAGATTTATTTTTAGAAATGGTTTCTTATTATTTTTATAGATTTTTGAGTAAAGATAGATTTATGTTGGTAAAATTGAATCAAATTTCTTGACATGTAAACCTCTTTTATAATAAAAATATTTTAGTCCTTCTCAACTTAATAAATCTAAAATTAAAATTAAAATAAATCTAAATTAATAAAGAAAACAATGCTTACTCTATATCTTAACCTAAAGATATAAATATCTAGTTAAGATGTGAAATGTACTATCTATATAGTGCCAAGGAAACAATCATTTGAGATAATCGAAGAGTTGAAAGTATGGAAGGGCCCGGACGACCTTGCGGAGCATGCAAGTTCTAACGTAAAAGCATAAGGAAAGCCGTATATTTGCGCCATATTTCGCTTCAGAGAAAATGGGTGTGGAGCAATTTCCAATTATAAACAATGTCTTTCAAGAGAAAATGGATGTGGAACAGTTTCTGATCAGAAACAATATCTCGGGGAAACATTGTATATGATCTGAAACTGTTCCGCACCCATTTTCTCATAAGAAAAATACGGCGCAATTATAGCGCCTTCCCTACACTTTCTACGCTGTAATTTGCATGCTCCACAAGGTAGTCGCGCGCCTTTCCTGCTTTCAACTCTACGTTTATCCAGATGCTAAAGAATTGTTCCTGGGCGCTCCATAAGCTCTTATTTAAGTACACTTGCTACTCTATATATAGGTACATGTTTAGGTTAGAAATCATCTATTGTGTTTGTCCATAAATATCATAAATATCATCAACTGAGTGTTTTATTATTTAAATTGTGGGTTGAGAATATTATGGGAAAAATTATGCATTTTCTTTATATGAAATTTTGATAGGACAGGTGATTACAATATCTCTAACATATTGGGTTGGAGATCCCTTCTCTAAACAATAATATTATTTATATTATAACAACGTAGATCCATATTACTTTTTAGATCTACTCGGCAAGAATGTGCATGAAATCTCTTGAGTTTTGAACCCCTTGAATGAAAAAAGGATTGATCCCTCTCAATACTTCATAAATCCAAAATAAGAGAAATCTAAAGTGATTTTTAAAAGTATAAATTTACTTAAACTGTATTAATAATATAAAAACTAGTTTTAATAACAAATTAAATAATACTATGAGAAATTAATTTAATAATAAAAAAGACAGATCAATAAAGAAATTAAATTTAACAATGCACGGGAACAAGTTAAATATTATCACATACATGGGAAATAAATTTAAAAAAGAGTATGACTGATTAATATTGGCAAATACAAAAAAAAAAATTAATTTAATAAAGATCCTGGCCAATTAAACTAAACCATGAGAGTGGAGAAACTCATCTAACCAAACTAAAATCACACCAGGATAACCTAATGGAGAAACAAATCTAAACTGGCATAGGGTGTTTAGTCATTGGTTCTAACAGTGCCATTTCCTAGCACTGGACCGAGAGAGGGAGAAATGCATGTGATGTCCATCATAAAGGCGACTGACCAGACAGTAGAATATGCACTCTGATGGGCGCCAGTTCAGACATGGTTCAAAGCAAGAAATTTACTTTCTCAGGAGAAGCATCCTGATGCGACATCGTTCAGATATGGATCAAAGTAGACGGTTTACTTTTTCAGCAGAAGTACCTTGACGCGACGTCGTTTAGATTTGGATCAAAGTAGGTAGTTTACTTTATCAGCAGAAATACAAAATGAACATGGGACTTTTATAAGAAATGTCTCTTGCATCCTTACCATTATTACGAGAGAGCATGATCATTATTTCCAAACGTTCTTATCCATAAAAGAATTGTATCACACCCTCAAATAACTTTGACAGGAAGGGCATGCAAGAGATCTCATTTGAGATGGAGTGACATACATCAAAATTCTTGATATGAACATAAAAAATAAATTACTATGACATCTATGAGAGCAGAGGAAAAAATAAATAATAACAAAATGAGTTTATAATATATATATAAGCCCTAAGTACATGAGCACGCCCTTTCATAATGTTTTTTCCAACAGTGGATGATCCAAATTCAATAGACATCCCCTCTATCACATATACACAAGAAATGACTGGGCAAAGGCACACGCTCAGACTAAGGCTCGAAAAGCATGAGGAAATCACTCACGTTTTTTGTGATTCTTTGAGTCGGCATCAAAACCAAGATCTTTCTTAATTGCTTACAAATTATTGAAATAAAAAGATCTAGTTCATCCTTGGCCACATGCCAATGATATGGTATGCATATTTCCCAGACAATATGCATCAGAACGGATAATTGCAATGGCCATGGTAATAAGCTATAAGTTAAATATTCATTTTCATTGGATTACAAAATAATCTCCAAAGATGGAGTTTGACACAAACTTATATTATAGATTGGCAGGATCATAGGATATCAAATCAACTGAAACTCAATCTTATAGTTGTGTATTTCTCATTAAGTTTCTGAATGTAGTTAATTGCGAGAATGTGGTACTGATCTGAACCCCGCTGCTTCTGTTATACTGTTGGAATAGTCCTTTGACGCATTAATCAAATCTGCTTTCAAAAGGTTCTGGAAAATCTAACATTCCACATGGTTTAATTTTTTATTCATTGTACTCATTTAATAGGTTGTTAAAATGCTTTTGATGGAGAATATAATATTCTTCTTGGTTGAGTTGTGTTTGCTTCATGAAATAATAATAAATTCTATATATTTTGAATTATTTTGGATTTTTATTTCTGAACTCACATACTGATAATTAATATTTTGGTAACTATATTTTTTTAATATATTTTTCAGGTTTTAACCTTTTACAAAAATTAATTGTAAGTGAATTATTAAAACATAAAAATATATAATGGCCAAAACATAAAACAAAATATAAATAGAGATTTTTTCCTACATCTTAAAACTTAAAATACCATATTGATTTTTCATTATAGTCCATTCAATGTTACAATATATAATATAAATATCATAGCATTCATAAACCCCAATCCACTAATATTGGATTAGAACATAACCATAGTTCCCTTGATCGGATTTATAAATACCATGGGAAATAACTACCATGGCCAAAAACCATGTGCAAAACCATGGATAGGTTCGTCCATCATATTTGTGTATCGCTTCCATCCTTGGGTGCCCCCAACTATTATTGGGTCTGTCTGCCCCCATCCTTGGGTCTGGCCAATAATTATTGGGTCCACATAAGATTAAAAAAAAAATTGGGGCACTACCCTAGACCTTCTGACACATGGAAAGAATATAATGCACACCCAACATTCTCCACCTATTTTCTTTCCACACTGGGGGTCACAAGAGATCTTAGTCATTGGTTGAGGGCTACAATGCCCATTTTTTCTCTACACCAAGAAAACTTCTCAGTTCTCACAAACTTTTTCAATGCATCTGCAACATTCTTTAGAGTGTTTGCCTTACCAGAAACACATTTTTATTCCAATATGAATGTTGGGAAAAAACATCCTAGTGGGTGTTTACTTTAGCTTATTTATGGGTATGGGAAAATTGGAAAATGCTTTGAAAAGGAAAATAGACATTAATTGTCATTTATTTATGAAAATAATGGAAAATAGGAGAAAAGGAAGGTCAAATGTCACAGGTTGCATGTGAGAAGGAAATTGAAGGAAAATAGAGGAAATTAAAGAAAATAAAGGCCTCAATAATAAAAAGGATTTTAAGAATCTATTCATGGCTTTTGTTGCTTAGCCTTTTGTCAGTTTAATTTTGAAATTAGTCTTAGAGAGGAGAATAACACCGAGAGGAGAAGGAAAGCAAGAAAACAAGGAAAGAAAAAAGAAAACAAGGGAAAGAAAGGATCAAGCAAGGAAAACATCGATCAAGAGACTTAGGTGGGAATATAGTAAAGCTCAAATAAGTTTCAGATCTTTATGTTTAGATATGCATTCATGACTTGTAGATCGTATGTTCTCAATGTGTTTAACAGAATGAATGTCATGGTTAGAGAGGGATAGGTCAATTACTTGATTAAATTTTGTGTTAGAGGCTTTGTATCTTTGTTATTTATCATTTATGAGAGTTTCATTAAATTCTAAGCAGGGTTTTGGATCCTGGCGCTAAAAAACCGGCTCAGATCTGGGGGTTGTTGGCACAAAACTGAGTGAAAGGGACTGTATTCGTTGGGAAGCAGGTTTGTGGGAGCAAATAGAGTTTTACAATCCCATGGAGACCATCGCATGTGAGAAAATGAGGCTCTAGTTCAGTTAAAAAGCAAGTTAACTCAGGGGTTGGGCACCTCGAGTGATTGGTTAGCTTGAAGGGGTCTTGAAGCACCTAAGGGAAGTTAGTAAGGTCTTGTTTTGTCAACTCAATTTCCTTGAGGTTAACTAAGAGGTCGAGTCATG
The DNA here is from genome assembly GCA_031772625.1 of Pinus tabuliformis. NCBI lineage: Eukaryota > Viridiplantae > Streptophyta > Pinopsida > Pinales > Pinaceae > Pinus > Pinus tabuliformis. Next base: position 3,901,255 of record CM062807.1, on the reverse strand, counting down.
TCATAGTAGCCCTCAACTCATGTTTACCCTAGGAAGGCTGGTTAAAATGTGTAGATATGGGAAGTGGCATTATAGAGTGGTATCAGAGCATGGTTCAATACTTCGACTTGATGGACAGAATATGATTTTTATCTATGCATGTCGGTCATGTGGATGCATGATAGTGGATATGGTTGTCATGTATATATCTAGTGTCATAGTTTATATTATCATGTATGATTCTAATGTGTTGGCTGAGATAGAGCAGGAGATGCAAATCATCAAAGTGAGGTTGCAGCACTAGACATTAGGGTAAGAGCAGATCTGCAGACAAGTTTGTATGTTTGACATACATGTATGATAGTTAATAATTGTTATAATCATTATGGTTACGCACATGCCTATCATTCTATTGTTTTTATGGTTACATACATGATAGACGATAGATAACTAGTGTGGTTATATACTAGTGTCAGATAGTCATGAACGGTAGTAACTTGTTGTTATATGAATTGCGGTCATATGCATGATGATTATAATCATTGAATTTAAGATCTTGATACTATATGTATCATGCTAATCTAGATTGACCTGTGTAGATGGTTATGGTTATGATTTTTAGGTATGAGTTTATATCCTTGTGATTTTGTGTCATACTAATCTAGACTTCCTTATGTAGGTGTAATTACCTCCCCTAAGATACATCGATGTATGAGTTTGATTATGTTGTCTAGTTTATTTATCCAACATGTCATGTTTATAGATTATTTGAATTTTTTATTATTGGCATGAAATGACTATGTGTCTATAAGATTGCATGAACTAATGATCTTTTTTTAAGATAGTTGTACTAACATAATAGGTGTTGAGACTGCTGATATGCACTTGAATGCAAGTGGGTGCTACTTGTAGTATTATGACTAATGACTATGATTTGACTATGACATGTTTGTTAGTCTTGATAAAGGCTGATTTCAAATTGAAAGACATGATGTTTTGTTCTTTGGAACGTGTGACTGGCATCTATGAGCAGTGGTAGGGAAACATGCTTTGTACTAACATGACAAGGTAATAGTTGATTTGCTTATATAACTAATAGTTGGGTGATGTTATAGTGAAAAATAAGACTCAATTACAATAAGGTAACAGGTAAAGGAAAATAATTGGGTGAGAATTCCTTTGGTTATGTTTGGAAACAACAATTCTAAATGAATGGGTGATTTGCATGAATACAAGAAGTCTTCTTAACCTTGATTGTGTATCACATTATGTGGATATATAGTAGATTCATGAAAATGTGTTTGACATGTATAAAAAATTGTTTCCAATTATGGCAAGATTCATCCAGGAATTAGAGTCCATTGAGAGATGATGCATGTAAGTGTTTAGTTATAGGTTAGTGTGTTGGGTACAAGAAGGTAAGGTGACTAATATGTTATTATATTTATTTATGCACTGACAGTTGTGTGTTTATGGAAATATGATGTAGGGGATTGCATGTTAAAAGAGACTACCATGAAATCTTAAAGAAGGCTTGATTTGAGCTTTCCCTTGAAAGCATTGGGAACCCATGGGGTTGAGTCATGATGTTTGTTGCTAGTTTTGTGCTTTTGGTGCATTGTGATTTTTTTGCGCTTGATTTATAGTTTTCTCTATCTGGTGCATGGCCATGCCACTTTGTTTGTGGTGTAATATTGTTATTAGTTTTCATGATTTTCTTCTTTTTTTGTTTTTTTTCTTTCCTTTTATGTTTAAGGGTATTAGGAGTTGATTAGTGAAAGAGGAAATTAGTGGAGCTCGGGAAGAGCTTAAAGAAACCCAACATGTAATGTAAGACCAAGATGAATCTTGATGGATGAGTAAAGGCAAACTGAAGGAAAGAGTATGATAGTTGGTTGGATTATTTTGGTCCATTAGGGTAAATGGATGATGGCGAGATAGTCATGAGAAAGGTAACATGAAATGTATATTAAATGGACTTGGGGTGTAAGGTGCCTTGGCTAAGTTGGAAACTATTTTTCTCAATGTTGTGCATGATGTGCGCAAATAAAATGAGTTCTCTTAACCTTGATCTTATGATATATGCGAATTATGTTGTGCTCATGATTATGTTGATGTCCATATATATATGTATATATATATACATGTATGTCATTTTCTGAGGGGGTCGTCAGAGATCATGATTATTTTATGTTATATATATACATGACTTTTTCTGACAGGGTTGTTATGGATCAAGATTATTTTATGCTGATGTTTATATGTATAATATATGTTGTTGTTTGACAGGGTCGTCAGGGATCATTCTTATGGAGGAATGATTGCTTATGTAGTGAGGAATCAGGTGGGACGAGTAGCCCTGACAGACATATGATGTCAGTATCATGTGAATAGGAATTGATATTATGTGTCTATACTATTCCTATGTTTATGTTATGGCAGGAAATGCTGAGGGATATATCAATGGAGTCAAAGTAGTTTGATCTGCGAAAAGACACTAGAAGCAAGGTTGCTTGGTAGAGACAATGTGGTCTTTGGATGTGCAGTAACCTTGTTGTGTATATGTTGTACATGTTGTACCTGTCGTGTTGTGAACATGTGTTATGGAGTGCATGTGGTATATGCAGTGCTATGTATATATGGTGTTGTATACATATCACATATGTGGTAATGTCATGTACATGTAATGTTGTGTGCATTTTGGATATGTGGTACTATCTACATATGGCGTTGTGTACATGTTGTACATATGGTGCTATGTAAATATGGTGTTTTGTGCATGTTGTACATCTGGTGTTGTGTGCATGTTGTACTGTGATGTTGTGATCGGAATCTGGATTAGGGCCAAATATTTTCTCAAAAATCAAAGTGTCCGGAATCGCTCGAAACCTAAACAACCATGTTTGTATCAGCGATATGATCTCAACCCAACTTGTTTCACTCAAAAAAAAGTTCGTATGAGGAAGTTAGAGCCTACTGACCATTTCACCAACCAGTAAAAAAATTTGCAGGTACTACCTAGTCAGCAATCTGTACTTCTGGCTTGGTAGATGATAGGGTAGGTGACTATACAAGTCAATGGGGTCAACGCCCAATCTGGGCTCCTGAAGTGTCATTTTTTGATTCGTTTGAAAATTAGTGATTTATCGTAGTTTGATTGGTCCATGGTGACCAATCAGAAGGTGACACATGGCAAGCCCAAAGGCCACCACGTGTCCCTCCCACAGGTCAAATGGAAAATAAGCGTTTGGTCAAAATTTTGTGGAGGCGTCAGGGCTCGATCCCTCAAGCTCCCCTCCACTAGCCGCATGCCTGACCAACTCCACTACACATTAAGACTTAACATATTATGGTTTGATGTTATATTTAATGGTGAACGCATTAAGGTTTGGGTGGAAAGGTGCCAGCAGTAAACGCGCTTTGCACGCTAATGAGGCTTATGGATAACTAAGCCATTATTGTCCGCTAATTAAACCATATTAGCAGTTGGCTGATTTTTGGTAGACTCGGCTATTTTTGGAACTACCCCTAGAATTGGCGACCTTAACTAGAGTTTCTCCATATTTGGAGGAGTTTTCCTAGGGAAAACTAGAGAAGACCATAACTTGATAGGATTTTGACTAATTTTTGCTTAATAAGAGTCATTATTAGATCATTTTGATGCTCTGAAGACAATGGAATAGGTTTCAGAGGTAGTAGGGCACTTTTATATGTGATTTTGCTACAGCGAAGTTCAAGGAAGCCTAGGGCCACCAAGGAAGGAGGTCAAGCCTAGATCAGCCAAAGTTAAATTCAAGAGCTTGGAGAGTCAGCATAGGGGTTTTTGGATGCGCTGACTCCATTGAAGTAGGTTTCAAGAGCTGTAGAGCATTGTAAACTGTAGTTTTTTCCATTTTGAGCAAATACAGAGGCCCAAGCCATGGAATTTGGGCCAAGGAGATGTAGCCCAAGAGGGGTGAACTCCTTTATCAAAACACTGTGTTAAGTGGTCTTCTTGATGGTTTTCTCTTCCTGTATTTTTTGTTGTTCAATACTTCATTTTATTGTATTCTTCTCATGAATTTAACATAAAACTTGACATAAATCTACCTGTTTCTGTTCACAAACATCATAAAGGAACCATGCACATGAAGCAATTGACAAGCATATTTTTATAAATATGAAGTTGAAATTATCACAGAAAAACTAACATTCAGCTACAAATCGAGTTGGTATCAGAGCAAAGGTTTATTTTCTCGATTGTTTGAGATTTGTGCAAGGAGAATTAACAGTGTGCAAGTTTAAGTGATGGCTTCTTCAATAAGTGATGTCTCTAATTTCTCTTCCTTAGCAAAATTATTTGATGAAGAGATGTTGTAGGAGTTTTTCATCATGAGATATATGGTGCAAGAGTTTTATGAAGATAAGAAGGAGAACACTATACTTCAAGAGGAGTTGATGGCCATGAAGGAGGAGAAGCAAGAGCTTCTTGAAAAAATGCATGAGATTGAGATTTTACTCTATGATGCCAAGGAAACCCTAGCCAAGTATGTGCATGAACATAAGGTATGCAATTCAATTTTATCTTCAATTTCCTCTCAAAATGAATGTTTTGGTGCTTTTGAAAGACACACGAGAGGAATAGGGTCCAAATTATTGATGAATATGAGCTATGAAGGTAAAGGGTTAGACAAACATGCACAAGGCATAGTTGAGCCAATTGTTGTTGAGGAAAGGCCTAGGTATTTGGGTCTTGGTTATGGACAACATGCTGGAGAATTATCCAAAGCCAAGGAGGCACATGCACGTGTTCCAAGAGGTAATTTCATTACATGTTCATACCCTCAATCTTGTAAAGTTTGTGTTCATGAGGAGTGGAAAATTTTTATACCTGCTTTGCAAGAAGATACTCATAAGCATGCAACTAGTAGAAATGGCAAACAAGAGGATGTTGAAAGATCTAAGGTCATTGAAACCATTGTTGGTATTCCAAAGAGAGCTACTACCTCACCAAATTCACCTCCTCAAGAAGGCGACAAAGGTGAATCTGCAAGGTATAAATCTACCTTTAATCAAGTTTCTTTTGATTATGATAAACATGGTAAATCTTCACATAAGATTTGGAGAAAATTTTAATGTTCTTTTTGTGGTTTGAATAACCATAATGTTTCAAGATGTTGGAAGAAAATGGCCACATATAGGAAACTTTCAAAACAAAAGAGACTAAAAATCATAGCTCCATTGTATAATGGAAACCATGTTGAAAAGAAGATGTAATATTTTTGCACTCATTTCCATAAGCAAGGTCATCTCATAGAAAAATGTTGGACTTTGTATCCAAAAACTCATCCACGACATTTGAAGAAGGTGGAGAGACACTTTGGCAAGAATGGAAAAAGGTATTCCATAATTGGTGTGAGTCAAGATGATTCACAAGACGATGTGTAGATGAACGAAGTGCCATGGAAATGGTTTGGTAAGAGGTGGTTTGATTTCTTATCTAAATAGGTCTTGCATTTCATTTGTTGATAGATTTAATTATTTACCTTAAAAATGCATTTCTTTGCCTTATGAATGCATTAATTTTCTATTGAAAGTATGTTGCAACTTGTATGATGCAAAATGTTAAAAGTGGAGTTCTGTTTGACTTACTTAAATGCAGCAAAGAAGGCAATTTATGCTTACAAGTTTGTATGTAAATGCAATTATTTTGAATCAATTCTTGATGTTGCATATTTTCGCAAGGAAGGTGTGTCAATGTGGGGTGTTACTCACTTCATTTGCAACAAATTTGTCAATTCAACTCTTATGTACCCATACATGTTTTTGGGATTATTGTACTTGTGTTTGTACTTGAGGGAGATTTGAAGAAATGTACACATACATGAGAGTTTGTGTGTGTGTGAACAATGGAATTGTTGCTAGTTTCATTGTGTTTGGATACATGCATGAGTGTCGAATTGGGTCGATTTTTGTCACATGTATGTCATATCGACTTGGAAGAGTTGATTTTATCTCCAAAGATGAAATGGATATGTTGACGGATTATTGCATGACATGTGAAATTATAGTTTTTTATGCAAATAATCATCAAGTTGTTTTACATGCTTATGTTTGGCTCTCAAGTCAAGTCAGTTGCTTGAAGAAGTATTTTTTGTCAACTTATGTTTAGTCTATGATGTTTTTTCGACTTGTGTTAGTTGATGGTTTGTACACCAAGATGCAAGAGTACATGGCGATGTTACATGATGTGACAATTGTTGCTTTGAAGGAGCAAAAGAAGAGGTTGTCGATTTGCATTTCTTGCATAATGTGTTTTTCCATTTAATGGTTGTATTTGTGATAATATGTTGCACGATTTTGGAAGGTCCATCCTTGAGAAAAATTCTCATGCTTAGTAATCATTCTCAAATCATGACCTGAGTAGTATGTTGAACTAGAGGATGATAGAGGCAAGAAGCAAAAGTGGAAGAGATGCCAAAAAATTGCAGCCATTGTAGACCGTTGTGTGTGGAGATGCCAAGATTTTTAGTGGGAAAGTTGTTAGATTGTATATGTTTTACAAGCACCGAGGGATCGATTTGGTGCAACAAAGGTATTTTGTAGCCAGAAAGTGTCCAACAAGTGTTAGATTAGGCCAGTAGCAAAAGGAGAACAGTGGTTGAGGGACATAGCCATTTGCAATGCAAGCCATGTCAGTGTACTCAAGTGGTTTTCATAGAGACTTTTCAAGTATAATCAATTGATAGAACTTGAGAAAGAGAAGAGTATTCAGCTCTCATCAGATAACCAGCTTTTGTGGGTCCAAAAGCCTGTCAGTAGGAAGGAGTGATTGGAATCTGGATTAGGGGAAATTTTTTTCTCAAAAATCAAAGTGTCCGAAATCACTCAAAACCTGAACAATCGCATTTGTATCAGTGATACAATCCCAAAAAAACTCATTTCACTTAAAATGGAGTTTGTATGAGAAACTTAGAGCCCACTAGCTATTTCACCAAACAACAAAAAAATTTGCAGGTACTGCCAAGTTAGTTGTTCATATTGCTGACGTGGCAGATGACACGATAGACAACTGTACATGTCAATGGGGTCAACTCCCAATCTAGGCTTGCCAAATGTCAATGTTTGATTGGTTTGTAGCTTAGTTATTTTTCACAATTTGATTGGTTCATGGTGACCAATGAGAAGGTGAAATGTGACAAGCTTGGAGACCACCACGTGTCCCTCCAATGGGTCAAATGGAAAATGAGCGTTTGGTCAAAATTTTGTGGAGGTTCCGGGTTTCGACGCCACAACCTCCCCTCCACTAGCCACATGCCTTACAAACTCCGCTACACATTAAGACTTAACATATTATGGTTTGATGTTATGTTTAATGGTGAGTGCATTATGGTTTGGGTAGAAAGGGGCCAACACTAAATGTGCTTAGCGTGTTAATGAGATTTATGGCTAATTAATCCATTATTATCCACTAATTAACTTGGATTAACAGTTGGCAAATTTATACCAGACTCCACTGTTTTCGGAACTGCCCCCAGAATTAGCGGCCTTATCTAGAGTTTCTCTAGATTTGGAGGAGTTTTCCTAGGGAAAACTAGAGAAGGCCATAACTTGATGGGATTTCGACCAATTTTGGCTCAAGAAGAGTCATCATTAGATGATTTTGATGCTCTGAAGATGATGAAATAGGATGGAGAGGTAGTAGGGCACTTTTATACATGATTTTTCTATGGGGAAGTTCAAGGATGCCTAAGGCCACCAAGGAAGGAGATTAAGCTTAGATCAACTAGAGTTCAATTTAGGAGCCTGGAGATTCATCATAGGGGTTTTTGGATGCTCTGAGTCCATTGAAGCAGCTTTCAGAAATTTTTGAGCATTTTAAACTGTACTTTTTTCCATTTTGAACAAATACAGAGGCCCAAGCCATGGAAGCTAGACCAAGGAGATGTACCCCAGGAGGGGTGAACTCCTTTATCAAAACAGTTTGTTAAGTGGTATTTTTGATGGTTTGTTGTTCATTTGTTTTCTATTTTTCAATACTTAATTTTTATGTTATTCTTGTCATGAGTTTATCATAAAACCTGACATAAAATCTACCTGTTTTTGTTCACAAACATCATAAAGGAACCATGCACATGAAGTAATTGACAAGCATATTTTTATAAATCTGAAGTTGAAATTATCACAAAAAAATAACATTTAGCTACAGATCATGTTGTGAGCATGTGGTGTTGTGTACATGTGGCATTGTGTGCATGAGGTGTTGTGTACACGTTGTGCAGGTGGTGTTGTGTATAGGTTGTGCAGGTGGTGTTGTGTACACATTTTACAAGTGGTGCCATGTACATTAGGTGTTGTCTAAACATTGTGCAGGTGACATTATGTACATGTGGTATTGTGTACACATCGTACATGTTGTGTTGTACCCCAAGTGTAGGTGTATGTGTTGTGTTATACACCCGGTGTAGGTGTATGTGTCGTGTTGTACACTAGGTGTAGTTATATGTGTCGTATTGTACACCAAGTGTATGTGTCTGTGTTGCGTTGTACAAAGTGTATGTGTATGTGTTGTGCAGTGTGATGGGATGGGGAAGTATTCAATTGTCTAGATACCCTGGTTATTGCAATTTAGGGTTGAGGTTGTTTGGTCTTTGGATGCCTTTGTTGTTGCTATTAAGGGTTGAGGCAGTTTAGTCTCTAGATTCCCTTGTTATTGATATTGAGGGTTGAGGTGGTTTAGTCTTGGGTTACCCTTCTTGTTGATATTGAGGGAGGAGGTGGTTTAATATCCATACTCCCTTGTTTCTTAAAGAGAAGAGAAGGAATTGGTTGCTTTTCAGGTTTGGAAACTGAATCCGTCTGTACAGAAAGGACAAAGAACAAAGGCATAAGAAAATAATTATTTGAAGAATAATAAGTATTAATATTTTATTTTCGTATTAATTATTCATTTCATCTATGATTTTTATTTATAATGGTTACACGTGATTCATGATGGTTGTGTTTTGAGCTAACCTAATGTGATATTTTTATTCATAATGACTTGATCAAACAGCTAGCTTGACTTATAATGATAGGAAGTGAACAAAATTTCAAGTGTACCTTATTGACAAGCCACCAATGAGGTATGATTTGAATTATTTCAATTTATTTAGGAAAGCATGGAAAACACTTGGTTTAGGGTGGTTGAAATTGATTGAAATAATTAGCAGCAATGACAAAAGGAATTAGAACAGGCAGCAGTATGTTGGTAAAACATTCAAGAACAAGGCCATTGTGGGACACTGGTATCCAATCATGTTCATTGATTTCCATGAGAATGCTACTAGCAATATAATGGTTTTAAGGCGGGGATATGCCTTGTTATTTTGAACTTCCGATGTGAGGAAACCTTGCGAATGGATGGATCACCCAGGAAAGGGGATGCTAGGGAACTTGGAAGGTGAGTGATTGCGTGGAAAGGGGTGATCGTGGCCAAGAGACTGTGTAGCAGAGAAGGGAAGGTCAGATAATATATTGGTTTTGGTCATTAGCATTTCCAAATGGAATCGGAAGAACAATGGGAGTTCCCCCTAGAACAATGAGTCAGTGACTCTTCACTAACGGAACAAATAACGCAAGGATCATAGCGTTGGATATTGGAGCAAATTTGACTTTGGTAGTGGATTCTGTACTTCCTTGGAAGGAGGTGAATCCTGGTACTACTTTTGAGGTTGGAGGTGTAAGCCTTTGGATTCCCTTGTTGCTGACGTGGGCATCGTATCCTTTTATTTGCTGGTTAGAGAAAATTTACATATTATTGTAAATAATGTATCAATCTGTGGTTATAAAGCTCGATAGACGATATGATTATTTGCTGTTTGAAGAAAATATATATGTATATGTGGTAGTTATTGTAAATACCATAATGATCTGTGTTATAAAGTTCCATTGCATGGCATGACTATCATGTTTTGATCAGTGGTCATTGTAAATACTGCAACAAGCTATGTTATAAATCTCCATAGGCAGTATGTTTTGCTTTCAACGATTTTGCTGGTTGTAGGTGTCATTGAGCACCAAAGACAATATTCCCCCAAGGGGGAGGTTTCTGTAACAACCCCGGGTTAAAAGTTCATGTATTCAAGTTAGTAAAGGAAAAATAAGATCAATGTCATGAGACACGTATTCCAAGCTGAATGTTGGGCAAAAACATCTTAGTGGGTGTTCACTTCAGTTTATTTATGGCTAAGGGGAAATTGGCAAAGGCAATGACAAAGACTTTGAAAATTAAAAGAGTCATTAGTTGACATTTATTTATGAAAATAATGGAAAATAGGAGAAACTGAAGGTGAAAGGTCATTGGTTGCATGCGAAGAGGAAATTGAAGAAAATAAAAGTGTCAATAATAAAAAATCTTATGAGGATCAGTTCATGGCTTTTCCTGGTTATTTTTTTGTTAGTTTAGTTTTGGAATTAGTCTTATAGAGGAGAAGAGAACAAAGAGGGGAATGAAAGTAGGAAAATGAGGAAATAAAAGACAAGCGAAGGAAAATAGGCATCAAGTAAGGAAAGGTTGGATCAACAGTCTTCAATGGGAATAACTATAGATAACAAGTTACATGTATGATTTCCTAGGTGGTTTTGGCATGCACGACATATGCATGTGTGTATTTGGTTCATTTTTTGTCATTGACATGGGTTTTGTTGAGTTTCAACATTGGTTTTAGTCTTGCTTTTCCATTTTCAGATAGCCATGGTGTGATGGGAATCATTCTTGGTTAAGCTTTCAATCGTGGGAAGGTTTTGGATCTAGGTGAGGTGGTCTCAAGAAAATTCCAAGGGTCGGAGGTGGATATTTTTTTCTCTGGGAAGCCCTCAACAGCTGGTCAGAGATAGGAAAACTCCTTAAATGACGGTGAAGGAATTTTGAAACATCTAGACTCGATTTGGTTTTGTGATCTCAGGACTGGTTTAGGTGAGATCACAGTAGCGTGAGTGTGGATGTGGTTTAACCTCTCGATTCCCTTGGATGTTTATGAATTGATTTATCCCATGAGATACCACATTCATGCTTGGAATGTTGCATGGGGGTGATTGGCTAAAAGAAAGATTTGGTTCATTCCAATCTATGGTTGTGTGGTACGTGGAAGTCCCTGACTTGGTTGGTTTTTGGATATGTCAACAAGAATATGTTCCCTGTTGTATTTTATGAGTAAATGTACTTATTATTATGTGGCTTTAATGGTTGTTCTATCATTGCTAGTTATCTCGTTATCTTCTGGTTGTAAGCATGGTTTTATGATAGATCCAAGTTAACGCTCTTATCATGTTTGATTGATAAATGAATGGTTAATGAATGCATGACCTAATAGATGTTATTGTAGCTATTGTGAGAGGGAATTAGTCCTTATTGGTAAACCTCATATAAGTTTCATATCTCTATGTTCAAATATGTATTCATGACATGTATATCTAATGTCCTCAATTTGTTTGATGAAATGACTGTCATGGTTAGACTAGGCTAGGTCAAGTCTTTGATTAACTTTGATGTTAGAGTCTTTGTCTCTGTGTTATTTATCATTTATGGGAGTTTCATTAAGTTATGGGAAAATGAATGGATCGTAGCCCTCAAAAAGTGCCTCAGATCTCGGGATCTCTGGCACAAAACTGAGTGAAAGAGACTATAGTCGTTGGGAAGCAAGCTTGTGGGAGAATCTGGAGGGTTCCAGACATATGGAGGTCTTATTATGGGAGCAATTGAGGCTCTAGGTGAGTGAAAAAGAAAAATAACTCAGGGGTTGGGCACCTCGAGTGATTGGTTAATTTATGGGGGTCTTGTAGCACCCGAGGGAAGTTAGTAAGGTCTTTTTTTTCCGCTCCATTTCCTTAAGGATATCTAGGAGGTCGAGTCATGTCGTAGTAGTCCTCATATAAGGTTGAGTCAAATCTCTCATGATACAAATTTCTTTTCGAGTGAAAATGTTGAGGCAATATTTACATCTTGAGAGATTTGATTTCTCTCATGAGTTGGTAAATTCTTAGTTAAGATGAATCTATGTTGGTTATTAACCAACCTAGAATCTTCCAAGCACCAAGATGGATCAAATATCTAGACGTGCAAACCTCCTGTAAAGAAAAAAGAGATTTAATCCCTCTTAGTGCTTGATAAATCCAGAATTAAGATGAATCTAAATTAGAAGACAAACAAAATAGATATCTTTTAACCTAACCATGTGCCTATATTTAGAGTGCAAAATGTACCTAAATAAGAGTTTATCTAAACAATGCCAAGGGAAGAATTCACTCAACCTAACATTTGGGATAAATGAAGAGTTGAAAGTATGGAAGGAGCCAGACAACCTTATAGAGCATGCAAGTTTCAACGTTGAATTGTAAGATTAGTTGTATATTTGTGCTCTATTTCCACTAGGGCTTCACTCAATGAACCTCACCTGTGTTTGTGGCATACTAAACAATACCCTTAATTTGACTACATATTGGAAAATACCTCTAAACATCATATTATTTAAACCCCTACCAATATGAAACCAATACACCTTCCCAATTAAAAAACCCCTACTTTCACTAAATATTGTATGTATCCATTTTTTTCATTAACATTTTGTATACCCATTTATATTTTTCATTAAGTTTGAGCTTCATTTTTTATACATGCGAATATAAAAAACTCTCCACCCCATATTATATGCTCAATATATTATGCCATTTTTTCCTCAATATGTATACCCCAATATGAACCCATGTGGTATGGTATTGCTCCCCCAGTGAAACCCCGTGTCTATTTTTCTTATAAAAAATGTGTGTGGATCAATATCTAATCATAAATATTGTTTTCTAATCAATAGCGGGCTCCAAAGACAGTTTTTTATGACCACAAACTGCTCCAACCATTTTCTCTCAGAGAAATAGAAAGCGCAAATATACTTTCGCTGGAACTTGCATGCTCCGCAAGGTTTTCATGCGCCTTCCCTACTTTCAACTCTTCGTTTATCTAGAATGCAAAGGTGAGAGAATTGTTCCCTTGGCGGTCAATAAGGGCTCTTAATTAGATACATTTGGTACTCTAAATATAGGTACTTGCTTGAGTTAGAAAGAATCCATTGCATTTGTTCATAAATATCATTAATTGTGTTTTAATTTTTCACAGTTCAAGAGATCAAGAAATTCTCTTTTACTTTCGAAAGCATATGACGACCACCATTGATTGAACGTTGGGCTCGCCATGCGAGTTGGCAACGAGTCATTAATGGTCTTCCATGTCGAGTTGATAAGTGTGGCTTTATCAAGAGAATGAGTAATGTTTTAATGAAACATGAACGTGGAGTTCCTCTCTGTGAAAAACAAAACAAACAAAACATGACAAGAACCGGAAGTGCAAAGAATATGTTAGTTTCTTTAAATAATTGTAAATTAATAAATTGAGAATAATAACGTATATCCTATTTATTTTATAATAAAATAATTCTTTAACAATGTAGGTTATTGTTATATTTTAACATACCATTATAATTTTCTTAAAACTCTAATGTGTAATCAAAGTAAAAATATCTTTAGAATGGTAATTGATGTAATGGAAGAAAAAATGTTGTAAAATTAATTTGATATTTAAACTTATAAAAAAAATTGTCAACAGTTATTACAAAAATGAAAAATATTACTATATCTAATCTAATCTAAAATAATCAACAAATATACGAAGTCTATAATGAACTTATCTTTAAAGTATATTGTCTAGAATGGCTGTATCTTTAAAGTCAATGAAAATTTTGGAGAATCCAATAAAGTTTATAAGATCAACAATTAATTTTTTTTTTATTTTTTTTCGACACATAGTAAATGCCGAATTAAAATAAATTTAGAGTAATTTAATACAAAATAACCTTTACCAAATCATAAATTAATATAAATCTAAACTAAATCAATACAAAATTTATTAATTAATATTAAATTCACTAAAAATTACAATTAAAATATTTATCTCAGCAATATTGGAAAAAGTCTTTGAAAACAATCTAAGAAGCATGTATGTAAATATTGACTTGATTTCTTTTACATTGTAAAACCATATGAGACCATTGCTAAGTTTGTAATTCGTCGAGATCTACCGCGCTTATAATAGTACTCCATGGAAGGATTGCTCCATGGTATATATATCTCTTTGCAAGCAGGTTGCGGTCGAATACATTAAAACCGGAACAGGTAGGAATCCCAAGAGGTTGTCTTTTATATTTGTGTTAGAGTAATTAATAAATATTTGCTATTCGTTAAAACATCGTAAACTGCGAGGTGGTCTTAAGTCAGCTCTGCCAGAACATATAGGAAGCGTGAAATTTACAGTAATGTAGATTCGTTTCGTTGGGAGAGAGTAAAGAAGTATTCGAAATTAATTGATCGTAGAATTTGGAAATATTTTAGGAATTTCGGAAAAACAGAGCATCAAGATATTATTATTAGTTTGTTAATATTTTAAGAGAAAAATATTTTCAGGTGAAATATAGCCTATTTAATATCATAAAATATAGAAGAGAGCATAGAAATATTGAGCACACAACACAAATCACACAATAATTTTATTGATCACATAAAACACTTACATATCTAAGACTTAGATCAATGATTTCGACAAGTTATGACTTGACATGACACAACTCTATCTCATTACTTCTAATACCCTCTCTTAACGCTGACATGGGAAACATTCAAAGTACAAATTACACCAATAAATAAATCTTTGTCAGATTTGTCTAATATATCATCACTAGCACTCATATTTGTCAGATTTGTCTATTATATCATCACTAGCACTCATATCCACTCTGAAATCTCAGAGCTTTTTCTCTTTTCTTCACCACACTTTGGAGCTTCCCACTGGATCCATTCAAGACATAACCACTTCAAACCATTGTTGACATGTTTTGCAGAATTGACCCTTCTCAACGATGCTTCTCAACCTTCCTCAGCGCAACAGTTCATTCTCTATACTGAACCATCCTATGGAAGTGCCGCCATCTTTTGAATCCACGACCCAGCACAACTTTCACCAGTTATCTAAGATAGAGTTATGGGTGCATAATGTCTTATGCTGACAATTATACAACTTGATCTTGCATAAAATCACGCTCCCATAGCATAACCAGTCACACTAGCTTGACCTTATTAAGAACTACCTGTAACTAATGCTCAGGGAGCACAACCATCACATCACTGTTAAATAATTGGCTTGTTCTTTGATTTTCAACAATACACTTGCACAATAACACACTAAAACATAAACTGTACCATAAAAACTTCTACCAACAACTTTTTTTTTCCTTTACCTTTTCACCATCTTCAAACCATATCTTCCGATTAACAAAACTGAATGTGGAGATTACCAAAGAAAACCTCAATAGCATTGGATACTTTCTTTTCTTTAGCTAGCAGCCACTTGATGTCAATGTAATATTCAAACTTCACCGACTTTAACTTTTCTTAAATCAACATTGCATCAAATTATTAATACCCAAATCCTTCGCAAGTCATAAATTATTTTATAAATATTTGATACATTAATTGGCTTGACTTTTAAAAAAACGAAAGACTTTCTCCGCGTGAAAATCAACTTCCAAAAACATCCTTTTTCCACATAAAGACTTCCAAAAGAAAATTAGACTTCTAAAGTAATAGTCAGTCTGCAACAGCAAAGCGGCTCACAACAGGTGCTGGATCGCGACTTAAAGGATTTGACGACTACTAATAAAATTCCATATTCAGCGAGTGGGCTCCTTACACTCAATCAGCTATTATATGTTAGCACATGACAAAAACTAGTCCATTTCTTTGCTGCATAATTCCATATTCAGCGAGTGGGCTCCTTACACTCAGTCAGCTATTATATGTTAGCACATGACAAAAGCTAGTCCATTTCTTTGCTGCGTAATTCCATATTCAGCGAGTGGGCTCCTTACACTCTATCAGCTATTATATGTTAGCACATGACAAAAGCTAGTCCATTTCTTTGCTGCGTAACCATTTAACCTCTCGGACATCAGGGAATCGATAAAGCTTCCATCTGATGGTTCGCGCTGGAAATCCTCAGATCCTCGTCCTCTCTGTGCGCAAAATGGGATTAGCCAACAATTCACACATCTCCCTCTTGGATCTCAGATCCAAAATTCGTAGTTGTTTTGTGACTTAGCCCACGATCTCTCGTTTAAATCTTTTCAAAGCGGTGAGATAATGTTGGAATCTTTTTTAAGTTCAATTTGATAAACACTAATAAAAACAATATCCACAATTCTACTGCCAAACAAACAGATCGCAGCACGTCAACACCACGAAACACATAACGCATCAGAACAAATCTACACACAAGAAATATGCAAATCAAACCCTGAACTAATCTATTTACAAATCAATAAACTTCTCCCAGATTTTCATGGCTTTCCGTGTAGAATATGCTTTGATATCATATTAGAAAAATAGAAGAAGGTCAAAAAAAAATGTAGTAAATAACACAAATCACACAATGATTTAATGGATGACATAAAGAAGATCCATCAACAATCCAGAATCAGAAAAGGTATTCTTTTTATATTGTAAATATATTTCTATAAGATGTCTACGAAATAGAATCTAATTTTTGGGAATATTCTGGAAAAATCCCATTGATTTCGAGTCAGATATTCAATAATGAAAACGATTTCCCAATAATAGAAACTCTCATTCTCCAAAGCGTCCTGTAATCTTTAACCAATTTTGTGCTTCGATGTAATTGCCCGGAGCAAGTGCTATAGCTTGTTCCCAATACTCAGCCTCCGCAGTTTCAGGATCTCCCACCTCCGCAGTTTCAGGATCTCCCTGTCGAATGGCCTGTTCTCCTCTGTCGGGATAGATAAACTTGGAAAAGTTTTCTTCCCTCAGAACCCTACTTGAGAGTTTCTAAAGCAATTACATATATAAGATCTAGATCACTGATTTCCACAAATTATGACTCAGACATTACACTACTTCATCTCATAACTTAGGAATCAACAATTTCTAAATTGACTCCTTGTAATTCATAATGACATGGCATGGAAACATTACTTCCAACATTTAAAAGGGTAAATTAAACCAAAATTATGACTCAGACATGACACTACTCCATCTCATAACTTGGGAATTAAAAACTTCTAGATTGACTCCTTGTAATTCATAATGACATGACATAGAAACATTACTTCCAACATTTAAAAGAGAAAATTAAACCAACCTAGATTGATCTTAACTATGGATTTAACAAACACTTAGAAGTACCCATGATCTCTGTGATTAGATTAGTTTCTCCACTTTATTGGTTTAGTTTAATTTGTCATGCTATTTATTAAATTAATTTCGGATTTATGTGGTGATATTTAACTTGTTCTTCTAGTTATTAAATGTATTAAATTTTTCATTTTATTTATTAATGCAATAAAACTGTTACTCTATAGTTTAAGTTAATTTGTATTTTTAAAATTAATTTAAATTTCAAATTTTTTAATTGTTGATCCAATTAATTTTAGTTTATAAAATATCACACTTCAAAAAAATATAATCTCTAAATATAATAAATAAATAATACATTTTAACTTTAATACATAAATGAAATATATTACTTTCTTTTATAAAACATTTCTTAAATAGTAATGGAAGAAAAAAATAACAGTGGTGAGTTAACCTATCAATTACTATTGGCCATGTAGTGCTAAAGGCAGCGAATAATAAAAATGGCCATGTAGTGCTAAAGGCAGCGAATAATAAAAAGAAGATTAGAAATTCACTTTTGACAAGTACCTTCATTTTGCATCAATATGGGCAAGACATGAAACTAAATGTTTTCTGTATAATTGTAAATGGCCTAAAGGCAGCGAATAATAAAAAGAAGATTAGAAATTCACTTTTGACAAGTACCTTCATTTTGCATCAATATGGGCAAGACATGAAACTAAATGTTTTCTGTATAATTGTAAATGGGCTAATTTTTAAAATTTTGCTGATTAGAAATGGAAGCAGTTAAAGTGTGTTTTTATGAAACTTAGTGAGAGATGACTATGACTATTTTTTCATATTATCAATATAGTGGTTTATTAATACTATTATAAATCTTTTATTTAACAAATGTGGATATGATTAAAATTTTCAAGATATAAAATTTTTTAAAGTGTAAAAATTGAAGAAATGTTTGTATCTCTAGAGATTTGATTTTTCTCATCTTTTGAGAGATTTTCTTTAGCAAAGATGGATATATGTTGGTCTTTAACCAGCGTAGCATTTACCAAGAGCAAAATTGGATCAAATTTGTTGACATGCAAACCTTTAAAAAAAAAAAAAAAAGCTGTCCCAACTTGGTAAATCTAAAATTAAGATAAATCTAAATTAATAAACAAACCCAATAAATCCTAACTGTGTAACTATCTTTAAAATGTGAAATGTACTTAAATAAGAGCCTATCTATATAGTGTGAAAGGAAACAATCATTCGGGATAAAGGGAGAGTTGTAGGTAAAGGGAACAATCATTCGGAATAAAGGAAAAGTGGTAAGTATGGAAGTAGCCGGACGACCTTGAGGAGCATGCAAATTTTAAGATACGTAGAAGTGTAAAGAAGGCTGTATATTTGCGTCATGTTTCTCCGCAATGAAAATAGGTGTGCAGCAATTTCTCCACACTCATGGTATACAGAGATATTATTTATAATTTGACACAGTTACACACCGATTTTCCATGAGGAGAAATAGAATTCAATTATAGTGCCTTCCTTACACTTTCTCATCCTATCTATATAGTACCAAAGAAGCAATCATTCGAAGATAAACCCAGAGCTGTAAGTATGGAAGGAGCCAAACGACCTTGCGGAACATGCAAGTTCTAACGTACGTAGATGTGCAGAGTAGGCTGTATATTTGAGCCCTATTTCTCCTCAAAGAAAATACGTGTGGACCAGTTTCTCCACACCTATTTGCGGAGACATTGTTTATGATCGGAAACTGCTCCACACCCATTTTTGGCGAGGAGAAATAGGGCGCAATCTTCTCTACACTTTCTACTCTGTAATTTGCATGCTCCGCAAGTTAGTCGTGAGCGTTCCCTACTTTCAACTCTTCGTTTATCCGGATGCTAAAGAACTGTTCCTTGGCGTTGTATAACCTCTTATTTAAGTACAATTTGTACTCTATATATAGGTACATGTTTAGGTTACAAAGCATCCGTTTTGTTTCTCCATAAATATCATTAACTGTGTTTTTTGATTTTTTACGTGGGGCTGGCCGCCTTGGCCACGGGTCGTTAATCGTTTTCCATGTCAAGTTTGTAAGTGTGGCTTTCTCAAAGTAAAGTGGAAGATCGGGGAATTCCTCAAAAAAGAAAAAGGAAAACATAGTTTGAACGGGAAGTGGAAAGAATATTCTTTTAAAATAATTCTAAATTAATAAATTGAAAATAATATTTAATATTTTATTTATTTTATAATAAAATTGTTATTTAAGAATGTGAGTTATTTTATATTTTAAAATATAATTATATAAATTATAATTAAAAAAAAAAAAAATATCTTTTAAAGTGTTTCAATTTAGAATTATTCATAGATATAATGCAAGAAAATTTGTTTTAAAATTAGTATGATATATCTAAATTAAGTATAAATAAATTGTTAACTATTATTTCAAAAATAAAAAATATTATTAAATTATATGTAATTTAAATAAACAAATTTATTTTAAAAAAATTTATTTATTATAAAACAAAAAATTTATTTTTAAATATACCTCGATATACTAAGTTGACGATGGCCCTATCTTCAGTCTAGTGGGTCATGAAAATTTTGGAAATCTAATAAATTTTTATCTTCAGTGTAGTGGGTCATGAAAATTTTGAAATTAATAAATTTTTATCTTCAGTCTAGTGTCATAAATGGAAATCTAATAAATTTTTTAAAAAACGATAAACGTTGTTTTGAAATTAATTTTTTAAAACTTGCTAAATACAAAGTTAAGAGGGCTTCGTGACCTGCAAATTTTTTAGTCATTTTTATTAATAAAAATATGTTATTTTTTCTTGTTGAAAAAACAAAAAAGGTCTTGGAATGTGATTATGCATGGGCAACAATAATAAGAATTGAATTTCCAATCAATAGGCATTGCACTTTGCTCTAACCGGCTACGTTGAATTAAATGGTACAGAATCCACTCTATACTTTAGGAGGTTTTTGTGACAGATAGAGATTATGTAACTAAGTGTTTTTAAAAAAAAAAAAAGGTTAATGTTTTAGAAGTTAATGTTAACAGTTTTAATCAAATAATAATTGTGAAATCAAAACTAGAATATTAAGAATGTTAAGAATGGTGAAATCAAAACTAAAATTTTAGCTAACCAAAATGATAGTAAAAGTAATAAAATTCATTTTGTTTGGTCCAAAAATATTTGAAAACGAAAAATGTTGATGTTTTTGGGTAAATTATCAACATTTTTTAGTTAAAGATAAAATATCATAATTGAAATCTTGAAAATTCTTACTATTTTAAGCATAGCATTAAAGATAAAATATCACGTAACGGAAAACCTTAAAATTCCAATAATTTTCAACGTGGTGTTAAAAATAAAATATAACTGTTTTCATTCATACTATTCAAGATAAAATATCATCACTGAAAAACCATTAAAATTTTGACAAATTTTCAACCATGGAATTAAAACCAAAGATCAGGAGTACATGAACATTAAGTTTTGAACTTATTTCAGCAATGACATTTTGGAAAAATTATTTGACTAAAAAATTTTAAAAATGAACACCTAAATGAAAAAGTCATAATACCAAAAGTTTTTTTTTTTTTTAATAATTTAAATGTATCTTTATTTTAAAATCTTAGCCTATAACAGCGTAACACATTATAATAAAAATTTAAAAATCAACTATCAATTTGACAAGCAGTGTAGGGTAATCAACTATCAATTTCACATATAATAGAGTCCCCACATAAACTTTACAAAAAAATAAAAATAAAAAATAAGCTTTAAAAAAATAATAACAATTAAATAAAGTCCTAAGGATTAGCTAAGTTGGTTGAGTTCCCATTGTTAAGTACCTTGCTAATTGGGAGGTCATTGGGTCAAATCTCTTGCCACCCTTATCCAGTGAAATCTAGCCATTGTCAATATAGCTGTTGGAGTCTTTGCTCTATCTATTTAACATGCAAACCCAGATCTGCTCATTCACCTTGTCCTGACAATGAACCACACTTGTTAGTTCGAAAGGCGTTGACAAATGAATTATCATTATCCAGTGAAATCTAGCCATTGTCAATATAGCTGTTGGAGTCTTTGCTCTATCTATTTAACATGCAAACCTAGATCTGCTCATTCACCTTGTCCTGACAATGAACCACACTTGTTAGTTCGAAAGGCGTTGACAAATGAATTATCATGTGATTCACGCCGAAAAATTTCTCTTAACAAAATAATAACAATTAAATAAAAAATATATTAAAACAAAAAATAAAACTAAAATATTAAAAAAACACAAATAAATATATATATATATATATATATATATATATATATATATATATATATATATATATATAAACACTTCAACAAACAAAAACATAAACAAAAAATATATTAAAAAATAAAATAAAAAAAAAATATTAAAAAAAACATATAAAAAAAATGAAAAATAAAATAAAATAAATAAATATTAAAGAAAAAAAACATAATTTAAGAAAAAACTTTAAAAATTAACCAAAAAAACATTATAAAATTAATAAAACACAAAAAATACATTAAAAATAAAAATAAACCAATATTAAAAAAATTAACAATAATTTTGTTTTAAAAGAATTCATTAAAATAAAAAATCAAAATAACAAAAAAAAAAAAACAAAATTAGAAAGTTAAAAAAAATTAAAAAAAATCAAAATTAAAATTAAAATTAGTAAAATAAAAAAATAAAAATTATTAAAAAATTATACAATGGTTAGAAGACCCCAGGGTGGCTTGGGTAGGGGTGGCTAATTTTAGGAATTAGTTAGACATGCCCAGGTTTCCCAAAGGGTAGCGAGGAGTGGTGGAGATGTGCATCCCCTCGCCCTGGCTAGCAGCTCCTCAGGCGACCTGGGAGGGGATGACTTATTCCCAGAATCAGCCATCCCCTCCAAGGCTACCTGAGGGGTCATTGGCTAAGGTCAAGGGGTTGCATGGAATCAACCATCCCCTCCTACGCCAAACGAGGGGCCACTAGCGACGGTACAATAGTTCTATGCAAGCTCCTCTACTCTAATCCATGGCCCCTTGGGCAGCCTGAGGGGGGGTTGGTTGATTCCCAGAATTGGCGAGCCTCACCTAGGCGGGGTCCTTAGGTGGGGGTCATTGCGTTTTTATTTATATTTATTTTCAATGTTTATCTCTCTCTCTCTCTCTATATATATATATATATATATATATTCAAAAACATTGTTTTAATGTTTTTTTTTATGTTTCTAATTTTCATTTTTAAGAATTTTGTTTTCTACATCAACAATTTTCAAATTGACATGAAAATAATTAGCATTTAAAAAAAAATGTGCATACTCAATACACAAGAAAATTTTAAGTCTAAAAAGTATGCTAAAAAAATTGAATTTTAAATCAACACTTTCAAAACCGAATGACTTTTTACTACCTCTAAAAAGTGAGAACTCAATTCAATACCCATTTGATTGGTAAATATGTTTAATAAGGATTGATTTTCGAATCAATGTCGTGCTTTACATGAACGAGCTAAGATTTGAATTAAAAAGTGAATATTTTGAGAGTGGTAAGTAACGTATTAGAAGTTACTTTTATATACATGGAGGTTTTTGTGACAGATGTTGATTATCCAACTAACCTTATTAATATAAGTATGTCAAAAATTTTCTTCCTGAGGAAAAAAAACTAATGTCCTATAGGTTGTGGTTACGCGTTGGGAACAATAGTAAGGATTGATTTTCCAATCAATAGGTGTTGTACTTTACTTGAACAGGCTAATATGATCACTGATTATGCTCCTGGATTTGGCTTTAGTGTGAGCACATGTGATACTAAAGTATATAGCAAACACTCATCTATCAAATGGATAAAACAAATTCCATTCCTTATTTGCAGAATCAAAATACAATGCTCTCGTCGCAATAAGAGGACCAGATACCTTATCCACAACATAAGGTCAAACCATCTACTATGACAATCCTAGCCTTTGCAAGATAATAATAGCCATGTGAAGAGAATAGGCATAGTAAGGTAATAAATTCTATCCACCTTATCAACGATGACACCCTCAACCCTAATTCATGCCCTGCATCCTTCCCTTGCCTTTACTTTTACTGGAAGATCTTCTACGATGATGGTTAATGGGGTTAGATCTGGATATTTGTATGGAAATGCTTTAGAGAAAATGGTATGGGAAAAACTATGGGTTGAGAATATTATGAGAAAAATCATAGGCTTTCCCTATCCCAAAACCACTAATCTTTTTCATGACATGACAACATCATTACCATAATTTTTTTTTTTTAATTATTTTCTAATTTTGGTTTATTTTATTTTTACTTTTATGTAATTTTATTTAATCAAAATGTTGATAGGACAAGTCATTACAACTCTACCATATTGAGTTGGAGAGCATCTCTATCCACAATAATATTATTTATATTATAACAGCCTAGATCCATCTTAACTTCAAATCTACCCGACACAGAGAGTGATGAAATCTCTTAAGATTTGAATATCTTTTAGAATGAAAAGAGGTTTGATCTCCCTCAACACTTGGTAAATCCAAAATTAACAGAGATCTAGGATGATTTTTAAAATTACAGATTAACTTAAACTGTATTAATAATATAGAAACTAAAATTAGTAACAAGTTAAATATTACTCCTAGAAATTATTTTAATAATGGAAATAACAAATTAATAAAGAAACTAAATTTAATAATCTAGAGGAACAAGTTAAATATTATCACATACATGGGAAATAAATTTAATAAAGAGCATGACTAATTAATATTGGCACATACAAATGAAAATTAATTTAATAAAGAACCTGATCAATCAAACCAAACCAATAGAGTGGAGAAACTGATCTAACCAAACATAAATCACACCAGCATAAGATAATCTTGAAATAAAGCTAAACTGGAAAGAGTGGTCGAGTCATTAGTTTTAGCAGTTCCATTTCCCAGCATTGGGCCCAGAGAGGGAGAAATACATTTGATGTTCATCAGAAGGG
This sequence comes from Pinus tabuliformis, assembly GCA_031772625.1. Taxonomy (NCBI): domain Eukaryota; kingdom Viridiplantae; phylum Streptophyta; class Pinopsida; order Pinales; family Pinaceae; genus Pinus; species Pinus tabuliformis. The sequence continues at coordinate 3,877,052 of CM062807.1, read as the reverse complement.
TGACTGAACAGATGCTAAAATACACACTTTTATGGGGCCTAGGTCAGATATGGTTCAAAGCAAGAAGATTACTTTCTTAGCAGAAGCACCCTTGGCGTTGTGTAGTTCATATATGGATCAAAGTTCGCACTTTACTTTATTTGCAGAAAGAAAAATGGACATGGGACTTTTAAAAGAGATGTTTCTTGCATCCTTGCCAGTAATGGTAGAGAGCGCGATCATTCTTTCCAAACATTTGTATCCATAAAATAATCGTACCACGCCCTCAAATAATTTTGATAGAAAGGGTATGCATGAGATCTAATTTGGGATGGAGTGACATACATCAAAATTCTTAATATGAACTTAAAAAACAAATTACTATGACATCTATGTAAGCAGAGTGAAAAATAAATAATAACAAATGCATTTCTAATATACAGAAGTAATTATTGATTAATTAATAAGTACTGAAGATTCCCTTTGATAATGTTTTGTACAAGAGTGGATGATCCAAATCCAATGGTCCTCCCCTGTATGACATATGCAGATGAAATGAGCGGAAAGAGGCACAGGCTTAGACTCAGGCATGAAAAGCATGAGGAAAGCACTCAGGCTTTTTGTGTTTCTTTGAGCCAACATCAACACCAAAATACTTTTTAATTTGTTACAAATCATTGAAATAAAAGGAGCTAGTTCATACTTGGCCACATGCCAATGACATGGTCTACATCTTGCCAAAATAATAGGTATAAGAATGGATAATGGAAATGGCCATGGTAATAAGCTCTAACTTAAATATTATTTATTTTCACTGGATTACAAAATAATCTCCAAAGACGAAGTTTGGCTGATAAAATTATAATATAGGTTGGCAGGGGCATACGATATCAAATCAACCGAAACTCAATCTTACAGTTGTGTATTTCTTGTTAATTCTTTTACGGATGTTGATTGCAAGAAGGTGGTATAGATTTGAGCCCGACCGTGTTTGTTATATTGTTGGAATAGTCTTTTGCTACATTGATCAAATTTGCTTACAAAATGTTCTGGAAAATATAGCATTCTACCTCGTTTAATATTTTATTCATTGAACTCATTTAATTTTTTTTCCACATACTTTTGATGGAAAATATAACATTCTTGTTGGTTGAGTTTTGTTTGCTTTATGGAACACTGATAAATTCAATATATTTTGAACTTTTTTTTTGAACTGACATACTGACCATTAACATCTTGGTAGGTATATTTTTTTTCTAATACAATTTAGTACGTTTTAACCCTATGCAAAAATTACATGTAAACCAATTTTTAAAACATAAAAATATACAATGGTGAGAACATAAAACAAATATAGATAGATATTTTACCTTGGATCCCAAAACCAAGAATACCATATTGATTTTTCATCATATTTCTTTGAATGTTACAATACATATGTATACATGTCAAAAAATTCATAAACCCTAATCCACTAACCCTCGATTAGAACATAAGCATAGTTCCCTTGACCAAATCTACAAATACGATGGGAAAAAATAACCGTGCTCAAAAGCCATGCACAAAACCATGGGTATGTTCTTCCACCATCTTTGGGTCCGCCCAACTATTATTGGCTCCCTATGAGGCATGGAAAGAATATAACAGACACCTGAAATTCTCCCACTTCTTCTCTTCCCACACCAGGGGTCACAGGAGAGCTTATATAATGTTTCAAGTCTACAATGCCCATTATTTCTCTACAAAAAGAAAATTTCTCACCGCTCATAGACTTTGTCAATGCATTTGCAATATTTTCAGAGTTTTCACCTTTGCTAGAAACATCTTTTTATCTTCAACCATATCCCTCACAAAGTGATATTGAAAATTAATGTAATTTTTCTTTGAATGATAAGCATGGTTCTTTGCCAAGAAAATTGCACTTTGGTTGTCATGATATATCTTTATAGCTCGTTGTACCAACCCCATACTTGAACATAATCTATGTAACCAAATTGCTTCTTTGCTTGCATGAGCAGCTGCTATGTATTCAACCTCTATAGTTGAAAGTGCTACTACAGACTGTCTCTTCCTCATCCAACTAATTGCTCCTCCAAATAGGTTAAAAACATACCCATTTGTAGATTTCTTTCTCTGATCCAAATCTCTAGCCTAGTCTACATCAACGAATCGATGTGTGTCAAGAAATATATCCAACCTTGGTCTTCCTTGGTATCGCACAACATAATTACTAGTTCCACACAAATACACGAAAACCCACTTCGTTGTTGTCCAATTCTCCTTCCTTGGTTTTGACATAAACCTGCTTAATACTCCCATCGCATGTGAAATGTCTGGTTTGGTACAAACCATTGCATACATAAGGCTCTGAAATACACTTGCATATGGAACACGGGACATGTCTTCTTCCTCCTCATGTGTCTTAGGATAATGTCCTACATATAAATTTACACCTACAGGAGTGGGATCCTTCATTGGTTTTCTATCATGCATATTAAAACTCTGCAATTTTGTCTCAACATACTTCCTCCGGTTTAACCAAAGCTTCCTCTTTGTCAAATTTCATTTAATTTCCATGCCCAAAATATAAGTTTCACCACCAAGATCTTTCATGTAAAATTTATATGACAACTAGGTCTTCAAATCCTAAATAATTTCTTTGTCATTTCTAATGAGCAACATATCATCCACATACAAGACTAAATAAATAACATTGTCACCAATTAATTTAAAATACACATAGTGATATGCTTTGCTCCTTGTGAAGCCAAGTCCCTGTATATATGTATCAAAATTTTGATACCACAACTTTGGTGACTTCTTTAACCCATACACATACTTTTTTAACCTGCATACTGATTCTTTCTTACCCTTCATCAAAAATCCTTCTAGTTTCTTTATGTAGATATCTTCTTCCATATCCTCGTGAAGAAATGATGTCTTCACATCCATTTGTTCCTCCTCAAAATCAAAAGCAATATAAACAGTTAAAAGTAATCTAATAGAGCTAACTTGGCAAGAAGAGAAAAAATATCACCAAAATCAATTCTTGACACCTGGGAATTACCTTTTGTTATTAATCAAGCTTTGTATTTCTCTAAATTTAATTTTTCATTCATCTTCTTCTTAAACACACATTTTCTTCCAATGGGTTTTGTTTGGTAATTTAATTAACGTTAAATTACTTAAATAAATTATCGTCCAGGACTAGTACGTTAATGAAGTGTAATTGTACTGTATATACTAGAAGTCTTTGAATATTCACACAAATTATAAATTAAGCTAAGTTATTGAAATATAAATTCTAAATTAAGTTATTTAAATGCACATGAACAAAGAAATTATTCCTAGAAAATAAAATGATCACACTTTTTTACTAAAAGCTACTTATGAAAAATATCACACTCTGCTTCAAAAGAAAATCTCACAACTCCGCATAAAAGTAAATCAATCCCATACTTATTGTAAATGAAATTAAATTCATAAAACACGCACGCTCTACTATATCTCTAAAATATGCTTTGTAAGAATTAACTCATCTATCAATATAACACACTCTTGCATGAAAAAACAAAATAAATTGAATCTCTACTTAGCTATATCCACACTTTCTTCAATTATAAATCACTTATGTTTGAAATGAAACATCAAATTCTGTCTGCAAATAAATCCTCTCTTTTATAAGGAAAATATATTATTGTCTAAGTATAAACCATATCACTGCTATCACTGCTATTAAGATTAATTCATGTGCATCTATAAACAAAAAAGATGATTAGTAAAAAAATCATGATTTCAATATGAAAGAAATAAAAAATGCATCTATTCAATTGAACAAAACAAAAGCTTATGAAATTATACATAAATTTTATATACTAAAATCGAAAAAGAATCCTTACTACTTGGGGGGACCCTCCACTAGAAATAGGTAATCACACTGTCAATCAAACAGTCAACCACACATGGAAACAAAAAGGTTCTTCATAAACTGAATATTAAAAAAAGAGTTTTAAGTCTTCACTGTTGCATATATAAAATCAATATGTTTGTGTCTACTGTGAGGTCTTTTATAAAGGCCGTATCATTAAATGTTCAAAGACCTATGCCTATACTTTCTAACAAAATGATAAAATTAACTACGAACATGTAACATACCAAAATTTTCTCATGATTTTATATTGACAAAGAAAATTGTGAGGCAAATATCTCATTCCTCGCTTGCCTATTATAGCTAATAGAGTTGACTTTATCCTTGACCATGTAACTGGAAGCTTCTTTTATCAATCTGGTTCATGAGGGTAGGAGGGAGTCATTAATTACATTGATCGCTAGCTTTCCATATATTTCTCTCTAAAGGTGGCACCTTGGAACCTATCAAACAATGGACTTGGCTACAGAATTAGAGATTAGCTGCAAAATCATCCCAATTCAGTAACTAAAGAAAATATTAGGATAATAATAAATAACATTATCAACTTATGAAATACCAGAAAATTATATACCTACCATGCCATAAATCCTGTTCTTTAATTCCCATTGAGTGATTATGATGGTAAAAGAAGAATAAAATAGGTGAAAAAGGGTGTCAAAAGAAGAAATTGTGAGGCTCAACATGTTTCCTTCCAGCAGACTACTCCACCATATTCCAAGCCTCATTTTCATCCAAAGATGCCATTACATCAACCATGGCATCCTTCTAGAGTTTTCCATCTTGTAAATCCACTGCCTCCCAGATAGTTATGGGACCATCATAAGTAATAGATCAAAAAAAAAATTGAATAGAAAGCATATGGACTATACCTCTCTCGTTGCCTTCTCTCTTAAACGAATCTTCTCAAAATTATAGTGTATGAATCTTCATCTTCTGATTCTTGTTCTGTTATGGAGTTTGATTCTTTCTCCTTCAAGTCAAAATCTAGCTTCTCAGTTTCCTTTGGTAGGAATTCATGTTTAATAATATATTCACCTCTCTAAACACCACATCTCGGTTGTACACAACCTTCCTTGTTTTCGGGTTCCAATTATTATGACATTTAAAAAAATCCTTATACCCAATAAAGATTCACCTTTCAGATTTACTATCCAACTTGGTTATTTTCTCCTTTGGAGCATGTACATATGCATCACAACTAAATACGCTCATATGTGAAAGAGAGTGTTTCTTACTAGTCCATACCTCATGTGGAGTCTTATCTTTCAATGCCAATGAAGGTGATTTGTTAAACAACTAATATGTAGTATCCACTGCCTTTGCCAAAATTTATGCCCTAATCTACTACCACTAAGCATGCTTCTTACCTTTTCCATAAACATCCTATTCATTCCTTCTGTAAATCATTTTTTTTAGGTGTGTTTGGAGTAGTATTTTGTTGTGTTATTCCACACTTATTATAGAAATATTCAAATTTCTTCTTGAAAAACTCTTCACCATTACCTATCTTGAACACCTTGGTATTCTTCTCTATATGATTTTCCATGAGAACCTTAAATTCTTTAAACTTGTCAAAGACTTCAAATTTATTCCTAGGGAAATATATCCATGTATTCTTCGAGAAGTCATCTATAAATGAGACATAGTACACATACTTACTAAGTGATGGAACCGACATAGGTCCAAACACATCATTGTGCACAAGCTGTAATATCTCTTTCACCCTCTTAGCACCAAAGGGGAAGCTCACCCGATTCTTCTTCCCATATACACAATGTTCACAGAAATACAAATCTGTAGAGAAATTAGATATACCTTCTACCATACCACTACCATGAAGTATTTGAAGACCCTTCTCTCCAATGTGTCCCTATGTTTTATTCCATAACAAAGTCTTTTCTCTAAATACCACTAGATTATCTGCTCCATGTTCAAGAACCACAAAATTGTTGCATCCATCAATAATAGTGCTACCTAGAAGCTTGTACATAGTTCCAATCCAAACTCCCCGAATTAATACCAACTCTCCCCAAACCATATTGCAAGTATATTTCACGTACACTACTTTTATACTTGCATCATCGATCTTCCTTACATAAATTAGATTTTTGGCCAATGCAGGAATGTGAAAAACACCAAGAAGTTTTCTAATACTTTCACCTTGCAACTTTATCTTGACTTTTCCATGTCCTATGATTCTAGCCTTCCTATCATCCGCTAGGAAGACCTCATCACCATCATATTTCTTGTACTCATAGAACCATTCCCTATGGGGAGTCAAGTGAAAGGATGCACCTCAGTCAGTGAACCTTGCCTCATGATCTAGTGTGCACTTGGAGAAGAAGCGAAGTACATATCCCCACCTTCATTTGAGGTAGTTTTTTTCCCTACAAAAGGAGAATCATCATATCCCTTTCCTTTCTCATGAGTTTTAGATCTATAGTCCTTCTGGCAGTGACTTTCTTTTCCGCATTTCCAACATAGCTTTATATATTTTCTTGGAGATTTAGATCTTCCACTTGAGGACTTATTTTTGTTTTTACTCTAAGACCATCCTCTCACTGACAATGCATCTCCATTATGGATCTCCATATTTTTCCATCTCATCTCCTTCCATAACAAAGATAAGACTATTTCATAAAACTTCAAGGTAGTTCTATTGCTACATGTTGCAACAACTAGGCTATCCCATGAGCCTGGTAGAGAAAACAATATATTGATGCACTTATCCACATCTGAAATTTTAATATCATTAGATAACAACTGACTTACCATAGTATTGAATGCCTTTAGATACTCTCCCAATGAGTCTCCATCCCTCACCATTAGGTTATAAAACTTTTTCCGCAGGAGTAGTTTGTTTAATATAGACTTAGATTGATTCAAATTCCCTAACTTATCCCACAAGTCCTTCACCATAGCTTCCCCTGATACATTCAACAATACTAAACATGGGAGCCACAATCGTGTTGTTCTCTTTTCTTTCTGATCTAAATTTTACCATTCTTCTATTGACATTCTTGTTAGTTTCATACCTAGATCTAGTGAGGCACTGAACTCTATCGACCACTCAAAACTTCGTCCATTGAATTTCTCTATCTCTACCATTCGATTGTTATCCATATTATTTTACCACACAAATCAATCCCATAGATATCCCACTATAATAGGGTCTACCACAAGCATGAGAAAAACTCCTAAACAGAAAACACGCCCCCTTGAAGCTAAAATAACTTTGATACCAGTTGTATGTTTTAACCCGGTGAAAAAATTATCTGCAAATGAATTCTTAAAACAAAAAAATATAAAATTTTGAGAACATAAAACAAATATACGTAGAGATTTTCCTCTCAATTCCAAAAAGAAGAATCCCATATTTATTTTTCATTATATACCTTTCAATGTTACAATACACACACACACACATATATATACATGTTGAATCATTCATAAACCCTAATCCACTAACCCTAGATTAGAATATAACCATAGTTTCCTTGACTGGATCTTCAAATACCATGGGAAAAAACTACCATGCCGAAAATCCATGTGCGAATACCATGCACAAGACCATGGATAGATCCTCCCACCATCTATCTAACCCCCATCCTTGGGTCCGCCCAAGTATTATCGGGTCCACATTTTTTTTCCCAGGGTGCTTCCCCAGACCCCTTGATGTGTGGAAATAATATAACACACACCCAACATCTTTTTATAGTGAACCAAATGGACAAGTGATTTAAATATTATTTTGCGAAAGTCATGATCACTTCAACGTTTTCATTGAATGGTGTCTATTCAATTTTAATATGAAAATACCACAAAGCATTAATGAAAGTTATATGCACACATAATACACTAGTATTTTACCACTAATATTCTGCTGAAAAAATTGAGGTTTCAATTCACCTCCCTCATTAAACAGAAAAGAAAATATTCATAAAACACAAACCTTAATGCTTAGACACATTTTTATTCCTATTATTACACATGGAAACATCTCGCATAAACATTAATTCTAAATTAGCAAGCACAAAACGCTAAAATCTATTATGTAGTTAGGGGTATAGATTGAATAATTTCACCGTACACAGACATAATGCACTAGGAACAACCACCATTTTGTTAGCTAAATGTTCGATTGTTCCATAGGATGAAATGCGGAGAAGCCTTATAAATTCATTCATGGATAAATTTGTGAGAAATTGTAGAGTAAAAAAATATTGTAGACAACAAAAACACCCATTGGAAAAACTAAGGGTTTTCAAAACATTACTCCAAAAAAAACCCAGTTGTAAATTATTAATTTTTATTTTTTACGTACTTTGACCAAGTTAAAATGTTTAAAGGAAAATATGGTATAGGACATTACAACATATCTTCCATAATTCCCTATTATACTATTATTAATAAGAACCAACATATATCCATTTAATTGAGGATCTGCCAATGGATGAGAGAACTAAAATATCTCGAAGTGCAAACATTTCCTTGACATTTGCACTCGAAAAGAAATTTGTGTGTTGAGAGATTTCATATTAAAATTGGACCAGGGAAGGGCTTCTTTTGACTTGTGCCTTATTCAAAGAAACAAATTAGAATTCATTCCCATAGAAATTCTAGTTAGCTGTCAGTTAACATATGTCATATGGCATATCACTAGTTTACTGTTGGTGAGTTGTGTACCAATTGATGGCTAAAATTAGCTAATTAGTGGAGTTGTCTATAGTTTTTATCAGTTAAATAATATCCAATTCTAGAGTAGAGATAGTTATGAGCTATTTGGGTATTTAACATTTTGTTAACTCAACTTACTCTCAGTTAACTAGTTACAACTCCTAAAATTAGCCCTAGTAGGTCACACAATTTGAATTTCCTATTTAGATTAGATGAAGGCACAATTTGAATTTCATATTGTCCAATTAGTTTTTTTACATGCTTGAGAATTGAGCAAGCCTATTTCTCTTAGGAATTTCACAAGGAAAAATGATAAATTCCTATTTTTTAGGGGCTAATTTGTGCTAGAAAATAGGATCTTCCTAGCAGGTTTATTTGGCTAAGTATTGGGCAGTTATTGAGGGCAGTTGATCAATATTTCAGGCGCTTCAGGCTTGAAGAAAATTCTTTGTAATAGATCAGATTACTTAGTTGATAATACAAACCAGAGTGTTTTTTCCCAGTTGGGTTCCCCAGATAAATTTCTATGTGTGATTGTGCTTCTATTCATTGTTCTCTTTTCGCAAAAATTTGGTAGACAAATCTTGTGTCTTTTGTGATTAATTTTCTCTCATTAGTAGTTTTAAGGTTTGAAGGGTTTTCTACATGGTATTAGAGATGAAAATAAGAGAGGAAAATTTCATTGATTAGATTCAAATCACATTGAAGAGAAGATCAATTAGTTCAGGAATCATGTCATCCTACGGTTTGAGGATAAAGCATGCCCTAGAAGGGACCTTGAACTTTTGTGCATGGAAGGGAAAAATGGAGGTTGTGTTAGATGATAATGGATTTTTGCAATACATTAAAACTAATATTCCTAAACATATTGCATGATATGCACAACAACTATACTACCAAAGCTAGGAGGATGATCCTCGAAGGAGTTAGAGACCATATTGTTCTAAATTTTAATGGGAAGGAGACAATATTCCAAATGTGGAAGGCCCTTATTGATCCTTCCAAAAGTAGTAGTGATGTTAGAAAATTAGCCTTGAAGGACAAATTAAGGAACATTTGAATGGGCAAGAATGAGACCATTGTTGGATATCTATCTAGGCTTGATTAAGTGAGGGATGAACTTGAAGGTGTTGGAGAAATAGTTCCACCAACATATCTGGTCAGCCTTTCTCTTCTTGGGCTTCCAAAATATTGGAAACCTTTCGAGGATGTTGTGAATGGTAGAGATAAGCTCCATGATTAGGAGAGATTTTTGTCATATCTCGTGCAAGAAGAGATAACGAGGAATACAAGTGATGGAGTCCTAGATAGGACTGATGAGGAGGATAAATTTTCACTAGCTAGCAAAGGGAATAAAGCCAAGGGTAAGAAGGCCCAAGGCAAGCCTGAATCTATTTAGAATGGAGGCAAGAAAAAGAAGGATCTTAGCAAGACCAATCATGAATTTGGGCATTATTCTACAAAATTTCCAAACAATAAATCCAACAAGCATGTTGGAGCAACAATAATAGGAGAAACTTTATCCTTTCAGTTCAAATTGGATTTCTCTATAATAGATTGAATTACAAGATTAGTTTGAGGTAGCGTGTGGTATATTGACTCAGAGGATTCATTTCACATGATAGGGAATAAATATTTCTTCAACAACTTGGAGGAAAAGGAAATGAAATTACATATCGAGGTTGTATATGATGGCAGATATATGACCAAAGGAGTTGGTAAAGTAGGCTTTAAGAGAGAGTTTGGTTCTCTCCTCAATCTCAAGAATGTGATGTATGTCCCAGTATTGAAGAAAAAACCTTGTATTAGTAGAAATCCTTGAAGACAAAGGGTATGATGTAGTATTCAACAAGGGGAAGGGAAACCTCAAGCATTCTACTTTGGTACTAGTATTCTAGATTCATGTGAGGATAAAAAACCACTACAAGTTAGAGGTGGATGCATGCACAACCTTGAGAAACAAGGAAAATTTTGTTCAGGGCCGAGATGTTAGAGAGATCTGGCATATGCACATGGAACATATACATCATGGACCTTTGAAGATACTCAAGAAGATCACCACTGGACTACCTTAGAGCACCCTTGAGCAACATGATATGTGTGAGGGTTGTACTTTTGGAAAACATGCCAAATATTCCTTTCAGGGCCGAGATAGTAGAGTTGGATCTATTTTGGAGAGAATTCATATAAATGTTTGTGGCCCATCGTCCATAGTTTCACTCGATAAGCTCAAGTACTATGTGATATTCATTGATGATTTTTCCCATAAGTATTGGATTTATTTCATGAAGAAGAATGATGAGGTTTGTTCCAAGTTTGTGGAATTCAAAGCCTTAGTTAAGAATGAGAAAGGGAATAAAATCATTTCCATGAGGAGTGATAATGGAGGATATTATATCTAACATGACTTCGGATATTTATGTGCTAAGGAGGGCATTAGGATGGAGTTGATTGCACCCCATAATACTCATCAAAATAGGGTTGCAAAGAGGAAGAATAGGAGTATTGTTGGGGTTGCTAGAGCCTTGTTGCATGATCATAGGACTCCCTTATTGTTGTGGTTAGATGCATGCAACAAAAATGTCTACTTGTAGAATTTGTTTCCTCACAGAGCTCTTGGGATGATGAAACGTGAGGAGCATTTCACAGGGAGGAAGTCAAATGTGTCCCACATTTTTTCATTTTTGGATCCATTGTTTATTCTCATGTGTCCAAAGATGTCATGAATAAGTTGGAGCATATTACAGGGAGGGGATTCTTTGTGGGATATAATGAGGCAACACATGTTTACAAGGTGTACATTCCTTCTCTGAAAAATATCATTTTGAGAAGTGATGTGATATTTGATGAGTATAAATCCATGAGGAGTTCTCTAGAGTGAGAACTGAGCATATCGCCGGATGAGGAACTTCTAGCTGAAAAGGAGGAGCCTCAGTTAGATTCATAGAGTTAGTCCTTGACTAAGGAAAAGAGATCATTTGAGGAGGATGATGTGCAACAACCACATGATGAGGATCATAAAGCAGGATGAGTGGAGGAACCCACTCACACATTGACTCTCAAATAAGGGAGGAGGAGGACTAAGTTGGTTTCCATATTGGTTCAGGAAGATTAGGAGAAGGTTGGACTTCCTAATTTCTCATACAGCGACCACAGATCATGAGGTAGATACATATGATACGTGATCCTCATCACATAGTTGGCATATTCTAAGCCATCTTCTTTTGAAGAGGTTGCTTCCTAGGAGGTATGGTGGATTCCATGGTTGGGGAGTATGACTCCATCATAAAGAATGATGTTTGGGAGGTTGTGCCTAGACCTGAGGGAAAATAAATCATTGGCTCTAGGTGGTTGTATAAGGTGAAAAATGAAACTAATGGTAGTGTTGAGAAGTATAAGGTTATCTTTGTGGCCAAGGGCTTCTCTTAGGTTAAGGGGCATTGATCAATATTGCAAGGGCTTCAGGCTTGAAGAATATCTTTTGTAATAGATCAAATTGCTCATTTGATAATACAAGAAAGAGGCATTTTTCTTGGATGGGATCCCTAGATAAATTTCTATGTGTGATTGATCTATGTATGATTGTGTTTCTATTCATTGTTTTCTTTCCACAAAATTTTGGTAGAGAAATCTTGTGTCTTCTGTGATCAGTTTTCTCTCATTAGCAGTTGCAAGGTTTCAAGGATTTTCTACATTTCACCCCTCCAAGCCCTTGGTAGATCCAAATTTAAGATGAATCTATTCAACTCATAAGATAACTTTTGCAATGATTACCCAAATTATGTTATGAAACCATCTCACAAAATAGAAGAGGAGATATATAAATGACTTCAAAATAAGCCTCTTTGAGGGGGAAACCCCCTTTACATTACACAAATGAAAAATTATTGAACGATTCGAAAAATACATCCTTTCTATATATAGGAGTCTAAGGGGTCACAATATAATCAGAGCCAACATAACAATAATAATGTTAAGGGAAAAGCACTATTAATAGTGGGCTTCTATGGGGCATGCCAATAACAATATGGGGACTACATGGGCACAACAATAAAAATAAGGGGCTACACTAATAATAATGATGGAATATACTAGTGTTATAGGGACCTAACATTCCCCTCTCCTTCAAAAATGTGTTTTCCTCTATAGGTTTTAACCCCGTACAGAAATTACCTGCATACGAATTCTAAAAACAGAAAACAAACAATGGAAAGAGCATAACACATAAAACAAATATAAGAAAATATTTTCCCGTAGATCACAAAACCAGGACTACCAGATTGATTTTTCATTATATTCCTTTCAATGTTACAATACATATTTATACATGCCGAAGCATCCATAAACCCCAATCAATTAACCCTAGATTAGAACATAACCATAGTTCCCTTGAACGGATCTACAAAATACCATGGACTAAAAACCATTGTGCCCAAAGCCATGTAGGAAAACGATGCACAAAACCATAGGTAGGTCTTCCCACCTAATATAGGGTCCATAAAAAAAAATTCTGGAGCGCTGCTATAGACATTGTAGAGGGGGCTTCCACCCCCCTCAAACTCCTTATGACCCCCTCTAACCCCTACTTAAACTACTAGGGCTAGTCGTGGAAATAATATAACACAACCCAACATTCTCCCACCTATTTTTTTGTTTCCACAGGGGGCCACATGAGAGCTTACTTATCTATCCAACCCTATAATGCCCATTCTTTCTCTATACCAAGAGAACTTCTCAAAGCTCATAGATTTTGCTAATGCATTTGTAGTATTCTTCAAAGTGTCCATCTTTACCAACAACACCTTTTTGTCTTCTACCATATCCCTCACAAAAATTGATATTGAACATCAATGTGCTTTGCCTTTGAATGATAAGCAGGGTTCTTTTCTAAGAAAATTGCACTTTTGTTGTCATAGTCTATCCTTATAGCTCACTGTGCTAACCCCATACTTGAACACAATTTCTACAACCAAACTGCTTCCTTGCTTGCATGACTCACTTCCATGTATTCTGCCTCTATAGTTGATAGTGCCACTACAAATTGTCTCTTACTCATCCAAATGATTTCATGTTGAAATAGGTTAAACACAAAGCCACTTGTAGATCTTCTCTCATCTAGATCTCTAGCCCAATCCGCATCAACAAAGCCACGGATGTCCAAAATTCTATCCAATCCTAGTCTTCCTTGGTAGCACAAACCATAATCACTAGTGCCACACAAATACCTGAAAATTTGTTTCATTGTTGTCCAATGTTGCTTCCCTAGTTTTGACATAAACCTACTCAATACTCCCACTGCATGTGCAATGTATGGTCTAGTACATACCATCGCATACATTAGGCTACTGGCTACACTTGCATATGGAACACGGGACATTTCCTCTTCCTCTTCTTGTGTCTTGGAACACTGTTCAACAGATAACTTTACACCTACAGGACTAGGAACCTTCACCAGTTTACTATTTTGCATATTAAACCTCTGCAGTATTTTCTCAACATATTTCTTCTAGTTTAACCAGAGCTTCCTCTTTTCCTGATCTCTTTTAATTTCCATGCCCAAAATATAGTTTTCAGCACCAAAATCTTTCATGTCGAATTTGGAGGAAAATTGGGTCTTCAAATCCTGGATAATTTCTTTGTCATTTCCAACCAGTAACATATCATCCACATACAAGACGAGATAAATAACACGGTCACCAATTAATTTAAAATACACACATTGATCTGCCTTGCTTCTGGTAAAGCCAAGTCCCCGTATAAACAGATCAAATTTCTGATACCATATCCTTGGCGACTGCTTTAACCCATACAGAGACATTTTTAAGTTTCATACCAGTTCTTTCTTACCCTTCAATGCAAAGCCTTTAGGTTGCTTCATGTAGATCTCCTCTTCCAGATCCCCGTGAACAAATTTTGTCTTCACATCTATCTGTTCTACCTCAAAATCAAAAGATGCAACAACAGATAAAAGTAATCTAATAGAAGCTACCTTCACAACAGGAGAAAAAATATCACCAAAATCAATTCTCAGCACCTAGGAATAACCTTTTTCTACCAACCGAGCTTTGTATTTCTCCACCTCTCCTTCTACATTTGTCTTCTTCTTGAAGACCCATTTTCTGCCAATGGGTTTCCTTCTAGTTGACAACTCCACCAGATCCCAAGCCTCATTTTTGTGCAAAGATGTCATTTCATCAACCATGGGCTCTTTCCATGGTTTTCCATCCTCTGAATCTATTGCTTCCTTCATAGTTATGGGATCATCTTCAGTAATAGATAAAGCAAAATTTGAACACAAATTAGATGGACTATAACTTTCTGATTGCCTTCTTTCTTGAATTGATCTTCTCACAACCGTAGTTTGTGGCTCTTCATCTTATTATTCCTCTTCTTCTATAGAGTCTGATTCTTCCTCATTAAGCTCAAAATCTCTCTTCCCAGGCTCTTTTGGTTGGAAGTCATGTTTAATAGCATCTTTCACCTCTCTAAATACCACATCTTAGTTGTACACAACCTTCCTTGTTACTAGGTTCCAAATCTTATAACCTTTTAAACCATCCTTATACACAATAAAGATGCACTTTTCAGATCTACTATCCAAATTTGTTCTTTTCTCCTTTGGAACATGTACATATGCATCACATCCAAATACCCTTAGATATGGTATAGAATGTTTCTTACCAGTCCATACCTCTTATGGAGTCTTATCCTCCAATGCTGATGAAGGTGATCTGTTGACTAGGTAACATGCAGTCTCCACCGCGTCTGCCCAAAATTCCCGTCCTAACCGAACACCATTGAGCATGCTTCTTCCCCTTTCCATCAGTGTCTTATTCATTCTTTCTACAACTCCATTTTACTCAGGTGTGTATGGAGTATTCTTCTACCGTGCTATACCACACTTCTTATAGAACTCTTCAAATTCCTTCTTGCAAAACTCGCCACCGTTATCTGTCCTCAGCACCTTTATCTTCTTCTCTATTTGGTTTTCCACTAGTGCCTTAGATTCTTTAAACCTGTCAAAGAATTTAGATTTATTCTCGAGGAAATATATTCATGTATTCATTAAGAAGTCATCTATAAATGATACATAGTACATAGACTTACCTAGTTATGGAACCGTCACAGGTCCAAACACATCACTGTGCACAAGATCTAATATCTGTTTTGCCCTCTTACCACTAGAGGGGAAACTCACCTAATTTTTCTTCCCATATACACAATTTTCATAGAAATTAAAATCTATAGAGCTATTAGTCATACCTTCTACCATACCTTTACCATGAAGTATTCAAAGGCCCTTCTCTCCAATATGTCGAAGCCTTTGATGCCATAGAATGGTCTTTTCTCTAGAGACCACTAGATTTTCTAATCCACTTTCAGGAACAACAGAACTGTTGCACCCATTAATAGTAGTGCTACCTTGCAGCTTGTATAGAGTTCCAATCCAAACTCACCGCATCAATATCAGTGCTCCTCGAACCATCTAGCAGGTATCTTTCTCGAACACTTTTTTTACACTTGCATCATCCAGCTTGCTTACAAAAATCAGATTTCTGGCCAATGCAGTAATATGCAGAACATGCAGAAGTGTTCTAATCCTTACACCTTGCAACTTCAACTTTACTTTTCCGTGACCAATGATTCTAGCCTTCCTATCATACCCTAAGAAGTCATCACCACCATCGTATTTCTCATACTCGTAGAACCACTCTCTATGGGGAGTGAAGTGAAAGGTTGCACCTGAGTCAATCAACCATGCCTCATGATCTACATGTGTACTTGAATAAGAAGCCAAGTACACATCCACACCTTCATCTGGGGTGGTTTTCACTTCTAGAGAATGAGCATCATCAGATCCATTTCCTTTGTTAGGAGCTTTAGATTTACAGTCCATTTTGTAGTTCCCTTCCTTTCCACATTTCCAGCACACCTTTACAAATTTTCCTAGAGATTTAGATCTCCCTCTAGATTTATATCGCTGACTCGAGGACTTCTTTATATTTCTATTCTAGGACCATCCTCGTACAGACAAGCCATCACCACTTTGGCTCTCCATATTTTCCATCTCATCTCCTTCGTCGACAAGGTTGAGACTATTTCATCAAACTCTAAGGCAGTTGCATTGCTATGTATTGCAATAACCAGACTATCCCACGAATCTAGTAGAGAACACAATAAATTGTTGCACTTATCTTCATCAGAACTTTTAATATCAATAGATAATAATGGCTTACCATAATATTAAATGCGTTCAAATGATCTGTTACTGAGTCTCCATCTTCCATTCTCAAGTTATACAGTTTTTTCCATAAGAACATTTTATTCAATAGAGATTTGGATTGATACAAAGTTCCTAACTTGTCTCACAAAGCCTTCACCATAGATTCCCCTGATACATTCAGCAATACTGAATATGAGACACACAATCATATTGTGCTTTTTTGCTTCTAATCCAACTTCTTCCATTCTTCATCAGACACTCCCATTGGTTTACTACCTAGATCTACCATGATCCACTGATATTTATCCACCAACATATCCTCCATCTTAAGTTTCCACAACTCAAAACTCTCACCGTTAAATTTATCTATCTCTATCTTTCCACTGCAAGCCATCTTCCTTCACCACCAGAATCGATCCAGCAGATATCCCACTGAACAGGGTCTATCACAAGCCCGAGAAAAACCCCTCAGCAGCAAAGGTGTCCCCTTGAAGCCAAAACAAGTCTCATACCAAATGTAGGTTTTAACCCTATACAGAAATTACCTGCATGCAAATTCTAAAAACATAAAATAAACAATTGCAGGAGCATAACACATAAAATAAATATACACAAAGATTTTCCCCTGGATCCCAAAACCAAGACTACTGGATTGATTTTTCGTTATATTCCTTTCAATGTTGCAATACATATTTATACATGCCGAAGCATCCATAAACCCCAATCCACTAACCCTGGATTAGAACATAAATGTAGTTCCATTGACTGAATCTACAAAATACCATGGACCAAAAACCATCGTACCCAAAGCCATGTGTGAAAGCCATGCACAAACCCATAGGTAGGTCTGCCTACCCAACATCCTCAACACTTGAGTACTTCCCGATGCTTCTGTATAAAATTATCATCCTCCCATGTGGAATCTTCCACGGGTAAGTTCTTCCACTTGAGAAGATACTCTGAAATTTATGGATTTTGCAGCTATCGAGTTCTTACTTCCATGACTGCTTCAGGTTCCAATATGATTTTTCCTTCCTTGTCAAGTTCTGTCAATATTGTTTGAATTGGGAGCTTGTCACCTATAACCTTCTTTAACCATGAAACATGGAAAACTTGGTGCACTTGGGAAGATGTAGGAAGCTCCAATTTGTATGCCATAGTACCAATTTTTTGCAACGCCTTGTAAGGACCATAATACTTTGGTGATAATTTATTATCCTTCTTAGCTTCCTTGAGGGACAATTGTCTATATGGTTGTAGCCATAAAAATTCCCAGTCACCTACATCAAAACTTCTTTTGCTGCAATGTTGATCTTCATGTTGTTTCATTCTATTTTACGGCAAAGTGAGGTTATCCTTTAAGAGTTGGATAACTTTTTGTTGATGCTCGATGTGATCCTCCACTACTTAAACCTTAGAATTTTTTTTTATAGATGATGTGATGGACAGTGAATGGTAACCATAAAGTGCTATAAATAGGGTCACTTTTGTTATCGTATGGAAGTGTTGATGGTGTTGGACCCGCCAACATGTAAGGGGATATCCCTGATAAGAAGTCCCAATTAGACCTTAGACCGTTTGGTATAGGAGTCCCAGCAATGGGTCGTATAGTAATTCCTTGATCGTGATTTCACATAGAGGAAAGCAAGATGACTCTCTTGGTAGCAAGGGTGTGACAGTTGCAGTGATTCAAGGAAGGTGCATGAGAGGTTCTAACACAAGTGGGTTGGTATGAGTGCGCCCCTTGGCAACCTGTAATAGTACTCGGATGGGAGGGAAACACACGAGCGAAGATTCATTAGAAGCTGGAAAGAAAGTTAACTGGAAATCCAAAGTGACGGTTAAAAAAACAACACATTTAAGAAAGATTCATACATACTCATATAGAATCGTCCATACATGCATGCATAAGAAAGAAAATACATATGCCATTTAAAGTAAACAAGATAGATGGAATACAATACAACATATGCATGAAACGTGTTGGCTCTTATTATATAAAGAAGTATAAGTACTAGTCATAGAATACATCCATGTCCAACCACTAGCTCCAATAGTGGAACGTTACAACCACATCTACCTGCTCCTCCAAAAATATGTACTAGCTTCGTACAGTGGAGAAGCCAAGGCAAAATTACAATATTGTCCATGCTATCTCCAAAATAGTCTTATTGGAAGCTTGGTTGACCAAAAGCCTTTACAATGAGTTATGAGGAACTATTTATAGAAGAGGGTGGGGTGACCCTTGACATTCCCCTTTGCGACAGTTCAACTACCTTCATGACTCTTCACCTACTCTATGATTGTTACATCCAACTATTGACACTTGACTTACATTTGACATGCTTTTGATGGCGAAGGTGGTAAGATGATGCCAAGATTGGTCATCTGTGATGGTGTGGATGCACCCCATGGTGACACCTTGATGAAGTGAACTCTTACCTGCATTGCAACTGGTGCATTGGTTCGACCGCTTTATCCAACTCATCTGCTAACATGTGCATGGTATTGTTGGGTGTGACTAAACTAGAAACACACTAATGCATAGTGTCCATGCTGATCTTCAAGTGTGTGTTGGTGGTCATGCACATCAATTTTCTGAAGTACATGTTCAGCTCCAGTTGGACTTGCTTCTTGTCTTCGCCTGGGTGAGTGTGATGAATGGGTTGCATCGCATGCATACGCACAATGAAATGTATGCGATCAACAACACTTTTCACCATATCCACTTCGTTCGAGCTGCTAGGATAGATCTATAACTTGTACAAGCTTAGTTTCATTCGTGAGTGTAGTTTTCACCCACTATTGTTCATGTTCTTGCTGCAACTCATTCGTTTGTCTATGCAGATTCATGTTCTTTCGTGAGTTTTCACTTCAGCACATGAAACTCCTTCTTTGTTCCATTCCCTGTCTTCACATGATCTTCATGTTGTGTTGTCACCTCATAGCCTGAGTCTCCAAAGTTTATTTCATCATTAGTCAATCTGCTTGAGCTTGCAAATTTTTTCTGTCTCTGTGTTGTCAACAACCTTCCTCTTTTATTCATTGCACTCATTTCATTCATTGCATTCGTTGCATTTGGTATGTTTCCTTCAGTTGCTATTCTTGTTGTGATGTTGCTACTATCATGTCTTGATGTCCTTATCTACGAACAACTTAATATATTTGTGAGTAGGTAAGCTCATATACATTTGATCGACTACATCTCTAGTGTGTTGTGAACGGTGTCTTCGACTATGATCTCTTGGAATTGTACCTTCACGATTGAGAGGCACATGAATACCTGCAATACTTGGAGACATGGAAACACTCATGGAAAGCAATCTGTCAGTCAAAAACCATAATGAACTTGAGGATTTACTTGCAACATATCTATGTGATTGATCATGAAGGTTGTGCAATTTTGGTTGGGAGGTCGGGAGATTGACTGCCAAGGCTCCGCAAGTGATGCCAGCTTAAACCGCATATACCATAATGATGCATCCTAAGCTGCATATACCCATAGTATGCATATAAAATTTCATATCATATCCATGTGTCCCAAGAATTCCAAAATTCCATACTCAGGAAACCTTCCCTAAGTCAAGGTCTAATGCTCCTTCAATAACCCTATGCAGAAACATTTCATTTAACTATCCCATAGGTTTCGAATTTGGGTTATTCTTACCTCAGGTGCTTATCAACCATACCCTGGTCTTTAGACTTTGGTTAAACCTCAAACTTAACCCATTATACATTAATCCCACTTATTTCTATTACAATTTCCATATAATAGAAATATTTCATAACCCACACTTAAAACTTTACCTTTCCACTATTACACAAACCTTTTCACATATACCGATGCTCTACTTAGCACATTAAATCTTCGTCATTGATCTCATTCCTCAATCCGACGGTTATCACGTCAGCTGATTGCTAACTAGCTTAGCCAATCTCCACCATTGATTTGTCTCATCCGATCCAACGACTATCTCGTCATCCGCTTGCCAACTAGCCCGGACAATCCCCACCATTGATCGATCTTGCTTGATCCAATGGCTTTTGCGCAATCTCGCGTGAAATTAAGCACGACCAATATCTGATCGAGAGTGCGCGAGAAAATTGGTTTTATCTTTCCACCATGAGCTACATGTCGACGATAAAGGTAATTACGTAGAATTTAAAAAGACTGCATACCACCTTTAGGGCACGCGAGAAATTGCTTACCCCTTGCGAAGACCACTCCATCCTTCTACTAACATGTGTTGTTAATCTCCACCATTCATCTTCTTGACTTTATTTGCGTGACTTAATCTTAGTTGTCTATCGCACACAACCTCGTCCATTAATCTGACTGATCCAATGGTTCTTGTGCATTACCATGTTCTTTTGTTTCTTATTGTGTAATAGCCCATTCAGCTTTTTGCTTGTGTATTTGTTCTCGCCTTACGATCTTCACTTTTTTTTATCTCGATCTTTGCTCTGTTGCTTCACTTCTTTGTGCCTTTATGCTTCCTTCATAAATCCCTAGGTTTTAGGAAACCTTATAGTATTACCTTCACCGTAACATTGAAGATTTTCGCCAACATTGTCTGTAACACTCTTCTCTACATTTCTTCTCTAATTCGCACACCTGCAACCTATCTTATGCAGAATTACTCTAGTTCACACACAACCTATAATTCACATCACACAAATTCAGAAATCAAGTTATCTGTATTAATAAACAAACATTTACACAGTAATTTCTTCCTCGACCTGATCTTCAATATCAGTGGCCTTTCCTTTCTTGCTCGTAGGCTTACATTCAAACCTATCTAATCTCTGAACTAACTGACTAACTGACTCTGACTCTATGACTTTTAGGCTTACATTTATACAAAAGGTTCTATTAACCAATTCTCGTTCATATTCGTAATGTGCTGAACTGAATCCTGAATATCTTCTAGGTCCACTTTTGACTCCAGTAATCCCTATGATTCGTCTCTAGTTCCACAAATCATGAAACCAATTCCTAATCTAAGACTTACAATTGATTTTCAAATCTCTCAATCCCCACTAATCACTCATCATCACTCATGTTCTCCTACATTCGAGAGCATTTACAAATATCCTCATAATATCTAATTAATTCCTATTCCAATAACTCAAAACATTAATAATTACATTAATTTGACACATAGGAATCCAACTTCCTTGAAAACACAAGACTCCTAAGTTAACTAGAATATAATGAAATTGCTGAGCTGAATGCTCTTGCATCAGACTCCTAAGGTTAAAATAACCATGATCTCCTGATCATGTGCTTCCAACCTTTGTCTTCATGGATCCAATACTTTGTTATGTAATTTGTCTTTGTTTGCTACTGTTGTTTGTTGTTTTTCTCCAGGTTTCCACACTTTATGTTGCTTTGCTCCATGAGCTATGCTTTCATAGTCTGTTGTTGTCTTTCTCCTTCAGCTGTTCCTTGGCCTTCTTACTGTTGCTTTCTTTAGAGGAACCTTCATCATCAATCTTATTATTCTTTCAATCGCTATGTCAAATTTATCTTCTGACTGATAATTACTTTGCTATTTGTTGTTGTACTCTGTCCACTCATCTTCAAACTATTGTTTACTATCTTCTCTTTGAAGTTGTTGGATCCTTACTACCGGCGTTTCATCCTTACCCTCTTGTTTTTGTCCAAACAACCTCTATTCAATATCTGTAAATTTACTTTCAAAAGTTAAATTGTCCTTCAATTCCCTTTGTACTTGATTCCCCTCAAATACATCACTATGTTGTTCATCAATTCGAACATATTCTCTTTCCTTTTCTTTGAAAAACCTCAGTAATTTTCCTTTACTTCCTTGACTAATTTTGATAATCAATTTATCTTCTCCAAGCATAGCATCTTCATGCTTTTCATCCTCTTCATCAGTATGTTTGTCCTGGAAACTTCCAATCTTCTTCAGTTCTAAAACTGACTCTTCAACTTGAAACATGTCTGTCTCATCTTCATCAAATCCTGTAATCATAAAATAATTATCAAAGTTAAAAATATAAGGCCTCATTACCTTTTCCTTCTCTGGCAACATCTCAATATGTTGCTCTGAGTTTTCCTTCAATTCCTTTGTCAACACTTCAGTATGTTGGTTTAAACTCTCCTTCATATCATCTGTTTCAATGATATCTCTCCGCTCTGGTTCACAATAATGAACTTCTCCTTCTGCAATGTCAATTTTTTGAACTTTAGTTACCATTCTCTTTTCCTTCTTCTTCAATACATTTTGCCTTGTTGTCTCTTTGTAAACCTTCTTCAAGACCTATCCTTGCCCCATCATCTGCATTAATATTGTCCTACATTTGTTCTTCATCAATAACATTAATCAAATTCATTAGATTACCTCTCTGAGACAATATTATTTCATTCTTCATCAGAATAAGATCATGATCTTCCATCTTTATGACAGTGTCAAATGACTGTCTTCTCTCACTAAGTAACTCATCCATCGACTCTTGTTGCTATAACCAGTCAAATTATTCCTCTTCTGAGAAATTTTATTTGTCACCTTTTACTTCAAGATCTTCATCCATTCTGAAGACATCTTTACAAAGTTTTTTTTCTCCTGCAATACCTGCAATCATACACAAATTATCAGTTTTAAAAACATA
Organism: Pinus tabuliformis; assembly: GCA_031772625.1. Classification (NCBI taxonomy): domain Eukaryota; kingdom Viridiplantae; phylum Streptophyta; class Pinopsida; order Pinales; family Pinaceae; genus Pinus; species Pinus tabuliformis. The sequence continues at coordinate 3,853,605 of CM062807.1, read as the reverse complement.
AGACCTTGTGGTCTCACTTGATGCTCCAGCCATTATATCTCCTTGCTATTATGAATTCTCACAATAATTCATAAGATCTTCCATAGATCTCCAATCTTCATCTTCGCCCAGAACTTCACCATGTTCTATTTCACAAATGGAAACTTCCATTTCCAACTCAACTTCTCTGAGTTTTTCCATCAGCCACTTCACTTGCCTCTATTGTAGTCTTCTTTGTAACTTAGACCACTTCACTGCATTTTTCCTCAAGACCCAACCTTGTCTTTGGTTTTCCTCTAGTAGCATCCTTAGTACATTGAGTTGTTCTTTTAACTCTACAATCTCCTTGTCATGCTTCTCTTGACTCATTCTCTTTCCATTTAGCTTGGCATCCTCCTTCTTCACTTTTCTTCTACTGTGGTCTTTCTCAGAAGCTCTTTTATCTCTATTATGACTATCAATCGTCATCTCCATCTTTATCTTCATGATTCTCACTCACTTACTATGAGATGCATTAAAGTCTCTGCAATAGCAAGTCCTCCCTACTGCCACTTACCTCACCAAGCTTTCCTCTATACATGGCCTTTTGGCAAGCACTTGGTTCTCTATTCTCTCGAACCTCTCAAGCATTTCTCTTTGCTCCTTATAGGCTTCAACTCATCTGCACCTTTTAAGAACATAATTGTCCTCTTGTATTTCAATCACAATGAAATACTAGGTTCTAGCCACCTCTTCTTTCACTTAGAAATTCTTACCATCTTCCTTCATCCCTTAGTAATTCTACCCACATCCTTTGTGGAATTTCCTTTATGATCTTTCTGTGAGCTGCAACAAAGCCTCTACAGTAAAAAGACTCCTTTGCTACATGATACCTCACTAAGATTCTCTCCTCTGAGCTCAGTCTTTTGGCATCTCTCTGGTTCTCTCCTATGGAACCAATTGAGCACTCCTTGCTCTAGGTTGCTACAATCTTCTCACCTTCTTATGCCGCTACCTTCAATACCTCTCCATGATCTTGTTCTACCATTCACCTGCACTTTGAATGGATTGTTCTTTGCTTCCTTTGCATTTGCAAATTCTGCTACACTTTATCTCTGTGTGCCTATTGTTTGTCAGATTTTAAATCTAATCTCTTCTTTCCTGCATACACACCTTCAAAACATAACTCTATTCTAAGTTGTCGCAAAGAATTCTTACATGAAAAATTTTCTTTTTCTGCTCTGATACCAAAAATGATGTCAGCTTAAGATGCATATACCATAATGATGCAGCCTAAGTTGCATATACCTACAATATGCATATAAAATTGCATATCATATACATGTGTCCGAGGAATTCCAAAATTCCATCTTTAGAAACCTTCCCTAAGTCAAGGTTTAATGCTCCTTCAATAACTCTATGTGGAAATATTTCATTTAACTATCCAACAGGTTTCGACTTTGGGTTATTCTTACCTCCGGTGCTTATCAACCATACCCTGGTCTTTAGACTTTGGTTAAACCTTGAACTCAACCCATAATACATTAATCAAGATTATTTCTATTATAATTTCCATATAATAGAAATATTTCATAACCCACACTTAAAACTTTACCTTTCTGCAATTCCACAAACCTTTGCACATATACTGATGCTCTCCTTAGTGCATTATATCTCCGCCATCGATCTCATTCCTCAATCCGACGGTTATCCTGTCACCCGATTGCTAACTATCTTAGCCGATCTCCACCATTGATTTGTCTCATCCGATCCAATGGCTATTGCATCGTCCACTTTCCAACTAGCTCAGATAGTCTCCACTATTGATCAATCCTGCTCGATCCAATGGCTATCTCGCAATCTCGCGTGAAATTAAGCACGACTGATATCTGATAGAGAGTGCGCGAGAAAAGTGGTTTTCTCTTTCCACCATGAGCTATGTGTCGGCCGCTAAAGGTAATCGTGTAGAATTTAGAAAGATTGATTACCACCATTAGGGCACACGAGAAACTACTTACCTATTGCGAAGAACACTTCGTCCTTCTTCTAACACGTCGTGTTAATCTCCGCCATTCATCTTCTTGACTTTATTTGCACGACTTAATCTTAGCTGTCTATCGCACACAACCTTGTCCATTAATCTAATTGATCCAACGGCTCCTGTGCACTGCTACATTCTTTTGTTTCTTACTATGTAATAGCCCATTCAGATTTCCGCATGTGTATTTGTTCTCGCCTTATGATATTCACTTGTTCTAATCTCGATCTCTACTCTGTTACTTCACTTCTTCACACTTTTATTCTTCCTTCATAAATCCTTAGTTTTTAGGAAACCTTACAGTATTACCTTCACTATAACATTGAAGGTTTTCTACACACCTACAACCTATGTTATGCAGAATTACTCTAGTTCACACACAATCTATAATTCACATCATACAAACTCAGAAATCGAGTTATCTGTATTAATAAACAAACATTTACACTGGAAATTCTTCCTCAGCTTGATCTTCAATATCAGTGGCCTTTCCTTTCCTTCCCATAGGCTTACAGTCAAACCTATCTAATGTCTTAACTAACTGACTGACTGATTGACTGACTCTGACTCTATGCCTTTTAGGCTTACATTTATACAAAAGGTTCTGTTAACCAATTATGGTTCATATCCGTAATCTGTTGAACTGAATCCTGAATATATTCTAAGTCCACTTTCGACTCCAATAATCTCTAAGAATCCTCTCTAGTTCCACAAATCATGAAACCAATTCCTAATATAAGGCTTACAATTGATTTCCAAATCTGTCAATCCCCACTAATCACTCATCATCACTCATGTTCTCCTACATTCGATAACATTTACAAATATCTTCACAATATCTAATTAATTCCTATTCCAATCACTCAAAACATTATTATTTACATTAATTTGATACATAGGAATCCAACTTCCTTGAAAACACAAGACTCCTAAGTTGACTAGGATATAATGAAATTGCTAAGCTGAATGCTCATGCATCAGCAAGGCATAGTCTCGGCTACTGGGAGACTAACTAACTATTGGAAATATGCAATGCGTAGCCTAGTTTGGCTACTGAATGCTGGAATTGCACAATGCACAATCTCAGGAGGCAATGGCTGCAGGATTAGTGACTGTGTTGCGTAATTTCCTAGGCTAGCAGTCAATGTCCTTTAGAAATGTGCAAAACAGTCCTAGAGGATAGTCACTGGGCAGGAATGCGCATTTAATTGAGAGGAAGATAGATCCTTCACTCTCAATATTGTGCAATGCTGTCTTGGTGAGGCAGAGTTCAGACCAAGGCTGCTCAGACTCACCGATGGGAAACTGATAGGAAATGTGAGTGGAAATTCACGATGATACTAAGTGTAAGAATAAGTGAATGATCATGCATACAAACGGTGAATGAAATATTTAGAAAATGGAACAAAATGCATGTGGGTGAGGTGAGTCACATAATCAATGACCATTCATGAAAAACATTCAATGCATTCGTTGCACTCGGCATGTTTCCTTCAGCTGTTGTTTATGATGTTACTTGCTAGGATGTTGCTGTTGTCATATCTTGATGTCCTTGTCTACGAAAAACTTATATCTTTATGAGTAGGAAAGCTCATAGATATTTCATCGAATGCATATCTAGGTGGGCTATGAACTGTGTCTTTGACTCTTCTCTCTTGGAAACCATTGTACCTACACTACTGAGATATTGCAGGTGTTCACCTACAATCCCTGGAGACATGGAAACACTCACGGTAATCAATATGTCTTTTGAAAACCAAAATGAACTTGAGGAATGACTTGCAACATACCTATGTGACTGATCATGAAGGCTGCGCAATTTTGGCCAGGAGGTCGGGAGACTGACTGCCAAGACTACACAAGGCATAGTTTGGGCTACTGGGAGACTAATTGACTGTTGGAACTATATAATGCACAACCTAGTCTTGTTGATGATTGCTCGAATTGCGCAATGTGAAATCTCATCTGGCAATGGTTGTAGGGTTAGCGACTGCATTTCACAATTTTTTGGGCGAGCAGTCACTGTCCTTCAAAAAATACACAAAACAATCCTGTAGGATAGTCACTAGGCAAAAATGTGCATTTCCTGAGAGGAAGATAGAGCCTTCCCTCTTAGGATTACGTAATGATGTCTTGGTGAGGCTCTTTGTGAGGAAAAGTCTGGGCCAAGGTTGCCCAAACTCGCTGATGGGAAATTGAAAGAAAACGTGAGTGAAAATGCATGTTGATATTGAGCATAAGAAGAAGTGAATGATCATGCATGCAAAGAGTGAATGACAGATTCAGAAAATAGAACAAAATACATGTGGGTGAGACGAGCCACCAAATGAGCGACCGTTCATGAAAAATAGTTTCATGCATGCGACAACAATGAGATTTCAACAAAAATGGAAAGATTGCTAGGACAAGCTAACATACATGTAAACGACAACAAGCATTCAAATAAATCAAGCAAATAGTACTCACATAAGTGAAACACAAAAAGTGACAAAAATGCAACACAAGGCATGGAAAGCGGCTTACCCCAAAAGAGTTGAGCTGAGTGTGCCGATAGCTCCTAGATGTGATGTGAGATGTTAGAGCTGCAAGGTTGATGTGAGGAATGAGCTCTGCAGCATCCAGTTGATGATTTTTGATAACATCAAGGTTGTGAGGTGCATGCCACAAATTTAGGGAAAGCAACACTTGGTGGGAGGTTTCTGAAGTTATCTTTGCATGTAACCTTCAACTGCCACAAATAGATCCCTAAAACAAGGGATGCTTTTGCATGCTGCCTTGGGAGAAGCATCCCATGCATGCAAGTATGCTTTCCTCAGTCCTGGAGAGAACCAGTTAACTCAGCTGCACATGCAAGAGGTTGTTTCGACTGCTGTCAGAAAATGTGCATTTCTGGCCGGAAGTTGGGTTGGCTACCCAAAAGATTTGTACAATTTCTGACAGAGCAGTTGAATGTTGCCTAGATTTGTACAGATTCAGGGCTGAGCACCTCCTCTGGGGAGAATTGTGCAATTTTCACTGTGAGTGTTGACTGCTAGAATTGCACAATTCTAGATCCCAACAAGTTGTGAGTTAGGATTGCATAATTTCTAGAGGGAAGGTTGGTTTCCCTCTTGAACTGCACAATTTATTGGGGGAGTTGCTCAGCCTACAGCTGGAGCAAGTTCGGGTGATCAACCTATGAGGGAAATGCATCGAGCTTAGATTGACAGGCTTCCTTTGTGCAAGCAAAACACTGAAGCTTGTGTACTTAACGAAGCAAGACATGCTACTGTGAAGTTTGGAAGGGAAACTCCAAAACAAAGATAACAAAAAATTTCAGAGGGTGGTTGTAGTCGCTACAACACTTTGCGACACACTGGTAGAACTCCAGCTCTTTGAATGGACCTTATTTGTGAAAAGCAAGTCTAACACCTTTGGAAGTATTATTTAGTTCTCAGCTCCTTTTGGTTTCCACACTAACTTGATTGTAAGATGCAACACCTGCCAAGCTCTCAGTCGATTCACACACATTCGAAGCCAAGGAAACATAGTTTTTCCGATTGGGGTTTAGGGGTATATTGGTGGACAATCAGTATAGCCATCAGAGTCTTAGTTTCAACTTTGGTGTTGCTCCACTGCCAGGAGGCTTGGATAGTACCCCGACAGAGTCACATAGGAACACAAGCATTGCTCTGCTGCCAGCGAGCCTGGTTAGTACCCCTACAGAGTTACTTGCATCATCTCTCTACACATGAAGCCTTTCTCTTCTTTTTCCTTATTCGTTTTTCATTTTTCAAACTTTTTTTCACTTTTTCATTTTTTATTTCCGTCACTGTGCATAACACTTATTCATTTTAGAGGCGGAAGAGGGATCCTGACATATTGAGAGTAGAAGAGGTTGTTCCTGCAAAGAAGTAGTTTATTATACCTTTGACATGCCTGTTAAGGTTTTTCCCCTCACCTTACTCTACTTGACTAAGATGATAAGGGTTAACCCAAAAACAACCCACTAGATTAGGTGACACTAGTTAGCATGCAAGCATTGTGTTTTCACCAAGGTTCACTTCGAACTACACATATTTTCCTTCGACGTATCATCGACTAAAATTAACAAGTTCTTCATAAAAAGGCAGGATGACAGACAACCAAGTAGTGATAGCAGCACACGGTCTCCTGTACTTTACCCAGCTTGCTTCAAGAGTCATACATGGTTTCATGTGAAACTATCCTACGAAATGAAACAAGCAAACTAACAAACAACAAAGAAAAGCAAGAGAAAAACCAAAAGCAAAAGAAAAGCAAGTAAGAAAACAAGCGAGTAGACATACAAACAAACAAAGCAAGTAAGCAAACAAGCATGCAAGAAAACAACTCAAAAGCAGTCACTACTCCTAATCCTTATCTAGTACTGCATGGGTCATATCACGTGAAGTGATACTTCCAATGCAACCACTGGCGCATTGGTTGACCCATGTTGGTGAAGGCATGGTTTGCGAGCAAGACAACTGTGTGAACCAACAAACAAGAAAGATGCTACAGTGAAGACAAACACACTCCAAGCTTACAAGAAACCACACAACAAAGATGAGTAATAGCGCATGACATTCATTCTATGGAGCTGCCATGGTACTATGCTACATTGTGTGCAGATGTTGAGTGTATGCATTTTCTTGACTGTGACATGCAAGAAAATGTGAGAAAGGTATACCACTTGTGTTGTGCATGTGTGCTTGCTATGTAAGATTCCTCCAATGCATGAGTGATGGGATCACGTAGTTCGATTGGAGGAAGTGGAATTTGGGTGCTTGGTTCATCTTCAATGCAAAGCAAAGAGAGATGAGGAGCCTTGAGTGTTTCAAAAATTTCCTAACCAGAAGTGAAACCAACCTTAGGACAACGAGGACCTGACATAACCATAAGCTAGAGCTGAAGTGCCTCGATAGTCTAGGGGGTTTCAACTTCGTTGATATATAGATCATTGTAGACTAGTGTCTTGGATAGATTAACAACAGTTGAATCAACATCGTGATCAGATGAAGAAGTGAATAAATCACGACAACCAAGATCAGAAAATTCAGGATGTTTGTCCGCATTCTCATGATTTGACGAATCGAGTAGAGGGGTAGATGAGAAGAAAATATGTTCACCCTCTGTGTTTTCAAGAAAGATAAATGACAAATTGAACGGATTTTCCGAGGAAGATGTATCCTCTTTGCACTATAATGACAGACTCACATTCGATGTGTCCTACGAATGAGCAATGGCAGAATCACAATGGATGTCAGGATGAAGCGGATGAGACGCGGCTGGAAGGGAGTCATCCTTCACCGCGGGCTCTTCTTTAGATTCCCACACACACTCATAATGAATGATGGTGTAGGTTGGCTACATAATGCCAACTCTATTGGCAACTTGATCCTTGTTCACAATAGGTGAGGGGTCTGGAATGAGAGAACACCAAACAATAAAATCTGAAGGATCAATAGAAAGCGAGGACGGACATCGAGGGAATGAGTCCATGTGAAAACCAATAGGCTTGCAAACCAAATCTGCGTAGATCTTAAGAGTAGGTGGGGTGGGAGGATGTGACAGTTCAACAGAGGTGTTTGCATGATATCCCACATCACTTCGTAGTGCTGGAGCTATTTGATGAGGTGAAGGCAGACAATCACTTGTGACAATGGTTGTTCTTGCTCATGATTTTGTAGTTCCATCACCAAAATGTGTTGAGTAGGGTTCAGATATTTGAAGAAGATACTCAAATATTCCATCGAGAAATTCTCAATAAACATCATTTTCGTGGAATCGGTATGCAAGATTACAAAAGCACGTGTAAAGCTATTCAACGAATTCATTGAGTACTTTCTATAATTTCATAATTTCTTTTTTGAGTGCTTGGTGGTCGAAGTGATTGAAAGCACAATCTATCTCTGCGACCAAATGAGCAAAAGAATGAATAAATTTTTTAGGCAGCGTGGCACACCATTGCATTGGGTTCCCTTGAAGAGTGTAGACGAATAGCGTGCAACTCATGTATTCTTCAAAAAATCCATGTCTTTCGCATGAGCCTACAACACTGACTGCATGCCTAACTAATGCTACGTAGCCTCCACCATCATATTTTTTATGAGACAAGTTATCCAAGAGCTTTTTCAAGATAATGAAATCATTTCCATAAGACATACATTATGGAAGAGCAACTCAGTAGTTAGTCATGATAGATATGCAGAGATTCAAAACACATGTGAGGACTCAGCTTGTCATCTGGCCCTCCTTCTAGCACCAAAATTTTGATGGTGCTAGACCCACCAACATGTAAGGGGATCTCCCCAGTAAGAAGTCCCAATTAGACCTCATACCATTTGGTATAGGACTCCCAACAGTGGGTCGTATGGTAATGCCTTGACCGTGATTTCGCACAGAGGCAGGCAAGATGAATCTGTTGGTAGCAAGGGTGTGACAGCTGCAATAAGTCAAGGAAGGTGCATGAGAGGTTCTAACACAAGTGGGTTGGTATGAGTGTGCCACTTGGCAACCCGTAATACTACTTGGATGGGAAGGGAACACATGAGCGAAGATACATCACGAGCTGGAAAGAAAGTTAGCTGACAATCCAAAGTGATGGTTAAACCAACAACACATTTGTAAAAGATTCATACATACTCATACAGAATAGTCCATACATGGAAGCATAAGAAACAAAATACATATTCCATTTAGAGTAAACAAGATAGTTTGAACACAATACAACATATGCATGAAACATGTTGGCTCTTATTATATAAAGAAGTGTAAGTTCTCATCATACAATACATCCATGTCCAACCACTAGCTCCAATAGTGGAACGTTACAGCCACATCTGCCTTCTCCTCCAAAGAAATGTACTAGCTCCGTGCAGTGGAGAAGCGAAGGCGCGTTACAATACTATCCAAGCTCTCTCCAAGATAGTCTTATCAAAAGCTTGGCTGACCAAAAGCCTTTACAATGAGTTATGAGGGACTATTTATAGCAAAGGGTGGGGTGACCCTTGATATTCCCCTTTGTGATAGTTCAACTACCCTCATGACTTTTCACCTGCTCTATGACTTTACATCCAACTGTTGACACTTGACCCATGTGAAACAACATGGCTTGAGCAAGACATGGAAGACATCACTCACACTTGGTCCATTGTGATGAGACTAACTCTTTGACATGTTTGTGATGGCGAAGATGGTGAGCTGATGCCAATCTTGGTCGTCCATGATGGTGTGCATGCACCCCATCGTGAAACCTTCCCTAAGTGAACTCTTGCCTCTGTTGCAACTGGTGCATTAGTTTGACCCTTTTATCCAACTTGTCTACTAACATGTGCATGGTGTTCTTGGGTGCGGCTGAATTGGAAAAACATTGATGCATAGTGTCTGTGCTAATATTCAAGTGTGTGCTAGTGGTCATGCACATCAACTTGTTGAAGTACATATTCAACTCCAGTTGGACTCGCTTCTTGTCTTCGCCTTGGTGAGCGTGATGAATGGGTTGGATCGCACGCATGTGCACAACGACATGCATGTTTTTGAATCCCTTACATGCGATCAACAAAATTGCTCACCATGTCTACTCCATGCGAGCTGCTGGGATAGATCTATAACTTGTACAGGCACAATTTCATTGGTGAGTGCATGTTGCACCCACTGATGTTCTTATTCTTGCTGCAACTCATTTGTCTGTCTGTGTAGCTTCATGTTCTTCCTTGAGTTGTTGCTTCATCACATGCAACTCCTTCTTTGATCCATTCTCTATCTTCACGCAATCTTCATGTCATGTCCTCACCTCATATCCTGAGTCTCCAAAGTTTCTTTCATCATTAGTGGATCTTCTTAAGCTTACAAATTTGTTCCACCTTCGTGTTCTCATTAACCTTCCTCTTGCATTTGTTACATTCGTTGCATTCGGTATGATGCCTTCCACTGTTTTTCATGATGTTTCTTGTTGTGATGTTGCTGTTGTCATATCTTGATGTCCTTGTCTACGAAAAACTTAATATCTTTGTCAGTAGGCAAGCTCATAGACATTTGATTGACTACATCTCCAAGTGTGCTGGGAATAGTGTCTTTGACTCTACTCTCTTGGAAACCATTGTACCTACACTACAGAGAGACAGATGAACATCTGCAATACCTAGAGACATGGAAACACTCATGGGAAGCAATCTATTTGTCGAAAACCAAAATGAACTTGAGGGCTTACTTGCAACGTACCTGTGTGACTGATCATGAAGGTTGCGTAATTTCGGTTGGGAGGTCAAGAGACTAACTGCCAAGACTACGCAAGGCATAGTCTGGGCTACTGGGAGACTGATTGACTACTGGAACTATGCAATGCACAATCCAGTCTGGCTGCTAACTACTAGAATTGCACAATGCACAATCTCAGCTGGAAATGGCTGCAATCTCAGTGACTGCATTACGCAATTTTCTAGGCCAATAGTCATTGTTCTTCAGAAATACACAAAACAATCCTAGAGGAAAGTCACTGGGCATAAATTCACATTTCCTGAGAGGAAGATAGACCCTTCCCTCTCAATATTGCACAATCTTTTCTTGATGAGGCTCTTGGTGAGGCAAAGTCTAGGCCAAGGCTGTCCAAACTCACCAATGGGCATTTGAAAGAAAATGTGAGTGTGAATGCATGGTGATACTAAGTGTAAGTATAAGTGAATGAGAATGCATGCAAATGGTGAATGTCAAATTCAAAAAATGAAAGGAAATGCATGTGGGTGAGGCAAGTCGCCAAATCGGTGAATGTTTGTGAAAAACAGTTTCATGCATGTGACAATTGTGAGATGTCAACGAAAACCAAAACATTGCTAGGACAAGCTAGCATACATGTAAATGACATCAAACATTCAAAGAAATAAAGCAAATAGTACTCACACAAGCGAAACACAAAAAGAAATAGAAATGCAACACAAGCCATGGAAAGCGAGCTTACCCCAAAATAGTTGAGTTGAGTGTGCCGATAGCTCCTAGATATGATGTGGGATGTCGAAGCTGCAAGTTTGATGTGAGGAATGAGCTCTACAGCGTCTCGTTGATGACTTTGATAACATCGAGGTTATGATGTGCATGCCATAAATCTAGGGAAAGCGACACTTGGTGGGAGGTTTATGAAAAGATCCTTGGATGTAACCTCCAACTGCTAAAAATAGATCCCTGAAACAAGGGATGCCTTTGCATGCTACCTTGGGAGAAGCAACCCATGCATGAAAGTATGTTTTTCTCATTCCCAGAAGGAACCAGTCAACTCAAATGCACATGTAAGAGGTTGTTTCGACTGCTGGAAGAAAATGCACATTTCTGGCTGGGGGTTGGGCTAGTTCCCCAAGAGATTTGTGCAATTTCTGGGCAGAGCAGCTGACTGCTACCTATATTTGAACAAATTCTTGGTTGAGCAGTCCTGCTGGGGAGAATTATGCAATTTTCACTATAAGTGTTGACTGCCAGAATTGTGCAATTTTGGAGCCCAGCAGGCTACCAGTTAGGATTGCGCAATTTCTAGAGGGAAGGTTGGTTGCCGTCTAGAATTGCGTAATTTCTTGGGGGACTACTCAGTCTGTAGCTGGACAAAGTCCGGGTGATCAGCCTATGAGGGGAATGCACCGAGCTTTGATCGATAGGCTACCTCTGTGCAAGCAAAACACTAAAGCTTCTGTACTTGATGAAGCAAACATGCTGCTGTGAAGTTTGGAAGGGAAGCTCCAAAACGAAGCTAAGGAAAAATTTTGGAGGGTGGTTGTAGCCATTACAATAGGAAGGAAGTGTGATACCACCATTCAGACATAGGTAACCACTTGACCCATTGTTTTTGTTTATCAGATACAAAGAAATAAAGATATCCTTCCAAACGTTTGTTCACTATCTCAATTTGCCCATCTGATTGAGGATGATAAGATGAGCTATGATATAATTGAGTACTCAGACAAGAAAATAATTTTATTCAAAAATTTCCAGTGAAGATAGGATCTTTGTTGCTTACAATAATCTTTTGGTTTCCATGCAGATTTTGAATTGTTTCCATAAATGCAGTAGCAATTATAATGGATTTAAATGGATGAGATAATGCAGAAAAGTGTGCATACTTGGTAAGTCTATCAACTACCACCATGATGACACTCTTTCCTTCATACTTGGGTAAACATGTGATAAAATCCATTGAAGCCACCCCCCAATGTTGACTTGGAATGTATAAAGGTTGTAACATACCCTAGGTCTTAATTGTCTCAACTTTATTTTGTTGGAAAACCAAACATTCTACCACAAACTCTTGAATATCAGATTTAAGGCCATCCAAAAAAATTTCCTTCTTAACCCTGTGGTAAGTTTTGAAAAATCATGAGTGCCCTCCTAAGGGAGAGGTCTGCAATTCCCAAAGAATCTTTTGTCTGAGTTGGGAATTCTTACAAAGGTACAAGTGATCTTTGTATCATAATGAATCATTATTCTAGATGAATGTATCATATGTACTAGGATCTTATTGTAACTTTTGAATGAGTGCCCACACATCTTCGTCATTCTTCCGTTCATCCCATGCTTCGGTTATCCAATCTAGTTGGATAATAGAAATGGCACAAAGAAATGCTTCCACATCCTCATCCTTTCTTAAGAGTGCATCTGCAACAACATTTTTCTTCCCTTTTTTGTAGATGATTTCAAAGTCATAACCCAACATCTTTGTGACTCATTTTTTTTTCTCTTCTAAAGATAATATTTTTTCTAAAAATTATTTAATACTATCATGATCTTTTTTTACCTTGAAGTGCTTTCCCATTAGGTAAGGTCGCCATTTCTTAAGTGCATGTAGTTTTTTCAACAGTTCCTTCTCATAAATAGCTTTGTGTAAATACTTTCCTTTATTGGATGAATTTCAAAAGCAATGGGTCTTCCTTCATGCATTAAAACAAAACCAATTCCATTTCCTGAGGCATCACATTCCACAATAAAGGTTTTTGTGAAGTCTGGCGTAGCTAAGGCTGGTGCTTGGCACATTACCTCTTTAAGATGCTCAAAGGGCTTAGTTTCCTCTCGAGTCTAAAGAAAATGCATCTTTCTTCAGTAATGTTGTTAGAGGTGTTGCTATTCTCCCATAATTATTATCAAACTTGTGATAATGCCTTTTTAACCTGAGAAATCCTCGCATATTATTTATGGATGTCGGTATTTTCCATTCCTTAAATACCTTAATTTTTTTAGGGTCTAACTTAACACCCTCATGAGATACAATATGACCCAGATATTCCACCTCCTATACTCCAAAGAAACATTTGGTGGTTTTTTCATATAATTGTTTCTCCTCCAATAGCTTGAGCACCCTGTCAACATGTCGAACATGATCCTTCGAGTTAGCATATCATCAAAAAATACTAACACATATTTCCTAAGGAATGGTTTTAAAATGGAATTCGTCAAACCTTGAAATGTAGAAGGTTCATTTGTAATACCAAAAGGCATGAAAAAATATTCATAATGACCCTCATGAGTTTTAAATGTTTCTTTCATAACATATTCAGTATTCATTCTTATTTGATGATATCCTAAACGAAGATCCAACTTGGTGAAGAAATTACTCCATGTACCATGATCCATCCTTCTTGTGAACCAATACTACTATAGCAAAGAAAGATCTTTGACGAGGTTGAATTATACCAGCCTCAAGCATTTCTGCAACCATATGTTCAATTTCACTCTTTTGGGATTAGGGATATTTGTAAGGCCTGATGTTTGGAGGAATACTTCCTGGAATCAAATGAATAGCATTATCATGATCATTAATAGGTGGGAGGCCTTTGGGAGTCTCAAATACATTGGAATGATTTTCCAAGACTTTTTGGAGGTATGGAGAAATAGATGATTTCAATGTCTGAGATTCTAGTGAACATAATTGTGCAATTAAACTTGTGGTTCTTTATTTAGAATCTTTCTCATGCAATTAGAGTTGATTATGTTCCCTGGTTTCCCTACGATACCGCTTAATTCAACTTCCTTTTATTCACAAAAACAATTCAAGAAAATTTCTTGAAAATTAAAAGCTAACATACCTAAAGATTGTAGCCATTAGACTCTTGGTACAACATCAACACCACCCATTGGAATGGAAAGAACTGGACTATCCAATACATATCCTCCCATGGATAACTTGATATTATGGCAACTTCCCAAGAAATTTATGGTTCCTCCATTTGCAACCATCACTTGACACTCTAGTGAAAGAAGCAATTTAATTCCTTGGCTATCTTACAATGAATAAAATTATGGGTACTAACCGAATCAATCAAGATATTTTGGATTCATTTCTTCTTTCCTTGGGGTTGGTTCCTGGTGTATATCCTCTTCTTTTGATGTTTCGTGTTCCTTTTCTTCCTCCTCTTCACAATCAATGTAAAATATTTCTTCTCAGTGCACTTATGAACTTTAGTGTATTTTCTATCACAACTGTAACAAAGCCCTTTTTCCCTTTTTTCTTCCAATTGTTGTACTGTCAACCTTGTAAGTTGTGGAAATCTAGGAGCAACCACACTTCCATATTTATAGTTATGAGTGGTAGGCTTCCTTGTTGCCATAATTTTTCTTTCAATTTTTCTTGCTAACCTTAATGCCTTCTCTAATGAATCAGGTTACCAAAGGCGAACCTCATGTTGGATGTTATCCTTTAGAGTACCTATGAAGACATCAATCCTTTGATTCTCTGGAATATCATGTACCCTTATATTCAATTTTTGGAGGTCCTCAATGTGCTCCAGTATTGTATCCTTTTTTTTTATATTTATCAATTGGCTAAAGACAGTGTTTCTTTTTGTATTCTCATAATGTGATATCATTTCCACTGTAAAAATTGACCAAGTGACAATTTGTTTACAAGAGAAAAACCATCGATACCATATAAACTCATTGGGTTCTAAATATAAAGTTGCAATGTGTAGCTTTTATGTGTTTTACACATTATGGAGATCAAAATATTACTCCATTTGTAGTATCCATGTTATGGGATCCTTCCCATAAAACCTTTTATATCAATCTTTAGAATATGGTGGGTCTTCAGTACAACATTAGAGTCTATGAAATCATGATTAACATTTCTTTCGTTCTCATCATGAGTTTCCTCTACTACCTTTTCACCATTAAGAAGCATTTCTTATAGCAACTTTGCCAAAACTCCCTTCAAACCTTCCATATATTTCTTCAAATATTCAATGTTCCCTTTTGCTTCATTGATGTCATTCTCCAAACCATCCATCTTAGCTTCCATTCCATTATTCAAACCATCCATCTTATCTTCTGTTACTTTTTTGTGAAAGTGAAATTTGATGAACTTGGTCTAGTAATTTTGATATATCATGTTGCATTTCTTCCTCTTATTTATGATTCATAGTAGAGATTTCAGGTTGCTTACTAGGTGTTTCCATTTTCTTTCTTCAGGGCATAAATTAATGATAATTATGCTTCACTATTCCCGTTGAATCACTTCAAACTAATTTTTCAAGAAAAACTTTTGCAAATTTTTAAAAAGACTACACACCGTTTTTTTATTTGTAGGAGTTCGATGTTGAATCTGATGTATCTCTAAATTTTTGAATATCCAAGGTCTAAAATTACTTCCTATGGTATCCCTCTAATTCCTCTTTCCAACGCCATAAGTCTGATTGAAATTGGATTCTCCAAGAAATAGGTATGCCCAATCTCCCAAGGTTACTTGATTATATACTTTTTCAGTAGAGAAAATTTGTACAAAGTGCTCTGTGTCACGGTTCAACCTTTGGCTCTGAAACAGTTACCCAACAAAGTACAATCCATCTAGTTTCTATCACTTATTACAAAATTTGAATCCGATTCTCAGACAGAAAGTTATGACAATTTTCCCAAGGTCACTTGTTTGAGATGGAATTTGGGAGCCCACAAAAACCATAACTTCCTCAGATCATATCTCCGAAAATATAGCAAAACAATATTCAAAATTCACACAAGAGGAAAATCAAGATTTCGACTCAAATTGTTTTTATTTTCAGCTTCAGAAACTTCGTAGAAAAAATGTTATAGTGAAAATTTCATGATGAACTATTTGAAGCAACAAAACCCTAGAATCGAAAGCTTTGATACCAAATGTTATGCAACTAGCTCACAAAATAGAGGAAGATACATATATAAAAGACTTCAAAATAAGGCTCTTCAAGGGGTAAACCTCCTTTACATTACAAAAATTAACAACTTGAATGATTGAAATGAAAAAACCTCCTTTCAATATATATAAGAGTCTAAGGGATCACAATATAATCAGAACCGACATAATAATAATAATGTAAGGGCACAACAATAACAATAGTGGGCTTCTATGGGGCACAACAATAACAATAGTGGGACTACATAGGCACAAAAATAACAATAAGGGGGCTACACTATTAATAAAGAGGGAGTACACAAGTATTATAGGGACCTAACAAATTACAAAATGATACTTTATTATTCAAGCCAAGAAAACCCACCACAAATGAAATTGTCAAACATGAGTGTGTTTCCATCCTCCATGAACCCAACCTCCCTATAATATGCACTTGAAAAATAGTTACAGAGTAAGAACATGAAAGTTTAAAAAGAAATGCATAAAATCAATTCCATTCATGATACATAAAAAACTTATAGATGAATGATGTGAGTGTGAATGTCTTTGCAATGATGGAGATAAGCGAGTGAGGATTTCCACAATTTTTTACCATGTTGAATAGTTTTCCAGAATAACTCGTGTGATGGATTTGTAATCCATCCAATGTATCAGTTGGGCACCCCACCCATCCTTACGGACTAGAAAGGCAATTGATATCTAACGAGTGTTGATGATCCTTATATATAAAATAATTCCAAAGTAGTCATTAAGGCTAAAATATGAAATTTCGTTAATCACATAGGAAGGAATAAATTAATAATAAGTTAATTGAAGGAGAAAAAGTATAACAATTAAATCAGGTAATTATTGAAGGACAAAAATAGTAAAGAATGATATCAAGGGATTGAGAAAAATGATCAACGAAATGAGGAGGGGAAAGGGGAATTTAAAGTTATTATTATTTTATATATAGGTCTCCAGTTGGCTTTTTAGTCCCCAATGATGGGTGGAGTATCCACCCAAAATGTAGAACATATTACAAATTTGTCACAAAGGATATTCCAAAAAACTATTCAAAATGACCAGGATTCATCTGTAGGTGGAGTAGTTAGTTGAAAAACTTACTTACAGGTAAAATCTATTGTTGCATCCACTGAGGTATCATTCTGTAATGATGGATAGGGGACACTTGGGGAATATGTGGAGAAACCATCAAGGATGAAATAGTGGTAGTGACAATAGTTGGGGTTGACTACGAGATCATATATGGTTGAAATCTCTCTGGGTAGATAGAATGGAAAATGTGTAGGAGGTGGGAAATGATTAACCCCCATGGTTTGTAGCAATAATGGAAGCTTTAATGGAGGTAATATGGATCCAAAAATCTGCAGAAATATGTTAATAATGAGGGACAAATAATGGGGTAATAGTAGATGGTTGTGAACAATATGTTGGTGGAATAATGGATAAATGGGAAATGACTTAACCTGTACACACGCTTATAATAATTTACTTAGTCAATCAAAACAATATAACAAATAAACATTTAAAAAAAAATAAGTTGACACAGATACTTGGGAAGGGGATGATTATCCCTCCCAGATGAGCATGGATCCTTACCTAGTGTCACCAAAATATGTAGAGACATTGAACAAACATCCTAATTATACCCAAACTAAAAGAATCTATAATATGGAATTAAAATATATGAAATATTTCCAAGGAAATGTCATTTTGATTCACCATACCTAAATATGCAATACCCAAATGAACAAGCAATTTCCACTATAATACTAATCGAAGAAATAGGGGAGTGTTGTAATGATATCAAAACCACAAGAAATGTAGAATTACATACATAAAGAAAACACACACACACATATATATATATATATATATATATATATATATATATATATATATATATATATATATATATATATATATATATATATATATATATATATATATATATATATATATATATATATATATACACACACACACACACACACGCGCACACACACAGATGGTCAAGATAATAACCTCCTCCATAAAACTCTGTTTTATATGAGCCTCCATGTGGCCTATCCTAGTCAAGTTGTGTTGCACAATATGATGGAACAATCCCTCCCACAACATCATCCTCTAATCACTCCTGCCATGATGATGCTACCAAGGTGACATGTTACACTAGGGTGTGAGTCAAGGTGGCCATTGAATACTAGAGGATGGTGGGAAGGGGGTATAGGAATTTGTCTAGGTGGGTCATGACCTAGTGCTAGGTTACACCTAACATTCTCTCTATCTTACATAGACTCATCGCCCACCCCCTATAGTTATCCCATGCTAAGGTAGACGAGATGGAGTTCTATCCTGAACGCTGCCCATAGTTTCCTCAAGAACTATAGATGTAAATCCGTCTTATTACAAAGACATTTATAAAAAAGCATGAACCTCCTATCGATCTAATGGTCTCAAAATGATTGGTAGGTGCACCAATCCATGCAAATTTATTTCTTGCTGACTATTATATGTTGATTGTTTCATGGGGAAATGAATAATGGTGTAAGATATTGTTTATTAATGTTAAAGTCTATAATTTGGTCTTGATTTATAAAAAAAAGTTATTGTATTCATACATCCCATCTATGTAATAAAAATTATTAGTTAATAGTCTTTAAGCATTAGAAATGGATGATATGATTTGAGTTTAGTGAACTTGACAAAGATCATCATGAGGGCTCTCTCATATTTTGGAGATCATGCATGAGTCCCTTCAAACTATTCAAGGATATATCAATTTTGGAATTGAGACTTCCTTATGTTAGCTTGGGGCTTGGATGTTGTAATTGGGGTTTAGTGATCATGGGATTGGGTTCTATTTATGCTCCATGGTAACAAAGTATCCTACAATTCAATAAGGTGCCTACGTTTGCGAAATCATTTAGGATTTTTTACAATTTTACACCAATTTTAGAAAACAGAGAAAAGCCCAAAGAAATTTGATTGTAACACGTACTTGGAATCCAAAGAAGATCCAATTCATTTCCATTGAACTCCATGTAAAAATATACAATATCTATCTCAATCACATTCTAAAAATCCATCAAGTAGTTCAAGATCTAAATAAGATGACTATAGGAATATAAAAAATATGATCCAGCAACAACTTGTACATGTTCCTAAGAATATGTGCATGTTTTGAAGACATGACTACCTATTGTGCTAATTGGCATCCTGGTTGGTAGTTTTGGGAGCTCGTTGAGGATTTATTTCTAGGAATACATGCAAATTCCGAAGAATATGCATGCATTCCTAATGACCCCATTGCCACTTTTGAAGGCATCACTATTGTGTGAGCACACATTAATTGCTAAAATTTTAAGTGAAGATGAATTACATGCATGAAATTAAATGAAACACATAATGTATAAAAATAAAATTAAACATAGATTGAATGTATTAAATGGAATTCATAATCTAGCATCAATTATCAACAAAAATATATCTAGAAAACGAAACATATTATAGATGCAAAGTGTTGATCATAGATCCATCATTAACTTCTAAATCCTATATATATGATTCCAATTTTCCTTTTTAATTGTAACTATAAAAATATCCCTTGTAACACATACATTATCATTCCAACACCATATTCAAAAGTTACCACCAATTCATGGAAAATAATTCCAAATAATTTTACTTCAGACACCTTTCTTAACTTAATGCCTTTGAAATCACCATAAGGACCTATATTAGTGCAAATATAACCCTACAAAATTTTAGTCCGCGGCACCTATCAGGCACAAATTTAAATTTCATCATTATCCCCTTATATTTTGACATGCTCTTCATGCCATCTGCTCCACTATTTCTATGGGCATTGTGTATTTCTATGGGCATTGTGTATTGAGGCATCAATTTTCCCTAGACTATTAAGAATCTTCAGAAACTAACCATCCGCCAAAAATTATCAGAATCTAGCTATTTTTTATTCAAAATATCTTATAGTAGGAGTGACTCAATATTATTTTTGATGGTGAAAATAGATTCAGCACCATCAAAAAATCTTGGGACACCTAAAATCTTGAAACTTGACATCCATAACCTAATTTTCCAAAAACATTTACTACATTTTATCAAAATCATATCAGATTTCAAATATTTTCCAAATAAAATTCACAATTCGTTAACCTATACTCTTTCATTCTAAAATATTTAGAATAAATTATTGGTGAATCATGTTAAGATAAACAACTAAATAAAGAATTCAATTTTTGTTTTCTCATACTTTTTTCCATCAATTCACTTAAAATTTAATAAAAAATTAATAAAATTGTAAATGGTAAATTATCTAATATATGAGACTTTTTTCGTTTTCATACCTATTTTTTCAATCAATTCACTTAAACTTAAGTAAAAATTGAATATCTTGTCTATGAAATCTGAATATTTAAAGATTTTTTCAAAACACTAAATTAAACTTAAAAAGTAGTTGAGCCATCCAAATTGGAATCCACAATTTAAAATTTATTTTAAGAGTTGTTTTTAGTGAGAATTTTTGGATTTTAGGTGCAGAATCAGGCAGAAAATTTTGAAGTGAAATCTTGATTTTTGTTATTTAAACTAGTTTTTTTGACAGTATATATGGATTCGCACCTTCAGAAACCCCTAGGACACTTCGATTCTACAGGGGTTACCATCAAACTTGTGATTTCAATAAATTCTTGCCAGATTTTAGAGAAATTAAATCAGAAAAACCCACCAAATTTTTTTTCAAAAAATTACACTAAAAACAAATAATTTATTTTACTTAAAATCATTAAAATCGATGCTAATCAATTATTTTCATAAACATTTCACACTAACTTAAACATGCCTTTTTTCCAAATTACATTGTTAAGTTATTGTACCTGAAAGTAATTTCCCGAGAAATATTTAATTCTTTACGCTTAAAATAGAATTAAAAAATTAATACAGTATTAAAACAGGCTATGCATAGAAAAGTATTTCAATATCTATTATTAATGATTAAAATGTGTAATTCTTTTTACACTTAAAATAGCATTAAAAAGTAAATGCACTGTTAAAAAAGGTTAAGGATCGAAAAGTATTTCAATATCTGTTATTAATGATATATTTTAATAGGCATAAAATATATTTTAATTAATTTTATTTTTAAATATATAAATAAAGTATTTAAGATTAATTTTTTTTTAATTCAATTTATAATTTTCTTTTACATTTTAATATGAGGTCTCTAATATAAAGGTAATATAAAAGCTTAAATAAAAGTAAACTACAACATTTCAAAGTAATAATAATAATAAAATAATATTTTAATGTTTATCATAAATAAAATATTTTTTTATAACATTCAACAAATAATAATAATAATAAAATAATAATTTAATATTTATTATAAATAAAATGTTTGTAAATGTATTTTAAGTAATATCTTTTTTTATATATGGGAAATGTGTAAGAGCATGAATTGTTAAGATTGTTAATAGAGCTCTACCCGTCTTATTGGTACTTAAGTCACTTTAATGTTTGTTATATTAATGTTAATATAATTTTTTTGTGAACGATAAATTTGTTAAGTAACGAATTAAATAATTGATATTATGAACTAAAAATTAAGTTTTAATCAGTAGAGAAGTCATATAAATTAAATGGGAAATGTGAATCCATAATAATTATAAAAAGATTTATTTTATCATAAATTTCAAGTTGTTAAAATTTAAAAATTAATAAAATTAATTAAATTATAACATTATTTAAAATAATCATTATTACTATTAATCGTAAAAATAATTTATATATGGGTAAAAGCATGTTAATGTGTATCACCTTTTCCCTTTTTGTGGCAAAGAAGTTTTATAAAAATAAATGGAGTTGGAATGTTTACTCTTAAATTTACAAAATTATCAAGAATTAGGTGGTGGTAAAAGAAGACAAAACATGTCAATTTAAATTCAATTTCATGTCATATTTTTTCTAAAATTTAATATATATTTTTTATCTAATTTATTCATTTTCTTTGAAAGATATTCATTAATATTTTACATAAATTTTGAAGTAGTGACAAAACTGCGACCCCTATTTCTCTATTGATTTATGTTTTTTAGTTCCAATTTCTTTGAGAGATGTGTTGTAAACATTTTAAAGATTGCTAAACAAATTTAAAAGTAAAAAGTAAGCATATTTTTTAATTATTATTAAAATACTAGTAAAAATGATAATCTTTTGTATATATAAAACCGGGACCAAGAAACTATCCTTTCAAGTTTATAAAATCAATTTTTTTTTAATAGAAATTTTAAAATAACCTATAACAAAAAGTTAAAATTATTTTTTGAAAATTTTTAAAATATATTTTAAATTTTTTATAATAAAATTTTTAAATATGTTTATAATAACATATTTTATATTATTCAGAATATAATATACAAAATTATTTGTTTAGAAATTCTAATTCAATTTTATATATATTTTTAAAGAGTTTTAGAATTTCATTTAACTTTACATATTCAAACTTGCATATTTAAAAAATTTATTTATATTTTGTGAGAGATTAACCATAGTTTTTACCAATATTTACTATCAGTTGACTTATTTACAAATTTAGTATTTACTTTTTATAACATTATTTATATTTTCTGAACCCATTAAATAGGTTCACTATAGCTTTTACCAAAATTTATTGTCAGTTAGCTTTGTTACAAATTTAGCATTTATTTTTTATAATTAACAAGTATGAAACTCAACTCATTTAATTGATATTTTTATATTCATTTTTTTTTATCTTTTTCATTTGAGTACTTTTTTCTTTTGCCATATAATGAGACACATTAACATGCTTTTACCCATATATATATATATATATATATATATATATATATATATATATATATATATATATATATATATAAAACAAATTCTTAACCATGAGTATTTACTTCCACATTATTACGGGGAGTTTAAATTAGTAAATAGGTCTTGTTACAATACAATGCGCTAACCATTGCTTATCAATACCGCATGCCCAAAAAACTTTAATTCATTTCATATGACACTGATTTATATGAATTTTTTTTAAACTAATGAATTTATTTAAGAAAAAAACATAAGTACTTTAGAAATAAATATCAACTATTGATTTTTGAAAATAAATATCCACCTTTTATTTGTACAAACTAATAAGAATATTTAAGAATGTTATATAAATATTGAATCTCTACCATCTACCTAAGAATTATTGATAATAAATTAAAATTCTAAAATCCTTATTTGTCCTTATAAAAGTAATATAAAAGGTTAAATAAAAGTAACCTACAACATTTGAAAAGAATAATAATGATAAAATAATATTTTAATGTTTATGATAAATAAAATATTTTTAGATAACATTCAAAAAATAATAAAAAAATAAAATATTTTAATATTTATTATAAATAAAATGTTTGTGGATGTATTTTAAGTAATATTTTTCCTTATATAGGAGAAATGTGTAAGAACATGAATTGTTAAGATTGTTAATAGAGCTCTACCCATCTTATTGGTACTAGGTCACTTTAATGTTTGTCATATTAATGTTAATATAAACTTTTTGTGAACAATAAATTTGTTGTAATGAGTTAAATAATTGATATTATAAATTAAAAATTAAGTTTTAATCACTAGAGAAGTCATATAAATTAAATGGTAAATGTCAATCCATAATAAAGATGAAAAGATTTATTTCATCATACATTTCAAGTTGCTAAAATTTAAAAATTAATAAAATTAACTAAATTATAACATGATTTAAAATAATCATTATTATTATTAATGGTAAAAATAATTGATATATATATATATATAACAAATTTTTAACCATGAGTATTTACTTCCACATTATTACAGAGAGTTTAAATTAGTAAATAGGCCTTGTTACAATACAATGGGCTAACCATTGCTTATCAATACAACATGCCCAAAAAATTATAATTCATTTCATATGACACTCTTTTATATGAATTTTTTTTTAACTAATTAATTTATTTAGAAAAGAAAACATAAGTACTTTAGAAATAAATATCAACAGTTGATTTTTGAAAATAAATATCAACCTTTTATTTGTACAAGCTAATAAGAATATTTGAGAATGTTCTATAAATATTGAATCTCTACCATCTACCTAACAATTATTAATAATAAATTAAAATTCTAAAGCCCTTATTTGTCCTTACCATGATAGGGCTCTAGCAGTGAATTTGCTTTTGACTTTCCATTAATTGAACTTTGACCAATATATTCTCTAATGTTGAATATTGAACTATATATATATATATATAAACATTACTGAAAAACTAATTTATAATTTGATTGGTTCATATTTTGAAGGTCTTATTTCCCTCTTCGTGAGATATGAAATAGAGTATAATGAAATAATCATTTTTTCTCTAAATTTATGCCACTTTTAAAATTTATACCACTTTTATCACTATCATTACTCTCAATCAATTTTTATTGCAACAATTTTTGAATTCAGTATGGGTAAATGGAAACACCATAATCCCAAATTCTTTACTATCTTAAAAAAAAGGAAAGAAAGCAATTGAAATGGTGTACTGCGTTATCGGTAGTTGTTATAAATTTGGATTTTATGGTTTCAGGAATGATATGATAATCGAATGTATTTGGGTTTGGTGTAAATGCGCATGGTGGAGATGTATCTCTAGTGAACGACTGTAAGTGCAGCCCTAATTGAATGACTGCAAGTGCAACCCTACTTGCCATTGCGGTGCTTGTAGCTGCCACACCTGATTCAATATATAGTCTCTTCAGTAGTACTAGTCTCTCTAATCGTTTGAAAAATGTATCCCCAAATAAAGACTTCCATTAGATAGACTTGAGATTTTCAGCGTGCCTTATAATTTTCATGGAGTGTTCATTATTGTGCTGCTCCGTAGCTAAATTTATCTCTTGATTTCATTTTTGATGGGAGTTTACACAGGTGAAACACCATTAGTCTCCTGGCATTTTCATTCAGAAAAAGAAGTTATGATTTATAGAATTTGTAAAAAGCACGTAATAATAACACCATTTATTGATTGGTCCTTTTCCGTATAGAATGCTTAATTGAACTGTACACACATGAAATTGCGTCGATTCATGCAGAATTGAACCTACGTGCTGAGACAAAAGTTGGGAATGGAAAATAGAGTGGCCAAGGAGAGTTACCATATATGGATTTGGTTTCAGATTAGGTCTACTTCGATGTATGAATTTGGATTGGGAGTCGAATTGATTTGTAAAACTAAGTAAACTTTACATTAAATATAAAAAATCCTGTAATTATTCCATTTATAATTTTAAAAAATATACATTAGTTTTTTTTATATGCATTAGTTTATGAAAAATATATACATTAGTTTATGAAAATTTTATACACTTCTTGATGATACTGGTTCCATTGATGTAACTCCTAATAAAGTCCTAATTTAGATCATGTAGGTCTCGCACTAGTTGCTTCCCCTCCTTCGAGTCTCTTCAGATATCAGTGTTGACTGGGTGGAAGAGACGATCAGCACCATCAAATATAAACGTTGTCAAATGGAAAAGCCTTTTACGTGTAACACCTACATATCTTTAAAAAAAAAAAAAACTTTTAACCGGAAATCAATAATATCAATGCAAATATGGACTATATTAAATATTCGTAAGGTGGATACCAGGTATTAACACTTATTTAAATATTACAATGTACGCAGTTGGCTGTCATGGCATACATAACATTTAACGATTGCATTAAACTCCCGATGTGTGAACCCATAACACGATTTACTATTAAATTAAAATTGAAGGTCAGGCCACACGTCATGACTAAGGCCAGTCCTTCTGCGTGTAAATGTTAGCGAGATGGGATGGCCTGCTACATAGGGCTTCACTCTCGACCGTTGATCTTCGGGAGGCGATCTGACGGTGCAAGGGGTTTAGGGTTTACCCAACTATGCGATTCACCCTATCGGGTCGGATGGTAAGCCATTTGTGTTTGTAAGCAGGAGGTTCTTGTTGCTCTGCAGCTGGTTCAGCCTGCAAGTTTCCAAACTGGCTTGAAATCTTTACCGTCGTGAGCCATGGCGACCTCTGATCACCTAGTATCACAAGGTATTCTTATCTATGCGCCTTTGCATAGTTCACGCTTTCCATGCGACTTGGGTTGGGTTTCTACGTCCATAGTTCGACTGGATTGGTGGCTAACTAGTGGCCTTTCTCGTTCAGGAACGGTTCGTGGGTACTCCGTTTCTATGGAAGGTGACCTGGAACAATGCAGGGTAAAGAAGGTAACATATGAACACTCTGTTTCCTCAAGTCAATTATATAATTATTTTTTCAGTCAACAATTCTCAATCCAAATGGTCAATGACTTTTGTTGCAAGGAAGGCGGGTCGCCATCGACGGGAGCCCTCCAAACACAGGTGGTTGTTCCAACCTTGGCCATTCCTTTAGTCTCCTTTCTCAGCAAGCTTGGCACCGTTAATCAGTTGTTAACGAAGGTGTTGTCTTGCAGGTAAGCTACCTCCAGGGTGCCAGCTCTGTTCATGGTTGCAATGGTGTATGTCGAAGTCCTCAAAGTTTGTCTACTTCGGTTGCTTTCAGGTTGGAAATCTGTTCTCTGGTTCCATACTTACTTCCGCTATGAAGTGTTAAGCGAATGGTTTGCTTGGCAACCGAGTCTTATGCCCAAAACTTTCTCTTTGGTTCTTATTTAAACTTGTGTATAAGGTTGAGTTTGGGGTTTACTCAGCGCGTTCGAGGGTTTGATTGTAGCAAGAGTTCCAGACTTATATATATATAGGGGTCCTTCATTTTTTTGAGAACTTATGCAAGAATATAGTTGTCCTTCATTTTTTTGGGAACTTATGCAAGAGAACGAGGTTTCTTGCTAGCAATTAAATAGTTTTGCTATTGATTTAGAGTTAGCACCTTTACATTGTTCTGCTATTTCTTGCAGGGGTGATTAAATGATGCAATTGCTACCACCGATGGACATGCTTATACTTTCTTCAAAGGAATGGAAAATTTTGTATAGATTGTATGGTTCACCATTATTGTTTGTGCCTTTGAATTACTACATGTTTTCACTCTTATTTTTATTTTATTCAAGCAACAACTATATAGATAGTTACAGAGTCAATTATTAGATGTTAGGCTTGGCTTCGTATGTGATTAGTCAGGAAACCCCTGAACTGCAATGATTATTATCATTTTATGTCCTGGTAATAATCTACCCAAGGAACTGTTTTCACCGTTTAACAAAAAGGGCTTCTACAGTTTCTAAGGTTATGTATAGTAACTATTGAATACAGAAAAAAAATACATTCGCTATGCAATGTACAATACATTCGCTATGCAATGTACATATTTATTAGTTAATGTTTAAGTCTTACTGTAATGTTTTACTATTTCTGCCTGATCTAGCATTTTCAATTCTGTTTCAATTCAGATATAATTTTGAGAAGCTTTTCCTTAAATTGTTTTAGTACTTTAACAATACTTTCTAGACTTTATTATCATTTCTAAAGGCATTCTATTTTACTTATCTGTCTACTGCTTGTGAGCATATAAGCTTCTGAAAGAATTCTATTTTACTTATCTTTCTACTTCTTGTGAACATATAACCTGTTTCTGTCTGGAAATTCTCTCCTCCCAGCCACGAGTCTGGTGATTACATCCAGACTCTCCCTCGAGCACTTTCGTTTCCTTACAGTCAGTAAATGTATATCTAGCTATAGTCGGGTACCTTGGGCCTCAGGACTACATTGTCCAGCCTCAAGTCCTGTACCTTTCCAGACTATTTTTAAGTGTTCTTCCCACTGGTTTATTCCACCCAGCTCTGGGAGCTCTCACTAGATACTTTCCACCTCTATATTTCCCCTTCCTGTTTCTTGATAACATTTCTTTGAACTATTGGAAACAGTTTTTATTTTAATTAACATACCTAAATTTGTAATTATCCATTAATTAGGTAACCAAATGTATACTGACCCTCTAGTATTAGTCGTCGTTATATTTAACAACACAATTTAAAAATTTAATGCAGTGAAACATAAAATTAAAATCAGTAACTGGAATAATTTTTCACGTAGCCTAGGGTGTTACATCTCCCCCCCTTTAGAGGAACACTGTCCTGTTCTCCTGATTTAAGAAAATAATTTCGGGTAAGCTTCCCACATAAATCCCTCTTCTTCCCAGGTGGCCTCGTCTAGGCCAAAGTGCTTCCAGTGCACTTTAACCTGGGTGATGGCCCGCTTCCGCAAGGTGGTTTCTCTCCAATCGAGAATACGAAGAGGTTCTACCAGAAATTTTCCTTCCAGTTCAACCCGAATATTTTCCCAGCTAATTATATGTTGTGGATTGTACACATGTTTTTTAGCAAAGAGACATGAAATATGTTATGGACCTAGATATGGCTTGGTAATGCAAGTTTATAGGTGACTGGCCCAATCCGTTCCAGAACTTGAAAGGGTCCACAATACCAGGGTGCTAACTTAGCACAACCCCTCCATTGTAAGGAACTTTTCTGGGGCTTCACTCTTAGATAAATGTGATCCCCTGGCTGAAATTCTCTATAGTTCCACTTTTTATCTACGTACATTTTTTGCTTATCTTGGGCAACCCTTAAATTTTGTCAAACCTTCTTAATAGTCTTTTCCATTTTTGCTAGCATGCCAACACCAAAGGCTAACTTATTAACTAGGTTGTTCCAATCTATGGGCACTCTGCACCTTCTCCCATACAACACCTCAAAGGGGCTCATGCCCAGTGATTCATGGTGTCTGTTGTTATAAGCAAATTCCACTAAGTGGAGGTAGTCTTCCCACTTATGTGGCTGTTGCATCACAAACATATGTAACATGTCCTCTAACACTTGATTCACTCATTCAGTTTGCCCGTCAGTTTGAGGATGGTAAGCTGTGCTAAATTGAATTTGGGTGCCCAATCCTGGAAAGAGGGTTTTCCAGTAGATGTAAATTTTGCATCTCTATTAGAAATTACCACCCTGGGTATTCCATGCAGATAGAATATTTCCTTCATAAATATGTTTGTAATTTCCACCATTTTATAAGTGGATTTCATAGGGATGAAGTGAGCTGTTTTTCTCAATTTGTCCACCACCACCATAATTGAGTCATGTTGCTTCTTGGTGCGAGGTAAGCCAGTGATGAAATCTAGAGATATGGTCTCCCATTTCCATTCCAGAATGGGCAATGGTTGCAACAGACCAGCAGGGTGCTGATGTTCTGCCTTCACCAACTAACATTCTAAACATTTGGACAAGTACTCAGTGACATCCTTCCTTAACCCAGGCCAAAAATACCCTTTCTTGATGGCTGAAAACAACTTTTGGTAACCTGGGTGACCAACACATGGTTTTCTGTGAAACTCATCCAATATCATTTGTTTGACCACGCTTTGGTTAGGAACATATATTTTGTTTTTGAAGGTAAGGAGGTTGTCAGGACTTATGTCAAAATCTAATTCTTTCCCCCCTTAACAGAGCTACCTTTGTTTGCTGCAAAAGGAAAGTGTATTCTGGATCTTTGAATGAGGCTTCCTTTATGATTTCAGGGATGTTTGAGCATACCTGACTGATTTGGACCTCATAAATACAATGTACTTTCCTGTTCAAACCGTCGACCACTCAATTTTCCTTCCCTTTGAGATGTTTCATTTCGAAATTGAATTCACTTAAAAATGTTGTCCACCTGGCCTGCCAGGCATTTAAGCTAGACTGATTGAAGAAATTGGTAAGGCTACTATGATCTGTTAATAACAAAAATTTCTTTCCCAATAGGTAGTGTCACCACATTTTAAGTACATGCTCTACCGCTATTAATTCAAGATTGTAAGCCAAATATTGCTTTTCATATTCCTTCAATTTTCGTGATTCGTAAGCAATGACTTTCCCTTCTTGTGTTAACACTCCACCAACACCCTCTTTACTAGCATCCGTGCAAACCATGAAAGATTTTTCTGGATCAACTACCTTTAACATGGGTGCAGTGGTAAGTAGGTGCTTTAATTTTTCAAAGCTTTGCTGACATTCGACTGTCCATTTGAAAGCACGTCCCTTTTTTTGTAAAGAGGTCATGGGAAAAGCGATTTTTGAAAATCCTTCGATGAACCTATGATAGTATACGACCAGCCCTAGGAATGATCTGATATCCGCAACATTCTTTGGTGCAGTCCATTCCATAATGGTTTTGATCTTTTTTGGGTCTACTGCTATCCCATCTGTTGATATAACGTGACCCAGGTACTGAATCTAGTCTTTGAAAAAGTCACACTTGCTATATTTAGCATATAACTGGTTTTCCATAGAGTTTTCAACATTATCCTTAGATTCTCTTTATGCTCCTCTTGATTCTTGGAGTATATTAATATGTCATCGATAAAAATCAGCACAAATTTATCGAGATAGGGCTGGAAAATACCGTGCATCAAACTCATGAAAGTAGCTGGGGCGTTTGTGAGACCAAAAGGCAACACCATGAACTCGTAATGACCATAACGAGTTCTAAATGTAGTCTTGCAGATGTCCTCATCCTTTATCCTTATTTGGTGGTAGCCAGACCTTAAATCGATCTTTTAGAGTACTTTGACTCCTTGCACTTGATTAAATAGATCATCAATACATGGCGAGGGGTATTTTTTCTTGATCGTAGGTTTGTTCAACTAATGATAATCAATGCATAATCTCAAGGTTCCATCTTTCTTCCATACAAATAATATGGGGGATCCCCAAGGGGACACACTGAGGTGGATATACTTTTGATCCAAAATCTCTTGAAGTTGCATTTTGAGATCTATTAACTTAGGTATGCTCATTCGATAAGTAGCCCTAGATACCGAGGCTACTCTCAAAATTAATTCAATGGTGAAATAAATATCACGCTTAGGTGGCAATCCAAGAATGGATTGAGGAAATACATCAGTAAATTCTTGGATGACTGGAATGTTTTCCAAGGAGGTCATTTTATTTTTGGAGTTTGTAAATCCCACCTGAACAACATATATTTGATAGCCCTTTCTGATACATTTTCCTAGCTTACTAGTAGTGATAGGGCGTAACTTGGTATTGGTTTTAATTCCTTGGAGTTCCTTCCTTTGGCTTGTTTTAGGGATAAAATTAACAGTTTTCTATTTGCAATCCACTAGGGACCAACATTTTTCCAACTAATCCATCCCAATTAGAATGTCATAAGAACCCAAAGGAAGTATATTAAGGTCAATGTAAATGGGTTTCCCTGAAATTGTTATGGGACAACGTTCGGTTTTGCAATTACCCTTCTTTTTGTCCTGGTGGCTAATTGAACTAGCCATGGTTTTGGAAACTTACTGCTCTACAATTGACATTTTTCTACCACCTTAGGACTAACATAACTTAGGTTGGCACCGGGATCAAACAAAATAGAAACATATTGCTTAGCGATCGTACCTTCACATTCAATCATGGTGGGCTCGTATTCTGCTTGATGATCATCCAATGCAGCATTAATTATGGGCATGCTCCTCACCACTTCACTGACCATGGATGCTTCCTGCATGTTTGACAGTTGTTCCGTTCTTTCTTTATGTGGACAATTTTTGTAATAGTGGGGTTCTCTGCATCCCCAACATTACAGCGGTGGTTTTGATTGCTGATCATTAACTGATTTATTAGCTCCTTCTGATTGTTTGTTTTTAGAATATGCAACTTTAGGCTGGTTCCTTACTGGGAATTTGCTAAGACATTTTTGTTGTACATTTCTGCTATTAGCAAATTTTGCTTGCCTATTTGGGATCAGGTTCCTTCCTTTTCTGTTCACTCCTCCTTTAGGTCCCTCATTTTTCTATTTCATTTGCTGGTAGCAGATGCGGGCTTTCTGCACTACATCATCCATTGACCTTGGGTAATCGAATTCAAGTTTTTCTTTCATAAAATTGGGTAGACTACTGATGAAATGTTGAATTTTGGCCTTTTCCTCTTGCATATAAGGCACATAATGCAGTAGGGAGGTGAATTGTTTTACATATTCATCCATGGTTAAGGTTCCCAATCTTAACTCATGAAATTCCTTTGCCTTTTCATCATAATAATGCTCGTCAGATACTTATCCTTGAAATTATTTTGAAACTCTTTCCAAGTAACCTGTTCCTCATCAATTTTCCTTACTGTTTTGATTTCCTCCCACCAAAGGGTAGCCTTACCCCTTAACTGATAGACTGCCAAACATGCTTTCAGTTTATCAGTGTAATCATAAATCTGGAAATATTTTCTCATATCAATTAACCAAGCTTCAACTGCTTCTTCGGATTCCCCTTCAAAGAGTGATGGTTTAATTTTTTTAAATTCTCCTTGTAATTCAGATTTCTGTCTTTTTGTTTTGCATTGGTCAGAAACATTGTCTGAGTGCCCTTCTTCGTCTTCCCCGTGTTTTTCTACCAAATCAACATTCTCTTTTCCATGATGAGTCGTTAGGGTCTTCTCTCTGTCTTCAACACTGAGGTCTGGATCTCTTTGGTTCTGCTGATTGGATAGACTTCGGAGAATTCTCTCTTATTCCAGTCATAGTCGTTCATTGTCTGTCGTTAAATTGGTCATATCAGCATGTAGTTGCTCAATGGTTTCAAGTAAAACGTCATTAACTTGACGAGATTCCTCTCCCAGCTGTATCCAAATGTCAGGGTTAGCATTCACATAAGTTGTTTCTGGTGGGTTTGGTGGTCCCAGGCTCCTGTGCATTTTGAACCTTTTTGTATTGTTGTGGGTCTCTGTGTTCACATACATATTTACTTAGTTAATTTTAAGAAATCACATTCTTTTCATGTACATATATTTCCCAAAGAGTCTCAATGTGCGAACTTGAGCTCTGATACCATTTGTAACACCTACATATCTTAAAAAAAAACTTTCAACCAGAAATCAATAAAATCAATGCAGCATTAATAGAATCTAGACTATATTAAATGTTCGTAAGGTGGATACAGAGTTTACAGTTATTAACAATGATTTAAATATTACAATGTACACAACTAGCTGTCATGGCATACATAACATTTAACAATTGCATTAAACTCTCGAGGTGTGAACCCATAACATGATTTGCTATTAAATTAACATTGAAGGCCGGGCCACACGTCATGAGTAAGTCTAGTCCTTCTGCTTGCAAATGTCAGTGAGATGGGATGGCCTGCTACATATGGCTTCACTCTCAACCGTCGATCTGTAGGAGCCGATCCGATGGTGCGAGGGGTTTAGGGTTTACCCAACTATGTGATTCACCCTTTCGGGCTGGATAGTAAGTGATTTGTGTTGGTAAGTGGGAGGTTCTTGCTGCTCTGCACCTCGTTCAGCCTGCAAGTTTTCAAATTGGCTTGAAACCCTTACTGTCGTGAGCCATGGGGACCTATGATCACCTGGTATCACAAGGTATTCTTATCTATTCTCCTTTGCACAGTTCAGGCTTTACATGCAACTTGGGTTGGGTTTCTATGTTAATCATTCGACTAGGTTGGTGGCTAATTGGTGGCCTTCCTCGTTCAGGAACGATTCGAGGGTACTCTATTTCTACGGAAGGTGACCTGGAACAATGTAGGGTTAAAGAAGGTAACATATGAACACTATGTTTCCTTAAGTCAATTATATAATTATTTTTACTATCAAGAATTCTGAATCCAAATGGTCAATGACTTCTCTTGCAAGGAAGGCGAGATGCCATTGACGGGAGCCCTCTAAGTGTAGCTGACTATTCCACCCTTGGTCGTTCCTTTAGTTTGCTTTCTCAGCAAGCTTGGTACCCTTAATTAGTTGCTAACGAAGGTGTTTTATTGTAGGTAAGGCACCTCTAGTGCATTGGCTCTTTTCAAGGTTGCAATGGTGTATGCCGAAGTCCTCAAGGTTTTTCTGCTTCAGTTGATTTCAGGTTGGAAATCTGTTCTCTCGTTCCATACTTCCTTCCGCTGTGAAGTGTTAAGCAAATGGTTTTCTTGCTGACCGAGACTTATGCCTGGAACTTTCTCTCTTGTTTTTATTTAAATTTTTTTATAAGGTTGATTTTTGGGTTTACTTGGCATGTTCGAGGGTTTGATTGTAGCAGGAGTTCCAGACATATATATATATATATATATATATATATATATATATATATATATATATATATATATATATATATATATATATATATATATATATATATATATATATATATATATATATATATATATATATATATATATATATACATATATATACATATATATATACATATATACATACATATATATATATATATATATATATATATAGTTGTCCTTCATTTTGCTGAGAACTTATGTAAGAGAACATGGTTTCTCTGCCAACAATTTAATAGTTTTACTATTGATTTAGAGTTGGTACCTTTATATTGTTCCACCGTTTCTTGCAGTGTGCTTAACTGATGTGGTTGCTACTGTCGATGGACATGTTTATACTTTCTTTAAAGGAATGGAAAATTTTGTACAGTTTGTATGGTTCCCAATTGTTGTTTGTTCCTTTGAATTATCACATGTTTTCATTCATGTTTTTCTTTTATTCAAGAAACAACTATATAGAGCGTTATACAGTCAATTAATAGATGTTAGGCATGGTTTCATATGTGATTAGTCCGGAAACCCTAGAACTGCAATGATTATTAGCGTTCTATGTCCTGGTAATAATCTACCCAAGGGACTGTTTTCATCGTTCAATAAAAAGGGTTTCTACAATTTTTAAGTTTATGTACATTAACTATTGAATACAAGAAAAAAATACATTCGTTATGAAATGTACATATTTATTAGTTGATGTTTAAGTCTTACTGTAATGTTTTACTATTTATGCTTGATCTAGCATTTTCAATTCTGTTTCGGTTCAGATATAATTTCGAGAAGCTTTTCCTTAAATTGTTTTAGTACTTTAGCAATACTTTCTAGACTTGATTATAATTTATGAAGGCATTCTATTTTACTTATCTATCTACTGCTTGTGAGCATATAACCTTCTGAAAGCATTCTATTTTACTTATCTTTCTACTACTTGTGAGCATATAACCTATTTATGTCTAGAAAGTCTCTCCTCCCAGCCACGAGTCTGGCGATTACATCGAGACTCCCCCTCGAGCACTTATGTTTCCTTATAGTCAGTACATGTATATCCAGCTATAGTTGGGTATCTTGGGCCTCAGCACTACACTATCCAGCCTCATGTCCTGTACCTTTCCAGACTATTATTGAGTGTTCTTCCCACTAGTTTATTCCACCCAGCTCTGGGAGCTCTCACTGGATACTTTCCACCTCTATATTTCCCCTTCCAGGGAAGATGGTAATTGTTTCGAGTAGTTTCAAAAGTGAGGTTGATGCACTCTATCAAGTTTTATATTTATTTAGAAAATGGTCGATGTACTCTATAAAGTTTTATATTAATTTAAACAACAAAAAATTAAGAATGATCAATTTAAAATAATTTTTTATTTAATATTATTATATGAAATCATAAAAATAGTGTATCGAAATATTTTGAAGAGGAATAACTTTTACATTGTTCAAATTTTACTATTTTACAATATTGGAAAGAAAACAAACATTAAAATTGGTAAAGTTTATGTTGAAAGACATGTTTTTTTTTTTTTTGTGAAGCTTGGCAGAACCATTCCATTTTCTATTAAAAATAAGCAAGTTTACACCACATAGATTAACCAGGTGGCCTCAACTTGCCCCAAATGGAAACCAAGTCTGTTGGCCAACGGTCCAGATTGTAAACCATCCAAAACCAATACAGTCTTAATCTTTCTAGCCAAGCTAGATATGTTTCTGTTTCATGACCATACACTACATAACTATAGAAAATGATATTTGCAATATAGAAATTAAAAGCTATCTGTATAAAACAAAATTATGCATGGATAAGAGTCTAATCCTTTTTTTCATCTGAGGTAGATTCAACAGGTGACAAATCCTTGGCAGATGTCCCTGGCATATCATTAAGCTCCAATATGCAAGGGATATGGAGATTGATTCTATCTAACCTGATATCTTGTTTATGTAGCTGAAAGAAGATTTTTTACAAATCCTGCTTATACCTCAGCATTCCCTAGAGTCTTACCACCATTCCCACAGAAACATGCTCCATTTCCTTACCTAATTAAACTCTTCATTAACCAGTACAGGTACAAAGTGTGCTTAAACTATGTGATTCTTCTGTGGGTGCTACTCGGATCTGGGACTAAGGTCCTCCAATTATCCATTTCCTCCTCTATCTTGCTACCTTGTTTTACTTCCTCTTCCCACTCTTCCAGCAATTTCTGAATTCTAGCATCCGTCCCCTCTCGGTAAGCCTCAATCGCTTCAGTGATGAGGTGTTCTACCAACTTCCTGCCCCTGCGTGGTTTTGACGTTCTTAGCTCCTTGTATTTCCTTGGAATCGGGCCTCTCCTACCATGCCCATGACCCCTTGTAGCACGAGCCATAACCTGCATTCTGGAACACTAGTGACATCCAGAATTAGTTAAATTAAAACATAGCATTGCAGTTATGTGCCAACCCCTGGTGGCTTTGTTTTGAGTGTTTTTTCCAATGTAATACGTCTTTCCGTGCTTCTCCTCTCTGCCAACTATCACAATATCCAAGCTGGGGTGGTCCGGAGACCCAAACCCACAATGGGAAGGTCCATAACCATACCCCCTGCCGTGCCCTTTTTCCTCTCCCCATTACTAGTGTTTGCATGCAGGTCAGCCATCACTTGCCTAAGCTGAGCTCGCAGACCCCCCTTGCTTCTTGTAGTTTGCTTGTTGTAGTTCAAGTTCCTTTCTCTCTCTGCCCAAGGATTAATGGCTCTACCTCTTGGTTCCACCCAACTAGTTTTCCACTCAGATTTTCTGGCCTTTCTATCGTTTTGGTAGGAGTTCAAGTTAGCCAAGTGCTTTCTTTGCATGCAGTGGGAATCGTTGCGCCCTAAGCCTCCTATGAGCTACTTACCCCTGCCCCTTTTACCATCACCTACCCCTCGCGCATTTTCTTGCAACAGTAAAACCCCCCCTAGATAATGTTTAAGGAGCGTGGAGCTTCCCAACCCAGCATCATGCAATTGCCCCCCCAACAGTCATGAGTATTACCCATTTAGCAGAGGGTGTGGACGCAAAACCAAGCAATGACAAGCAATTTCCTTCCCCATTGCCACCAACAATTTTTTATCCCCCAGACTCTCTTACTAATTACCCTCCTTTCCCGCCAGCAAAACCCTAACTAGTACATAATTACAGTGTTGGAGAAGTGTCGAATTACATACCCAAAGTCTGCAGGCATTCGTCGTCGAGCTTGGCTCCTCTAGTTTCAATGCCCTCTCACAACACTGCAATACCACCTTTCTTTACAAGCTAACCCTCTAACATTGCGTGCCAAATTAACTCGCACACCTATATGCCTTATCTTACCTCTAGTCCTGTGACCTTTCCCACCTCCCCAGCATGCATTCATGCCAAGGGTCATCACACCCCCTGCCTTGAGCTTGTGGGGGATGATGGTACTAATTGCCAAGGTATCAATCATAACTACAACTAGCCTATCCCAACTGTCAGCCCGCATCTCGATCAGGGTGTTGAAAGACATATTTTATCAAAATGAAGGTAGGTAAAATATTTTGAATTGCATACGAGGTGACGAATAATAAAATTTGAAGAAATTTGAGTAATAAAGGATATCTAAAAGGCACATAAAATTTATTTTAAGAAAAATAATGGAATGTTAATTATCTATTTATTCCATATGGTGGTTAGTTTTGTTGTTTTGTATTTATGAAAGTAGAATTCTTATTCTTAAAATGGAAAATAATATTAAATCTAAGCATTATATA
This sequence comes from Pinus tabuliformis, assembly GCA_031772625.1. Classification (NCBI taxonomy): domain Eukaryota; kingdom Viridiplantae; phylum Streptophyta; class Pinopsida; order Pinales; family Pinaceae; genus Pinus; species Pinus tabuliformis. The sequence continues at coordinate 3,815,592 of CM062807.1, read as the reverse complement.
ATTTGTTAACAAGTGTTGCATGGGAGCATCCCGATAACTTAAGTGGATCTTATGTTTTTAGAAAAATGACAAATTGATATACCAAATGGAAAAGTTAGTTTCCTACTAAATTAGCAGTGGTTACTACCCACCAAAAATGTATACAAGTATTTATCTTTATTAAGAAATTAACTTTTCCACTCAATATATCAATTTGTTATTTTTCTAAAAGCATAACATCCACTTAAATGACATGAGTAGGCAATTAAATTTTCCACTTCATATATTAATTTGCATTTTTAAAAAAAACATAGCATCCACTTAAGTGGCATGGACTATGCTAAAGACATGCCTATTGACATACCTAGCATAAGTAAATACTAAATTAAATGTTGTAAGTATAGATAGATATTAAATCAAACAACCAGTCAAACTAATTAGCATGACAAAAAACACTATCAAAAAATAGACAAAGAGGATAGCCAAACTACATGACATAATTATTGAGTTGATAAGAGGTTAAGGGCTCCCAACCATGAGATGTTTCAAAATTGTATACAAGTTGTGACAATAAAAAAAGATTAAAATAAAATAAAATTTGGTTAAGAGTCAATAAAAATAAAGCAAAACCTAATTAAGGGTTTTTTAAGAAATCTAACACTTAAATGTTGATATTAATCTATGAAATGGTGTAGACTAATTGGTTTGAGTAACGTTTAAATCTTATAAAAAAAAAATGGCGATTAACATCACTTATAAAGAAAATTAATTAATTAAAAAACAAAAATCTGCCTAATTTAACACAATCCTTATAGCATCCCACTAATGTCTAGGTAGCCTCCACACATATATAACCTTTACATTGAGTAGAATGGCTTGAGATTGATCCTTATTGCATCCCACTAATGTCTAGGTAGTCCCCACACACATATACAACCTTGACATTTAGTAGAATGACTTGTGATTGTGGTTAGATAATGGTAAACTTGTACCTCCGGCCTCGGATCATGGCATATGTTCGTAGCAATCACACATTGGCTTGTACGTTTTTCCTCTGGTAGGACATATACGGCGTCCAACATTGATGTGTCTTTTCAAGATTGAATAAGGATAAAATCAGTAGAGATTGAAACGACCAAATCCGCAATCATTTTAATCTTCGCTCAGCTGTCAATATTGACAGACCATAAAAAATTTCAAAACCTTATGTAACTGCGACAAAAGCAATTCCTTGAATGTGCGGTGTGCCCCACTCGTAATATGGTTTCCTCGTTCATTTATGAATGAATTTGCACAGGAAGTCGTACACAATGAGATTCTTGCTCTAGTTTCTTACGCTACTCATATCAGTTCAGAAATCCAGAAGAGTGTTTTACAATTTATATTATCGTGATATCATGTCTCGTGCAAAGGCGCTGATATTCTTGTCTGTCTGTGTACCTCCCTGTCATTTTAGATAAATTGAAAATAAAAAATAAAAAATGAATTTTACGTTCTTCACTCTCTATGGTTATATAGGGTAGGCTAGGTTCTTGCTATTCCAGCAACAATATTGCTTTTATTTACATTTCTGTCTGTCAAGATGTATTTTTTTTAACATGTACAACCTTTTTAGATCCTGTTTGTGTCAATTCTTATATAAGGGTGGGCCACTAGATGCTTTCTCGTCTGGAAACCTTATGTTTCCTTGTTTGGGTGGAGATGCTGCATTTATTATGAATATAGAGTAAAATCATATATGTATGGAAAAAAAATAAAAAATTATAGTGTAGGCTAGGTTTGAATCAATAACTTTATAGGTGTATTTTTATACACTACATTGTAAGATTTATAAATTGATTTATTTGTTTTTAAGTATGTTCAATTTATTTGTTTTAAGTATGTTTTTTTTAGTTATAGAAAGGGTATTTTTTTTTTTTTTTTCTCTGCCATGAATTAGATAATATGATCGTTTAAAGAATTACCTTATTTAAACTATATTTCAAAATATAAAAATAAATTTAGTTTAGAAAATCTTTGAACACTTTAAGCCTTAAAAATTTTAAATTATAATTGTTAAATTGCATTTTTAAATGGAAATAGATTCAAAATTTTCAATATATTAAGAAACCAAAATTATACAAACGAAACAATTTAAAATTATAATTGCTCCAATTCTTAGTAGACTTTCATAAAATTGACAAAAAAAAAAAATATCAAAAAAATTCAAAATATCACCTCTTTAGTGTGCTTCAATTATAAAAACTAAATAATTTAAAATTACAATTATTCTATTTTTAAGTAGAATTTCACATAAAAATGACAAAATAAATCTAAAAAATCACTTCTGGTGTATTTTTGTTAAAGAGTCCTAGGTAAGCTACAACTATGGCTATGGCTACACCAAATTAAGTTGGCTCAAGTGAGGACCAACCAATAAAAGTTTGAATGCCTTAGAATTTCTTCACCATACATAGAGGAATTTTCCTGTCTCCACCCACATATCAAGAGTTTCTTGGAGAAAACCATTTCCATCCTTAACCCTTGGTATTTTCCTGGGACCACCTAAACAAGATCCAAAATCTACCAGCAATCGAAAGCTCAACGAAACAGGGAACCCACTACATCATGGGTATCCAAGAAATGACAAATGGAAAGTTTGTACATGACTGTCAATCCATGCAAATCCCATGTCAATGACAACAAAAGTGACCAATAAACCAATGCATAAACCATGCATTATAATCCCAACAAGATAATCAACATGCACACTATTACTTGCAAATCCTCCACTATTTTTTTCCCTTGCTTCCTGTTGTCCAAATCCTCTTCTTGACTACCGTCGAATTTCCCTTGCCCTCCTTGTTTTCCATGCTTGTATCTTGCTTGTGTGTTGCTTGTATTCCTTGTGCTCCCAAGTGCTCTCTTTTCTATAGTGTTCTCCCCTCCTCTTTCCACTGTCCTCTCTTGATTTTTCCCGAAGTGAATGAATGAATGTGTCTCCATTTTTTTTCTTTTTCCTTCATTTCCCTTATGTGCATATTTTTCATTTTCCTTTATTTCTTTTGCATCCTTACCACATGTTCCTTGCTAGCCCATAATAAACAATTTTATTTTTATTTCTTTTTACCTCTTACCAATTCCAATGCCAATTTCCATAGCCAATAATAACTAATTAACCATAATCGGACCCCAATGTAATTTTTTTTCTTTCATTCAACTTGGAATATGTGTTTCATGACCTTCGTTTAAATTTTTATTTTATAATGTCCTTTTATTTACATGGAAACTTATCCTGGGGTTGTTAGAAACCCCTCCCCCTTGGGGGACCATCATCCTTGGTGTTCTTATGACACTTGTGAAAGAATAAAATTGTTGAAAACATGACAAAAATACTACTTATTGGAGCCTTATAACACAACTCGATAGGATATTTACAATGGCACACACACGCATACACACAAACACCCATATATTATTAAAAATTGTAGCACGAAAGACTCAATTTGACTTTAATCTTAGTCAAATTGAGTAAATCAAATTTCCACATTAGCATGACAACTTGGAGGCTGTTAGCTAGTGTGACATGGCTCTTGTCATTCTATTAGCTCAATAAATTCGAGTTAGGGGCTTGCAGTTCAGTTATGCATGTGCTGGTAGATAATTTTTAGCAATCTAGTTCAATTAGTTTTAGTTGTATTTAGTTAACTAACCTCTAACTATTTATAGAGTCAGTTGAAGGTCAATTATGCAATGGGACAATAGTCTAACTTAGAGATTTGTCACTTAAGTAATTAATCAACCCAAAATAGCTAATGCATGCATGAAATTCGAATTCCTTAGTTGAAGTGGAGATGACAAGGATGTGTAACATGAGTTGTATATTATTTTGAGTGTATAATTGTTGCATGAGTCAAGAGATCAATCCTTGTGAATTACACAAGAAAATAGGAGAAAATTCCTATATTTTAGGGGCTAATTTCCTTAGGAATTGCAAAAGGAAATAAGAGGCTAGGTGAGCAGGTAATTAGCTTAGTGTTGGCAAAAGTTTCGCATTCCGTAGAGAGAACAATTATTCTTTTGTAGGTTGTGCTCAAAGCTATAGAAAGCAATTGTAACACTTTATCTATTCAATTGATTAATGCAAAGAGTCTTGAGGGGTTTTTCTGAGTTGGGTTCTCCTAGAAATAATTTTGTACACTTGGTTTTTCTTGTTGCATGTCTATGCATTCTACTCTAAATTGTGATTTCCATTCTGCAGATTAGTAGAGTAGAATTGTGTATCTCATTTTTCTGTTTGAAATATTGAGCAGTTGTAATTTCTATCGAATTTCTACATGGTATCAAAGCACTGAAATCACATTAGAATTGGTATTGAGATAATGTCTTTCAAGATCAGGAGCTATAATATTCCTTCAAGATCGAGAGAATGTCTTTTAAGGGACTAAGATTGGAATATGCCCTGGAGGGTAGCTTGAATTTCATAGCCTAGAAGGATAGAATGTAAGCAATGCTTGATGAAAATTGTGTCTTAGAATATGTTAAAACTGACATTGCAAAACCCCAACAATCTGATGCACAAAAATTAGCCCAATGGAAGAAGGATGTTGCAAAGGTCAGGAGAATTATTTTGGAAGGTGTGAGAGAACATGTGGTCTCAAATACTTATGGCAAAGAGACACCATTTGCTATGTGGAAGACACTGACTGAGATATTGGAAAATAACAGTGACCATAGAAAATTGGCCCGAAGGACAAACTTTGAAACATAAGAATGCATAAGAATGATACAATTTCATAATAACTCTCTAGGTTCACAAAGGTTTGAGATGAGCTTGGAGGGGTTGGGGTGAATGTTTCAGAAGATGATCTGTCGAGCCTAACTATTCTAGACTTTCCAAAATATCGACACAACTACCATGACTCTGTGAATTGAAGGGAAAAATTACTGAATCGGGAAAGTTTTTTGTCTAATTTGGTTCAAGAAGAGTTTAGGAGGAATACCAGAGATGGAAAATCATCCATATAGAGGATGAAGAAAATTTTACATTGGTTGGAAAGGGGAAGAAGAAAAAAGGGAAGAAGGCCCAAGGTAAGCCTGGATCCAGCCAAAGTAATTACATGAAGAAATATTTGAGCAAGATAAAATGCTTGCACTTCCACCAATAAGAGCACTATGCAACAACCTTTCTACACAAAAATTCTAAAAATAATCCTTCAAGATGAGTAAGAGGTGAAGCACTATATTCATAATTCGAATTAGACTTGACCCTCATAGCATGCATGGCCAACACTATTATGGGGAGTGTGTGGTACCCTCATTCCGGTGCCTCGTTCCATATGATAGGGTGCAAGGAGTTTTTCAATAGCATGGAGGAGAATCAAATCTAGATGCATATCGAAATGGGGGATGATGGGAGGTATAGTGCTACAGGAATTGGTATTGTCACCTTTAAGAGGGAGAAATCCTCTCCTCTTCACCTCAAATATGTTATATTTGTACCTAGATAAATAAGAACCTGATCTCTTTAGAAGTGTTGGAGGATTTTGGCTATGATGTTAGTTCCCATAAAGGGAAATCCATTTTGAGACACATAGATATCAGGCAAGTGAATAAGATCAGTGTTCAAGTGAAGAACCTATACAAATTTGAGGTAGGAAATTGCATTGCGTTGAACAGTACAATTGGAAAAGCGCAGATTCGAGATGTTGGAGAACTCTAGCATAGGAGATTGGGCCATCTACACCATGATGCGTTAAAAATCATATAGAAAATTACCACTGATATCCCTAAAGTCTCCCTTGAACAACAAGATGTCTGCAAGGATTGCACATTAGTGAAATACGTTAAACCCACTTTCCATGACTAAGATAGCATAGTGGATGAAATCTTGGAGTGAGTCCTTTTCTATAGGCTCCACAATAAAACATATGTAGTATGTTATTTATATTAATGATTTCTCTAGAAAATGTTGGATCTTCTTCATGCGGAAGAAGGATGAAGTTGTCTAAAAATTTGTTAAATTCAAGGCATTGGTTGAGAAGGAAACTGGGAAAAAGGTGAAGGCTCTCACAAACAAAAAAGGAGGTGGATTTGTTTCACATGCCTTCAAGAATTTCTATGCCAAAGAAGGTATTTGAGGAGAACTCATAACACCCCATAAACCATAGTAGAATGGTTTAGCTTAAAGGAAAACATAAGCATAGACAAAGTCAAAAGAGCCATGTTGCATGATTAGGGGCTTCCATTACATCTATGGGAAGAACCATCTAACAACATAGTCTACTTACGGAACTAGAGTCCTCATAGAATACTTGGCATAATCACACTGGAGGAAGATTTCTTTGGGGGAAAGCCTAATGTGTCTCATTTCAAGAATTTTGGAGCTTCGGTTTATTATCATCTCTCCAAGGATTCGAATAAGAAACTTGAGCCTACAACAGAGTTGGAAGTTTTTGTAGGATACACTAAAACTCCACAGAATTATCTGGTGCATTTTCCTTCACTGATGATGAGAGTTTTGAGGAGAGTTTTCAATTTATATGAGGAAAATACCATGAGATTTTCTCTGGATTGAGAGCTTAGTATCTTGTTAGTGTCAGTATTTGCATACTGCCATCAGTGACCAAAAACTCCTCTTTTCATACTCATATTAGTGTTTCGCTCAAACATTTTTATCATTCCATCTAGGTCCTCATTCAAATATTTACTCACTGATGGTAGCCCTAGTAAAACAACCTCACTCACCTACACTCCATCTACCTCCCTTGACCTTTTTCCATGCCCATTTCTCTCATTTTCCTCTCCTAGGGTTTTGAGGACATTTTTCTTGGTTTCATGAACTCCATGGTTAAATCATCAATAAAACTTGTATCCTGATGCTCTTACGCCTTCCTCGATTCTTAATATACCTTACTAAACACTTCCAATCACTCCTATCACTCAAAATCATCATTTTCCTACAAACCCTAGCCTATTGCTATGCTTTTGACACTTTTCTAGAGTAGGCTTGTGTTTCACACTTTAGGACCCATTCCCCTCACTCAATCCTTAAAATTCCAGTTTCCCTTACTTCCTAACATCCCTCCCTATCTCCCAAAATTTTCCAAAGAATTTAGAAGCCCCCTATCCCGTTTATTTCCCTTCATTCCTATAAATTTCCCAAATCCCCTGTTTTTCCTACAGTAATCCCTCCTTTCCTCTCCCACTAAGGTAGGGTTGGCTATGGAATTAGATACATCTGAGCAGAGGAGGCCTAAGGGAGGTCATTTTAGCAAGTATGAGGCCATTCCAACTCATAAACATCATGTCTCCATCATTTTTCAAGAAGCCATTCCAAGGGACACATCATTTGCCACACATAGGGCCAATTTTTCTTCAAAGTATGTTTCCAACCAAAAAGAAATGAATTTTACAAAAATAAGAGAGGTTTTTATCCACAATAGTCCAAGGATGAAAATATCCTTATGTTTTTACACAGGTGTTCTGGTTTTGGAGAAATGTCAAAACAACATTTGCTGTAAGAGAGTTGTTGCACTTCTGCAGTTACCTTGGTAAAATCAATGTTTCTTCTAATTGAATTGTCCAATGACTTTCTTGATGAGTCAAATGCTAACTAGACGGACATATCTTTCTAATGAGCTATCATGAAAGCAATTTTGAGTTTAAAAATACCACCAAACATTTCCTGCAAGATCAACTTTCATCTTTCCAACCTCATTCTACACTTTTTGACTAGTCTTTGAAGAATTTGTTTTTGAGGAGATATACTTGATCATTTTAGTAATTCATAGGTCCATTGTGTAGCCAAGAGAGTGATATTTCCAATGAGCTATCATGGCATAAATTTTGACATGGGGAAGTGTTGAAGGCTCGAAAAATCGGGATTTCAACAAGGGGGATAACCACCCAGTCTGGACCTTAAGACAACTCCTTTTCCGTTTGGAATAGTGGCTCCGACTGGGGATGATGGGACCAGTTTCCCAATCTATTTATGACATGTATGGTAACGGGATGATGCTTCTATTTTTTGGGGTTTTATGGGGTGAATACTTGTTCTAAATCTTATCTATCTTCTAACTATCATATGAAATCTATCATAATCAAAGAAAACATCTAGGATTGAGACTATCCCGAGAGTAATGTTCACATATGCGATCTAAAATAATTTCTGAAAGTGACTGATAATGAAGATCATTCAATAACAATAAGAAGAGAATCCATTTAAGAATTATTATTTCATATAAAATGTTACTGAAAAAACATGAGAAATATATCACATAAAGAGTCATTCACATATTCAGTATAAAGAGTAAGTCATCACCATACAAAAGTGCAATAATGATAACTAAACATTCAAACTTTCATATATAAATAACTGAAAATGATTTATTGCTTAACAAATACGTAAAAATCATTAGGAGATAAAAATACCATTTGTAATACGTCCTACTCATGAGCTACAGCAATAACAATCTATCTTAAAATCACTTAAGATCAACTAAGAGTACAAAAGTGCAATTTCAATAGCAGATGTTAAACTCAAATAGAAAATAAATCTTGTTCCATTGATTTTATCAAAACCTCCTTAGTGGGGGGCAAGATGCATGTTCTAAAGAATGTTTTTGATAAAACTCTGGACCCTCTCTAAATGCATGAGAGGGGTTTAAATACTACTCTATGAAATCTAAAAATAAATATTACAAAAATAGATGAGGAGGTTTAAACGACCTGCCTCATTTTAAGCAAAAATAAAAAAAATAAAAAAAAATTATATCTATGACTAATCCTGCATCTGATTCTTTAGATCACAAATATCCAGCATCAATTTTAAGAGTGTCGGTTGGCCGACTTCAGCTTTTAACTGTCCTACAAATACGGCGTTGGTGAGAGCTAGCACTATCTTCTCGGCAGAATTCATCAGGCACTTCAGGGTCATCCATTGGCTATGTTGCTTCACCAGGTACTACCAATATGCTTCCCAATTCAATCTGTTTACCTGTTTGATTGCCTCTACCCTTTACTCTGCTGCTTGTTTCCATTCTGGTTGAAGCTGTTGTGCTTTTGGAAGAAAGCCAGAGGTAGTTTCTACCACCAAATTAGCCTTGTGTAGATTTGCATTTACGCATTCAATGACATTTTCGCTGTCGTCACCACATCTTCCATCACTTGTTCTGCTTCCTTTAGCTGAGAATCCCATTTCGCAAATAAAATCTCTTTGTGCAATTCGTCAATTTTGGGCATATCTGCTTTTTTCCCTTCTTTGGATTTCTGCCAGTTTATGAAGTCTGAGACTTTCTTAAAAATTGAATCATATTCAAGTCATAATTCTATGACTTGATTTGTAATATTATTTCTCATTTCGCAATGGGAAAATTTTCCATTGCGAAATCTTCTGGCATAGTAGTTCTTTCTGTTGCAAGAGTTGGGAATTGAGACCAAGTGCCTCTGTGATAAACTCTTAATTTTGGGATCATCTTTATGCAGTTCTAACATACCCTGTAATGGTTATTATTTGCTAGTTAAATTGCGTTGATGTGCCAATTGCGCCTGCTGGAAGTCTTGCTGAAAGTTTGCCAACTGTGTTTCCGCTTATTGATTGATGCTGACTTGTTGTAACTGTTTTTCCAAAAACAAAATCCTGTCTTCTTTTTCCTTAAGTAGCAATTGAACCTCTACTACTTTATCAATAGTTACTGAAGCATATGCACCTGCGACCTATGAGAGCCTAGTGATATTTGCCGATGGATCTGTGGAGGGATCTTTCCAAAGAACATCTAGAGGTTCATCCTTGGGAGCGAGCATAGAATCCAATTTTCTTTTATTTATTTTCCTTCTGATGACAACTTTATGTTGAGGGTTGTAAAATACATCTAGAGGAGTAATTTCCTCTATTCTTAGTACAATCTCAGATGAGGAAGCAATGGGAATGTGCTCCATTTCCTGAGTGTTGACAACCCTCTCTATTACCATTTCTGTGGATGTCTCTTTTGGATTTGTTGGTGGCTCTGTGCTTTGTTCTTCTGTGTTAAGTATCTTATTAAAATTTTCCCATTCCCCTTCTAAATCAATTACTAGCAGCTCTATTTACTTTGTAAGGGGAGTTGAAGTCTCAACTTGTTTTATTGATGAAATCTGCTAATCAGACTCTGTTGTAGACTTAGCTGTGTCTTTTATTGACTCCTCATCCTTACTAGGTTCATCCTCAGACTGATTACCAGAATTTTCTGTTGATTCTTTTTCTAAACTTGTTTTGGACTTTTCTTCTGAATCATCACTTATGCTAACGCTGGGAGTAGGTTCTCTTATTGGTTCAATGAGTAATTGGTCCAATGGGACCTTACATAACCTCTATTTTATGTAATTGTCAAAATTCTGGAGACTTTCTTGGTAAAAAAGAATTCGTGTTGTATGTTGAACCTCTTTGAAGGTGTTTTTCTGCAGGAAAACATCATCAAAGGGATCTTCTTCATGGGAAAATACTTTTATTTTAACCATTGTAGTAAAATTACTTACAACACCAAAGGGATCATATTGCCTTCCTAGGAACTTTGGTAGTTGTAAAGATAATACATTATTAACTTCTTTGAAAGCATGACCTAAGTCATGCAATGCAAATGCTCCGCATATTATAGGAAATTGAGGCCAAATGGCCTTCTTGGAATCTTTCAGTACTTTACTCATTCCCCCCATGCCACAGGTCTGATAGGCTATCTCCCTAGCCATCAGTTTGTCTAGGACGTAAACAGGTAACACATGGGGTGAAGCAATGCTACCAAACACTCTGATATATGTGAACAATTCTTCCCCAAACCATCTTGCCACGGAGAGAATATCTACCTCCGTTTCTTGGGAAAACCTTTGGGCATCTCTATTGTAGATATTTTTATGGATTGGGAGTATAACTCCGTGACAAATTTTGAAGAAATGTGGCACAAAACCTAATTCCCACATGACTTTGTGATAAATTTGAATGGGAAGTGGATTTTGTACCATCCACTTCCATCCCATAACAAGAAACTTTGAAACAAAACAAATAGCATCCATAACATAGGCACTCATAAAAAATGGAGGGTAAACCCTCGAAGTAATGTTTCTTTTTCTTATGTATTCTAAAATTGCAGTGGCTAAATTATCTGACAAGATTTGGGCCCAATTCATTATTTTGGCATTTGATAGCCGCATCCACTAGTGGTAACCATTCTGATGAAAATTTGTTGGTGTTTGGTTTTCCAAACAGTCTACATAACATAGCAGCGGAAAAAAAGTAAGGGAAACAAAGAGAGACAATGGCATACATACCATTTTTATCCTTTTTGAGTCTTTCCTCATTGTTTCACCAGTGCTTTGTGCATTCTCCCAAGTCTTCATTCTACTTGGCGAACTTCTTGAAAAATTGTTTGTTGTAGCTAGCCTGGGGTTCTGGTAAGTGGTACATATGCCTCAAATTGTTTGGAGTAAATGACCCCATGACATCCTGGCTTGTCGTCTTGAACTGTCTGTCAGATATGTCTACATCATCTATAATCCATTTCACCATGTCAGTGTAGGGGAGTATCTTTGGCCTCGCCGCAATGCGGTGTAGAAATGAACATGCAAGTTCAGTTATGGATGCATCAGAAGAGCCACGTCCATCCGCTGTAACTGTTACTTCCATAATTCTCGTCTTTTCCTCCTCCAACAACTGATACATAGATTCCCACGTAGATGTTCCTGCATCTTGATTAGAGGTAGTGTCTGTGAACAATGGGGTCATTTCTGACTTCTCAGACACAGGAGCCTTTCCTTTCTTACCCATTTCTTCGTATGTTGCGTTCTGTGTGTTTTTCTCGAAAGTTGCAAGAAGAGAACAAGATATGATAAAAATGATATTGAATACAGGAATAATCAATACAAAGATGAAAATAAGGTAACGGGAGGTCTTTAATTCTAAATCACATCGAAAGATATCAACTTGCGTCAAATGGTCCTTTACACTGATCCTAATCGTTCTTTTGATAAATCACCACTAATGAACCATTATGCTTAACTTTAATGTTCATAACTTCACATCGAAAGTTGGGAAGTACTTTCCTAGAACCTTAAGCCCTTCGAATTGCGATAAAAGCAATTTTACAATTTGCTTCACAATATCGCAGATCGCTATATCGCAAAACTCATTTTCATTAGAACCCACCGCTACATGAATTGCTGCGATATGCAATTTGCAAGATACTATCACATTTTGCAATATTTGCATTGTTAAGTAATGCCATGGGTTTGAAACTGCGATGCGATAAGGTTATACTATTTATAATCTCGCCTTCTCACGGATCACATTTTCAAGGGGTAACTTTTATAAGGGATGTCCGCCTTAACTTTTTGTGATGCGAGAATAATCTTTTCTAAAGTAGGTTTTTCAAGGTTTACCTTAATGTTCACGAATTTCCATTATAAAGTTATTCTAAGGCTTTTCATCATGTAGTGCTTTTATAAGAAACTCATTGTTTGTGACATTTTATGCGCTTAAAGTATGAAAAGGTAAATTTCCATATTTTAGCAAGTTCCACTTTGACATCTTATCTTATTCTAAAACAAGAAAGGCATGATTAAATGCTAAGTTTTGGTTTTTTTGTAAGGGTCCCCATTTATTAATGTTATTACTAACACTAATAAATGGGGGGTTGTTGACAAACAAAATTGTTGGCGATTCACTTGGAAGAACCAGTTATCTCTGAGGGTTTTTTGAATTTTCTAAAACTTCAAAAATAGAAATGGTTTTGAAAATAAAACTTTATTGTATGAAATATAAGGCAAATAGTGTTATTTATTAATAACAACATCTCATTCTAACTATATTTATTCTGATTATCTTCTTCCCAGAGTTAGTCATTTTACTCACACCAATCATTACTTGATCGTAAAGATAAAAACAAAGACATCTTATTGGATTAGTGTAGTTGTACTCATTTGTGGTAGGTAGAGCCTCTGCTACCAGCAGGCGTTCATAGCCTCGACAGGGTTACCTGTTACCCAACAATGATCCAGTGTCCCACTTGAGAAGCATGCAGTTTTCAAATATAAATCCTCGTATACACTTATTGCTTTTTCTTTCCTTATTTCTCTTTTAATTCTTAAATAACTATGTATTGGTTTGGTGGCCAAAATTGAGAGTGCCATTCACTTGATTTATAACTTAATTGAACAAGCTGGCTTGTGATGAGACCTCCTATTTTTTGATTGAAACAATCTCCAGCCATTACCCTATTTTGATATGCAGTATGGAAATGTCAGTTAGTTATAATCTTTATGATCATGATAAGTTAGCTCTTGATGAGATCTCTTATTCTTTAAGTTTTAAAGTGTATATTTGAGTTACTCCTTGAATCTTGAAAATTCCTTGAGTCAGGGGGAAGTCATTGGTTCCTTATGAATTATCCTGGACGACAATTGTAGAGTTTAAAAATAGCTTTTCCAAAGAGAGTCTTTGTTTTGTTATTGATACTTTTGTGACTAATGTAATAAAAACTTCTTCCTAAGGTTGTTTCTAATCAAAACTTGGATAGTTGAAACAGAAGAACAGGAATTTTTTTTTTTTAAATAATAGAACTTACCCATCTGTTCCATAAATGGAGATTAATTTTCATAGCCACTCCCACTTATACAAGCGAAAAACAAAATTTACATGAGTCACTATTATTTTCGTGGAAACCAGAAGTGAGCATTCTCAACTCGTTTTATTATCAAAAGAAAAATTTAAATAAAAACTATAATCTATAGAAAATAGAAAAGATCATATTCTATGGAAAATATTTTTTTAGGATCTGTCCATTAACAGGTAAAGATTCCCTTTTCCCTGCTAAATCTTGTAACATGAACGTTGATGGACCAATGAGTTCAACAATCTGGAATAGTCCAAGCCACATCCATTGGAATTTTGTATGCTTGCTTTCTCCTCATGGGCTTTATCCCATTTTAATACTAAGTCTCCAAGTTGAAAATATTTTTTAGACACTGAGTTTGAATAAAAAGAAGCTTTTACTAATTGTTGATGATGCGCGTGGGTAATTCTGGCCTTTTCTCGTTCCTCGTCAAGTTTAAGAATCCGCAATAGTCTTAATTGCATGGATGAGGAAGGGGTTTCTTCAATGAATTGAACTAATGCTTAGGAAGGAATAGCTAGATTTGTTGGTAAGACCACTTCTTTTCCATAAACTAAATTAAAAGGAGAAGTTCCAATGGAGGTTTTCTCAGTTATTCGATCTGCCCAAAGAACATACATTAAAGACTTATGCCAGTTTCTGTGATTTTGATCAATAGTCCGTTTAATGATCCTAATAAGGTTTTTGTTTGTTGATTCGGCCAACCCATTCCCTTGTGGATAATAATTAGTAGAATATTTGAGTTTAAAACCTCTTTTGAGAGCGAAATCTGTCATAGCATTACCTGAGAAATATGATGCATTATCAAACATTAAAGCAGAAGGTAAACCAAACCTAGTGATTATGAATTGATCTATAAATTCGATGATACTTTCAGAGTTGGTTGTCTTGAGTGGAACTACTTCTACCCATTTGGTAAAGTAGTCGGTAGCTGTAAGGATGTATTTATGTTGTTTAGAAGAATGAGGAACAATGTCACCTATTATATCTAATCCCCATTGTTTAATTGATTGATCGATGTTGACCAGCTGTAATGGCAAAGATGGCTTCTTTTGTCTTCCAGCAGTAGTCTGGAAAATCTGACATCTCCTTAGATAGCTATGTGCATCTTTAAATAATGTTGGCCAGTAGTAACCAACGTGCAAGATTTTGTGTGTTGTTGCATCTCCTGCATAGTGTCCACCTACTGGCCCATCATGAAGTTCCTGTAATACTTTTTCTGCTTTAGATTTTTCGAGGGATCTAAGGAGAACATAATCATAATTCATTCTAAACAGTATATCATTGACAATTTGATATTGTTTAGCTTTTAACCTCAGGGCCCTTTTCTTTGCGTAATTCAAATGTGGAGGGGCATAACTATTTTTTAAATAGAACATGGTATCAGCGTACCTTGATTCATAGTTGTTTAGGCTTACCTCATACACTTGTACTTCATTATCTGGAGACTGTCTCTATGATATGTGCGATACTCCAGCCAACATCCTGTAAAAACCTTGACCTTTTACAATATTTGCTGGTTTAATTTCAGCGTCATATTCTTGCAGGGCTGTGACACAATTTGCTCTCTTTTCGCCCACATCTTTTTGTACCAAAAGATTCCTTACCACTGGAAATGGTACTATTATTTTGGTGTGAGTCTTAAGAAGGAAAAGTCTGAAGTGTTTGATTACTTTGAAAACAACATAAGCCTGTTTTTCAACATCAAAGTAATTTAACTCAGCTCCTTGTAAGTTTGAACTAAAGAAGGAAATTGGGGCCTTGGCTTTATCTTGATTCACTTGCATGAGTATGGCAGCATATGATTTCTCGGAGGTGAATGTATATAGAGTGAAAGGATCAGAAAAGTTTGGAGTCACTAGAGATGGGCATTTATAATTGCTTGTTTTATCAAGCCAAACACTTCATGTTCTGCATGACCCCATTTGAAGAGAGAGTTTTTCTTTATCATGGCTTCGAGAGGTGACATGATCCTTGAGAAGTCAAGGATAAATCTTTTAACAAAATTGATCTGACCAAGGAAAGATTGCATTGCTTTCTTATTATGGGGTAAGGATATCTCGGAAATTTCCTTGATCCTATCTAGGTCAATATGGATTCCTGATTTGGATACTATGAATCCAAGAAGTTTTCCTTCACTTAACGCAAAAAAAGATTTTTTTGGATTGAGCGAGATTCCATATTTTTGACAACGTTGGAAGATCTGTTTTAAGTCCCTCAGATGATTACTTTGTTTTTTAGAATATACCATTATGTCATCTAAGTAGAGCACCATTGACTTATTTACCAAGCCTTTAAACACAATGTCCATGGCTCTTTGAAACATGGCACCAGCAATGATTAGCCCAAATGGCATCTTTTGATATGCGTAAGTGCCCCATTTGGTTCTAAAAGTAGTTTTACTTGATCATCAAGGTGCACCAAGATTTGATTATACCCTGAAAAACCATCTAAAAAGGACATTAATTCAGACCCTACCATTGATTCTAATATCTGTTCCATACGGGGTAGTGGAAAATTATCCTTTTGGCAAGCTTTATTGAGATTTCGAAAGTCATTACAAATCCAAATATCACCATTTTTCTTTCTGACTGGGACCAGATTGGAAACCCATCTAGAATGCCTAATGGGAAAAATAATATTGGCTCTTAATAACTTGTTCAACTCATATTTAATCTGGCTTTCTAGATTAGGATGTATTTTCCTCAGTTTCTGCTAAACAGGCTTTTCATCAAAGCTCATCGGAATTGTATGCTCTATAATCGAAGTGTCATAGGTTTTAAGATCATCGTAATTCCAAGAAAAGACACTCTTGTATTGTTTCAATAATCGAATGAAAGCTAATTTTTACTCGGATGTTAGGCCAAGATCTAGGTTGATGTTCAGTGGTTTTATGTCTGTTCCCAGATTTACTAATTCATATCTCAGAGTTTAACTCTGGAGATTTGAATTGGTGGATCATTTAAATCTGTCCTTTAAGTCATATAACTCCTCTAACTTGACTACGGATTTTGGTATAGCGTTATTGGTATTTTCTTGTTCCCTCTATTTGTCATGGTCTTCATCAATTATCTAATTATTATAAGAGCCTTCTGAAGTCAGAAAACTCACAATATCAGGGTCATTGTTGAAAACCTTCCAATTGGTAATGTTATCAGGAATAGAGGGTCTAAAGATTAATTCAATCAAGAATTTGTCTGGGCTATAGTCCTCTGATGGAATAAGCTTGGAAGCTACATTAGCAAGGAGATCAGCACTAGCATTTGTAGTCTTGGGATGGATGAAATAGTAAATTCTAAAAAGTGTGAGGCCACGTCTTGTACTAAATATTGGTAGTGCTTCAAGTGTCCCGACAGACAATGTATAGTATTTCTTACATGTTTAATAACAATCTCTGAGTCTCCAAATACTTGCAGGTATTTGATATTAAGTCTGATTGCTTTGTATAATCCTTGAACTAATGCCTCATATTCAGTAGTATTTTTCATGCAATCAAACTCAAGTCTACATGTTAACATGGTTTTTTCTACTTTTGGACTAACTAATATACAACCTTCTCCTACTCCATCGTTAGATTTAGAACCATCAAAAAATAATTTCCAAAATAAAGTTTTATCTACAGATTTATCTACCAAATTGATGCATCTAGAAGTGTCTGTTTGAGAGAAATTTTCTATCTCAGATAAAACAAATTTTTCCAAAAAGGTGAAGTATGACCGTTGAAATTCCCTAAGAATGAATCAACAGAATAGTTTCCAATTATGTTGTTGCTATACGCTACAGGCTCGTTTTCTCCTTCTAACTCTGTCACTATGTATTTTTTATGTCTTTCTCATTCAACCTTGATCTGATTAGGTTTGCCATTGTAAGGGAGCCACATATGAGACCAGTCGGTCGCAAAGTAACCGTGAAGCTTTTCTGACCAATCCCTACTAAGGATCAGTCCATAAAACTCAGGAATGTCAGCTACAAGTATATCGATAACTTGACATACCTTTGGATTTGATGAAAGCCTTATGGTTACTTGATTAAGTTCACTAATGACCTTGACTTGAGACCGATCTAGTTGTACTATTCGTACTGTAGATTTCTGAAGTTGGACATTTAACATTGCGCAAACTATCTTAGGTAAAATGTTAGATGAGGCACTGGAATATACTAGATGGTTATGCAAATTTTTATTGAAAACTTCAAAGGTAAGGAGAAGTGGCGTAGTATGGGATTTTGATCTTCCCCCAATCAGAGCAATGTCAGTCGAATCGAATTTATTTGAAATGCCAGTCAGAGGTCTCCCCATTTCATGAGTAGATTGTGAAATTACAGCGGCAGGTAGAGGCGTAATAAGTACTGCATTTACCTCTTTCAAGAGCAATTTTTGTTGAGCTCATGAAAAGTATTGTTTTCTATGGTTTTCTTCATATCTTCAACAATGTTATATTCCATTTCATCAGAAATGATAAGCGTTTTGGATGAAGGCAATGAATCAGATTGGACTGGGTTTGTCTGAGTAGACTTTGGTGAGGATTTCTTACCTATGATTTTATCCTTGGGAGTCGGACTTGGATTTTTTTGTTTAGCACTGGATTGTGGAGGATCAAGTTGATTTCTACTTCTAGTAGTAACAGGTAATGCATCCTGATCTTCCTCATCTAGAAGAATGAAGTCCCACATTCCTTGTAGTTCTACGACTTCATCATCATCGGTTTGTTCCTCATTTGAAACTTCTTCCTCTTCCCCTTTTGATTCTGTGTTTGTTCTAGCATTTGGAGGTTTAGGATTGGTTGTAGGATTCCTTTTAAAGGGTTTAAAAGGTTTGTTGGAAAAGGTTCCTGCTACTTGTTTCTTTATATCAACCATTTCGTTTGACATGGTCTTCACGACTTTCTGTAACCCTTCCAGGTTGAATGGGTCCTTTGGTTGTTTTTTCTTAGGATCATCACTAAAAGACACATTTTTAGACTTTCTTTATTCTACAATGTTTTTCTTTTTCTATGTCTAGGATATGTTTTTCTACAACTATTGCCTCTTTCATGTTTTTTTCTAACGTTGGCTTGGTAGCTATATCTACAAAGATAGCTAAACTTGAAGGCAAAGTAGAAATATACTAGTCATTTTGGACTTCGTCGCTAGGTTTAGACGTTGTTGGTATTTTGTTTAACAATTTATTGAAGCGAGAGTTCAAATCCTTAATTGGTTCCTTTTGTTCGGCTTTTAAATTGGAGAGGTCATTTATTAAAGTTTTTGTTGACCTATCATCCCCAAATTTTGTTAAAAACCGATCTTGAAATGTATCCAGTTATTAATGGAACCCACTGATAAAGAAAAATACCAGGATCCTGCTGCTCCTCGTAAAGTATAGGGGAATAATCGTACAACTGCATCCTCTTCTGTCACTCCATTTAAATTAATAGATAGTATGAAATTATTTGTGTGTTCCTCGGCTAGTTGGCCATTGTCGGGATTGAATTTGGGCAACCATTTCTCAGGGTCAACTAGTAACTGAGATAAAGGTGCAAGCATTCTTACAGCCCCTAAATTGGCCCATGTCCTTGGTGGTGGATTTCCTGCCATTATCAGAGTATGAGTAGGAGGAGGTGTGGTAGTAGTGGAATATGATTGGGTAGAGGAGGATATTACTCTTGTACCTGTATGAACCACGATCTGGAGTTGAGGGATGGATGAATGACCTTGTGACGATATGGATGGGATGGTAGATGAAAATGATGATAGAACCTCACTTTGAGATTCTGCTTGTGATTTCCTAGCTTTCTTATGACTCGGTGGAGGAAACTCAATTGGTGGGATTCCTAGCTTTTCACTTTGTGCTCTAGTTAGTCATTGAGATGGGCTCAGATGTGAAGTGACACTACCTTGGGATAACTCATATTCTTCTTGGGATATGGAAATCCCCTGTAACATATGAATTAAAGTTTGTAACTCAGGGGGATCTAAGGAAGAATGATCTAACTTGTTTGGGATTTCAGTAGTGTGCTCTGTATTTTTGTTTTCAACTTCTGGTTCAGATATGGAAGATTTGGAATGCGAACGAGACGTTGAGGGTGATGGTGAGGGATTTTTACTCTTAGGATGGCGTGAAGATGTAGATTTACTTGTCATTCACAATCAGGCCCTCCTTCTAACACCAAATATGTTGAAGGCTCGAAAAATTGGGACTTCAACAAGGGGGATAACCACCCTGTCCGGATCTTAAGATAGCTCCTTTTCCGTTTGGAATAGTGGCTCCAACTAGGGATGATGGGACCCGTTTCCCAATCTATTTATGACATGTATGCTAATGGGATGATGTTTTTATTTTTGGGGGTTTTATGCAGTGAATACTTATTCTAAATCTAATCTATCTTCTAACTATCATATGCAATCTATCATAATCAAAGAAAACATCTAAGTTTAAGACTCTCTCGGGAGTAATGTTCACATATGCGATCTAGAATAATTTCCGAAAGTGACTGATAATGAAGATCATTCAATCACAATAAGAAGAGAATCCATTTAAGAATGATTGTTTCATATAAAAAGTTAGTGAAACAACATTAGAATATATCGCATAAAGAGTCATTCACATATTCAACATAAAGAGTAAGTCATGACCATACAAAAGTGTAATAATGATAACTAAACATTCAAACTTTCATATATAAATAACTGAAAATGATTTATTGCTTAACACATAAGTAAAAAGCATTAGGAGATAAAAATACCACTTGTAATATGTCCTACTCATGAGCTGTAGCAATATCGATCTACCTCAAATCACTTAACATCAACTAAGAGTACAAAAGTGCAATTTCAGTAGCAGATGTTAAACTCAAATAGAAAATAAATCTCGTTCCATTGATTTTATCAAAACCTCCTCAGTGGGGGCAAGATGTACATTCTGAAGAATGTTTTTGATAAAAGTCTAGACCCCTCTCTAAATGCATGAGAGGGGTTTAAATACTACTCTATTAAATTTAAAAATAAATATTACAAAAATAGATGAGGAGGTTTAAACAATCTACCTCATTTTAAGCAAAAATAAACAAAACAAAAATAAATTATATCTATAACTAATCCGGCATCTGATTCTTTAGATCACAAATATCCAGCATCGGTTTTAAGAGTGTCGGTTGGCCAACTTCAGCTTTTAACTATCCTGCAAATACGACGTTAGTGAGAGCTGGCTCTATCTTCTCGGCGGAAGTCATCAGGCACTTCAGGGTCATCCATTGGCTACGTGGCTTCACCAGGATTGAATAATCAAATGGAAAATCTTATTACACCATCATATTTGTGGTGTCGAATAGCGTAAAATCAACTGTCAAATTTCTGAATTCTGACAAAGTGAAAATCTGGAGCTACGTGAATCTTTTAGATTCCCCCTAGATTCCTTAAAGATTCCATCCTGTGAGTCATCTGAATATTTTCTTCTCAGATCAAAATTATGTCTGTGCCATCGAGATCCTTGCAAAATTCTGAGAAAAATGAGTATGACTCTGGCTGCATTCTAACTCTGGCGAATTTCAGCCTCTAAGGAATCTAGAAGATTCCCTAAAGATTCTCCTTTGCTGGGAATTTGCAAATATACCTCTCAAAAGGCAAATCCAACCTCGCCATTGCATTCTCTGTGAAAATCTAAGAAAACTGATTGTAAACTTGTTTACATTCTGATAAAAAGAATTTTTACCTCCCTGGAGAATCTTCGGGCATCAAAGAATATTCTGCCTCGAAATACTTGCAAATCATGGTCCTGCCTCAGCACTACAAATCATGGTTCCATTATACGGAACTCCGTTCATGGCACCTCCATTCTATTGGCTCTCTCCTCGCTTTGTTCTACCTCCATTCTTCGTTCTCCTAGGCGAATGAATGAAAGGGTTTATATTGATGTCACTGGGCAAAGCCACCAAGGTCAAGTCTCATGGCTCAATGGTGGTGGCAATTGCTATGCTGGTGGAAATGAGGGTTCAAATCCCTAAAATGGCATAAATGGCAAATATATGCCCAATTTTTATGGCATAGGTTTAATATAATAAGTTTTTGTAATATATTAACTTTTGTTTTGTTAATATATATGAATTTTGGTTATTATGTTTATTTTTATATTTTATGAGATATTTTAATATCATGTTTTTTTCTTTTTCTTTTTGGAGGAGATAAGGAACCAATGGATGAGCACCAAGTGTCAATGGCTAATAGGCCATTAGTCGACTACCATGTAATCTGTGGGTCCCACTTGCTGACTGGGATGCCATGTGGTGCACTATGGGCCCCGCCTTTTCCCTTATCATGTCAAACATTGAAGAACTCTATCTCCCTCATTTATGAGCTCAGATTTGAGTGCCATTCACACCGTTGGAATGACGACGATGAGCACTTCGATCTGATGCTGGTTTGGGAGTGTTCTGACTGATTTTATTTTTTAGCCTTTCTGAGTCCTCTTGGACTTCTGCATGTGTCTACAGCCACCTAGGTCAAACAAGTTTGTAGGTCACTGGTCCATTCCTCTTAAGGATCTGAAAAGCCCCACAATATCGAGGTGTGAACTTGACAAATGATCCAATATTCATGGACCTATTCTTGGGATTGATACACAAGTACACATGCTCTCCGACCTAAAACTCCTTGAATACCCTCTGTTGATATGAACAAATCTTTTTCCTCTCTTGTGCTTCCTTGAAATTCTTTTTGATAACTTGCATTTTCTTCTCCGTCTCTTTCAACATATCCGATCAAATTAGAACCTTGCTAAATGGATTATTTCTACTGATAGGAGTATTACAACTCCTCCCATAGAGGGCCTCAAATGGACTCATCTTCAGGGATTCTTGATACCCATTATTAGAAGGAAACTCAACGAGTGAAATATACTCCCACTTATTCTACTAATTCATGACATATATCCTCAACAATCTTGTTAATTCTCTCTATTTTCCCATCTATCTTTGGATGATAAGTTGTGATGAAGGCTAACACTATCCTTAAGCTTGAAAAAAACTCATTCCAAACTTTGGCATGAAAATCTAATTTATGTGTGATATAATCCTCTTGGGAACTCCATGCAACCTTGCTATCTCCTGAATGAAGACTTGAGCCACCTCACTAGTTGAACTAGTAGACTTTACCACAACGAATTGAGCTACCTTACTCAATTTTTCAACCACCACCATGATGGAGTCAGGTTTCCTTGATTTCCTCAACAATCCTATAATGAAATCCATAGAAATTTCCTCCCATTTCCATTTTGGAATTGGATTGTGCTATAACAAACTAGCTAGATTCTTGCATTCAAAATTCACCTGTTGGCAATCCAGGTACTTAGCAACAAACTCAACCACCTCTTTCTTTATGTTAGGCCAACAGTAGAACTTCTTCATAGTTGTCAAACTATTCTAGTATCCTCGATGTTTTGAATATGGCTTGACACGATACTCTCTCAAAATAATATTCTTCAATTGACTACTATCAGGCACATAGATCTTGCTCCTGACCTGACCAAGCCATAGTCTATGAGGTGATACTCCTCATTCTTATCACATTCACCTTGTTGCTACAATATCTACTTCAACTGTTGGTACCTTTCAACATGTTCTCCTGTATGTAAGACATGATCCTACAAATATATCCCATAATATCTCATAGTTGAAATGTGATTCACCTGTACTCTTTTACTGAGAGAATTCTTAGCCCAGTTCTCCATGCCTTTGATAAACCTAATTTCAAATTCTAACTCACTGAAATTAGACAACCATCTAGCTTTCCTTGCATTTAAATTAGGCTTGTCAAACAAGTACCTCAGTCCACTATGATCACTCACCAAAATCAATTTCCTACCAAGGAGATAATTTCGCTACAACCTCAATGCATGAATGATATCTTCCAACTCAAGATCATGGGTTACATAATTTTGTTCATGCTCATTCAACTTTAGTGATTCATAGAAATTCACCTACCATTCCTTCATCAAGAATCCACCACGTCCATCCTTACAGGCATATGTACAACCACAAAGTCCTTGTCGGGATCTACAATCCTCAAAATTGGAGCATTGGTAAGAAATTGCGTCAACTATTCAAAGCTATATGCACACTCAATAGTCCATTCAAAATTATTTCCTTTCCTCTACAAAAAAGTGATAGGATAGCCAATATTAGAGAAAATATTGATAAACCTCTTGTAATAATCTGTTAATCCCATAAATGATTTGACCTCATTCACATTCTTCAAAGCTGGCCAATAAACGATAGTGTTAATTTTTTTGGATCCATTTCCATACCCTAATTGGAAACAACATGTCCAAAGTAATGAATCTGAGTTTGAAAGAAACTACACTTGTTGAGCTTGGCATGCAACTTGTGCTCTCTCAACAATCCCAATACTATTTCTAGGTTCTCTACATGCTATTTCTCATTCTTTGAATAAACCAATATATCATCAACAAAGACTATCACAAACTTATCGAGGTAAGGGTCCAACACATTTTTCATCATACAGATGAAGGCAGACGAAGTATTGGTAAGATCAAAAGGAACCACCACAAACTCATAACACCCATACCTTGTGTGAAAATGTAGTCTTATAGATGTCTTCTTGTTTTTTCCACACGTGAGGATATCATAATCTTAGAATAGTCTTCAAAAATACTACCACTCCCTTAAGTTGATCAAGAAAATCATCAATTCTAGGAAAGGGGTACTTATTCTTGATAGTCACCTTGTTCAGTTACCTGTAATCAATGCACAATCTAATAGTATCGTCCTTCTTCTTTATAAACAACAATAATGCACCCAATGGAGATACACTTGGCCTTATGTATCCATTCTTTAGAATCTCTTTCATATGCAACTTCATTTCCTCCAACTTGGTAGTGATCATCCTATAAGGTTCCTTAGATTATGTTGTTGCCCCTAGCATCAACTTGAAATAAAACTACACCTCCCTATGAGGAGGAAACTCTAGAATATTTGCAGAAAACATACCCTAAAACCACTGCAAGATAGGATACCTCCTTAGGACTCCACCATCCTCATCAGCCAACCCCTTGTCATTGGAAACATGGAATGCAAACAATAAACAACCTTTCATGCACTTGTGCTTAACTTGCATTTTTGTAACCATCCTCATTGATGTAGGATTTTTCTTTGCATGCAAGACTCTCTTTTTTTCATCATCATTTAGGTGCTCAATGATCTTCTCATAGAAATCTACGTTGGTCTTATGAATGAACAACCAATCCATGACCAAAAGCATGTTATATGGACCCAAAGGAAGAAAATTTGTGTTTGTTGATGTAGGCATGCCATTAAGCTCAAATACAAAAGATTTCACATGCACTTCCTTATTCAAATGACACTGATCCAAGAGGCGAGGACTAATATAGCTATAACTAGATCATGGATCAATGAGAATAGAAACAAATTGATCACAAATCTTACCTTCCATCTCAATAATGGATGTATGTTGGTCTTCCTTCATATTATCAACTACTGCATAAAACCGAGGAATTCTCTGACCTACATCCCCAACTATTTATGCCTCCTCAACACTGTACATATGAGGCTTGCCACCCTAATAAAATGGACGATCCTTCTTGTGATGATCTCTACCAAAAATAAAACACTTAAATGGTTTGTTGACACTACCTTCATTTTTCTTCTCCATAGGCTAAAACCCATTTCCTTTCTCCACAACATTGGAATTCTTATGAGGAACCAAATTTTCCTTCTAACCTAAATTATGATATCTTCCTCACTTCTTGGGTCATTTCCCTTTATCTTTCTTGCCACACTTGCAGTCACACTTGAACATGGGCCTATTGTTTTATTGTTCATAGAAATGCTTTAACTTTTTGATGGTTTTCTCTAATGATTAAGGCTCATAAAACTCAATCCGATCTTTGAATGATAATGAAAAACCACTCATGAACCTTTTGATCTTCTCTTTGTCATCTTTGAGATATGCACATACCTCAACAAATTTCAAAATATGGTTGTATAGTCTTTAACTATCATGGAATCCATCTTGAGCTCGTAAAATTCCTCGACCTTTCCATCATAATATCTCTCTGAAAAGTACTTGTAACAACCTTAGGTTAAAAGTACATGTAATAAATCATAATAAAGGAAAAATAAGACCAAGGTAATGAGACATGTATTCCAATTTGAATGTTTGGCAAAACATCCTATTAGGTGTCACTTTCAGTTTACTATGGCTAAGGAAATTGGAAAAGGAATTGGCAAAGGCAAAAAAGCATTAATTGATGTCTATTTAAGAAAAATAAAGGAAAATAGGAGAAAGGGGATATAAAGGGTCACAAATCTGCATAAAAGGAAAATTCAAGGAAAAATGAAGGAAAATGAAGAAAATAAAGGCCTCGATAATAAAAATGATTCTGAGGATCAGTTCACAACTTTTTATTAGTTTGACTTTGGAATTAGTTTAAGAGAGAAGAGAACTAACAAGGAGAAACAAAAGAAAGCAAGAAAGGGAAGTGAAATGACATAAATACCGTGGATGATGGGGCATGTATTCCAATATGAATGTTGGGCAGGACATCTTAAGGGGTGTTCATTTGGCTTTTTATGGCTAAGGAAATTGGCAAAGGAAATGGCTAGGGCTTTGGAAATGTAAAATGGCATTTTTGGGACATTTATTTATGAAAATAATGGAAATTAGGAGAAAAGGAAGGTGAAAGGTCACAAGTTACATGTGAGGAGGAAAATGAAGGAAAATAATGGGAAATAGAGAAAATAGAGGCCTCATTGATAAAAAGGCTTCTAAGGATCAGTTTGCAAGTTTGGTAAGTGTATCCTTTTGTCAATTGAGTTTTGAAGCTTTCCCATTACTCTCTCTCTCTTACTCTTCGACACTTAGAGTTTTCTTGGATAGCTTTGGCATTGGAGAAAGAAATACAAAGAAGGCAAGAGGAAGCAAAGATCAAGCAGGGGAAGGTAGGATCAATCATCTACAATAGGCTTCATTACAGGTATTGACTTGCATGTGTATTTTCCTTGCTAGATTTGGCATGGATGGGATTGCATGTGGTTCTTTTCTACCATGGCATGGGTTTTTCCAGGTGTGATAGTATTTTCAGCCTAGCCTTGCCATTTCCTGATAGCTTTGATGAGATGGGTTATCTCATTCAGTTTATGTGGGATGGACGGATTAGATTCGAAGATGAGTGGGGTGGATATCCGTATTGAAAAACACATGGTCTAGAGGTCCTTGAACTAGACTAAGGATCATGAATCCACAGGCCCATTAACCCCTGAACCAGACTGTGGGTTGTAGTAAAGCTATATTGTGTGCCTCTATGGGCATAGGAATCCTTGCCAGTGAATGAAAGGATATACAGTAAAGATAAGAGGTGAATTTTATCTTTGTTGGGTTCAGTGGTCGTGGGATGGGATGCACAACAAATCCTGGAGAGTATGTCTCGATGTAGGACCTAGTGATCCCTGGATCAGACTGTGGATGCATAGTAAAGCCTAAGAGACTAGGAGGCACTCAATATCCTGACGGTATAGGTGGAGAACTCTAGTGGCATCCATGTTGATTGGTGTTTTTCTTATGTGTTCTATGAGTCCCACATTCATGCTTGGAATATGGCACGGGGATAAATGGATGAATTGAGACATGGATCAACCAATCTATGGTCAGGTGGAACATGGTAGTCCCATCTCCGGTTGGTTCATTGCATTCATTAATGAGAAATTTATTCCCTTGATTTTCATACGTAAATGTATTGATGTATATGTGGATTTTGATGGATGATATGTTTATGGTATTTTTGTTCCTATTATGTTGGTTATATGTATATTTTATTACAACATATATGTGTGGCTCTCAACATGTTTTCAGTTGTATATGAATGGATAATGTGTCTATGACCTACTAGATGATAGTGTAGCAATTGACATGAAGAAATGATGGTTTATAGTGATTCTCAAATAAGTATGAGATGCATACTCTTAATTTCGTTGTTTACACCTATAGATTACATGTTGATGATGTGTTTTAGGAAATTCCTGTCATGGCTAGTAGGGGTCTGGTTATGGTATTGTTTAGTTTATTGATTTTTCATCATTGTTTGCCTGGATTTTTACTGATGCTAAGCTATCACTCAATTATAGGCAGTTGCTTGGTCTCTGGGCCTGAAAAAATTGCTTAAATCCTAGGGTCATTGAGCAAAGAAAAGTACTGGGATGCAGGGACAGACTGTCTCAATGGATGATTTGTCTCTTGAGGGTTCTGTTGATGATGTTGGATGACTGTGTGTGATGTTTTGTGGATTCCGCTTCCTTGAGGTCACATAGGAGTTCAAATCTGATCATAGTATCCTATTATCTCATTTTTACCCCTGTTGGCATGGTTACTTGGGTATATGTGGGAGGTGGGTGTTATAGAGTTGTATCATAGGCATGGTTCAACCCTCAAACTAGATGGGTGGTGTTTGTTGGTCATGCATGAATGTCAGTTGCATGTCTATCGCTTACACGTGCATTCTATGTGCTTCTTTCATTTTTTTGATGATTGATTATGGTTGAAGTAAGGTTGTCAAGGAGAACTTGATGTTTATTTTGTGGAATGCATCGTCACGAGTATATGACTAGTTACATATTTTTATATGTCACTTACATGTTGTTGTATGTTGCCTAATTACAGAATTGTATGTTAGGTTGCATTCTTGTATGTTTGATTACATGTATCTTTCTTGTAGGTTGGTTACAAGAATTGATCATTTACATTTGACTACATGTGTTTATGCGTATATGTAGTTGGTTAGGCATTGCTTATGCATATTATTTGTTGCATGTGGCAATGCGTACAATGGAGTAGTGGTTGTTGTTGTCATGCATGAGGTCATGGTTTCTGTAGTTGATATGGTCATGCATTGATCACTAGACCCTCGCTAGAATGATGTGTATATGGTTTTGTACTCATGACTTATATTTCTATATGAAATTGTTATGCATGTATGGTCTTGGTTATAATTATGCATGAATAGTAGGTCAAATGTGTCTTATGAGGTCGTGGTATGCAATTTAGGTTATCAAGGTGATTTTGGTATGTTATGATAATAATGTGTTGGCTGAGATAGAGCAGGAGATGCAGATCATCATAATGAGGTTACAACATTGGAATTTGGCATAAGAATAGATTGTCATACATGTATTGTATGTTGGCATGCATGTATGTAAGTTAAGTATTATTATATGCATTAGGTTTGTGTACATGTCTTTTGATGCTATGGTTACGTACATGATAGATATTAGTTGATTAGTGTAGTTATATGCACATGTGTCAGATAGTCAAGAATGAGGGTAAGCTATGGGTGTATGCATTTCTATTGTTGTTATATGCTACTAACTTGATGATTAGGGTTATTTCATTGAGATATTGATGTTTTAATTTGGATTTGTCATATGGGTGATGGTTATGTTCATTGCCTTGAAGATCTTGATGTTATATGTATTGTGTTAACCTGGTTTGACCTATGCAGATGGTTATGGTTGCGATATTTAGGTGTGAGCCGATATATTTGTGATATGGTGTCTTACTAATCTAGATAGATCATACATATGTGATTGCTATGCATAGATGACAAATGTTTATGAACTTATGATGTGAACATGTTAGTTAGTTACTGTTATGGATATCATGATTTATGATTGAGTTGATATGTTGAGAAGTAATATCATGCTAACTAGATTGATCGTGCAGACAAGATAGCCTCCCCTAAGGTACACTAAGGTATGAGTTTTCTTATGTAGTATACTTGGTGATTCATTCTTGATTATGTCATCTATTTGATGTCGAGTGTTTGGTGTCTATCATGTCATCTAGTTGATTTATTTAACATGGTATGCTTGCAAGTTGGTTGAATGTTTGATGAGTTGCATAATATGAGTATGTGTTCAAATGATATTTTTTTAAGTTGATTATGCTAACACATATGTTTTGAGACAATTGATATGTACTTATGTGTAAGTAGGTGATAGTTTTATAATTATGTCTAATGACTATGAGTTGACTATGGATTATGACATGACTGTTAGTCTTGGCAAAGGTTGATTTCAAAGTGATAGATATGATTTTCTTGATATTTGGAACATGTGGTTGACATGTGTGAGAAGTTGCAGGAAGCATACTTGGTATTAGTGTGATGAGGTAATAATTGATGTGTTTATATAACCAATAGTTGGGTGATGTGAAAGTACATAGTAAGACTCAGTTGAAGCGGGGTAAAAGTAAAAGAAAGGAATTGGGTAAGAATTCCTTTAGCTATGTTTGGAAAACCTAATTCCAAATGAGTGAGTGCTTTTCATACATGAAGTCTTCTTAACCTTAATATTTTTTGACATTATGTGGATACATGTTATATTCATGAACATGTAATTGACAGGTATATTAGCTAGTCTTTAGTTACGGGTGGATATGTCAAAAGATTAGAGTCCCTTGAGATATGGTGTGGATGTGTTCAGTTTCAAGCAACATGCTTGGCATAATAAGATGAGGTAGCTAGTGTATTTTTATGTTTATTTATGTACTAAAAGTTATGTTTTTATGGCCGTATGATGCAGGGAGTTGCATGGTAAGAGAGGTTTCCATGAAATCTCAAAGAAGGCCCAGGTCAAGATTTCCTTGGGAAGCATGGGGATTGAGTCATGGTGTCTTTTGTTAGTCTCGTGATTTTTGTATTTTGTGATTGTTGTGCTTGATTTGTGATTCTGGTTGGGTCTGGTGCATAATTATGCTAATTTGTTGCAGTGTCGTATTTCTTTCGGTTTTCATGGTCTTCTTGTTCTTGTTTCATGTCATACCTTGTATTTTTTTGAGTCTTGGGAATTGGTTGGGAGAGAGGAAATTTAATGGAGATCATGGAGAGCTATGTGGTACCCAACATGTAATGTAAGACAGGGATGAAGCTAGATGCATGAGTAAGTGCAAAAGAAGGTAAGACTATGATAGTCAATTGGACTAGGTGGGTCCATTATGGTAAATGGATGGTGGTAACAAAGTAATGAGAAAGGTAACTAAAAGGGTAAAGTAAATGGTTCTGAAGCATCAGATGCCTTCGGTATGTTGGGAATGACTATTCTTAATGTTGCGCATGTGTTGCATGAATAAAGGAAGTTCTCTTAAACCTTGACCTTAATATGTGGTAATTATGTTATGATCATGATTATGTTGATGTTTATAGATGTATACATGTAGGTGTGTATGTATGTCATGTTTGACAAGGCCATTATGGATCATGGTTACTAACGCTAACATTTATGTGTGTGTGTGTGTGTGTATATATATATTAATATATCATTGTTTGAAAGGATCATGATTGTTTATGCTAATGCTTGTCTATGTGTATGTATCTATGTATCTGTGTCATTGCTTAACAGGGTCATCAAGAATGGTTCTTGTGGAGGAATGATTGCTTACGCAATAAAATGGCATGAAGAGGTTCCTCGGCTTACGAGGAAGCAATTGGGAAGAGTAGTCATTATAAATATATGAGGTCAGTATCATGTGGATATGAATTGATATTGTATGCTTTTATTATGCCTATGTTTATGTTATGATAGGTCATACTGATAGATACATCAACAAAATGAAAGCAGTGTGGTATGCGACATGCTAGGACAACCATGAATAAGACACTGAAAGCAGAGATACTTGGTAGAGTCATTGTGGTTTTGGATGTGTGGTACTACTATTGTGCGTATGTTGTATATGTTGTACATGTTGCATTTGTGATGTTGTGTGAATGCAATGTGGTGCATGTTTAGCATGTGTGCATGTTGTTTATGCAATTTTATGTAAAAGGTGTTAGTGAAGATAGTGTTGTATGAATGTTGCATATTCAGTGTTGGGTATAGATGTTGCTATGTACATGTTGGATATATAGTGCAGTGTTTATATTGTACTGTGTGCATGATGGATATGTGATGTTGTATTCATATGGTGCTCTGCACATGTGGGATATGCAGTGGTGTGCACAGATGATGCTATGGACACGTTATATACACAACACTATGTACAAGTGGTGTTGCATGCATGTTGTACATGTGGTGTTGTATGCATGTTGTACATGTTGTGTTATGTACATATGGTGTTATGTGCATGATTGTACAAGTGGTGTTGTGTGCATGTTGTACATGTGACACTATGTGAAGGTGGTGTTGTGTACATGTTGTGCATGTGGCGCTATGTACATGTGGTGTTGCGAACATGTCGTGCATGTGATACTATGTACATGTGGTATTGTGTGCGCGTTGTACAAGTGGTGTATTGTACATGTGGCGCTGTGTACACATTGTGCAGGTGGCACTGCGTACATGTGATGTTGTGCACATATTGTGCAGGTGGTGTAGTGTATAGGTGGTACTGTGTACATGTTGTACATATCGTACCAGTGCTCGTGTGGTATTATGTGCATGTCATAAATGTTGTGTTGAGGGCATGTGGTACTATGTATGTGCATTGTGTAGGTGCATATATTGTGTGGTGTTGTACATCAAGTATAGATGTATTGTGTTGTGTTGTATGCCCAGTGTACGTGTATGCTTTGTGTTATGTAACAGATGTAGGCATATGTATTGTAATGTATACACTCGGTGTAGGTGTATGTGTTGTATGTCAGGTCTAGGTGCATGTATTGCATGTAGTTGTATGTGTGCGATTTACACTATTCGTATATGCACCCAGTTGAGGAGAAGGAACTGGGTGTTTGATGGGTGTGGCAACTGATCTGGTGTGTGTAAAAAAAGAACAAAGGCAGAAGTAAGGATCGATGAAGGATAAGTATCGTTATTTTATTTCCATTTAATTATGCATGTTATTTATGATTCTAGTATATAATGATTACATGTAAATTATGATTCTAGTTTATGATGGCTCCATGTGATTTTGATCTATCATGGTTATGTTTTGAGCTAACCTAATGAGATAATGTTGATTTTGTCAAATATGCTAGTTTGAATTGTTGTGATAGGAAGTGACCATGATTTAAAATGTACCTTATTGACGAGATACCAATGAGGTATGATGTGAATTTATTTCAATTTATTTTAAATATCATGGAAGTTATGTGCTTCGTACAAAAATGCATGAAATGCCTAATTGGGTGATTGAAATCAGCTGCAAGAATTAGCATAAACAACAAAAGGAATTGGAAAATAAATCATTATGCTAGTAACCCATTCAAGAACAGGGCCATTATGGGATTTCGATACCCAATAGTGTCCATTGGTGGTCATGAGCATGCTATGACCAGTATGATAGTTTTGAGGCAGGTATATGCCTTGGTTGTTTGGCCTCCAGTGCGAGGAAGGCTTGCAAAGTGATGGACTGCCAAGGATGGGGGTGCTAGTGGAACTTGGAAGGTGAGTGACTGCATAGAAGGGATTTACCGGATTTCCCGAGGGACTGTGTAGCAAGGAAGGGAAGGTCGGGGATGGATTTGTTTTTTTCATTAGCATTGACAGATATAATCAGATGCACATTGGGAGTGCACCAGGGAAAAATGACTCGATAATTGTTCACTGAGAGGACAAGTGGCACAGGATTGTAGCACTAAACATTGGATGCAGATTTGAATTTACAGTGGATTCTAGAATTCTTGAGAATGAGGTGAATTCTAGTATTACTTTGAAGCTAGAGGTGTGAGCCTCTTGATTCCCTTGTTGTGGATATAGACACCATATACTTTTATTTGCTGGCTTAGAAAATGTGCATATATATATATATATATATATATATATATATATATATATATATATATATATATATATATATATATATATATATCTGTGTGTGTGTTTCTATGTGTTTATTGTAAATACCATAATGAGCTGTGTTATAAAGCTCCAGCATGTGATATGATTGTCATTTGCTTATACTGTCATGATTTTTTTCTTTTGAGCGGGTCATTCACTGTAAGTACTACAACAAGCTATGTTATAAAGCTGCATGGGCAGTATGTTTTTTTTTATTGGTCTTATTGGTTATAGGTTTCATTGAACACCAAGGACGATGTTCATGCAAGGGGGAGGGTTATGCAACAACCCTGATGAAAATTCCATGTAGAAATATATAAATACCATGAATGATGAGACACATATTTTGTTGGCTTATATGGGCCTGACCCAGATTCGGAAGAATTATTTAGCCAAACAAATCCCCCATCTACCAGCCCTTTCGGCAACAGCCCGTGGAGCGCAAACTGAGGTCTCACCCGAGGTAGCAGGGGAGGGTGCTAGAACCAGGTTTCCACACCCTTGGGATGTCTAGATGTGGCCTGGAGGTTTCGTGTGCCATTCTGCAGTCCTACGCTGCTCTTCTTTCGCGCAGATTGGAATCCGGACTACTTCTTAAGATTGATTACTTAATGATGTATTATGAATCAGATCTACTTAGAAGGGTCTTTAAGTAAACATTTATCAGAATTAACTAGTTTGCGCACTTGGAATAGACGCAGATTCACATATATTCATAACATAAGCATATGCACATAGATTCAAATAGTTATATTAACCATACAATAGCCAGATCCGTGATAATACAGATTTAACACAAAATTTCAGAAGCAACTTATCTTTATTTACTTTCTTCACTACTACATCTAGATCCGCCCTGCGCACTCAGATGCAGGAGACTGCGCACATAGTTGCGGACTCTTCTAGGCCTTTGCGCACATAGCTGTAGAGCCCCTATCTACTACCCAATCCCTTGACTCAGACTTACAGACACTTCAAGACTTTTCTCCTCAAAAACCCATTACATTTCAAATCCAAAATCATACCACCAAACTAGCTACCTCTACCCATAGAGCTTCACTCTATTTATACCTTTCCATGGACCGCGATCCATGGGCGAGCCGACTCACTTACATTTCTTTACATTATTTTTGGGCGGACTACCCTTTGACTCAACTTATTACAACCCACGCTCCGCACATCCCGCGAAGACTTTACCCTATCTTTACCCAAAAATTTGGCCTTTTTGCCTCATAACCATTATGCGAGGCTTCTACTACCCAACAGACCCCCAACACAATCATCGTGACTCATCCTGAGTCACTCGTTGGTGCGGCAAGACGCATTGCCTTGGCTTCACGGTTCACCTCTCCTTCGAGTGGCACTCTTTGTCCTACTGCTCCTTCGTTGTCTCCTGCAACGCTTCATCCGGCTCCTGCTTCATTGTTATTACCAATTCTCACAACCGATAATGCTCATTCTGCTCTGCTCGGTTAACACAGAACACCCCCTCATAGGATTTTAGCTCTAGTGGGGAAGCTGCATACGGGACCTCCTTGTACCACCATAGCCACTTTCTTCCTTCTCATCTTCTCTTCGCACTATCTGTTGTAGCTTGTGATGCAATTTTGCAAGACCCTTGCTGTTGTCCACGAGATCCTAATATTCAAGGTACATCGGGGACAAGTTATTAACTGCATTCATACAAGTGGTCTCTATCTTTCTAGTCTTTCGCTTTTCTGTTATAGTTCGCCAGCCTTCCCTTGGGCGAGGTGGCAGCATCCGGACAAATTCTACTTCGTGCCTTCCATTTTCCGGTTCATCCCCTCCTGTTGATGCTGAACTCTGCGTGGAACCTTTAGCTGTCAACACCCTATTCCTCAGAGAGCCCTGCCTTTCCATCGACTAGATCACCATCCCTCGCCTTACTCCTTGTGCATAGATAATGAAAAGTTTCATATCGATAACCAGCTTGCATTTTTCAAAAGCACAGTTCACCTGATGGAAGTGCCCCCATGATTTATAAGCATTTCGAATTTCAAATTCACTGTCTCCCAACTATTCTAGCGCCCTCGTGTTAAACCTGTGGTAGATTAGTCCATAGTTGGCTCGTACCCCTTCTCTTAGTTTCCCACTGGCCACTCCTCTCTGATGTAACCTATCCTACTTGTCAGGACTAATGTTGCTAACAATCATTTTTTTACTTCCCCCCCCCGAGAACACAATCCTTAGGGTGCAGTTGCGATCTTGTGGACTGTCTTACTTGGTAAAGAACCCTTTTGTCGCACTGGCTTTCCACAGACTTTTTTATAGTCCCATGCCTTCTTTCAACTGCTTGGGGTGCTGAGACTGTAGTTTCTATTGCTATTCAGGTGCTCACACCTTTAGTGCGAGTTCTCAACTTCCCTGCTAGCCCGGGCTGCGAGCACCTCTCGAGCGTCTGGGTAGCCAATCTATCAGCAGGTGTGTTCTTTTGTAAGTGTGGGTGTAGCCATGATAGCAGGGTCACAACTCGTTCTTGTGCTACGTTGCTGGATCCATCCTGTCTTAGCGCACTTTGCTTCCTTGGCCGTACCCTGAGTTTATTAATGTTGTGGGGCCTGCGGCTACCCTGTCTTTTCTGAGCTCCCTTCTGTCATCTATTACAGGCCCAGTGAACCTGTGGTATCTGCAACTTCCCTGATTTCCTACTACCCTTGGCGTCGGCTGCTGGTGAACTGGTTTGTTGGGGTGGCTCTGAGCTACCACTTCTAAGCTGCTTGGGTGTCTGTATCTCATACCTCTGTAGCCTATGCTGGTGAGCAATGCTTACCTTGTTTCGATCTCCCATCTGTGCGTGCGCCTACCTCTGACATCTGCACCCTTTCCTTCGCATCTTCAGAGCTGCACCCTTTCCTGAAGCCACGGTTGTGCGTGATGCTTTTGTAGATACTTCTGGCTACTCATTTAACCCTATTTTCACCATCCTACTACAATTTAGGGTGGTTACTTCATGTAGTTGGTTCTGCCATCATTTAATTTCTTCATCTGAATGTGACGTGCAAGAACTATCACGGTCCAATGAGAGTCTACCGTCCACTCTTGGGTTTACCCTGTCCTCATCTTGTGCTTTAATCTAATAGATACAGTCCAATTCACCATCACTATCTTTGTCGCACACTAGCTCAGTATAGCACGCCCCTTTAGCTGGATCCAACGGAACCACTATGTGGAGAGATTTCTTTTCGAATATCATTTTTCGTTTCTTGAGGTTGATGACTCCATTCATATCTGTTGCCCAATCTATCCCTAGAAATGCAGGATAGGGGTTACTATCATCCATAATTTCTATGACCTGAAAATCGGTTTGCGTGCTAGTGCCATCAATGTTTATTGTAACCCCATTCAGTCTTTCCATGGGCAGAATTTTTGTTGGTTAGGCATCCATAACTAAATTGGAGACCAAGTCTGTTTTGGTAGGACATTCGTGTTGGACCCCAAATCTAAAACGACATGGTCCATCTCATAGTTTCCAATCTGAAAAGTCAGTCACATTTCTCGCCTCGTGCACAAAGAATGTTTGCCTAACTTCTGGACCAATCGTGGTTTGTCCACTCCCGTGCATCGAGTAATCAATTTTTGCAGACCATTTACCACTTGAGCATCCCTAAGTAAGTTCATGTAGGTTTCCAAGAAGGTGGTTAGCATAGAATTATCCTTCTTTGATGCGAATTTATCCTTACTGTTTGAAGTAGAAGCCTTCGCGAAGTTCTTATTGGCTTCCATAAATGTTTCCTTCACATGCTCCAAGTAAAATTCTGGTTGTTTCTGGGAGGGTCTTGCGGACCCATGTATCTGCCTCTACCTGCTTCCCCTTATCTTCTCTGGTAGCAGTGCCACTTTTGAGCATCATATTTACGTTGGGATCTTCCGTGTGGGGTTTGGCCTTCATCATTTGGAAATTCTCAGTAGGGTTAGCCGGAAGCACCCTGCTTTCCCACATATGAGAAATCAGCGTGGGGTAATCGACCACTACGTGGTCAAATTGGTAACAATAAGGGCAATAGGCTTTGGTCGGGTTTGTGCAATCACACGCGTAATGTCCCAGTCCTCCACAATTGTAGCAAATTAATTGTCCTCGTCCCTGTCCAGGTCCCAATCCCCGCGGCCCTATCTGCATCATTGGTATCCTCCTCGTGTAAGCAGTGGGGCGGGATCCTACCCGTGTGCCTCTGTTTGCATCCTATAAGTAGGTGTTTGATCCATCAACATCTCGTAACTTTGGAAATTTCTTTCATCGTTTCCCACTATCCTACAGAAGTTACAAAATAATTGCTCCGGGGGGGGTTG
Source organism: Pinus tabuliformis (assembly GCA_031772625.1). Taxonomy (NCBI): domain Eukaryota; kingdom Viridiplantae; phylum Streptophyta; class Pinopsida; order Pinales; family Pinaceae; genus Pinus; species Pinus tabuliformis. The sequence continues at coordinate 3,777,914 of CM062807.1, read as the reverse complement.
TCTTAAGTTATACAATAGGTGACAATTATCTGTGGCATGCATTCCTCCCACCTGAAATATTGCACACTAGAGTGTGAGCATCATGCTTGGCCCAGCTTGTACCTCTGGTTCAACGGTATTGGTCCCCCTCCTGCCACATAGTTCATGAAGATTGGATAATGGTCCTTATCGTGGCCCTATCCCTTATAGTTGATACACCATACCTCCTCCCGTACTTCTACCTGAGGCGCCTGTCCTTGTTTCAAGCTTCGCATTTCCAGACATAGGTTTTGTATTTGCACTTGGATTTGTTGTACTCCCAACCCTAGATGCTGTATTTGGGTTTTGTGCAGTCGCATTGCTACCTCTAGTGCTTCAGCTTGGGTTGAGATCTTTTGTTGCGATAGAGCTGACCTCAGATATGGCATTAATGATGCGACAAACCAAGCGTGGTGTTGTGCATCCAATAGTGTCATGTTGGCCTCATGAATGGTGCTTTTCAACCTCTGATCCAAATCCCACGAGGTTTCACCAGGCAGCATTACAATTTCCTTGAACCTAATAACCAACTGTGCTTCTAACTTTTGTCACCCAAATTCCTTGTTTAGTGCCTCTTGGATTACTACTATTCCTTCATTTGGATGATCACTTGAGTATTTCATGTACCAAGTCAACGCGCGGTCCTGCAGCGCGCTAACTAAGATAGCCTTCTTGATGTTATCATCTGTGATGCCTTGAGAGTCCCACATAGACTTTATCATAAACTAGAACTGGCCTGGTTCCTCATTTCGTACACCCTTAAATATCGGCAGCTTCACTGCGCTCGCCATCCCAACTTTTGGTGGTGGTGGCGTTGGAGATGGGGTTGGTGTTGGTGTGGATGGATTTTATGTAGGTGAAGTGGGTGGTGGTGTGGACGGAGTGGTATCAGTGGGAAGCACTCTTTGATCAACTGGACCGCACTTCTTGGTGAGAAACTCATGAGCTCCTCCTCGCTTTCCTGTGAAATAGAAATCATAGGATTGTTCCCTACCCCTCCCGTTCTGTGGTAACCTCTTCTGCTCTGCGTTACTCTAGACATCAATAAACGTGCATAATCTGTTTTTCACACAATAGCATATTAATCCAAGTATTCAATGATTTGATATACTTACCCCGCAGTCCTTGGAGAAATCTACTTTCTGCTTCACTATAACTCACAGTTGTATCTATCACGAACTCAGTGATAAATCCTCCTATTACCTGATCCAGCCAATGATCTACTGCGCGTATGATTTTATCTTCGGTAGCTTCTAGCTTGCGCACCAGTTCTGGAGTCCACACAATAGGTTGATCTAATCTGCACCTTCCCACGCTATCAACTAACCTTGCGATCCACTTGTATAGCTCTACTGGAAATGTCACGAAGAAGACCTCGTGAATATCTGTGTATATATAGCGGTCCACCCAATCTTCCTCTGATATCCGCGGGTTTCTGTTTTCCTGAACTGCGAACTCGTGGAGCTTCAGATCCCACCACTCTTCAATCTCTCTCTTTGTAGGGTTCCAGTGTTCCAACATCAGACACCCCTTAGGCAGATCCCAGTCCCGGTAATGGAACCATTTGTTGGCTTATATGGGCCTAACCTAGGTTCGGAAGAATTATTTAGCCAAACAAATCCCGCAGCTACCGGCCCTTTCGGCAACAGCTCGCGAGGCACAGACTGAGGTCTCACCTGTGGTAGCAAGGGAGGGTGCTAGAACTAGGTTTCCACACCCTTGGGATGTCTAGATGTGGCATGGAGTTTTCGTGCACCGTTGTGTAGTCTTGCGCTACTCTGCTTCTGCACAGATCTAGACCCAGACTACTTCTTAAGATTAATTACTTAATGATGTATTATGAATCAGATCTACTTAGAAGGGTATTTAAGCAATCATTTAGAAGAATTAACTAGTTCACGCACTTGGAATAGATGCAGATTCACATATATTCATAACATAAGCATATGCGCAGAGATTCAAACAGCTATATTAACCATACAATAGCCAGATCCGTGATAATACATGCTTAACACAGAATTTTAGAAGCAACTTATCTTTATTCACTTTCTTCACTACTACATCCAGATCCACCCTGTGCACTGAGCTGTAGGGGTCTGTGAACATAGCTACAGACTCTTCCAATCCTCTGCACACACAGTTGCAGAGCCTCTATCCACTACTGAATCCCTTGACTCGGACTTGCAGATGCTTCAAGACTTTTCTCCTCAAAAACCCATTACATTTCAGATCCAAAATCATACCACCAAACTAGCTACCTCTACCCATAGGGCCTCGCTCTATTTATACCTTTCCATGGACCATGATCCATGGGCGGGCTGACTCACTTACATTTCTTCACATTATTTTTGGGCGGACTACCCTTTGACTCAACTTATTACAACCTGCGCTCTGCGCATCCCACAAAGTCTTTACGCTATCTTTACCCAAAATTTCAGGCTTCGTGCCTCATAACCATTACGCGGGGCTTCTACTACCCAACATATTCCAAGCTTAATGTTGGACAAGACATCCTAGGGGGTGTTCATTTGGTTGTTTATGGCTAAGGAAATTGGCAAAGGCAATGGCTAAGGATTTAGAAAGACAAAATGTCATTTTTGGCACATTTATTTATGAAAATAACGGAAATTAGGAGAAAAGGAAGGTGAAAGGTCACAAGTTGCATGTGAGGAGGAAAATGAAGGAAAATAATGGAAAATAAATAAAATAGAGGCCTCATTGATAAAAATGCTTCTAAGGATCAGTTGGAAAGTTTTTTTACTGTAACCTTTAGTCAATTGAGTTTTGAAGCTCTCTTGTTACTGTCTCTCTCTCACTGTTGTGCACTTAGGGTTTTCTTGGAGCACTTTGGCATTGGAGCAAGAAAGGAAAACAAGGCAAGAGGAAGAAAAGATCAAGTAGGGAAAGGCAGGATCAAGTAGCTACAACAAGATTCATTGTAGGTATTGACTTGCATGCATATTTTCCTTTCTATATTTGGCATGCATGGGATTGCATGTCATTCTTTTCTACCATGGCATGGATTTTTCTAGGTGTGACAGTATTTTCAGCTTAGCCTTGCCATTTCCCGATAGCTCTTATGAGATGGGTTCTCTCATTCGGTTTAAGTGGGATGGTTGGAATAGATTCAAAGTTGAGTGGGGTGGATATATGGATTGAAAAACACATGGTCTAGTGGTCCCTAAACTAGACTGAGGATCATGAAGCCACTGGCCTAGTAACCCTTGAACTAGACTCTAGGTTGCGGTAAAGCTAGACTATGTTCCCCGGTGGGCCTAGGAAACCTTGTCGGTGAATGACATGGTATACCATAAAGCCAACAGGTGGATTTTCTCTCCATTGGGGCTAGTGGTCGTGGGATGGGATGCACAGTAAAGCCTGGAGAGTATGTCTCAGTGTAGGGCCTAGTGATCCCTTGATTAGAGTGTGGATGCACGACAAAGCCTGAAAGACTAGGAGGCACTCAATATCCTCACGGTGTAAGTAGAGAACTCTATTGGCATCCATGTTGATTGGTGTTTTTTATATGTGTCCTATGAGTCCCACATTCATTCTTGGAATATTGAATGGTTGTGATTGGCTAAAGAGAGACTTGGCTCAACCAATCCATGGTCGGGTCGAATGTGGTAGTCTCATTTCCGATTGGTTCATTGCATGCATTAATGAGAAATTCATTCCCTTGATTTTCATGTGTAAATGTAGTGATGCATATGTGGATTTTGATGGATGATATGTTTATGGTATTTATGTTCCTATTATGTTGTTTATATGCATATTTTATGACAACAGCTATGTATGTCTCTCAACATCTTTTTACTTGTACATGAATGGATAATGTGTCTATGACCTAATAGATGATAGTGTAGAAATTGACATGAGGGAACAATGGTTCATAGATATTCTCATATAAGTATGAGATCCCTACATTTAATTCTGTTGTTTACACCTGTAGGTTACATGTTGATGATGTGTTTGAAGAAATGCCTGTCATGGCTAGTAGGGGTCTGGTTATGGTCTTGATTATTTTATTAATTTTGCGTCATTATTTCCCATTATTTTTATGGATGCTAAGCTGTCACTCCATTCTGGGTAGTGGCCTGGGCTTTGGGCCTAAAAAGGTGGCTTAAATCCTAGGGTTGTTGGCACATAACTGGAAATTTTTGTCTCTAATTGCTGGTAGGCAAGCCTGTGAGAGATGCGCTAAGTTTCTCTTTGCTCCCTTTCCCATAGCATGAGAGTGACTATGGACTAAGATATCCATAGCATCAGTGGGACGTAGGGACAAGCTGTATGAGTGGCATACTTGTCTCCTGAGGGTTCTATTGATGATGTTAGATGATTTTGTGTGATGTTCCATGATTCCACTTCCTTAAGGTCACATGGAGGTCGAATCTAATCATCATGGCCTCTCATCTCATGGTTACCCCGGTTGGCATGGTTACTTCGGTATATGTGGGGAGGGGCGTGTTACACCATCTAATGGTCTCAGAATGGTTGGTAGGTGCACCAATCCATGAAAATGTGTTTATTATTCAATATTATATGTTGATTGTTTCATGGGGAAATGAACAATGGTTGAAAATATTGTTTGTTGATGTTCAAGTCTCTAATTTGGTCGCTATTTATCCCATTTTTATTGTATCCATACATCCCATCTAAGTAATCAAAATTATTAGTTAATAGTCATTAGCCATTAGCAATGGATGGTATGATTTGATTTTAATGAACTTAACACAAACCATCATGACGACTCTCTCTTATTTTGGAGATCATGCATGAGTTCCCTCAAACTATTCAAGGATACGTCAATTTTGGAATTTGGACTTCCTTGTGTTAGGTTGGGGTCTGGATGTTGTAATTGGGGTTTGGATGTTGTAATTGGGGTTTGTTGATGATGGGCTTGGGTTCTCATTATGATCCATGGTAATCAGGTATCCTAAAATTCAACAACGTGCCTATGTTTAGTGAACCATTTAGGATTTTTTACAATTTATACCAGTTATTGGAAAAATGAAAATGCCCAAAGAAATTTGATTGGAACATGTACCTGGAATCCAAATAAGATCAACTTAATTGACATTGCAATCCATGTAGAAAAAGGAGACAATATTTTCCTTAGTGATATTCCAAAAAATCATCATGTAATTCAAGATGGGTATAACATGACATAAGAATATAAAAATTATGATCCAACAAGAGCCTCTGCATGTTCCTAAGAATGTGTGCATGTTTCGAAGACATGACTAACTATTTTCCCTAGTTGGCATGCTAGTTGGTAGTTTGGGGGGCTTGTTGAGGATTTATGTCTAGGAACACATGCACATTCCTAGGAATACGCATGAATTCGCAATGACCCCATTGTCACTTTTGGAGGAATCATTATTATGTGAGTGCACATTAATTGCTAAAACTAAAAGTGAATATGAATTCCATGCATGAAATTAAATGAAACACATGATGTATAAAAATAAAACTAAACAAAAATTGAATGTATGTAATGTTATTCATAATCTAACATCAATTACCAACAAAAAAATTTATAGCAAAAGGAAACATATTAGATATACAAATTGTTGATAATTAGGCACCAATTTCAATTTCATCATTATCACCTTATACTTTTACATTTCTTTGATGCCATATCCACCACTATTAGATTCACATGACAACAATGACAACTAATTTATATTTCCACCGTTTATCGAGGCGTCAAATTTGCCCAGACAAAAAATCGTCAGAATCCAACATTTTTTTATTCAAAAAGTCCCATAGTAGGAATATTTGAATCGTATTTTTGATGGTGGAAATAGATTTAGCATCATCCAAAGCTCTTGGAGCACCTAAAATCTTGAATATCGACAACTATAACCCAATTTTCAAAAAAATTGCTAAATTCTACTAAAATCAAGCCAAAATTTCCAATATTTTCCAAACTAAATTTACACTTCGTTAAACTATACTCTTTCCATCTTAAATTTTAAAATAAATGATTAATAAACCAACGTAAGATAAATCGCTAAATAATGAAATGAATTTTTGCTTTTAATACATAATTTTTTAATCACTTAATTTTAAATTAAAAATTAATAAAATTACAATTTTCTAACTTTACTTAAAAATTAATAAAATTGTAATTCTAAATTATCTGGTCTATGAAATCTAAATATTTAAGGATTTTTCCAAAACACTGAATTAAATCAAAAAAATAATTGCACCATCAAAATTGGAATCCACAATGTAGCATTTATTTTACGTGAAAGCCTAGGAATCCATGCTAATCAATTGTTTTAAGGAACCTAAGACACTAACTCAAGTATGTTTTTACCAAATTACATTGTTATTGTTAAGTTATTGTACCTAAAAGTACTTTCCCTCACGGGAAATGTGTAATTCTTTTTACACTTAAAGCATAATTAAATATTAAATTTAGTATTAAAAAATGTTAAGGATAGACAAGTATTTCAATACCTATTATTAATAATATATTTGGACATTTTAATTAATTTTATTTTTAAAAATATAAAGAAAATATTTAAGATTAATTTTTTTATTCTATTTATAATATTTTATTTTACATGAAGTGTATAAAGTTAAGCAGTAACATATATATAAAAATAATATTAATAATAAAAAAATATTTTAATATTTATAGTAAATAAAATGTTTTTAAATGTATTTTAAGTAATACTTTTTTTATATATGGAAAATGTGTAATAGTATGAATGGCTAAGATTGTTGAATTGAGGCTTATGTGATCCATATTAAATTTAAGAGAAAAAAAAATTCAGGGTAAATCACATGATAATACATTTGTTGATGTGTTTTGAACCAACAAGTGTGGTTCATCGTCAGGACAAGTTGAAGAATCAAATCATGGCTACATATTAAATAGGGAGAGTAGATCTTCCAACAGCTAGGTTTGACTGAAAAACAGCTATATTAGACTAGATAGGACAAACGACTATAATTGACATAGAAACGGCTAGATTTGACAATTCAAATTGTTTAATTATAATAATAGTCATCATGTTTTATTTTAAGTAAAATGTTAACCAAATTTGAGTAAAAAATAATAAATCTAGGGAATATGATAATGAGTAAATTGCTAACGTGTATTATTAGTTTTTGAATAATATTAATATTATATTATTATAATAGTATTATTCTTATTATTAATGGCTTGGGCAACTATTTAATATAAATTAATTAATAAAACACTAATAGACCTAGGGAAATCAGTGAGCGTAAGGATATAATATTATCATATTAATTATTATTAGTTATAGTATTATTCCTATATTAATAGATCTAGGGATATTAGTAATTGTAAGGATTTAAACAAAATAATATTGGTTATTATTATATTATTGTTATTAACATAATAATGTTATAATAATAGTAATATTAGTAATGGATTGGGTAACTAATTAATTTAAATATCTTAGTAAAGCTGTCTAATGGGAACATAAAATATCTTATACCAGATAATTTAACACCTTTTAGACAGTTATGGAAAGGACCATCTCCTAAATATAAGGAAAAGAAATTGAGGGAGATTAAAAATCAAAGGATCAAGGATAAAGAAAGCAGGTTAAAGGATGATAAGGGGAAAATTATAGAGTTCTAGAGCAAGTAATTAATAGAGGGAGGAGAATAAACTACTAGGAAGAGAGGGCAGGGATCCAACAACTACTGATCTTCAAACCATCATCTCTATTGAGATTGCTTGGCCTTTTTTCAATCTCAAGGGCTTCCCTAAATTTATGGTAATGGAACTGCACAACCTTAGCAATAACCTAGGCCTCCTCAATATAAACATGATGTTTGGTCTTCTCTGCATACTCCGCTAGTGTGGAAGACTTGGTTCTCCCATGTTTCAGGTCAGTTGCGTGCTCATTAATCCTTTGATTATTAGAGTGTCCAGTCTCACCAATGTAGGGGGTCCCACAGGAACAAGGAATAATATGGACACCCTTCATGTCCTTAGGGTCGACAGGATCCTTCACAGATGGGAGGGATTTATGAATGGTGTTAAGGGGTCTAAAGGTCGAGGGAACATTATGCTTCTTAAGAATCCCAACAATCCTATCAGTGTTCCCTTGGACATAAGGTATATGGAGCCCTGGGACTTTATCATTCGGTTCTTTTTTAACTACTGCATTACTGGAGGCTTTAAGGAAATCCTTCTGACCAAGGTGTCTACTATAATCATTCTCACTAAAGACATTAAGGAGATGGGATTTCTCTTTATCGAAGCTCTTTTCATCAGAGATCCTTAGGGCACGTGTAGCAAGGGTGTTGAGAACGCCCAAATTTTGAGCTGGGAAATGATGGGAACTGTCATGAAGATACTGCTGAGTATGTGTTTTCTTTTGAAATACTTGGTCAGAGGGAACCATCAATATTCTTTGAAATAAGAATATCAAGGAAAGGGAGGCAACCATCTACTTCTTGTTCCATGGTGAACTTAATGGCAGAGGATTGACTGTTGAGATGATTGAAGAAGAGATCTAACTCCTCTTGTTTAGGAGACCAGATGTCATTAGGGTCATCTACATATCTTTTCCAGAGTTTGGGTAGGAGACGGGTCGAGGCCAAAGCCTTGGATTCAAAATCTTCCACAAAAAGATTAGCAATAATAGGGGATAGGGGTGAGCCCATGGAAACACCGCATGTCTATTCAAAGAACATGCCCTCAAAACTGAAAAAAGTGGAAGTGACATAGATCTCAACCAACCAAGCGGTATGAGGATCCGTGAGATGGTTGATCACCTCCATGGCCTCTTTTATCGGGATGCAAGAGTAAAAGGAGACTACATCAAAGCTAAAAAGAATGTCCTTGGTGTCAAGCTTTATGCCCTTGAGCTCTTCAACAAAGGATGCAGAGTCTTTGATGAAGGACTCCATATGGCCAACTAAGGGTTTAAGCTTTAAGGCAAGGAACTTAGCTAGAAGGTAGGTAGGACCACCAATGGTGTTGACAATGGGCCTTAGAGGCGCCCCCTCCTTATGAATCTTTGGAAGCCCATAGATCCTTGGAGTAATGGGATTGCTCTCAATGAGTTTATGGAAAATGGAACTCACCAAGCTACTGGACTTGATGGCAGCAACCACATTCCTAGATATCTTCTTTAGAGGGTTCTTGGGAAGCTTTTTATAGCTTCCACTATTATATAGATGATCTAATATTTTTTGTCAAGGATGATAGCAGCCCCTCCTTTGTTGGCTTTTAGAGCAACGATGTCTTTGTTTTGGTTTAAGGATCTGAGGGCAACAAATTCTTCTTTGCTGAGGTTTCTACGAGGGGGATTTGCCTTCCTAAGGACAACTGCACAATCCTGTCTAATGGTGTCCTTAGTATTATCAGGTAAACCTCTAATCCTGAATTCCAAGTCACAAATAATGTCATCTACTGAGATCTTTTTAGGGGCTAGGGAAAAATTTAAACCTTTTCCCAAAAGCTTGAAAACAAGAGGGGGAAAGGAGAAATTAGACAAATTGATAACTTTATTATAACGAGAGGGAGAGGGAAGATTAATGTTATTACCATCATTGTTTTTGTCAAAATTGTGATTATATTTTAAATTATTACAGTTGTTGACAATCAATACATTACTATGCTTATTATTCTTATTGTTAAGAGATGAATTATTAATATTGGTACTATTATTATCATTAATAAGAAATAAATTATTACTAATATTATTATTTTTATTAATGGATATATTATAGTTGTTTTTATTGTTAGTAATTAATATACTATTATTATTATTATTATTACTACTACTACTATTATTATTATAGTTGTATAATAAACCTATTTCTTGTTTATTAAGATCCCTGCTGTGGTGTAGAGTTATGCCCTCACTGCAAAGGCAGATAGGGCTTATTACACCTGCGAATGGAACAAGATTAAGATCAAGTTTTGGTGAGGATGAGAGCTGGTCGATGGGCTCGGAGAGGTTCATACATGGATCAGAAGGGAGGGGTGTATTCTCCATGGACTGTGATAAACCAGAGCGAGTTGTATTGCTGCGTGATGAATTGCAGTGAAATCCAGCAAAGGCATTTGGCTGACCGGGGTTACACTCATTGGGCGATGATAGACTCAATGGAGTTTTACTGCTGCGTAATGAAGAAGTGCAATGTAATCCATCGCTTGGATTAGGTAGCAACTTATCATTGTGTGACTCTGTATAATCTGAGGAGCTTAATGTGATACCATCCTTGCTTCGTGATGAATTGTAGTGCAATCCAATGAAGGGTTTGGATGACTGGGGTTCCACTTATTTGTTGGCGCTAGACTCGCTGGAGTTTCACAGCTGTGTAATGAAGAAGTCAGGCAGACTAGAATACATTGGTTTGTCATTATGCGATGGTTCTAGATAACCTGAGGAGTTCAATGCTATAGAAACCCCGAGGCTGGGCTCAATAGAGGAAAGATTGTCCACTCGGTTGAGACTGGATTGATCTGGGTTTACGGTCAAGCAAGATCATGCTTTATGAAGGAGTGAGTCCATTGAAGGTAAGCTCGGGACTACGGTCCCCCTATCTGAATTCGATATAATTTGTAGTGGATTGAGGTGGCCAAAGGAGTCGGCCTCTACTTCAGAATTCACCGAGTTCCCTTTAATCGCCAACGAGGAGGAAGAGTCAGAAAGACTGGATGTGCTAGAGCATGCCAAAGTCTCGAGTGTTGATTTTTTATCAGCCGAAAGATTTTTGTGGGAGCAACCTTCCATGGACTCGAGAGGGTTGACTAACACTGAAAATCTTTGTGCCAAGTTATGAAATTTCGCAGCTTGTTTTTTCCTCCTGATATCTTCCAAACGCATGGAGTTCAATGTTGAACATGCATCAATCCTGACCCAAAGGGAGGTGGAAATCAAGCTTGAAAGTTCCAAATGCGACCGCAGAAGATTCTGAGAGAGAAGATCTAGGGATCTTTTGACCCTGCTAATCTAAGATCTTAATAATGCTAAATTGGCCTTTAGAAAAACCCGATGGTTCTGAGGAGTGTGGAGGTGATGATTAATCTAGGTGAAGATCGAGATGATGGAGGAGTCTCTGCATTTTTTAAGAAATGTCAGATTTGACTTCAACTTCGACTTGCAAGTGTGCCCGTTCAAATTAATGAACCTTAGTTGCAATGTATTTTTAGTGCAGGGATTCAATTGTTGAATTGAGGCTTCTGTGATGCATATTAAATTTACGAGAAAAAAATTTCGACATAAATCACATCATAATACATTTGTCGACACATTTCGAACCAACAAGTGTGGTTCATCGTCACGACATGTTGAAGAATCAGATCATGGCTACATATTAAATAAGGAGAGTAGATCTTCCAACGGCTAGGTTTGACTGAAAAATGGCTATATTAGACTGGACAGCCAAACGGCTATATTTAACCCAGAAATGGCTAGATTTGACTATTCAAATTGTTTAATTATAATAATACTCATCATGTTTTATTTTAAGTAAAAAGTTAACCAAATTTGAGTCAAAAATAATAAATCTAGGGAATATGATAATGAGTAAATTGCTAATGTGTATTATTAGTTTTTGAATTATATTAATATTATATTATTATAATAGTATTATTCTTATTATTAATGGCTTGGGGAACTATTTAACATAAATTAATTTGTAAAACACTAATATATCTAGGGAAATCAGTGAGTGTAAGGATATAATATTATCATATTAATTATTATTAGTTATAGTATTATACCTATATTAATAGATCTAGGGATATTAGTAATTGTAAGGATTTAAAATAAAATAATATTAATTATTATTATATTATTATTATTAATATAATAATGTTATAATAATAGTATTGTTATTAATGGTTTGGGTAACTAATTAATTTAAATATCTTAGTAAAGTTGTCTAATGGGAACATAAAATATCTTATACCAGATAATTTAACCCCTTTTAGACAGTTATGAAAAGGACCATCTCCTAAGTATAAGGAATATAAATTGAGGGAGATTAAAAATCAAATGATTAATGATAAATAAAGCAGGTTAAAGGATAATAAGGGGAAAATTATAGAATTCTAGAACAAGTCATTAATAGATGGAGGGGAAGAAACTACTAGGAAGAGAGGGTAGGGATCCAGCAACTACTGACCTTCCAACCATCATCTCTATTAAGTTTTCTTGGCCTTTTTCCAATCTCAAGGGCTTCCCTAAATTTATGATGATGGAACTACGTAACCTTAGCAATAACCCGAGCCTCCTCAATACAAACATGATGTTTGGTTTTCTCCGCATGCTCCACTAGTGCAGAAGACATGATTCTCCCATGTTTTAGGTCAGCTGCATGCCCATTAATCCTTTGATTAATAGAGCGTCCGGACTCACCAATGTAGGGGGTCCCACAGGAAAAAGGAATAATATAGACACCCTTCATGTCCTTAGGGTCAACAAGATCCTTCACAGATGGGAGGGATTTATGAATGGTGTTAAGGGGTCTAAAGGTCGAGGGAACATTATGCTTCATAAGAATCCTAGGAATCCTATTAGTGGTCCATTGGACATAAGGTAGATGTACCCCTCAGACTCTATCTTTCGGTTCTTTTTTAACTACTACATTTTTGGAGGCTTTAAGGAAAGCCTTTTGACCAAGGTGTCTACTATAACCGTTCTCACAAAAGACATTAAGGAGATGGGATTTCTCTTTATCTTAGCTCTTTTCATCAGAGATCCTTAGGGCATGTGTAGCAAGGGTGTTGAGAACGCCCAACTTTTGAGTTGGGAAATGATGGGAACTGGCATGAAGATACTGCTCAATATGTGTTTTCTTCCGAAACACTTGGTGGGATAGGGAACCATCAATACTATTTGAAATAAGAATATCAAGGAAAGGGAGGCAACCATCTACTTCTTGTTCCATGGTGAACTTAATGGCAGAGGATTGACCGTTGAGATGATTGAAGAAGAGATCTAACTCTTCTTGTCCATGAGACCAGATGACATCAGTGTCATATACATATCTTTTCCAGAGTTTGGGTAAGAGATGGGTCGAGGCCAAAGCCTTGGATTCAAAATCTTCCATAAAAATATTAGCAATAATAGGGGACAGGGGTGAGCCCATGGAAACACCGCATGTCTGTTCAAAGAACACACCCTCAAAACTAAAAAAAGTGGAAGTGAGACAGATCTCAACCAACCAAGCGGTATTAGGATCTGTGAGACTTTTATCACCTCCATGGCCTCTTTTATTGGGATGCAAGTGTAAAGGGAGACTACATAAACAATAACAAGAATGTCCCCAGTGTTAAGCTTTATGCCCTTGAGCCCTTCAAAAGAGGATGCAGAGTCTTTGACGAAGGACTCCGTATGGACAACTAAGGGTTTAAGCTTTAAGGCAAGGAACTTAGCCAGAAGGTAGGTAGGGCCACCAATGGTGTTGACAATGGGCCTTAGGGGCACCCCCTCCTTATGAATCTTTGGAAGCCCATAGATACTTGGAGTAATGGGATTTCTCTCAACGAGTTTATGGCAAAGGGAACTCACTGAGCTACTAGACTTGATGGCAAGAGCCACATTCCTAGATAACTTCTTTAGAGGGTTCTCGAAAATCTTTTTATAGCTTCCACTATTATATATAGATGATCTAACATCTTCTTGAGGTAATCTTTTTTGTCAAGGATGACAACAGCCCCTCTTTTGTTGGCTTTTAGAACAACGATGTCTTTGTTCTGGTTTAAGGATCTAAGGGCAACAGATTCTTCTTTGTTTAGTTTGCTACGAGGGGGCTTTGCCTTCCTAAGTACAACTGCACAATCCTATCTAATGGTGTCCTTAATATTATCATGTAAACCTCTAATCTTGAATTCCACGTCACAGATAATGTCATCTACCGGGATCTTTTTAGGGGCTAGGGAAAAATTTAAACCTTTACCCAAAAGCTTAAAAGTAGAAGGAGGAAAGGAGAAACTAGACAAGTTGATAACTTTATTATAACTATAGGGCGTGAGAAGATTAATGTTATTACCATCATTGTTTTTGTAAAAAAATTTATTTCATTTGTTGAAAATTGATACATTACTATTCTTATCATTCTTATTGTTAAGAGATGAATTATTAATATTAGTATTATTATTATCATTAATAAGCAATAAATTATTACTAATACTATTATTTTTATTAATGGATATATTATTGTTGTTTTTATTGTTAGTAATAAATATATTGTTATTATTATTATTATTATTATTATTATTGCATAATAAACCTATTTCCTGTTTATTAAGATCCTCGTTGTGGTGTAGATTTATGCCCTCACCGCAAAGGCAGATAGGGCTTATTACACCTGTGAATGGAACAAGGTTAAGATTAATGTTCGGTGAGGATGAGAGATGGTCGACGGGCTCGAAGAGGTTCATCTGCGAATCAAAAGGGATGGGGGTATTGTCCATGGACTGTGATAAACCATAGGGATTTTGTATTGCTGCGTGATGAATTGCAGTGGAATCCAGCAAAGGGTATGGACTGACTGGGGTTATACTCATTGGCCGGTGATACACTCGATGGTGTTTTACTGTTGCATAATGAAGAGGTGTAGCATAATCCATCGTTTGGATCTGGAAACTACTTATCATTGTGCGACTCTGGATAACCTGAGGAGCTCAACATGATACCAACCCTGTTGTGTGATGAATTGCAGTGGAATCCAGTGATGGAGTTGGGCTGACCAGGGTTCCACTTATTTGTTGGCGCTAGACTCACTGGAGTTTCACAACTGTGTAATGAAGGAGTACAGAGTAATCCAACGCTTGGATCAGGCAGACTATAATACATCGGCTTGTCATTATGCAATGGTTCTAGATAACCTGAAGCATTCAACGCTATAGAAACCCCAAGGTTGGGCTCAATAGACAAATGATTGTCCACTCGATTGAGACTAGATTGATCCGGGTTTATGGTCAAGTAGGATCGTGCTTTATGAACGAGTGAGTCCATTGAAGGTAAGCTTGGGACTACAGTCCCCCTATCTGAATTCGATATAATCTGGAGTGGATTGAGGTGGCCGAATGAGTTGGCCTTTGCTTCAGAGTTCACCGAGTTCCCTTTAACCGCGGGTAGGGAGGAAGAGTCAGAAAGACTGGATGAAACAGAAGATGCCCAAATCTGGAGTGTTGATTTTTGATCAGCTGAAAGTTTGCCGTGGGAGCAAACTTCCATGGACTCAAGAGGGTCGACTAACGCCAAAAATATTTATGCCAATTTATGAAATTTAGCAGCTTGTTTTTGCCTCTTGATATCTTCCAAATGCATGGATTTCAATGCTAAACATGCATCTATCCTGATCGAAAGGGAGGTGGAAATCAAGATCGAAAGTTCCAAATGCGTCCTCAAAAGATTCTAAGAGATCAGATCCAGGGATCTTCTAACCTTGCTAATCTCAGATCTTAATAATGCTAATCTGACCTTTAGAAAAACCTGATGGTTCTGAGGAGTGTGGAGGCGATGATTAATCTGGGTGAAGACTGGGATGATGGAGGAGTCTCTGCATCTTTTAAGAAATGCCAGATCTGACTTCAACTTTGAAAACTGCAAGCATGCTAGTTCAAATCAATGAACCTTAGTTGCAATGGCTTTTCCGTGCAGGGATTAAATTGTTGAATTGAGTCTTCTGTGATCCTTATTAAATTTATGAGAAAAAAAATTTGGCGTAAATCACATGATAATACATTTGTCGACGCGTTTTGAACCAACAAGTATGGTTCATCGTCAGGATAAGTTGAAGAATCATATCATGGCTACATATTAAAAAGGGAGAGCAGATCTTCCAACGACTAGGTTTGACTGAAAAATAGCTATATTATACTGGACAGGAAAAACGGATATAATTGACCCAGAAACGGCTAGATTTGACTATTCAAATTATTTAATTATAATAATACTCATCATGTTTTATTTTAAGTAAAAAGTTAACCAAATTTGAGTCAAAAATAATAAATCTAGGGAATATGATAACGAGTAAATTGTTAACATGTATTATTAGTTTTTGAATAATATTAATATTATATTATTATAATAGTATTATTTTTATTATTAATGGCTTGGGTAACTATTTAATATAAATTAATTAGTAAAACACTAATAGATCTAGGGATATTAGTAATTGTAAGGATTTAAAATAAAATAATATTAATTATTATTATATTATTATTATTAACATAATAATGTTATAATAATAGTATTATTATTAATGGTTTGGATAACTAATTAATTTAAATATCTTGGTAAAGTTGTCTAATGGGAACATAAAATATCTTATACTAGATAATTTAACCCCTTTTAGATAGTTATGAAAAGGACCATCTCCTAAATATAAGGAAAAGAAATTGAGGGAGATTAAAAATCAAAGGATTAAGGATAAAGAAAGCAGGTTAAAGGATAATAAGGAGAAAATTATAGAATTCTAGAACAAGTCATTAATAGAGGCAGGGGAAGAAACTACTAGGAAGAGAGGGCAGGGATCCAGAAACTACTGATCTTCCAATTGTCATCTCTATTGAGATTGCTTGGCATTTTTTCAATCTCAAGGGCTTCCCTAAATTTACGATGATGGAACTGTGCAACCTTAGCAATAACCTAGGCCTTCTCATTGCAAACATGATGTTTGGTCTTCTCGGCATGCTCCACTAGTGCGGAAGACTAGGTTCTCCCATGTTTTTGGTTCTCCCATTATTTGTGACGTGCAATTCGGGATTAGAGGTTTAACTAATAATATTAAGGACACCATTAGACAGGATTGTGCAGTTGTCCTTATGAAGGCAAAGCCCCCTCATAGCAACCTCAACAAAGAAGTATCTATTGCCCTCAAATCCATAAACCATAGCAAAGACATCATTGTTCTGAAGGTCGACAAAGGAGGGGCTGTTGTCATCCTTGACGAAGAAGATTACCGCAAGAAGATGTTAGATAATCTATATAATAGTGGAAGCTATAAAAAGTTCCCAAGAACCCTCTGAAGAAGATATCTAGGAATGTGGCTCTTGCCATCAAGTCTAGTAGCTCAGTGAGTTCCCTTTGCCATTAACTCATTGAGAGCAATCCCATTACTCCAAGGATCTATGGGCTTCCAAAGATTCATAAGGAGGGGGCACCCCTAAGGCCCATTGTCAACACCATTGGTGGTCCTACCTACCTTTTGGCTAAGTTCCTTGCCTTAAAGCTTAAACCCTTGGTTGGCCATATGGAGTCCTTCATCAAAGACTCTACATCCTTTGTTGAAGAGCTCAAGGGCATAAAGCTTGACACTGGGGACATTCTTGTTAGTTTTGATGTAGTCTCCCTTTACACTTGCATCCTGATAAAAGAGGCCATGGAGGTGATCAACTATCTCACAGATCCTGATACCGCTCGGTTGGTTTAGATCTGTCTCACTTTTACTTTTTTCAGTTTTGAGGGTGTGTTCTTTGAAAAAACATGCGGTTTTACCATGGGCTCACCCATGCCCCCTATTATTGCTAATATTATTATGGAATATTTTGAATCCAAGGCTTTGGCCTCAGCCCATCTCCTACCCAAACTCTAGAAAAGATATGTAAATGACACTAATGTCATCTGGTCTCATGGACAAGAGGAGTTAGGTCTCTTCTTCAATCATCTCAACATTCAATCCTCCGCCATTAAGTTCACCATGGAACAAGAAGTAGATGGTTGCATCCCTTTCCTTGATATTCTTATTTCAAAGAATATTGGCAGTTCCCTCTCCCACCAAGTGTTTCAGAAGAAAACACATACTAAGCAGTATCTTCATGCCAGTTCCCATCATTTCCCAACTCAAAAGTTGGGCATTCTCAACACCCTTTCTACATGTTCCCTAAGGATCTCTGATGAAAAGCGCTTTGATAAAGAGAAATCTCATCTCCTTAATGTCTTCGGGGAGAACGGTTATAGTAGACACCTTGGTCATAAGGCTTTCCTTAAAGCCTCAAAAAATGCAGTATTTAAAAAAGAACTGAAAGATAGAGTCCTAGGGGTCCATTTACCTTATGTCCAAGGGACCACTGATAGGATTGCTAGGATTCTTAAGAAGCATAATGTTCCCTCAATCTTTAGCCCCCTTAACACCATTCATAAATCCCTCCCATCTGTGAAGGATCCTGTCGACCCTAAGGACATGAAGGGTGTCTATATTATTCCTTGTTCCTGTGGGACCCCATACATTGGTGAGACTAGATGCTCTATTAATCAAAGGCTTAATGAGCACACAACTGACCTAAAACATGGAAGAACCAAGTCTTCCACACTAATGGAGGATGTATAGAAGACCAAACGTCATGTTTGTGTTGAGGAGGCCCAGGTTATTGCTAAGTTTGCGTAGTTCCATCACCATAAATTTAGGGAAGCCCTTGAGATTGAAAAAAGGCCAAGCAATCTCAATAGAGATGATGGTTGGAAGATCAGTAGTTGTTGGATCCCTGCCCTCTCTTCCTAATAGTTTCTTCCCCTCCCTCCATTAATGAATTGTTCTAAAATTCTATATTTTTCCCCTTGTTATCCTTTAACATGCTTTCTTTATCATTAATCCTTTGATTTTTAATCTTCATCAATTTCTTTTCCTTATATTTGGGAGATTGTCCTTTTCATAAATGTCTAAAAGGGGTTAAATTGTCTACTATAAAATATTTTATGTTCCCATTAGACAACCTTAATAAGATATTTAAATTAATTTGTTACCCAAACCATTAATAATAATACTATTATTATAACATTATTATATTAACAATAATAATATAGGAATAATTAATATTATTTTATTTTAAATCCTTACAATTACTAATATCCATAGATCTATTAATATAGGAATAATACTATAACTAATAATAATCAATATGATAATATTATATCGTTACACTCACTAATTTCCCTAGATCTATTAGTGCTTTACTAACTAATTTATATTAAATAGTTACCCAAGCCATTAATAATAAGAATAATACTATTATAATAATATAATATTAATATTATTCAAAAACTAATAATACACGTTAACAACTTACTCATTATCATATTCCCTGGATTTATTATTTTTGACCCAAATTTGGTTAACTTTATACTTAAAATAAAACATGATGAGTATTATTAGAACTAAACAATTTGAGTAGTCAAATATAGCCATTTCTAGGTCAATTATAGCCGTTTGTCCAGTCTAGTCTAATATAGCTATTTTTTCAGTCAAACCTAGCCGTTTGAAGATCTGCTCTCCCTATTTAATATGTAGCCATGATCTACTTCTTCAACATGTCCTGGCGATGAACCACACTTGTTGGTTCGAAACACGTCGATAAATGCATTATCATGTGATTTACGTCGAAAAACTTTTTCTCTTAAATTTAATATGGATCACAAAAGCCTCAATTCAACAATTGAATCCCTGCACGGAAAAGCCATTGCAACTAAGGTTCATCGATTTGAACGGGCACATTTGCAGGTTTCAAAGTTGAAGTCAGATCTGGCGTTTCTTAAAAGATGCAGGGACTCTTCTGCCATCCCGATATTCACCTAGACTAATCATCGCCTCCACACTCCTCAGAAGCATTAGGATTTTCTAAAGGCTAGTTTAACATTATTAAGATCTCAGATCAGTAGGGTCAGAATATCCCTAGATCTGCTCTCGCAGAATCTTCTGAGGTCGTATTTGGAACTTTTGGGCTTGATTTCCGCCTCCCTGTGGGTTAGGATTGATGCATGTTCAGCATTGAAATCCATGCATTTGGAAGATATCAGGAGGCAAATACAAGCTGCAAAATTTCATAAATTGTCACAAAGATTTTCGGTGTTAGTTGACGCTCTCGAGTCCGTGGAAGGTTGCTCCCGCAACAAGCTTTTTGTCGATAAAAAATCAGCACTCTAGACTTGGGCATCCTTTGGCCCATCAAATCTTTCTAACTCTTCCACCCCGCTGGCATTTAAAGGGAGCTCAGTTAATTCTGAAGCAGAGGCCGGCTCCTTTGGCCACCTCAATCCACTCTAGATTATATCGAATTTAGATAGGGGGACCATAGTCCTGAGCTTACCTTCAACAGACTCACTCTTTCATAAAGCACGAGACTGCTTAACCATAAAGCTTGATCAATCCAGTCTCAACCGGGTGGAAAAAAATTCCTCTATTGAGCCTAGCCTCGGGGTTTCTATAGCGTTGAACTCCTTAGGTTATCCAGAACCATCGCATAATGACAAGCCGCTATATTCTAGTCTGCGTGATCCAAGCGTTGGATTACTCTATACTTCTTCTTTACATAGCTGTGAAACTCTAGCGCCAACAAATAAGTGGAACCCTGATCAGCCCAACCCCGTCGCTGGATTCCACTGCAATTCATCACGCGGTAGGGTTGGTATCACGCTGAGCTCCTCAGGTTATCCAGAGTCACACAATGATAAGCCGCTGCCTGATCCAAGCGATGGATTACACTGCACTTCTTCATTACGCAACAGTAAAACTCCATCGAGTCTATCACCTACCAATGAGTGTAACCCCGATCAGCCCAACCCCTTTGCTACATTCCTCTGCAATTCATCACGCAACAATACAACTCCCTCTGGTTTATCATAGTCCATGGAGAATACTCCCCTCCCTTCTAATCCGCGTATGAACCTCTCCAAGCCCGTTGACCAACTCTCATCTTCACCGAAACTTGATCTTAACCTTGTTCCATTCATAGGTGTAATAAGCCCTACCTGCCTTTGCAGTGAGGGCATAAATCTACACCATAGCGGGGATCTTAATAAACAGGAAATAGGTTTATTATGCAATTATAATAATAATAGTAATAATAATAATAGTATATTAATTACTAACAATAAAAACAACTATAATATATCCATTAATAAAAATAATAATATTAGTAATAATTTATTGCTTATTAATGATAATAATAATACTAATATTAATAATTCATCTCTTAGCAATAAGAATAATAAGAATAGTAATGTATCGATTGTCAACAACTATAATAATTTAAAATATAATAACAATTTTGATAAAAACAATGATGGAAATAACATTAATCATCCCATGCCCTCTCATTATAATAAAGTTATCAATTTGTCTAGTTTCTCCTTTCCCACTTCCGTTTTCAAGCTTTCAGGTAAAGCTTTAAATTTTTCCCTAGCCCCTAAAAAGATCCCAGTAGATGACATTATTTGTGACTTGGAATTCAGGATTAGAGGTTTACCTGATAATATTAAGGACACCATTAGACAGGATTGTGCAGTTGTCCTTAGGAAGGCAAAGCCCCCTCGTAGCAACCTCAACAAAGAAGAATCTGTTGCCCTCAGATTATTAAACCAGAACAAAGACATCGTTGTTCTGAAAGCCAAAAAAGGAGGGGCTACTGTTATCCTTGGCAAGGAATATTACCGCAAGAAGATGTTAGATCATCTATATAATAGTGGAAGCTATAAAAAAGCTTCCCAAGAACCCTCTGAAGAAGATATCTAGGAATGTGGCTATTGTCATCAAGTCTAGTAGCTGAGTGAGTTCCCTTTACCATAAACTCATTGAGAGCAATCCCATTACTCCAAGGATGTATGGGCTTCAAAAGATTCATAAGGAGGGGGCGCCCCTAAGGCCCATTGTCAACACCATTTATGGTGGTACCTACCTTCTAGCTAAGTTCGTTGCCTTAAAGCTTAAACCCTTAGTTGGCCATACGGTGTCATTCGTCAAAGACTCTACATCCTTTTTTGAAGAGCTCAAGGGCATAAATCTTGAAACTAGGGACATTCTTGTTAGTTATGATGTAGTCCCCCTTTACACTCACATCCTAATAAAATAGGCCATGGAGGTGATCAACCGTCTCACGGATCCTGATACTACTCGATTGGTTGAGATTTGTCCCACTTCCACTTTTTTCAGTTTTGAGGGTGTGTTCTTCGAACAAACATGCAGTGTTGCCATGGGCTCACCCTTGTCCCCTATTATTTCTAATATTTTTATGGAAGACTCTGAACCAAAGGCTTTGGCCTCGGCTAGTCTCCTACTGTTATAGACATATTTGGGCACTACAACCCCAATCACATATGTCCATAAACCAAGGGCTTCTAAACCCCTAAAATTTTTGTTTCATACCCTAAAGGAACAAGGTCAGCTGATTACATCATTTCCCAGAAGTTCTCCCTAAAAAACTACTCAGAACTGGTCAAAACTGGACCACACAGACTGCTCCATGCATAGGGTGCAATGCATCTCACCTATTACACACGGGGGTTGCGATGCATACTGGAAAGCCCTTCTGTAGGGTGCAATGAGTGAGAGCAAACTAATGGCAGAAGCAGTTTGCTAGGTGGAAACTCAAAGAATCTTCTAGAAACTGCTCATATGACACTTGCCTCTTTGAATTCGCCCATGGATGAGTAAGAGATCATGAAATCTCCAAGTGGAACCAAGAACTATCAGTGAGATGACACTAATCAAAATCCTAGAAGCTGACTCACTCTCCTACAAACATCTATATATGGATCCCTCATCCTAGAGATCCAGAGGTTAGAATTTTGTAATTTGCAAGGAAGTGCTGTTGGTTTCTCTTTGAAGACATTGTTGGGTGATCTTGCTTTGTATGAGGTGAAGAGGGCTTTCATGCTGGGAGGATGATTCTAGATCAGACAGCCTGGCTGTAATCCTCTCTTCTACTACTTCTATCAATAAATCTATTTGAGTTTTCCTCCATATGCTTGTATATCTCTGAATCTTGTATTTGTATATGCATTTATATGGTTAA
Source organism: Pinus tabuliformis (assembly GCA_031772625.1). NCBI lineage: Eukaryota > Viridiplantae > Streptophyta > Pinopsida > Pinales > Pinaceae > Pinus > Pinus tabuliformis. The sequence goes on along the minus strand of CM062807.1, from coordinate 3,755,146 downwards.
TGTACATTTGATCCTACATTGTTTATGGTTATAGATCTCTATGATTTGATGGTATTTTGTTTCTTTGACTCTACAGGTGTTCTTTGAAGTGGGACAAGTGAGAAAGGAGTGGCGAAGGCTCTATCAAGGGAGAGAGGAAATAAGCAAGGAGACTAGCGAAAGACTAAGGTTGGTACTCTCTGCTTCTCTCTCATCTATCTCTCATAAAGGAAAACACAAGTAACTTTAGTTTTTTTGTTTATAAGATAGCTACCCATCTTATTAGTGGGACTAGCAGCTCCGAATGGACACTAGTTTTCCCGATAGCAAAATGGTGACTCTGCTGGGGAGTGAATAGTTTGTTTGTTTTCTTACTATTGTTTGATTTATAAACCACATGCAGAGCCTGAAGTTAAGCCAACTAGCCTTCGAACTGCTTTTGCTATGCAACTTCAAAGTAGATCAACGCTGCTTCAGTCAATCTCCTAAGTGCACTAGTGGTAGCTCAAATAACCTCATTAGATCAGCCCCTATACTTTGTGTTTACTGACTATCATTAGCTCAGCCTAAATCCCTGAACTTAGCTGCAAACTGTGAGTGAAAACCAAGCTCAGTCTCATCCCTGGACCATCGAATTGTCTCTTATTGGCAATCTGGATGCATTGCACCTCCCATGTGTTGCAGGGGAGATGCATCCCTATTTCCCTATGTTACAGGTGCGATGATTGAATGAGACTGTTTCTGCCTCCAGATTTTGGTTTTGTCTTCATTGTCTTCAGCTTTATTCAGTAGTTTTGTTTTCTATGATCAATATATCTCTGTTGAAACCATCTTCCTTTGCATTATTCAGCCTCCATTAGAAGGAATTGTGAATGTTTTTAATGTATTTTTCATCATTTACAGTTCTCCTTTGCAAATAGTAGCTTAATCGAGCTGTCATCTTTTGATTTGAAAGTGTCACAAGCGTCGTTTTCAGTCAAGAAAAAGAGTGTCGCAAAGCATTCCTCCTTTAGATAGTCGATTACACTTTTACCATTGTATTTGATTTGAATCATTAGTATTTCAAGTGTCGAAAGTAGTTTTAAATTCAAAATCATAAAGTGTCATCTTAGCCTTCCTATCATTTTTTGAAGAGAAAATTGTTAGTACTATCGCTTTGAAAGAAGATAGTTCAGATCTATACTTAGTTTTCCTTTGTCATTCTCATTTTAAGGAAACTGAAAAACAATACATGCATGTGCATTTGCATTTAGACTGCATGTTGGAATTGATTTAGGAAAAGTGCATCTAGTGTGTTCACTCTACTCTATGTTGAAAGAATTTCATTTCTCTTTCCTTAGTAGCTAGGATTTTCATTGCAAAAAGAAAGTAAACGAATGTTTATCATCTTAGATTGCATATTTAGGAATTGTATATCTACATCACACGGTGAACCTTAAAGGCAAACTTCTTAAGAAAAATCAACTGTAAAATAAACCTCAATGAACATAAAAACTCTTAGGAACCTAACGCACAACATTTAGAAGTCTAGGCTAGAGATGTATTTCAGCGTCGTAAAGCTTGGTAACTATCACTTTCATTGTAGGTTGGGTGATTTCTCCTCTTTGAGACGAAAAGTGCAAGTACGGACTTGTGCTCACACGTACCGTCGAGTATATATTGGGAGACCACAATAGGCTACATCCTTTATCCTTAGGAATTCGTGTCTACCACCCCGTTGATTGCAATGCACTAAACACAACATTCGGGAAGATTGACTGCCGTACAGTAAAACGTATTCTACAGTTTTGTGATTGGTTTGGTAATCCCTCTTTCTAGATTTCCAGAATAGTCACTTTTGTTCCTTTTCAGACTCCTTAAAAGAAAAGGTCCATCTCAGCACTTGTCACTTTAGGCTCATTAAAAATCGAAGGCAACTAGAGTCATCTTTAGCTTTTTCTTGACTCTTAAAAGTTGAAAAAGCAAGTTATGTCAAAGCGTCATAAAATTTATTTTAATCGGAATAACGTAACTGTTCCCTCGTTGGTATTTGGGTTGAGAAAAAATGGACTCTACCAATCAAGGATTTCCCCTTGGAGGAAATCCTAGTCCCTTCTCCTCTCGGGGAGATTTCGGTGCTCCACACATGGCCACATTGTCCCTTCTAGGACTCACAATTGGCCTGCGAGTATGGATTTTCTCGACCTCTGTTGTTCAAAACACCGCAATTCCTCAGCAATCAAATCAGCAACCAGATGATACTGAAGTTGCTCCCCTACCTTCTACTTCGTTTGTTTCTCCCTCTCCTTCTTCCTCTTTGCTTGGTGAAGCTAGTAATGCTAAAAACCAAGTAGGTGAGAAGAAGAAGAAAGGGAAGGAGAAGAAGAAGAAGAATCCAACAAAAAAAGGGGGCAACCGTGCATCGTCTGGAAAAAATCCACACACTGCACCTTCTAAACCTAAAGCTCCATGTGTCATTTGCAAGGGATACCACCATCATCAAGATTGTCCCTACATCCCATGGATCCTGAGGGACTGGTCTCCTCACTTGAACAATCTAGTGTCTTCAACCTCTGATGATCATGTTGAGAGCACACCATCAACTAGTGAAAACGAAGCCAATGGAAAGAAAGGAAGATCTATATTTCCTTGTTGATTGTGTGAAGGTGATCATGTCCTCCACCATTGTCCTTTCCTAGATGAAGCTAAAAGAGTCTTGGGTAATCATCTTGCGTCACCGCAGTGACTTCCTCATAGATACAAGAAACTCTTTCCGAGTCCATCGCTAGTTGAAAATCTGACTGACACACTGTTGTTGTCGATCGAAGCACCTACCATTGAAGATAAACCCTCTGAGTCCACACTGGACCAAAGTCAATAGGTCGAGATGACATTTGACCCAATATTGTCTTTAGAGAGTCCACCTTCAAATGATATTGTCACCAAAGAGAATGAGAACGACACCGTTCAAATTCCTTTTGTAAAAATAGAATCCGATGAACATGGGGGCAATCTACCCATCCCTTTCCCATAGGAAGGAAGTTCGTCAGAGATTTATCCAGCCATTTATTCGGTCCCTCCTCCAAGAAATCTAGTCATTTCCTTCGATTGAAATCTACTAGGGAGACCCTGCCTACCATCTAATGTACCATTCTGAATCATAGTACAAGCTTACAGAATTATCATGGTTAGTACTATCATAGATGAAGGGGCTTCCGTGAGTATCCTTTCCTCAACTGCTTGGAAAGTGCTTGGTTCGCCATTGCTTCTGCCTGACATTCGAAATCTGACAGGCTTCAACAAAGGAACCAGTCGACCATTAGGGATCCTTCCAAATTTGCCTATAACTTTGAGAAGGAAAATCGTTCATCTAAATGTGATGGTATTCCAAGGACCTTTAGATTACAATCTACTCCTCGGACATGACTACATTTATAGCATGGGAGCTATTGTTTCCTCACTCTTTCGAGTGATGTGTTTTCCACATTAAGGCAGAGTGGTCCAGCTCGTAAACCAACTTTCATTCCCTGGTTCAAACACAGCTATTAGTCAAATGCCATCCCTAACTAGTCTTTTTACGCAAGGAATGTCTCATCAATCTCCAGTCCACCCACCTGATGATCGTGAGTGATTCGGTGATTGTGACTGAAACCCAGGAGGCATGTGCCCTAGTCTGTTTCGGCAGAAAAACCCCTAGATATAAGGTAGGTTTCCATGTAGGAATATGACTAGTTTGATACCCCTGTCCACTTAGGAAAATCGATTTGGACTGGAAAAGGATTCCCCCGTCAAAGGTTATGTGATTAGTACTGACAACAATCACCTTTGTCCATTTCGATGGACATCGCCAAGGAAGTGTTTTTTCTTCTACGTGGATGGAACAACCTTGCTAATGTAACAACTTCCATATGGTAACCTAGGAACTCTACTTATACCTGGGGGCATGCAAACCTTTTTTGCATGAAAGTGAAAAGCGACCTTTTATTTTCTTAGTTTGTAGGCTCTTAACCCTTTAAACTCATAGGTTGGTCATTCCTAGCTTGCATAACAAAAGGCTCCAGAGAAAAGTTTTGAATGGGGCAAGCTCCCTAAAATATGAACCTATCGATGAGACATCCTTATTATATGACTGGCACGAGCAGTTTTACGCAAAGTTCAAACTCATTAAAAAATAAACCTAGCCACGAGCAAGTTTACGCGAAGTTCAAGCTTGTTAAAAAATAAACCTAACAATGATCACATGTTCCCCCAAAGTTCAATCTCATTAAAAAATGAACCCACCTTCGGTAAATAACCATTGCGATCGCATAATTATCAGCTTTTGAGCCTTGTTCGTGTTCTTACCATCACCTCCATTCTTTTTTAGCCGATCATAGGCCTCCATTTGATTGTTTACCCTTTTGAGGAACAACTACAACGAGTGATTCTATTAGCCACCTTCTTTACACTGTTGTGATTGAAAAGTTCCAAATATTACCTAGAACCAGTTCCTATCCAAAAACATCACTCGTTCCTCAAAAAATGAGTCTCCTTTAAGCTCTTTTCATCTAACTCATAAAATATGAAAAGATTGCCAAGCAATTGGCCTCTCCAGCTTGTTAAAATGATCGGAAGTGTCATCTCTCCTCTAGATTTTAATCTTTTTGGACCTGAGGGATCATTACACAAAAAGATTGAGCTCTTGTCTTGTTCGGCTCATTAAAACTATCGAAATGTCATCCCTTTCATATTATTTTATACTTTTTCGGACTTAAGGGATTATATTACGAAAAAGGACTACTGGAGTTGCCTTTACGGCATATTTTATACTCTCTAAAATTGAAAAGGACCGAGTTATCTTTGTCGTTAAACTCGTTAAAAGAATAGCGACAAACTTGTCCATGCAGACAAGAGCAAGTTTCACTATAGCTAGGCTCGTTAAAATATAGTGACAGGTTTGCTCAAAGGGAAAATTATAGAACAAGCATATGTTATCCTCCTCAAGCTCGACAAAAATAAATAGGTACTGGTTAGCAATGACTGGGGAAAAAGGGAAGAAAACTTCAATAACTTCATTGGTAGCAGGTCGCTCTTGAACATGACACTTTCACTCTGTCACCATGATTGAGTCGGGTTGGGTTATTCCATTCATTGGTCATATCACCATTGGTCCACCGTAGCATCCATTTTGGGGTTAACGCTACCAATCCATTTCAGTGTCGCCAAAATGTTCAAGAGAAGTCGCTCAGAGAATTCACCAACCTAGCTAATGCCTCATCTACTGCAATACCTTTACTCTCCTTTTTTCATGACCACCACACTGAACCTTATATCATCAGATCATTTTCACCTCCACAAAATCATTTGCTTCGTTCCCTGTCGTAGATGTAGGATTCATTAAGGCCCTCGTACGATGGGTCACTTCTTATCGACATCAGCTCATTATCCAAAAAGTTGACTTAGGAACAACCCTTTCAGTACTTTGAAGCTTGCATGCCTCAATGGCAATTTTCTCACTTCCAGCAACAGGTTTACATCAATGGCCTTCGACCGAAAGATTTTGTGTGGTGTTCCACATCAACTCATGTATTCACACCACATGAATTGTACTGCAGTACCTTGAGGGTCATTATCATTATCGGTGATTCCTCTTGTGCCTGTTAATAGCTTACATCATTGGTTGGTAATCAGATAATGTCTTTCCATGTTTGACATCAGAACATCTTCTCACTGGATCGACTTGTACTTCGGGTGAAGATTGAATGAGTTTGAAGACCCTGGATCTAGTTTCATCCATTCAGGCTGTGATATGTTTAGGAAAATAAATACATCAAATGTACATCATTGCTACACAGATAATCATCCAAGCTAAGGGTTGATGGCTCTACCAGAATCATCAGTCTGCCACATCGAGGATTGTCTATCTTATGTACATGAAAATGAATATATAAAGCTGAGCATGGGAATGCCTGCCTTAGCTAGATCATGAAAATATTATGAAGATAATTTATTGTATTGTATCTTATTACAGGTCACCTTCCAGTTTGAAAAACCTCGGATCCTCATTATAAAGCATTTCACCCAACATCAAAAGATTGATGACCTCATGCTTTAGGGGGCAACTGTTATAGACATATTTGGGCACTGCAACCCCAATCACATATGTCCATAAACCAAGGGCTTCTAAACGCCTAAAAGTCTTGTTTCATACCCTAAAGGAACAAGGTTATCTGATTACATCATTTCCCAGAAGTTCTCCCTGAAAAACTACTCAGAACTAGTCAAAACTGGGCCATATAGACTGCTCCATGCATAGGGTGCAATGCATCTAACCTATTACACATGGGGGGTGCAATGCATACTGGAAAGCCCTTATGTAGGGTGCGATGAGTGATAGCAGATAAATGGAAGAAGAAATTTGCTAGGTGGAAACGCAAAGAATCTTCTAGAAACCGCTCATATGACACTTGCCTCTCTGAATTTTCCCAGGGATGAGTAAGAGATCATGAAATCTCTAGGTGGAACCAAGAACTATCAGTGAAATGACACTAATCAAAATCCTAGAATATGACTCACTCTCCTACAAACATCTATATATGGATCCATCATCCTAAGGATCCAGAGGTTGGAATTTTGTAATTTGCAAGGAAGTGTTGTTGGTTTCTCTTTGAAGACATTGTTGGGTGATCTTGCTTTGTATGAGGTGAAGAGGGCTTTCATGCTGGGAGGATGATGCTGGATTAGGCATCCTGGTTGTAATCCTCCCTTCTACTACTTCTATCGATAAAGTTATTTGAGTTTTCCTCCATATGCTTGTATATCTCTGAATCTTGTATTTGTATATGCATTTATATGGTTAATGTACATCTTATCCTACATTGTTTATGGTTATAGATCTCTATGCTTTGATGGTATTTTGTTGCATTGACTCTATAGGTGTTCTTTGAAGTGGGACAAGTGAGAAAGGAGTGGCAAAAGATCTATCAAAGGAGAGAGGAAACAAGCAAGGAGACTAGCAAAATATTGAGGTTGGTACTCTCTGCTTATCTCTCATCTATCTCTCATAAAGGAAAACACAAGTAACTTTAGTTTGTTTGTTTCTAAGATAGCTACTCGTCTTAGTGGGACTAGCAGCTCTGAATGGACACTAGGTTTCCCGATAACACCTACCCAAACTCTGGAAAAGATATGTAGATGACACTAATGTCATCTAGTCTCATGGACAAGAGGAGTTAGATCTCTTCTTCAATCATCTCAACAGTTAATCCTCCGCCATTAAGTTCACCATGGAACAAGAAATAGATGGTTGCCTCCCTTTCCTTGATATTTTTATTTCAATTAATATTGACGGTTCTCTCTCCCACCAAGTGTTTCGAAAGAAAACACATATTGAGTAGTACCTTCATGCCAGTTCCCATCATTTCCCAGCTCAAAAGTTGGTCATTCTCAACACCCTTGCTACATGTGCCCTAAGGATCTCTGATGAAAAGATCTTCGATAAAGAGAAATCCCATCTCCTTAATCTCTTTGGTGAGAATGGATATAGTAGACACTTTGGTCAGAAGGCTTTCCTTAAAGCCTCCAAAAATGCAATAGTTAAAAAAGAACCAAAAGATAGAGTCCTAGGGGTCTATCTACCTTATTTCCAAGGGACCACTGATGGGATTGCTAGGATTCTTAAGAAGCATAATGTTCCTTCGACCTTTAGACCCCTTAACACCATTCGTAAGTCCCTCTCATCTGTGAAGGATCTTGTCGACCCTAAGGACATGAAGGGTGTCTATATTATTCCTTGTTCTTGTGGGACCCCCTACATTGGTGAGACTGGACGCTCTATTAATCAAAGGATTAATGAGCATGCAATTGACTTAAAACATGGTAGACCCAAGTCTTCCACACTAGCAGAGCATGCGGACAAGACCAAACATCATGTTTGTATTGAGGAGGCCCAGGTTATTGCTAAGGTTGCGTAGTTCCATGACCGTAAATTTAGGGAAGCCCTTGAGATTGAAAAAGGCCAGGAAATTTCAATAGAGATGACAGTTGGAAGATCATTAGTTGCTAGATCCCCACCCTCTCTTTCTAGTAGTTTATTCCCCTCCCTCTATTAATGACTTGTTCTAGAATTCTATAATTTCCCCCTTATTATCCTTTAACCTGCTTTCTTTATCCTTAATCCTTTGATTTTTAATCTCCCTCAATTTCTTTTCCTTATATTTAGGAGATGGTCCTTTTCATAATTGTCTAAAAGGGGTTAAATTATCTAGTATAAGATATTTTATGTTCCTATTAGACAGCTTTACTAAGATATTTAAATTAATTAGTTACCCAAACCACTAATACTAATACTATTATTATAATGTTATTATGTTAATAATAATAATATAATAATAATTAATATTATTCTATTTTAAATCCTTACAATTACTAATATCCCTAGATCTATTAGTGTTTTACTAATTAATTTATATTAAGTAGCTACCCAAGCCATTAATAATAAGAATAATACTATTATAATAATATAATATTAATATTATTCAAAAACTAATAGTACACGTTAACAATTTACTCATTATCATATTCCCTAGATTTATTATTTTTGCATCAAATTTGGTTAACTTTTTACTTAAAATAAAACATGATGAGTATTATTATAATTAAACAATTTGAATAGTCAAATCTAGCTGTTTTGGGGTCAATTATAGCCATTTGTCCTGTCCAGTCTAATATAGCCGTTTTTCAGTCAAACCTAGCTGTTGGAAGATCTACTCTCCCTATTTAATATGTAGCCATGATCTGATTCTTCAACTTCTCCTGACAATGAACCACACTTGTTGGTTCAAAACAGGTAGACAAATGTATTATCATGTGATTTAGGCCAAAATACTTTTTCTCTTAAAAAAAATGGCTAAGATTAGAGCTCTACCCATCTTATTGGTACACATTTTTTTTTAATGTTTGTCATATTAATATTAATATTTTTTTGTGTGAAAAATAAATTTGTTAAGTAATTAATAAAATAGTTAGTATTATGAATGTTGTAATTACTAGAGAAACTATATAATTAAATGATTGATAAATGTTAATTTATAATAAGTCTCAAAACATTTATTTCATCATATATTTCAAGTTGCTAGAATTAAAAAAAGTAAAAAAATTAACTAAATTATAACCGTATTTAAAATAATCATTATTACTATTAATGATAAAACTAATTAATATATACGTTAAAAGCAAACACACACAAACACACACATATATTACAAATTTTCAACCATGAATATTGACTCCCACATGATTATGGGGATTTTAAATTAGTAAATAAGTCAATATCATTGCTTATCAATATCACATGGCCAAAAATCTATAATTCTTTTCATATGAAACTTATTCAGATGTTTTTTTTTAACTAATGAATTTATTTAAAGGGAAAAAAAAAAACATAATTACTTTGGAAATAGATATCAACATTTCAATCGTGGATACTAATAAAAATATCTTAAAATATTCTATAAAAGTTGAATTCCTTATCTATCTAATAATTATTGATAATGAAATTAAAATTTTAAAACCCATATTAGTCAGTGCCATAGACTCTAGCGATCAATTTTCTTTTGACTTCCCATTAATTAAACTTTGACCAATATATTCTCTAATGTTTATATATATATATAGATAATAATAATATTAAAAAAGCTAATTTGTAATCATCTTATTTGTTGTCTTATTTCTACATTCATTATCATTACTCTCCATCAGTATTTCACCTATTTAGATACAACCACAAAATTACCTAAATTTCATTAATGTAATGGTTTATTAATTCCGCATAAATAAATGAAAACACTAGAATAAAAAATCCTCCACTCCATTTAAAAGGAAAGCAATTTGAAATTATCCTTTCTTATTTTCAAGATTATGAGGCATATTGAAAAATGTTTTTTTTCGAGGCATATTGAAAAATGTTTTTTTTTCAATGATTCCTTTACTTGAGAAGAGGCTGCATCTGACAGATTAGAAGTGAAGTAATTGGTTGCTTTTCTCCTACATTGTTATTGCGAACATGTCGAGTGACTGCCCAAAGTGTTACTGTGCTGATAAAAGCCAGTGCACGTATGTTGTCTATTTCTCTTTATTTTTACTTTTACGCCTCACCTTTTCTCAAATTCTTATTCTTTTCAAATCTCGTACAGTTCTTCATGGGTTTGACTCTGGCGAGAACTAAGCTCGTTCGATGTTTAGATTGTTTTTTTCCACGGCAAGAAGAAGTGATTCTAGATGGATGTTGTGTAGGAAACCTATCTGATGGGGTACTGCATTATCCTTAGTTGCTATAAGTTTGGTTTGTGTGGTTTGAGGATGATATGCAGTGACCAAATTTTTGAAGGACCACTTTTAAGTTAATTTGGAAGAGCATATATCCATACAAAACTTCAGAGATGAAAAGCTATAAAAAAAAGTGTACTTCTAGTGACAAGTGTATTTTGAATAATTTTTTCACAAAAAAATACAAAAATGAAATAGTGTGTTTTTAAATCAACCCTATTAACGAGTGACTTGTCTTTTATAATTTGTATTGAACATACCCAATTTATAGTATCCATTAAATTCTTGATTACACCATGTCCCTTTACCCTTGTTCCATTACCCTTTAAAGAGCAAGAGATAATTAAGCATAGAATAATTCCTACTACTAATGTCATCCAAGCATAACAAATAATTCCTACTTAGCACAACTTAACAAAGACTATACTCTGTAACCACTACCCTTTTGTTAATAAATGGCTCTGGTGCTAAATTGTTGTAAATTATCGTGTTTGAAAAATAAATATAAATATATTCATTTCCATAAATTAGAAAAATAAATACAAAAATGTACTCTTTAAATTTTAGCACTGTACATGTCACCTGAATAAGAACTTTTACCATTAGAATATATTATCCGATATTCTTTTTATTTTATCAATTCTATAGTTGGATCAACATGATATCGCTGGAAGTCCATCAAAGACTTTTACCATTAAAATATATTATCTGATATTCATTTTATTTTATCAATTCTATAGTTGGATCAACATGATATGGCCAGTTACACCAAACCCCATTGTATGCCATCCAAAGCTTAAACAGTCTAAGTCTATCTATCATAGCCTTATAGGCCTTAATGTCTGGAAATCATCTACATACCATATAGCTATAAACAGAAATTTGAATCGACATAAACATCATAAAAAAAAATCGAAATTGATATTAGACATTGTCTTTCAGCCATCTATTCATCAAATTACTTCATGAGAGTGGGGTTTTATGTGCCTGAGGCTCGTAGTTCATATTTAGGCAGACAAGGAATGAGGCACTCAATTTGACCAAGGTGAACATTTTGCTGTTGGATTTGAAGTTGGATCAACTAAAGTTCTTTCTGAATCTCTTGAAGACCGGGGCCAGAATTCACAGAAATAGCTAGAGAGGACATAATGGCTTTGGCGAAGATGCCCTTCATTAGCCAAAAGAGATGAACGGATTTGTTGTACAAAGTAATACGATCGTGGGTATGACCAGGATCTGGAATTAACCCACTCCAATCCTCTGTCAAAACCTCAAGTTCTGCCTTTTAGTTCAATTCTACCTCCCAAGACAAAATCATTTGCTTCACTTGGGTGGGAGTCCACTATGATAGGCCTAGACCATTTCCTGTAGGATCTAGGCATCCGATTTTATGCCTCGCTGGCTTGGAGGCTTGTTTGAAGTGGATCCCCTACTCTTCCCTTTACCATCCTGAGAATTACAATCACGACCTCCACGTCTAGAGGCCCGAGCACAAGGAGAAGACTTGACCATAGTGAAAGAGGACAAACCTCCCTTTGTCCAGTTCCTCAACCCTGAACCCGCCTGTGACCCAACCAGTAGTGCAGATGGCAAAGAGATAAAATATTTATGTAGACCTGGTGCAACAACATGATATGAAAGCAATATGTAATTGACATTAATCTTAACCCTAACAAGAGGACCGTAAAACAAGAGCGACACCACTGCACCTGGATGAAACACAAAAAATCTTTATTATAGACGAAGTCTTCATTTTCTTCATTTTTCTTGTTTCTGTTTTAGGGAACTTTTCACTGTCATATTTTTTTATCTATCCAAAAGATTGTGCACTATCATAGAAAGAAACACATTATGAAGGAATAAAAAAGATATTTTCAACATTTAAATAGGAATAATTTTATTCCAAAGTTTATATGAATTTTTTTAGGTCATACTCCATTTTGAGCCTTTGAAATTAAAGTATTTGGTGTAGGTATTATTGAAATTTATATCAAGCAAATTCCTTTTGTAATTCTTCCATTTTGAGCCTTTGAAATTAAAGTATTTGGTGTAGGTATTATTGAAATTTATATCAAGCAAATGCCTTTTGTAATTCTTCAATTTTGGCCCTCTTTTTATGTGCACCAGCCCAACCTCACTATAATTAAAATCCCATCAAATGTAGGCATAATCTGGATTTGAAAATGGGTAATCAAAGTCACCAATGTTATTTATTCTGAATTTCTACATCAAAGTTTATTCCTACCACATTGAAATTAAGGAAATTTCGCTACCCATTATAAGTTTTAACTCCACCCCAAAACAAACAAAAGGTTCTAGTTGAACTTCACTAACATTAAACACACATAAACGACCAACTTTCCAGCAAAATTTTCTTTTGCGTCCCTCAACCAAAAGCAAATGTGTACCATTGCACAGTGAAATTTAATGAACTTGACTATGAATATTCCACTAGTAGATAAGCTAGGAAAAGCCGCTTAAAAATGATTAACAACAATTTGGGGCAGCTTAGACTTAATTTAGCCAAAGGTTTATGCAATTGGTTAGAATCCTAAGTCATTTGAAATATGTAATTTTATAGGGTTTTGCTATTTGAATTGTATTTTCCCATATTCAAGTCAATTCAAAATTCCATATGAATGAAATAAATAACAACTTCATATCCATTTCAATATTCCAGTCAAGGTTGCCTATAGCTCATAGAATTAATGCATTCCCAAAGGCTAAAACTAACTATAAAATATCATTATGGTAGTTATTTTTTTTACCAAAAGAAAAAAACAATATTTTTTCATTGATAGTAAAATATATGTAACAACCATGTTTTGTGAATCAGGGACCGTAGAATCCACAGTATGAACATTTTTACACCAACGTTTCAAATCCCAAATGGGATCCATCTTCAGGGTTAAAGAATGATGATAAAGAAGAGCACTTCAGATAGAATAAATACTAATGAGGACAAATCTCAAGGAATAACCCACTGTCGGCTAGAATCAAAAATTTATTTTTATTATTTTAATTTTAATTTTAATAAATTACTTTATTTTATATTAATATTTATTAAAATTTTTGTTAAAGTTTTTATTAAAATTTTTGCAAAGTTTATATCTAGGTTTAAAACCTATTGAATAAAAAGGATAGAACTCAAACTAACATTAGTAAATTGATTGATTGAACTAAAATGTATTAAAATAAATAGAAATAGCCTCTTTAATATAATACTTAACACTTTAATGCTATAATTCATTAATTTCTATATAATTATTAATTAATATATTAATCATTATATTAATCAATTATAAATATTTATTATTTATAATTGTTAATATAAATTAGTTTAATATATTAAATTAATTTATATAGAAATTTAATACATTTTAGTTCAATCAATCAATTTACTAATGTTAGTTTGAGTTCTATCCTTTTTATTCAATAGGTTTTAAACCTAGATATAAACTTTGCAAAAATTTTAATAAAAACTTTAATAAAAATTTTAATAAATATTAATATAAAATAAAGTAATTTATTAAAATTAAAATTAAAATAATAAAAATAAAAATTTTTGATTCTAGCCGACAGTGGGTTATTCCTTGAGATTTGTCCTCATTAGTATTTATTCTATCTGAAGTGCTCTTCTTTATCATCATTCTTTAACCCTGAAGATGGATCCCATTTGGGATTTGAAACGTTGGTGTAAAAATGTTCATACTGTGGATTCTCCGGTTCCTGATTCACAAGATAAAAACCACAGATCTCTTAAATCCAAAATCTTGTCCCTGTACGAAGGGGATACTTGGAGTGAAATCCTTTTACTCGAAAGTGTTAGAGTGAGGATAACAAGAAGAGCTGCAGATCTGCATTTTCTTAAAAACTGTCGGGACAGCAATCTCATTCCTCCATTTGCACAAGTTAAGCATAGATTGCTGAACAGGTATAATAGTAAGGCATTTTTTCAACTAAGCTTCTCTCTAATTCGGTCAGAAATTAGAAGGGTTAGGGCCTCTCTGGAAAATCTTGGACGTTTAGCCCTCTCAACCCACCTTAAGCTAGCCAACAGCATCGATAAGAATCTCTGGGCTATTATCGATGCCAGGACTGCCTTAAAAGCAGATAATGAGGGACAGATTGCTCTGGCAAGGCAACGCAAGAAACTATCCAAGCTATTTAATGCATCTCATGAGAAAGTCGAAAACCTAAAGCCCGCCATTGAATCTACACAAAGTGTCAGCGTTAGGGTTAATAACATACAAAACTGCGCAGTTGATAGTAAGCAAAGCAAAGTGAGCAGCATAATAATGAAAAACGACAGCGAGACAGGCATTAGAAGCTGTGATGATAATCCAAAGAATGTCAACCTTAACAATATTAGCATTAAAGAATACGCAGCTAATAATAAACATAATGAGTTACCCGTTTCAGATCAAAATTCCATGAAAAGCATTAAAAATTACACAGGTAATATTACGCTTGAAGGGTTACACGTTTCAGATTTAAATTCAACAATAGACAATGGTGTCAAAGCCCAGAACATTGGCAAGATCGACAGCGGAATAAGCATGAGCTATTGTCAAAATTTAAAGAACGAATGCATTAGAGACTGCGCAGGGAACGTTAAAAACCTAGCTGTTAGTTCTGGTAGTGTAAACATTGAAAATTGCGCAAATAATCCAATAAGAAACTGCGCAGGTTATACTCCTGTATCAATGGCAAACAGCGCAGGTAGTACTCCAAAATTGAAGGCAAACAACGCTGTTAGTTCTAGTAATGTAAGCATTGAAAATTACGCAGATAATATGGATTACCCAAGATTCATAAGGAAGGGGTCCCCCTTAGACCGATAGTTAATACTATTGGTTCCCCAACTTATGAGCTTGCTAAATATGTTGCTAAAATTCTTAAACCCCTTGTAGGAAATACTGATTCCTTCATCAAAGACTCCCAGGACTTTGTGAATCTTATTAAAAATGAAAGGATGGAGCGTGATGACATCCTTGTAAGCTTTGACGTGGTATCCTTATTCACGAAGATTCCTCTTGATGAAGCCATCCAGGTTATAAAAGATGTTACTGATCCAGAGACTGCGAAGCTGGCTGAAATATGCTTAAGGTCAACTGTGTTCACCTTCCAAGGAATATTTTATGAGCAGACTTCTGGTGTGGCAATGGGATCACCCCTCTCGCCAATCGTGGCCAACCTATACATGGAATACTTTGAAAAGAAGGCCCTGGAATCATATCCCTTAAAACCAGCCTGGTGGAAACATTTTGTCGATGATACCAATATAAAATGGACGCATGGTAAAGCAGAACTTGACAAGTTTTTCATTCACCTAAATTCTATATCTCCAGAAATAAAATTCACAATGGAACTTGAAGAAAACATGAGCATCCCATTTTTGGACGTTCTAATCATCAGAAAAGAGGATGGCTCTTTGGGCC
This sequence comes from Pinus tabuliformis, assembly GCA_031772625.1. Lineage (NCBI taxonomy): Eukaryota > Viridiplantae > Streptophyta > Pinopsida > Pinales > Pinaceae > Pinus > Pinus tabuliformis. The sequence continues at coordinate 3,739,442 of CM062807.1, read as the reverse complement.
ACAAAGTTTTCAGGAAGTCAACCCACACAGAAAGTTACCTCCATGCGGATTCCCACCATCACCCAGCCCAAAAGTTTGGTGTTCTAAACACTCTTGCCATTAGAGCCCTTCGAATTTCTGACGCAGAGCATCTGAACGAAGAAAAGAAGCATTTAGTTTTAACTTTCAAGAATATAGGCTACAAAGAACATGAGATTAAAAAAGCCATAGAGAAAGCTGAAAGAAAGTTGTTATCTCATGAGCCTAAGGCTCAAGACCAACCTCAATGTGGTAAGGTTTTTCTACCTTATATCCATGGGGTTACAGACAAAATCGCTAAAATCCTAAGAAAGAAAAACATTATCACTCATTTCTCAGCTCCTGGTACTATCAAGCAAGGATTGAAGTCGGTAAAAGATGATATTGACAATCATCAGCTTAAGGGAGTCTATAAAATAGACTGTTCTTGTGGAAAAAGCTACATAGGCGAAACAGGTCGTTCCCTCCAGACTAGGCTCAAGGAGCATGGCGCTGATATTAGGAATGGAAGATCTCGTACCTCAGCCTTGGCAGAACACTCCTCGAAGACTAAGCACCATATTTGCCTGGAAAACGCATCAATTATCGCAAGGGAAGAGCAGCATCAGAGACGAAAGATCAGAGAAGCCCTTGAGATTATTAAGCATCCTCATAATCTGAACAGAGACAATGGTATGGAAATTAGCAGTAGCTGGCTTCCCTTGATCAGTGAAATCAAAAAGCGTCAACCCATCCCCAGGTAAAGCCTTCAGCAGGTAAGTTATCCCTCTCCTATTCTATTTTTATTGGTCAGTAGCTTTTATTTATATCATATGTAGTATTATTAGCATTAAAATACTATAGTATATTAATTTCTATATAGCTATTAATTAATATATTTTAATTATTATATTAATTAAATATAAATATGAATTATTTATATTTGTTAATATGATTTGATATAAATATATTAATTTAGTTTATATAGAAATTAATATATATTGCCCTAGGATTTTGATTAGAATTAATTTATTATCCATTTATTTTATAGAAATGGCCTCTTTAATATAATACTTAACACTTTAATGCTATAATTCATTAATTTCTATATAATTATTAATTAATATATTAATCATTATATTAATCAATTATAAATATTTATTATTTATAATTGTTAATATAAATTAGTTTAATATATTAAATTAATTTATATAGAAATTTAATACATTTTAGTTCAATCAATCAATTTACTAATGTTAGTTTGAGTTCTATCCTTTTTATTCAATAGGTTTTAAACCTAGATATAAACTTTGCAAAAATTTTAATAAAAACTTTAATAAAAATTTTAATAAATATTAATATAAAATAAAGTAATTTATTAAAATTAAAATTAAAATAATAAAAATAAAATTTTTGATTCTAGCCGACAGTGGGTTATTCCTTGAGATTTGTCCTCATTAGTATTTATTCTATCTGAAGTGCTCTTCTTTATCATCATTCTTTAACCCTGAAGATGGATCCCATTTGGGATTTGAAACGTTGGTGTAAAAATGTTCATATTGTGGATTCTCCGGTTCCTGATTCACAAGATAAAAACCACAGATCTCTTAAATCCAATAACCATGTTATTTATGGAAACATCCCTTGTCAATGGAGGATCTCATGTGAATATCTATATGCTTGCCTTATTCTAAGGGTTCTTTGTGTTAGAAGTCTTTTGCTATATTTTTGAATCAAATTTGTACATAATTTAACAAGAATTAGTTATAATTTTAAATTTGATTTATCAACTCCACACAATCCTTATTTATAAAAACTTTTATACTAGTTTAGTTAAACTCATTTAAACATTCAAAAGAAATTTTAAATAACTTAAAAATAGTTTTACCAAGTTCCAACCCAAAACTCTATAAATAAAAAATCCCCACTTTAGTGTTTTGTGTCATATTTGATTTAAAAAATGGCTACAGACATGTTGAAGAGCATTAGATAATCATAAAGTTGGAGAAAATGGTGTAGTGTTGTAATACATTGAATAATATGTTCAAAATTAATGTTCTTCTCTATATATAATTCTGTCAATGTGTACTTAAATCTGTTTTGCAATTTTGTTTCTTATTTTATATCTATTTCCCAATAGCTACCGACCCATGCAGATAATTGAATTTCAGTGTGGAGCTATTTTCAACAGAAATAAAAAGGAACAAAAAGAAATGGTATAAAAACAAAAAGCAATGGTAGAAGAGACCATGCATCTGGTTTTAAAACAAACAAAACAAAAGTGAGACAATAAAAAGGATGTCTAATGTGGAGAAATACTTGTGAAACCATGTTGGAATTTGGAATTCTGATGTCCTTCTCTCGGTTCTTCTTAGCTGGCAGGGACAACATATATATTTTAGTAGTTTTTCGTAATCATAAGACAAGTAGATTGGTTCATAATCAGAGTTTCCCCTTCCAAGAGTTGGCATCAAATCAATTTGTTTTTATTTGCTAGACTTCCTTGCTCTCCCTTTGGTCATGCACCTCCCTTAGGTTCTACACCCTTACTTCAAAATAGACATAATACTATGTCTTGCAGTAAAAAGCTTACAAAAGTTTTTAAGCCCTCGACATAGGGTTTGAACCCTTGACCAATAACCCCCACCAAATAAGCAAATCAAAGGAATTGATATAAAAGAATGCACCAAGGTAGATTAGCCTTCCTCATGGGTGGGCTCTATTCCATTGTATGAATCAGCCAGTTGAGTTGTGAACATTGAGGAGTTCTAAAATGGGAGTGACCAAGCACTTTTTATCACAACCCTCGTGTAAATATTTTTACATTGATTAACAGAGGAAGAAGGTTGGACTGACTATTGGATGTTAATCCAACAACCTCTGGGCTCCATTACATTTATTTATTCATTCAACAACCTATTGCCGCCAAGTAATTAATAGAGGAAGAAGGTTGGACGCTCGTCATTATGACTGTTGGATGGTAATCCAACAACGTCCATGCTCCATTACATTTATTTATTCCTTCAACAACCTCCTGCCACTGCCAAGTAGTGGCATACTTTAGACTCTAGAACTTATAGGTTAGGTTGTCGAGGAACAAGGTAGACTGATGGTCAGCCAGGCTGCAGCCATTTTGTAAGTTAAATTTTCAGAAATGTCCAATGGATTGGCAGCCCTTCTTACGACATTTTAAAATATTACTTAATTTTTTTTAAAACGTGTAAAATTCAATTTTTATTTTTTTTTTTACTGGTGATTTTCGGTTAACACTTCTCTGACGTGTTGGAGGCCTCTTGACTGGTTGCGACGTGTTCAATTTTGAAAAATTTGATGTGATAAGCCAATGTATTTGGGTTTGGTGTAAATAGGCATGGCAGAGATGTACTTCTGGAGAACAACTGCAAGTGCATCCCTAATTCAACGACTACAAGTGCAGTTGTAATTACCAGTGTGGTGCTTGTAGTTGTACACTTGATTCAATATATAGTCTCTTCCATAGTACTAGTCTCTCTAATCGTTTGATAAATCCATTAATATCACATAATATGTATTTTCATCGGATAGAATCCACTACTACATAAGGGGGGGTTTTAAGACAATATTTAAGACAATTTTTGGGTAAATTGTTTTAAATTGAGATAAAAAAAACTTGTGTATTGTCTTTAAGAGAGTGTCTCAAAAATTATTGTCTTAAAGCTTATTGTTTTAAAAATTATTGTCTTAAAGATTATTGTATTAAAAAATATTTTCTTAAAGATTATTGTCTTAAAAAATTCTCTCTATAAAGACAATATATAACACAAGAATTATTGTCTCTTAGGAGACAATTTCATTTTTGTCTCTCTGGAGACAACTCTCAGATTAGAGACAATGTCTTTAATAATAGCTATTGTCTCTCTAGAGACAATAAAATATTTAAAGATCACTTTTGTTTCTCTATATAGACAATATAAAACAATGAAACTAGAAATATCTCACCATTGAAATAAATCGATATAAAAAACATTTAATTAAAAATAAACTACAAAATCGTTGATTAATTCATGTTAGCGCATAGTGGAATCGAACCACCAACCTCCTGCTTGTAAGGCAGGCACTCTTCCATTGAGATAGCATACTTTAAACAATTACGTGAAGAGTTATGTCTTTTCTATCTTGTTTTATTAAAATATAATTCCAATCTTAATTTCATTTGAAATTTCAAGTTTCCTACTAGTTTCATAAATTTCCAGCATGTTTGGATACAGTTCTCTGTTGTGGCCCATTCATTAGAGAGTTCTTGAGAAGCACCATTTAAAAATAATTCAATGCTTCCATAGCTTAAGACTCTTGTTTACAAATATTCTGTCATTGGGTATTGTGACAAACAAAAAAGTGAAGGCAAAGATGAAATTTTTTAACAACTCCCCACTTCCATAAAAAAGTTGTTCCGCCTAAATTTGAGGATTGTTTAAAACTGATATTCTATAAAAAAGTATTTCCACCTAAATTTGAGGTCTGTTTAAAACTGGCATTCTAGCTTTGAAATAAAACATGCTAATTTGTTTCCAAACAAAATATCACAAATTACTTCAAAATATCAATGCAAAGATTTCATGTATAAACTTTATGCCAGTACCATGCTAAATTTATCAAAATCATATAATGATGTCTAAGACAAGTCAATTATGACTTCTGAAATGATATCCTTCAGAATTTATTATTGCATTCCTCTACTGTCAAATATATTTGCACTTCCTATCCTCTGCAATGAGGAATAGTTTTAGTTATGGCATAATGTTCATCTACTAGACTTAATCCTATCATAACATGTATCCATATATTTTGTTGCTTCATGTCTGTTCTTGAAGATCGACATACACAACAAAATGCAGAGGCAGGAAGTAGTTTACCTTGACCAAAACTGGATGCAAGACTTATCTTTGTGCACTTGCATGTGATCGCCATCAAACTTGCACTCAACAATAATTTCTTTCCCTCTCATCTAAAACATGGGACAAAATGATCAGAATGCCTAAGAATCCAATATATAGTGGAACAAAGTTAAAACAGAGAATTTATACATTATAGATTTTTATAAACACAGTTTGTATTTGGGCAATAGAAAACAAACATTCTTTACATAAACGATGCATACAAAAGGCCTTATTTCCAAGGGTAAGGTAGAAATCTCGAGAGTAAGATTACTATCGAGAGTGACCACTGAAGGCATATTACACTTTGATACCAACTTCCAAGTTATGTCTTTCCAAAAAGTGGGAAAAAGATTAATTATATTTGTAGAAGAAGGTGGGATGTTGTTTCTATCATAAGTATTCAATTAGCAACTTCACATGACAACTTGTACAATGTGATTCCATTTTGAATGTGGATCACAAAGCGAGGATTAGAAGATAACATTACTAATCCACATAGACGTTAACATCTACCTTATGTAGTTCCCTATACAAATAAACATACTCTTGAATTTGAGAGCAAATTTACATTCATGTAATCTGCTTAGTTAAGGAATAGTTTCAAGCATGCTAGGATTGTCCATATTTGAAGTTGCATACACTGGTTGATATTGTACATGCTAGTCAATCTAGTATTGGCATCCCCTCATTCAATTTGTAATGCATAGCCATAGATGTAACAACACATTGTGTGTGTATTCGATGTCTATTCCTTGGGAGATGGCATTTGGTTTTGGTCCCAAAGGCATGCCCACGAAGACTTCTAGAAAATCACACATTATTGCTAAGTTGCTAACTTTTTCATCAAAAGAAGAATGTTTTTCCTTTCCAATTTATGTTATATCACTCTAACTGACTACACAATAAAACTACTAGTAAACATTATACTATACAACAAAATTGGTAAATATTATTCTGTATCTCTACATCCAAATTGCATAGACAAAATAATCCAGATGTCATAACAGTATCAACAGATATAATCACACTAGCCGTAAACAAAAAATAGGAAATAGTAGCAATATACAACAAAAAATAGCCACAATATTGGCTAAATTAAGCAATAAAGGTTTATGTCTTACAAATTCCCAAGTAATGTCAATAGAATTCATTCGCTTGGAGTGCTGACACTTGAACGGCTTGCCTACCACAAGATCCTGATGAAGCTTTGAAAAGAAAATATATTAGCTCAAGAAAAAAATATAATAAGATTGAAATTAATATGATAACGAACAACATGTCTTGTTTAAAATAGAAACAAAACCTTTAAATGGAGCCCGAGAAAGAAAAAATAATGAAAATGGTTAACATCAACCAGAAATTAAACGACTGAATGAAAGACATATTTATCGGTTTTTATGGGTCAAAAGAAGTGTTGATAGGTATCATTCATATCAAAGCTCAATGGAAGATCTAAAAAAAACCTGGAGCAGATACCGAACATAACGACTCTGTATAGGTAAGCAGAAATTTTCTAAATCTACAAAAGAAGCCATCATGTCCTGAGTATCAAGGTGAATCTCATAAAGAATAGAATTTTCTCCCAACCCAATCCTGAGATCTACAAATATGGATTTTGAAGAAGAGATTGGTTGGAAAAGAAGATATTAATACAAATCAAGAACCATGACCTGATGAAATAAACACCATCTCTACCTCCTAATTCATAAAGAGTAACATGCAGTTAACTCTTACATAAGCCAGGTTTGTTCTAGAGAGATTGGGGATGGAGGATTGGGTAGCCCTTATACATCTGTGTGACTAAAGAACTTCATCTTTTTGGTATGCCTAGACATCCCAAAGGGATTGCCCCTCACTTGGACAAACAATGGGTGGCCAAGGATCTTATCACCCGCTAGTTGACAAGGTACTAGTCCACTTGAAAATAACATTCTTATAAGCACAAAGTTTGGAGATAGATTCTACTATTACAAGGGTCGTTTGTCAAGATATTGGGGATGGATTTTGCTTGTGCTTTGTGTTGCAAGGATGAAATGGAAGCTACAAAATATTTATTTTGGATGTGTTATCAGGCTAATTTTGATTTCTTCAGCCCTACCGTGCTTTTGTGGAAATGTCCTCTTATGGGTGAGACTTGGATTGTTCAAAACAACTGAAACTATCTATGGTATCTAACACAGTTGATTGTTATTTCCTTTTTGCCGAAGCACCATTGTAAAGTTATTATTTAGGATCCCTCTTATTTTAGCCTAGGGGATGTTAGAAGCTTTAAACAAGAGTTGGCTCTGCTTGTGAGAGTGAAACTCTGTGCATGTCATGATGTTGAGTCTCTCTCTTGGTGTGAAAGATCATATGCTTCGCTATTTTGGCAAGTTTCATTATAGGATTTTTATAAAATCAATAGTTCTCACATTGCACATGAGAAGGAACTATGAATGAGGTTGTTATCCCTCCAAAGTCCTTCCACTTTGCTGTAATCTGGAATATTGGGGAATTTGCAGTTATAACTACAAATTTCGTATGGCACATGTTATGTGTTGCTAATTCATGAGTTGCGTGTTATAATGTGAAAACTGGATGGGTTGCTCATTAATTAGAAGGGTCACTACCTAATTCTATTTTCTTATGATCTCATGTTATAATTTTCCTTCATCATTCTATGGTTTCACATTATCTTTCGGCTACATCTTCATAATGTCAATGGTGCCTCTTATAGAAGGACCCTGATGTACTCCCATTAACCTAAAGGATCTACTTGGACTAGTAACGATACATCAATGTATGGCTTGACTACAACTTCTCTATTTAAATGCAAACCCTCTTTGTTTGTATTACTTGACTTCATAACCCTTGGTTTAACCTCTACTAGAAAATCATCTTGAGGAATTGGATTGATGCCAATAAAGAAAGAACACCCTCCAAGCATCTGCCTGCTTCCTGCTGTAATTCTAGAGGGTAAGGAGGGGTAGTGATAGGGTTAGGGAGGGACAGGCAGCTCGGGATATGGTTGACAGGGCAGAAAGACTGCATCACCGACTACCCTGTGTCTTTTCTATCTCAACTTATTAAAATATAATTCCAATATTAATTTCATTTGAAATTTCAAGTTTCCTACTACTTTCATAAACTTCCAGCATGTTTGGGATACGAATCTCTGTTGCTTCCTGCTGTAATTCCAAAGGGTAAGGAGGGGTAGTCATAGGGTCAGTGAGGGACAGGCAGCTCATGATATGGTAGTCAGAGCAGAAAGACTGCATCACTGAGCACATTTTGTCTTTTCTATCTTGATTTATTAAAATATAACTCCAATCTTAATTGCATTTGAAATTTCAAGTTTCCTACTAATTTCATAAATTTCCAGCATGTTTGGGATACAATTCTCTATTGTGGCCCATTCATAAGAGAGTTCTTGAGAAGCACCATTTATAAATAATTCAATGCTTCCATAGCTTAAGACTCTTGTGTAAAAGTATTATGTCATTGGGTATTATGACAAACAAAGAAAGTGAAGGCAAAGATGAAATTTTTTAAGAACTCCCCACTTCCATAAAAATGTTGTTCCACCTAAATTTCAGGACTGTTTAAAACTGATAATCTAGCTTTGAAACAAAAAATGCTAATTTGTTTGCAAACAATATATCACAAATTACTTCAAAATATTAAGGCAAAAATTGCATGTATAAACTTTACGCCAGTACCATGCTAAATTTTTCAAAATCATATAATCATGTCTAATACAAGTCAATTATGAGTTTTGAAATCATATCCTTCAGAATTTATTATCACATTCCTCCGCTGTCAAATAAATTTTTGCTTCCTATCCTCTGCAATCAGTAATAGTTTTAGTTATGACACAATGTTCATCTGCTAGACTTAATCCTATCATAGCATGTATCCATATATTTTGTTGCATCACATATGTTCTTGAAGATGGGCATACACAAAAAATGCAAAGGCATGAAGTAGTTTACCTCAACCAGAACTGGATGCAAGACTTATCTTTGTGCACTTCCATGTGATTGTCATCAAACTTGCACTCAACAGTAATTTCTTTCCCTTTCATCTAAAACATGGGACAAAATGATAATAATGCCTAAAAATCTAATATATAGTGGAACAAAGTTAAAACTGAGAATTTATACATTTTAAGTTTTTATAAACACAGTTTGTATTTGGGCAATAGAAAACAAACATTCTTCACATAAATGATGCACACAAAAGGCTTTATTTCTAAGGGGAAGGTAGAAATATCCATAGTAAGATTACTATCAGGAGTGACCACTGAAGGCATATTACACTTTGATACCAACTTTCAAGTTAAGCCTTTCCAAAAAATGGGAAAAATATTAATTATCTTTGTAGAAGAAGGTGGGATGTTGTTTCCTACAGAAGTCTTCAATTAGCAACTTCACATGACAAATTGTACAACGTGATTCCATTTTGAATGTGGATCACAAGGTGAGGATTAGAAGATAACATTTCTAATTCACACAAGCATTAACAACTGCCCTATGTAATTCCCTATACACATAAACATACACTTGAATTTGAGAGCAAATTTACATCCACGTAAACTGCTACTAATTTCAAGGATGCTAGGATTGTCCACACTTGATGTTTCATAGACTAGTTGGTATTGTACATGCTAGTCAATCCAGTATTGGGATCCCCTCATTGAACTTGTAATGCACAACCATAGATGTAACAACACATTGTGTGTGTATTCGATATCTATGCCTTGGGAGATGGCATATGTTTTTGGTCCCAAAGGCATGCCACCTAAGACTTCTGGCAAATCAAAGCTTACTGCTAAGTTGATAACTATTTTCATCAAAAGAAGAATGTTTTTCCTTTCCAATTTATGTTATATCACTCTAACTGACTACACAATAAAACTACTAGTAAACATTATATAGGTACAACAGAATTAGTAAATATTATTCTATATCTCTACATGAAAATTGCAGATACAAAACAATCCAAATGTCATAACAGTATTAACATATATAATCACACTAGCCATAAATAAAAAATAGGAAATAGTAGCATTATACAACAAAAAATTGCTACAATATTGGCTAAATTAAGCAATGAAGGTTTATGTTGTAGGTTTTAACCCCGTACAGAAATTACCTGCATATGAATTCTAAAACACAGAAAAATAAACAATGCAAGAGCATAACACATAAAACACATATACATAGAGATTTTCCCACTTGTTATAGACATTTTTGGGCACTGCAACCCCAAGCATAAATGTCCATAAACCAAGGGCTCCTAAGTCCCTAAAGGTGTTGTTCCAACCCCTAAAAGAACAAGGTCAACTAATTACAGCATCTCCCAGAAGTTCGCCATGAAAAACTACTCAGAACTGGTCAAAACTTGACCATTTCACCTGCTCCATAGTCAAAGTGCATTGCATCCCACCTGAATACACACAGTAGGTGCGATGCATGTTGAAAAGCTATTCTATGGGGTGCGATGGGCGAGAGTGGACAAATGGCAGGGTCAATCCGCAAAGTGGAGGAGCATGGAATCTTCCAGAAACTTCTCCTGTGACACTTGCCTCTCTGCATTCGACCAGGGATGAGTAAGAGATCATCAATCTCCAAGTGGAATCAAGAACTATCAGAGAGAGGACACTAATCAAATCTCAAAAGCTAACTCATTCCCCTTGCAAACATCTATATATGGATCCCTCATCCCAAAGATCCAGAGGCTGGAATTTTGTATCTTGTAAGGAAGTGTTGTTGGTTTCTTGGTGCAACATCATAGTGTTGGGTGATTTAAGCTTTTCATGAGGTGAAGAAGGGCTTTCCTGCTGAGAGGATGATGCTGGGTCAGAACAATTGGTTGTAATCCTCTTTGCTCTTTCTTGATTATCATTAAAGCTATTCACGTTTTCCTCCACATTCTTGTATGATTGATGATTTATGCATTTGTGTGGTCAATATACATCTGGTCCTATATTGTTTATGATAATAGATCTATGTTCTTGGATAGTGTTATGCTACTTTGATTCTACAGGTACTCTTTGAAGTTGGGTAGACAAGGAAGCAAGTGGTAAAGACCTATCAAAAGAGAGAGGAAACAAGCAAGGAACCAAGCGCAAGAGAGAGGTTGGTCTCCTTATTCTTCTCTCATCTATTTCTCATAAAGGAAAATGAAAGTAGTTTTTAGTTTGTTTGTTTCTAAGGTAGCTACCAGCCTTAGTGGGACTAGCAGCTCTGCATAGACACTAGTTTTCCTGATAACAAAATGGCGACTCCACTCGGGAGCAAATAGATTGTTTGTTTGTCTACATTTGTTTACTTTATAAACTTACAGATGGAGCCTGAAGTCAAGCCAGCTAGCCTTCGAACTGCATTTCCTATGCAAGTGCAAAGTAGATCAACACTGCTTCAATCTATCTCTGGGTTTTGTTTATGAATTAAACAATTGATTTACAAGCTCTCTAATTGCCCTCGGGGTGGCTCTAGTAACCTCTTTAGATCTACCCCTGTGATTGATTTACTGATTACCACTTGCTCAGCCTAAATCCCTGAACTGAACTACAAACTCTGACCTGGAACCCAATCAAAGTCTCGTCCTTGGTCCAGCGCACTGTCTATTCTGTGAACTCCAAATGCATCGCACTTCCCGAGTGTAGTAGGTGCGTTGCATTTCAGTTTCACTGTGCTACAGCTGCGCTGATCAGACAAGGCTTTGTTCCTAAATTTTGGTTTCTGTGTTCATGCTTTTCAGCTCTATTCAGGAGTTTTGCTGCCTGTAGTCAGTACACCTCTGTTTGAAACCCCTTTCCTTGCTATTATTCCGCCTCCATTGTGCAAAGAACTGTAAATGTTTATGTATTTTTGAGTCATTTTCAGTTCTCCTTTACAAAGAAGTAGCGTAATCGTACTGTCGTTTCTTGATTTGAATGTGTCGCAAGTGTCGTTTTCAATCATAGAAGAGAATCTGATTGTTCTTGATAGTCGATTACACTGTTACTCTTGTATTTGATTTGAGTTAGTAGTTTTTCAAGTGTCGAAAGCAAGTTTTCAATTCCAAATAACAAAGTGTCATCATTGTCCTCATTTTGTTTTGAAAAGAATCTTGTTAGCAATTGCCGCTTTGAAAAATAATTCAGATTTGCGCTTAGCTTTCTTTTTATCATTCACACATTAAGAAGGCTGAAAACAAATACATGCATGTGCATTTGCATTTAGACTGTTTGTTGGTTTGATTTAGGACAGTGCATATAGTGTGTGCTCTCTGCTCTTTGTTGAAATAAAATCGTCTCTCTTTCCTTAGTAGCTAGGATTTTCATTGCAAAAAGAAGATTAAACGACTGTTTATCATCTTAGATTGCATTTTAGGAACTGTACATCTACATCACGCGATGAACCTGAAAGGCAAATTTCTTAAGCAAGATCAACTATAAAATAAATTTAATGAATCTAAAAACACTTTGGAACCTAACGCACAACATTTAGAAGTCTAGGCCAGAGACGTATTTCGGCGTCGTAAAGCCTGATAACTGTTGTTTTCACTATTGGTTGGGTGATTCCTCCACTTTGAGACAATAAGTGCCAGTACGGACTTGTGCTCCCATGTACCGTCGAGTATATTTTGGGGGACCACAATAGGCTTAATCCTTTATCCATAGGAAGCCGTGTCTACTACCCTATCGATCGCAATGCACTGAACACAACATTCAGGAAGATTGACTGTCGTACCGTAAAAAGTATTCCGCAATTTTGCGATTGGTTTGGTAATCCCTCTGTCTAAATTTCCAGAGCAGTCCCTTTCGTTCCTTTTCAGACTCCTTAATGGAAAAGGTCCATCTGAACACTTGTCACTTCAGGCTCATTAAAAATCGAAGGCGACTAGAGTCATCTTTTGTTGTTTCTCGACTCTTAAAAATTGAAAAAACAAGTTGTGTCAAAGCGTCTAAAATTCATCTAATTCGGAAACATACTTCCCCTTGATTTTTAGTTGATCGAGTAATCCGCAATCGTGGAAGAAAGTCAATTGAAACCTCGTCGTTCGCGGAGGCTTACGAGTCAACTGTTTTTGTCTCCAGAGTCGAAATTGTTACGGACAAAGCGAACTCGTTTAACCTGTTCCAAATCCCCTGGTAAAGTTAGAACAAGTGTTCCAACACCATCGGAGGCTCCGGTTACTCCAAACATTTCTGGTATCCCTGCCTTTACAGAAGAAGTTCAGCAGCCACCAAAGGAAAGTAGAACTAATCATATTGTGAAGGTAAACACTTGTGTTACCGAGCTAGCTCCATCTACAGCTGATTCGGAACGTGTTATTCCCCAAACATCTGTCGCTGCAGATTCTACACCTTCTCCTGCACCAGAAATATTTTACGGACCTGACGGTCTACCTCTTCCACCTAGTCTGATTGCTATAGAAGAGATTGTGGATGATCCTCCATCTAGTACTCTATCGCGATTTGGAGTCGGGATCACTCTATATCCTTCTTCGTCAGAAATTAGTCTATCGCCATCGGAATCTCCTGTAGAATCGCTAGGCAATCTTTTGGATAGATTAAAAATGTTTGAACAACCGTCGACATCTAGGACTGTGTCATCCGACACAGCGACGGCAGAACTTCCTGCCATCACTCCAACAATGTTCACCGGCATACCATCTGTCCCAACTAGCTCTCAATCACTAGATGGGGCCCACTCAGGGGCTATTTCGACAGTATGGTCTGTTCCTATTTGTTCATCTGGAATAGTATCCAGGAACTCTTATGTTGAGTCTCAGCAAATTGATCCTTCAGGGCATCAATTTGGGCAGTCTGGTCCTCAAGGGCAAACAATTCCTTTAAGTACCGAATTATCGCCATATGGGGGGCAGTATACCCTTTCAATGACTTCTCCGGGAGGACAACTATACGAGAGTTCACAACAAGATTCAGGTTATGCTGGAATTACATCTAGCGGTTGGGTACCAATACTACCTCAACAACCAAGAGTTGTATATTCAATGCAACACTGTTTACCTATGTCAAACATACCAACTGCACCGACTATTGTGACGGTGTCACAAGTACAAGCGCTGCCCATTGTATGCCAACCTCAGGTTTCTCAGGTTGTAATGCAACAGCCTCTTGTCCCTGCGACACAACCACAATCGCCAACTAGTGGAATGACACAGGTCCAAATGGGTACAATTACCCCTCATCTTGGTCAAACAGTCAATATTGGACAACAGCACATGGCTTCGCAACCATGGCTGGTGCAATACCAACAACCGCAATTCCAACAAGTATACCAAGGATCTGAGCAACAAATATTTGCAAATAGTGGGCAGCCGTACATTCAAAACGGTCAAAATCAACCATTCTACAATGGTTACGCCCATCAACCTTACCAAATTTACCAGCATCAAATGCATCATGCTGGTATGCAAAGACCAACTGCTCAGGCAATACCATCTTATCCTGGGTATGCTTCGCCAAACCTGAATCAACAGTTACCCTTTGTGGCAAATTTGGAGTTACCAGATCTAAATAGGTTAACAAACGATCCAATTGCTTACGCCCCTTGGTGGCCGGCGATTCCGCATAAACTTCTGTCAGATATTCCTAAATTTAATGGAAATCCGGGTGAAGACCCATCGAATCATGTGATGACATTTCATCTGTGGTGTTCATCAAACACCCTAAATGATGATTCGATTAGGCTTTGCCTTTTCCAGAGGACGTTAACTGGTCTGGCAGCAAAATGGTATATCGAGTTACCCAGAGCTTCGTTTTACAACTTCAGTACACTAGCCACAACCTTTTTAACCCATTTTCAGTTACCGATAAGGTACGAAACGGGAACAAAACTTCTTACCAATTTCAAACAAACAACGGCCACTCACATATCCGATCATATTCATGAGTGGCGACGTCATCGTAGAATGGTAAAAACGTATATTCCTGATCAACTTTTAGCTGAATGGTTTATTAAGTCATTATTACCTTCCATTACAGAAGATGTGGCAAAAGGAGGAGTCGTCATTGAAGAGCAAGTTATTGCTCGTGTGCAATATTTAGACTTGATTTATACTCAGTCTGGCATGCTCTATGATAAAATCCCTGACGCTCCCAGACCGGAATTTTCCGTCCCCCCTCCTCCTAAATCGAACAATGAATTTCATGCTGGCAATGGCGTGATTGGTACGACAGACACGAAATCAACAAAGGCTACATCTAAAAAGGCCCGTAATATTTCCAGTCAAAATGAAAAAGAAGAACTTCTCGCCTCAAAAGTAAATGTCGTCTCGACAGATAAAGGCAAAGAAACCAAGGAACCAGGAGGCAAGAAGAAAAACAAAGGGAAGAAGAAGAAACAGGAGGAATCATCACCTGAAAAATCTTCAGCAAACCCTCCTGGATATAGGAAACCAAAAAATCCATGCATAATATGTGATGAGGATCATTGGGCAAGAGATTGTCCACATAAGGCTGAGCTTAAAAGATTCTTCAAGAATTCAAAAACCTACGTAGTATTGACTGATCCATTTCCAAATCCAGGAACAAATCTGGTTGCTAGTGAAAATGCTTCCCTGTGCCAAGTACTGATGTTGTCGGTTTCGAAACAGCAAAATGATGCTTTGATATCGACAAGGAACAAAGATTACGGGAATCCACAACTGTCGAACAACAAGGATAAAGATCAACCTAGTAGTTCGACAACAACTTCGACAGAAGTTGCGCCGCCCATCATTCCTGAGTTAACAATAAAACCGCCAAAGGGAGTAGTACAGAAGTCAACATTTAATCCTCGTGCCAGAGCAGCACAACAGTATAAAATAGTGGAAGATCTGGCCCTAATCGCCATCCGCTATGTCGACACTTGAGGTACTGCAAAATTGTCCATCCCAAAAGCAGGCTTTATTATCAGCTATAGGTGGGATAGACCCAAAGGATTCTAATCTTGTATCCTTTAATCATAAAGGATACGATCCTCAGTTACCAGCTCAACTAGCTTTCCTCATTCAAGTGAAAGCCCTCAATAAAATTGTTCATCAAACAATTATTGATGAAGGGGCATCTACATGTATTATGTTGATGAGTTGCTGGAAAACTTTAGAATCGCCAACCTTGTCGCGATCTTCGACAACATTAAAAGCATTTGACGGACGAACGTATACCCCATATGGTATTCTAAGTAACTTGCAAGTTGAACTAGGAGGGAAAACAGTAGAAATAGATGTTGAAGTAATCGACGGAAACCTCGATTACAACATCCTACTGGGAAGACCATGGATATATGCTATGGCTGCAGTTGTGTCGACCTACTTTAGGAAGATTGCATTTCCTTTTCAAGGAGGAATTACGATCGTCGACCAACAAACATTTCTCCCGAATAGTTCCCAATTTATAGGAAGCATTCCGATGATCCATGGAAGCCCCCATACGCTTCAAAATATCAAAGTAGGCCTACTAAGAGATCCTATATTAATGGGGACCTTTGCCCTTCTGCCTCCAATCAATCTAGCAGAAGTGGCGACGGTAGGAACATGCAATATGATATCTTCGATTCAAAAGATCTCAGAAAACGATATAAACATGGATCATACGCAGGTATTGCCTCCAAGCCCAATAGAAATATTGTAGCAATCAATGTTTTCAGCATGGGAGGCAGACCCGAATCAATGCTCATCAAGCGTTTGGATAGATAGGTCTAAGGAATATGACACCCCTTTAGATCCTTGGTCGCAAGTGCATTACACCGACGAAGGAATTTTCAATCAATGGTAATTGAAGGGGCGCCATGGGAAGATTACCACCATCCTTCCCATCTTCCAGATTGTAAAGAAGATACTCCTGATGACCTTCATCATCCTTCAGTTTTTGATTTCCTATCAAATACTGTAAACACAGTGGATTCCAAGAAAAACTTGTCTAGCATTGAAGAGACTATCGCCATAAATATCTCGACCAAAGCAGATGTTGTAGAGAATATTTATGTTGGCAAATGTTGTTCTCCTTCAGAACTAGAAATATACAACGCTCTTTTTCGCGAATTCAGAGATGTCTTTGCTTGGTCATATGATGAAATGCCAGGCATTGACTCGAGTATAGTTGAACACGAAATCAAGATGTATCCAAATTTCAAACCAGTACGACAATGGCTACGATAGGTGCACCCCAAGAAAGCCGTTGCCATCAAGGCAGAAGTTGAAAAGCTTCTCCATGCTAGTTTCATTTACCCAGTTCCTCTAACTGATTAGGTATCGAACATTGTTCCTGTAACGAAAAAACAAAGAACGATTAGAGTTTGCATCGATTATAGGGATGTAAATCAAGCTTGTCCAAAAGACAACTACCCTACACCCTTTATTGACCAGATAATTGATGAATGCACCGAATGTGAAATCTTTTCATTCATGGATGGATTCTCCAGGTATAATCAAATAAATATCCGCCCACAGGACCAGTCAAAGATTGCATTTATTTGTCCGTGGGGCACATTCGCATATCGCAAATTACCCTTTGGTTTAAGAACACAGGGGCAACGTTTCAGAGGGCCATGAATTATGCCTTCCATTACATCAAAAACATCGTTCAACCATATCTTAACGACCTTCCGGCTCATTCGTGAAAGCGGACCGATCATCCGCAGCATTTGAGAGCAATATTCTACGTTGCCGACACTACAAGATACGACTCAATCCACACAAATGTGTGTTTTGTGTCAGTTCTGGTCGTTTACTTGGCTTTGTAGTGTCAAAGGATGGGATTCGTCTCGACCCATGTAAGGTTCAGGCAATCATAAATTTGCCTCCACCTTCAAATTTGCTTCAGATTCAGAAACTCCAAGGGAAAGCAAACTTTCTGAGGAGGTTCATTCCAAATTACGCCGAAATTGCTAAAGGTTATACACGTCTATTAAAAAAGGAAGTGCCCTTCGTCTGGGATCAAGTTGCGCAAGCTTCCTTTGATGCTTTAAAAGAATCCCGAATGAAAGCATCATTAATGTACGCTGTTGATTATCAAAAAGACTTTAACCTGTATCTGGCTGCAGCGGATACAACCATCGCAATGGTTTTAGTTCAAGAAGACAACGGAATTGAACATCCTATATATTATTTAAGTAAGAACTTAAATGATACAAAAAGAAAATACTCCTATGTTGAAAAGCTGGCACTCGCAGCTGTTCAAGCGATACAGAGATTTCGACACTATGTCCTCTTTCAAAAAACTACCATTCTGTCAGATTGCAACCCCATGACTTAAATATTTTCGCGACAATTGTTGGGGGGAAATATTCAAAATGGATAGCAATTCTACAAGAGTTTGATCTGGAATTTGTAAAATCCAAGTCAAAGAAAGCCCTGATTTTCGCGGAATTACTATGCGATCTCCCATCGTCGTCCAATGATGAAACATCAGATGAAACAATCGTGGATGAATCTTTGTTTCTGATATCTTCAAGCAATCTGTGGTATGGAGATATAATCATCTATCTCCAAACCCAAAAATATAGGCCTAATACCTCCCGCTCCAAACAAAAACGTATTCGATACCAATCAAAAGACTACATGATCGTTGGTGATACACTTTACCGTCGTGGTGTCGATACAGTTTTGAGGAGGTGCCTCACCCATGAGGAAGCCAAAAAAGTCCTGAATGATTTCCATCCAGGCACATGTGGGGGGCATCAATCTGGTTACGTTACCGCGCAAATTTTTTTACGAGCAGGATACTTCTGGCCAACAGTGTTCAAAGATTGCATAACCGCAGTCAGAAGTTGCCATGCCTGTCAAATTTTCGATAGCAAAACCAGAAGACCACCCACACCTCTGCAGCCAATAGTTGCTGTTGGGCCATTTTCCAAATGGGGCATTGATTTCGACATGTAACCCCACCTCGACCGAGGGGCATGGGTATATCATAGTTGCAGTGTACTATTTTACCAAATGGGCCGAGGCGATGCCTACATTAGATAACACTGGTGAAACAACTACCCTTTTCTTTTTCAATCATGTAGTTGCCAGATTCGGCATTCCACAGGCTATAGTCACAGATCATGGATCACATTTTCACAATCACATGATGGCCGAATTAGCTTCCAAATTAGGGTTGTCTCACGACAACTCTACTCCATATTACTCGCAAGCCAAAGGACAAGTTGAAGCAATCAACAAGGTCCTGAAGCGCATGCTGCAAAGGGTGATTGGAGTCCACAAAAGGAGTTGGCACCTGATCCTATACTCGACCTTATGGGCATACCGAACATCGGTAAGGAATGCAACCGGGTTTACACCCTTCCAACTGGTGTATGGCCTGGAAGCAATCTTACCAGTTCAGTGTGAAATCTCGTCCCTCAAACTCGCAATCGATCTTCCCCCTGGAACTTCAGAAGAGGAGGCTCGTTTCTTGGAACTAATCCAATTGGATGAAACCCGTTGTGATGCCACTTTGGCTAACGAAGCCCATAAGAAATGAGTCAAGGCGCAGTTCGACAAGAATGTCAAATCCCGTATCTTCTCAGAAGGTGACTTGGTCTTACTTTACGACCAAGAATCCGATAAATTGGGAGCAGGTAAATTCAATTCTTTATGGATGGGCCCCTATATTTTTAAACGTGTATTAGCAAAAGGAGTCTACGAGTTAATGCATTACGACAAAATTCCACTGGCGCAACCCCGTAACGGGTTGTACCTTAAGCGTTACTATGCATGATTCAGTGTGGTAACCCATATGCTTTAGTTAACTTTTTTTTTTTTCGCTAAGGGTAATCGTTTTGGTCAAGTAAATCCACTTTTTACATTTGTCGCAGATGTCGAACCTATTGGAATTTTTTGTTAGATATGCCGACGGAGCAATTCGTAGTTCGCAAAACCTATCTTCTACGGCCTGGGCCATTTTTGATCCAAGCGGCGAGTTAGTAAGTTTTAGAGGGGTATGTATTGGTCGATCAATGAATAACATCGCTGAATATAGTGCATTGATAGAACTCCTCTCTGATGCCATCACACATGGCATACGCCGACTTGTTGTTAGGCTAGACTCACAGCTCATCATACTACAACTCACAGGTATCTACTCCGTCCAAAATCCAGCTATCTATCGCATGTTCCTAAGGGTCAAGATTTTGGGAAGGCAATTTGATTTTATTCAATATCAGCATATTTCCAGAAGCTTAAACACATTAACTGACTCATTGGCAAATTATGTGTTAGATAGACATTTGCAACATTTATAAAAAGAAGCATTTCATCAATATTTGCATTCGGATCATGTAACATAACCAAAATGAAACTCTGAAAATCAAAAATATATATATAACTATTTATGGTTTACACATAATCTTCTGTAACCAAGACAAAATTGGTCAAGTGACCCAAAACTCAAAATGCTAGGGGGCACCCTAGTCTAATGATGCTGGTGATAACAAGTCACCACCTGTGCAATCATGCGTAAAAGCCTAGTCCATCGACTTGGCACGCCGGTAGTATGTCACTGCAACCTCAGAGGCATCTCATCAATCCTCACATCTAGAATACCAAGAGTGAGGCCCTCGACCTGATCCTGTAATTCTGAAAGAGTCTCGGCCACATCGAGGTCATGAAGAATAGCCCTTCCCACAGCCTCTCCTGCTGGAGCGGCAAGTGGCACTCTCAGGCGTACCACTGGCCGAACGGGACCAACATCTGCATGAGCACATGAGTTCCGATTAGTCTTGATAGAATATAGCACAAGGACATTATAAAGAGAAACGATAAATAGAAATATGGTCAAAGAATTTACCAATGGCACCCCACTACTCGCCAGCCTGTAGTACCAAATCTGGGTCACCCCAGAAATCCATACCAGCATATGGATACTCGGAAAAAACCATCTCCCGACGATCAAACCACCTGAAGAAGGTATCAGAAAAGGAAACCTGAGACTGACCAACATGTCTGGACATATGGTTGACCCATCTCTGCATCCGTGGCTCAATCAGTGGAGGTAAACCAAGTGAAATATACTACGGCTACATCAGCGGGATCTTTTCCAAGGCAAAGGCAGTCAAAATAGAACCATATCCAAAGTTCTTCAATCTTCCATTTTTCACCTTGGTCAATTGTTCTTTCATCACAAAGAGTATTGCATCACACCAGTTGAACACCTTCGGTTCGAGGCATTCTAAGGCATACTACATATAAGACCGGTTGGCCACATGAAGAGCTGCACTACCATCCATCCTACCAAAGGTGAACAGAATGGTCCTCAGGGACCTGTCAGTGACATCTCGGATGTTGATCTTGCTGTCTTTACTCGGCTGAGATCCCTCTCTGCAATACCTGCAAATGTAATCTCTCACAGATTCACCCCCACGGGCCGAACCTGATAATGAGATAGGGGCACCCCGCCTCGATAAGCCGGTCAAAAAATAGATGTCCACGATAGTCAATGGGATGGATTTGCCCCTAATCTGGAACACCTGGCTGGTAGGGTCCCGAGCATCGAGAAAATACTGCAACAAGTTGATTTGTTGCCTCATGCTAGAGATGCGGAAAAACTTGAACAGGCCATAGTTCCGCAGTGCATTTACCGTAATCGGATCATGTAAAGAAAGCATGTCCTCTTCTTCATGCTCACGTTCTCACCATGTAATAGGCATTTTTCTCCAATGAATCTCTGAAAACAAACAAGAGAAGAGTTAGATCCTGATTTGGTGAAAAACAGGCAAAAATTTCCATTGAAAACTGTGCACAAATTTCCCTCCTTACGCCCATCGCACCCCCAGCAGTGTTCTGGGTGCATTGCATGCTAACTGTCCAGTGGGTAGGCCAACATGCAATGCACCTTTCGATATAGAAAGGGTGCGATGGAGCCAGGGCGAGTTTTTCAAACCCTAGAGGCTCAGAAAAACCAGAAATCAGGCTCAGAATGCAAAATGGAAAGGATGAAATGAAAGAGCTCGGGTTTAGCTCCTACCTGGTCCAGACGGCGCCAAAAATCATCCACAGAATCTCCCGGAATCAGCTGGTGAAAATCAAGGGGGAAAGCACCTCCAAGGCTCCAACAGACCAAAGTTCAAATGAAATGGTAAAATGAGGGGTAAAAGCACTTTTAAATTACTTTTTACGTAATTCAAGTAAAATATTAGTGTCTTAACTCATTTTCCAAACATATATTGTTCATTTCTAACTAGTTTGATGAAGCAATTGAGCATGCAGTACAATATTTGAAGGAACAAAGTTATTAATGGTAAAGTCAAGAAATGACCATTATATCGAGTAGTTTTAACGCGGAATTCAAGCTCGTTAAAAAATAAACATAAGAAATGAGCAAGTGTTTCCCCCAGCATTTAAGCTCATTAAAAAATGAACCAATTTCCGGTAAATAACCATCGTGAATGTATTACTTCAGCCTTTGAAGCCTTGGTCGTGTTCTCATCATCACCTCCACTCTATATTGGCCGATCATTCACCTCCACTTGATTTTTTACCCCTTTTGAGGAACAGCTACGAAGAGTGATCTTGTTAGCCATCCTTGTGACACTGCCATGATTGGAAAATTCCAAACCTTACCTGGAATCAGCTGCTACCCGAATCTATCACTCGTTCCTCAAAAAACAAGTCTCCTTTAAGCTCTTTTCAACTGACTCGTAAAATATGAAAAGATTGCCAAGCCATTGGCCTCTCCAGCTCGTTAAAGTGACCGGAAGTGCTATCTCTCCTTTAGATTTTAATCTTTTTGGACCTGAGGGATTATTACACAAAACGATCGAGCACTTGTTTTGTTCGGCACGTTAAAATTACCGAAAATTCATCCCTTTTGTATTGTTTTATGCTTTTTCAGACTCAAGGGATTATGTGACGAAAAAAGATTTTTGGAGTTTCCTTTGCGTCCCTTTTCAGACTCTCTAAAATTGAAAAGGACCGAGTTATCTTTGTCGTTAAACTCTTTAAAACCTAATAGCGACAAAATTTCCCATAACAGACAAGAACGAGTTTCACTATCGCTAGGCTCATTAAAACATAGCGATGGGTTTGCCCGAAGGGCAAATTATAGAACAAGCATATGTTATCCTCCTCAAGCTTGACAAAAATAAAGAGGTACTGGTCAACAATGACTGGGGAAAAATTGGGAAGAAAACCTGAAGAAGCTTTGTTGGTAGCAAGTCGCTCTTGAACATGACACTTTCACTCCGCATCCGAGTTGGGTTGGGTTGTTCCATTCGCTAGTCACATCACCATGGTTCCATCACACCATCCACATTTGGGGTTAATGCTACCAATCCATCATGTTAGTGTCCCCGATATGTTCAAGAGAAGTCACTCAGAGAATTCACCTGTGTCTCGCCCACTATAATACATTTTCGCTCCATTCTTTCATGACCGCCACCCTGAACCTTATATCACCAGATCGTTTTCACCTCCATTAAAATCATTTGCTCTGTTTCGTGTCATTGATGTGGGATTCACTAAGGCCCTCCTATGACGGATCGCTTCTTGTCGACATCAGCTCATTATCCAAGAAGTCGATCTAGGAACAACCCTTTCAGTACTTTGAAGCTTGCATGCCTCAATGGCAAGTTTCTCACTTTCGGTGACAGGTTTACATCAATGGCCTTCGACCGAAAGATTTTGTGTGGTGTTCGATGCCAAGTCCCTTATTCACACCACGTGAAGTGTACTACAGTACCTTGAGGGTCATCACCATTATCGGTGATTCCTCTCGCGCCTGTTAATAGCTTACATCATTGGCTGGTAATCAGGCGATGTCTTTCCATGTTCGACTCCAGAACATCTCTCACGTGGATTGACTTGTACTTTGAGTGAAGATCAAACGAGATTGAAGACCCTAGATCTCGTTTCATCCATCTAGGCTGCGATATATATTCAAGAAAATAAAGACATCAAATGTACATCATTGCTGCACAGATAATCATCCAATATAAGGGATGATGGCTCTACCAGAATCATCAGTCTACACTCAGACGATTTTCTGTCCTATGTACACGAAAATGAATTTATAAAGCTGAGCATGGGAATGCCCGCCTCAACTAGATCATGAAAATATTATGAATATAATGTATTGTATTGTATCTTATTACAGGTCGCCTTCCAGCTCGAAAAAACTTCGGATCCTCATGATAAAGCATTTCACCCGACATCAAAAGATTAACGACCTCATGCTTTAGGGGGCAACTTTTATAGACATTTTTGGGCACTGCAACCCCAAGCATAAATGTCCATAAACCAAGGGCTCCTAAGTCCCTAAAGGTGTTGTTCCAACCCCTAGAAGAACAAGGTCAACTAATTACAGCATCTCCCAGAAGTTCTCCATGAAAAACTACTCAGAACTGGTCAAAACTGGACCATTTCACCTGCTCCATAGTCAAAGTGCGTTGCATCCCACCTGAATACACACAGTAGGTGCGGTGCATGTTGAAAAGCTCTTCTATGGGGTGTGATGGGTGAGAGTGGAAAAATGGCAGGGTCAATCCGCAAGGTGGAGGAGCATGGAATCTTCCAGAAACTTCTCCTGTGACACTTACCTCTCTGCATTCGACCAGGGATGAGTAAGAGATGATCAATCTCCAAGTGGAATCAAGAACTATCAGAGAGAGGAAACTAATCAAATCTCAAAAGCTGACTCATTCCCCTTGCAAACATCTATATATGGATCCCTCATCCCAGAGATCCAGAGGCTGGAATTTTGTATCTTGTAAGGAAGTGTTGTTGGTTTCTTGGTGCAACATCATAGTGTTGGGTGATCTAAGCTTTTCATGAGGTGAAGAAGGGCTTTCTTGCTGAGAGGATGATGCTGGGTCAGAACAATTGGTTGTAATCCTCTTTGCTCTTTCTTGATTATCAATAAAGCTATTCAAGTTTTCCTCCACATTCTTGTATGATTGATGATTTATGCATTTGTGTGGTCAATATACATCTGGTCCTATATTGTTTATGATAATAGATCTATGTTCTTGGATAGTGTTATGCTGCTTTGATTTTATAGGTACTCTTTGAAGCTGGGTAGACAAGGAAGCGAGTGGCAAAGACCTATCAGAAGAGAAAGGAAACGAGCAAGGAACCAAGCGCAAGACAGAGGTTGGTCTCCTTATTCTTCTCTCATCTATTTCTCATAAAGGAAAACGAAAGTAGTTTTTAGTTTGTTTGTTTCTAAGGTAGCTACCAACCTTAGTGGGACTAGCAGCTCTGCATAGACACTAGTTTTCCCGATAACACCACTGGATCCCAAAACTGGGACTACAACTTGATTTTTCATTATGTTCCTTTCAATGTTATAATACATATTTATACATGCCGAAGCATCCAATACCATGGACCGAAAACCATCGCGTCCAATACCATGTGCAAAAATCATGCACAGAACCATAGGTGGGTCCACCCAACCTAACATAGGGTCCAAAATCAAAATTTTCCAGGGCGCTACCCCGGACCCCATAAAATGGGGTTACGGGTACCCCTCAAACCCCTTGTTAACTACGTGGAAAGAATATAACAGAACCCAACATTCTCCCACTTCTTGTTTTCTTTCCACAAGAGGGCCACAGGAGAGCTTAGTCATTTTTCCAACCCTAAAACGCCCATTGTTTCTCTACACCAGGAGAACTTCTCAAGGCTCACAGATTTTGTCAATGCATCTACAGTATTGTTCTAAGTTTCCACCTTTACCAGCAACGCCCTTTTGTCTTCTATCATATCCCTCACAAAGTGATATTGAACATCAATGTGCTTTGCCTTTGAATGATAAGAAGGGTTCTTTTCCAAGAAAATTGCACTTTGGCTACCACAGTATATCCTTATAGCTCCCTGTACTAACCCCATACTTGAACACAATCTCTGCAACCAAACTGCTTCCTTGCTTGCATGAGTGGCTGCCATG